>CM042141.1:64232902-64390402 GCA_023376005.1 Doryteuthis pealeii | reverse complement strand
GGTACACCCGTCAATATGTAACACAAGGAAGAGTTTATACAGAGTCGTGTGAGGAAAATGTCTTGATTTGAAAAGAGTTTATAGTAGAGAAAGTGCTTAGTATTTGTAGCTGGCAGAAAAGGAAAGTTTAAATACTATGTTATCGTGCTCATGCGACATGAGATTGTTAGGGGCGCAAAGACCCCTGTCCGTAGACAGGAATGCAAAGTGTGCGTTGTTACTTAGTGTGTAGGCAAAAGGTGAAAGAGGAATTTGACTTTGCCGCTTCTTCTTTATAATGCTGCTGAGTGTGTCATTTCGTGACTATTGACAAACATGGGAGGTAATTACTTTTTGTGTCCCCTCTCAAATGGGAGAACTGTGACAAATAAGGAATGGGTAATTCCATGTCAAATCATCCAAGCCATATTACCTACCCACCTCAATTTTTCTGAAATTTTGTACAGGTGTAAATTGTTAAATTTAGACAATCCCAAAATGTGAGCTTCCAATTCCAAAAATATGTGGAGTTATGTCGATTTTTAGCTCTCCAAATTTGAGGGGTGGCGCGAAAAATGGCGACTTTTTATAATCTATTTTTGTCTGTAAAATGAGTTCTAGAGCTTCCCTACTCCTAAAAATTGGGTTATAAAAGCATTTTTCAAAGATGCTATCAGAAAATCTTAAAGTAAACCAATTTTAAGTTATTGATGATTTCTGATTTTTTTCATAGCAAGATCAATATTCCGATGTGGCACTGCATCTAAGACAAATTATTTTTTCTATTATTATTACTAGCAAATATATGCACAAGTATTTATTTAAATGTAACATAATGATTAAGAATTCAAATAAAAAGATAAACCGGAAAAAGAAACTACTCTTTCATCACTTCCGTTTTCAATGCTAAATTTTCCTAATGTTAAAATAGGAAGTAAAGAATAAAATTACAGTTATTTCTTCTTGTTATGAATTTCTTTAGGATTTATTGAAGAGATTTTTACTCATATTCATTAAGATAAAACCAAACAATTAGAAATCAATAATACAAGCACATTTTTATTAAAATCAGTTTTTTATATCAATATGCAAATTAGCTTTACGTTTACACTGAAAACTGGTATTTTGTTGGCATGTTATTAGTATTTAGGTAAGGCCAACAGTATTAATAATGTCAAACCATCGTAAATAACTCTTGAGTAGTAATATAGTTTCGGTTACAGACAGAAAAACACACAATCTCCATTATAATAAGATTTCACAAATATTGAACATTATCTGTACCAAAAAGATAGTTTCGTTCATGCTCCATACCTGTACACACCTGTACAAAATTTCAGAAAATTTAAAGGGGGGGCGACAATTTAACTTTTTTCTGGGTGATTTGACATGGAATTATCCGAATGTAATCCATACACGAGTAAATATATAAAGTTAAGGGAAGTATAAATGATAATGTCTTCCCACTATCTTTAATATAGTAGTAAAAAAAAAGTAAATTCTGTTGAGTGGCCTATTCTCGGTATCAGCCGGACAGCGAGGGAGTCTATCCCCTTTTCTCTGGCGCTAGATCAAGGAGATTGTTTTTGCTAATGTGTAGCACTACAACTACCGTCGGCTCCCATATGCTTTACTGCGCAGATCAGATTGACCAAACGGTGCTATTCATACGCTGAGTTGGCGAGGACCGGTATCGAACCCGGAACCTTAGGAATCCTGGGTGGATTCTCTATTCGGTGAAAACATTGCGATTTCCACACAGGATGCACCCATTGACATTGTAAGACTTCCAGATTTGAATTTTTCGAACTTTAATTTACGTCGACGACCAATCAAATCATTTGCACCGAAAAACCGCCAATAAAATGGTCACGGCCTCTTGATTAATATGGAACATCGGTGCAACACGAGGCGATGTGCCCCACCCAGCGCTTATGTCCCGTGTCATACCATTCTGTATCCATAAAAGATCATAAGGACGGATTAACTAGTACGAACTATCCCCTAAAATGGGGGGAGGGCATATGGAAACCATTGTCTACATCCTCACATGAATGAAATAAAATTTCAAAATTATTAAATATGGCAGACACCTGGAAAAAAAAAACAACGACCAGGATCAGGTTGGGTTGGTTTAACGGCATGTCAACCCTTGTTGGATTATTCAATGCTGAGGTCAGTTTTGATCTTTGTTGTTGTTTTTTTTTGGGGGGGGGAGTTTCAAGTAACTAATGATAATAATCATTTATATGCAATTATAGCTTCAAGTAACTATTGTTCATACTAATAATCTATACACAGTTATATGGTTTTTACAAAAGGTTATCTAATATTAATAGTTTACACAATTATATGGTTTCAAGTAACTATTCTTATCTAATACAAATAATTTGTACGCAATTATATGCTTTCAAGTAACTATTCTTATCTAATACATATAATTTGTACGCAATTATATGGTTTCAAGTAACTATTCTTATCTAATACATATAATTTATTCACAAAATTATATGGTTTCAAGTAACTATTCTTATCTAATACAAATAACTTGTACGCAATTATATGGTTTCAAGTAACTATTCTTATCTAATACAAATAACTTGTACGCAATTATATGGTTTCAAGTAACTATTCTTATCTAATACATATAAAATTTGTACGCAATTATATGCTTTCAAGTAACTATTCTTATCTAATACATATAATTTGTACGCAATTATATGCTTTCAAGAATTTCAAGTGATTATTTCAAGTAACTAATAATATTCCTTTGTAAATAATTATAGATTCAAATAACTATTTTTAATCTTTTTATAATGAGATTGTGTTTTTCTGTCTGTAACCGAAACTTACTACTCAAGTCGTAATTCCCTGAGTTATTAACGTTACATTCTCGATGATTTTATTTTTATTTAAACCTCAATTATTAATAAAACTCTTTTACATTTTTAATACTGTTGATCATATCTACATACTAATAACATGCAATTGTATTTATATATACAACAAAATAGCGGTTTACAGTGTGAACGGGGAGGATAATTGGCATATTGATATTAAAAATTTGATATTGATAAATATGTGCTTAGAATTATTGATTTCTAATTGTTTGGTTTTATCTTAATGAATATTAGCAAAAATCTCAGGATAAATCTTAAAAGACATCCATTAACAAGAAGAAATAACTGTAATTTTATTTTTTTTACTTCCTATTTTAACTAAATAGTTAAATTAGGAAAATTTAGCAATGAAAGACGGGAGTGATGAAAGAGTAAGTTCTATTTTTCGATTATACCCCTCTATTTCAAGTGTTTTTTATCGGGATTCTTATATTAAATTCGAAAGGCTAATGAAACTAAATATCTTATTACATTAAAACTTAAATACTTGCACCCGGAGGGTGCATATATTTTCTGGTACAAATAATTTGCTCACAGTTATATAGTATCAAGTATTCGTATCTAATGATCAGAATACTGGCTCAGCTGCCAATTGATCATACAAGACTTAGGCCCTTTTTTTATACTTAAACAAGAGGATCAACCACGGTCCGGAACATGTCAAACACTCTGTACTATCAGCTATTTCTTCATAGAATGTATATCTTTCGTTTCAATCAGAAATATTTCAACGGAAATCATATGAATGATCTGTTTGAGAATACTAACATGGGTGACATTTTATCGTTCCTGAGAGAAATAAAACTATACCGAAAATTATGAATCGGGTATAAAATACCTCCACGAAACAATCAACAAAAATACACCTGTAAAGGAAATTTGAGTAGCAACTTTTATCTCAAACTCAAACAGTTTCAGCATTAAAAACCCACAGGGTTAATATGCCATTAAACAAATCAAACTATAAGACTATAAACTGTATCCAAGACAAATAATTTGCATACAATTATAGGGTTTCAAGCAATACTAAGTAAAGTCGACGGGGTGGCTTAAAGTCGGTATCAGCAAGACATCGAGGAGTCTATCCCCTTTTCACTAGAGCTAGACCAAGGAGATTGTTTTTGCGTCTGAGGTGGATTGCCACACCTACCATCAGCGGCATTACTTTACCGCACAGATCCATGTGCAACTCATACGCTGAGTTGGCGAGGGCAAGTATCGAACCAAAAACCTTGTGGTTCCTCGTCGGACACTCTACCGACTGAGCTAAACCAGCCTTCTTCAAATGGATCTATTAGACCCATATATGGGATCTTAACAGGTACTACTATTCTGGGTCAGAGTGAACTTGGGATTAATAACAATGAGGGGTTACTCCATCCTCCAGAGTTCCAGAACTGTATGCATCCTTTTGTGGGCGTTAGGTTCATAATTTATACACAATTATATGGTTTAAGTAACTTGCTATTTGATGATGATAATTTTTTTCACACTCTTATATGGTATCAAATATATAATCTAATATAAATATATATAAACATATATATATAATATATATATATATATATATATATATATATATAACATGCCCGTTGGAATGGGACTTAACTTTAGTAGAGGTTCCTCTACTAAAGTTAAGTCCCATTCCAACGGGCATGTTTATAACACCCAAGATTAATCGTAAACTCGATTAATTTAAAGTAACCCTGAAGAATCAATCGATGAAACTCGAGTAGGTTACTCCTTTCCATTCTTAAAATAAATTTATGTTCTACATTGTATTGAGCACTTTGTATTTGTTTTTTCTCAACCTTAACCTCTGGATATTGTGCGCTTCCAACGATCGTACTTATACCCACCGGTAAATTAATACTTATACATATACAAATATATATATATATATATATATATATATATATATATATATATATTTTGTCGAATTTATTAAATATATTGTTTTCCATAGGCAACTACCCAGGTTTCAGGCTATTTTGCCATCATCAGGTTGCTAATAATTATTCTGGTGTTTATGCGAAGACATTTCTTGCTGTTATGTTTTTGGACCGCAAATTACGTCCGTTGATTATTGTGGACGCTCTTTATGCTTTGGATTTTATTTTTCAATTTTTCAATTTCTGCATTTTTTTTTTTTTTTTTTTTTTAATGCAGAAATTGAAAAATTGAAAAAAAAAATGCTCACAAAGTTATCTCCCTTTAATCTTATGAAATTTCGTTCTTATTTGGAATTTTTGTAATCAACTTCATATGTTAAAAGACGTATGTATTTTCAAATTTTCTGATGGTAAAGTCCTGTAAATTTCGCAATTTAATTTTTCAGGGTGGATGGTGAGTTTCATTTATCCAAAATCCATTCTTTTATGGAAGTATATATCCAAAATCACATTAGAAAAAGTCTATTTATATTCAAACTTTCTGATGGTAAAATCCTGTAAAAATCTGTAAATTTATCTTTCAGAGTGGATGTTGGGTTTCGCTTATCCATGCATTTAGGATATTTTTTTTTTCTTTCAGCTCCCATATTTTAGTTGCTAAAGATGTTACTTCTTTTTTTTTTATATATATTTATTTTGAATGATTCTACATGCGAATAGTATCTTTGTTTGAAATAAATAAAGCTCCTACAAATTTGTGGTTGAGCACTGTGATTTCTTTGTTTCATCTCAAAATTTTATATATATATATATATATATATATATATATATATGCTAATGCTTTTCAAACAGATCTATTTGGCCCATAGATATTAACAAGTACTACCACTCCGATCACAGTGAACCTGACAGTAATGGAAATGAAGGGTTATTCCACATTATCCAGAATACAGTTTAGCCATACTCAGTATAACAAGGCGAGAATTAAATAAGTTTACAATAGACTAGTAGAGCTATCCGAAGTTGCCTAAAATTTAAATAGTTAAAAATAAATCTCTTATCTATATTGATAAATAGATTAATAAACATTCTTTTTCTATATATTTGTTCTATTATTTTTATTCTTTATATATTCTTGTTTTAAGTTGTTTATTTTTACTATTCTTATCGTTTGTATATTTTTCTTTTATTTGCTTTTTATCATATTTTATCCTTCATTAATTTGTTTTATCTTTTAATCATTTTGACTATCTTTTAAAATATTGATTTCTTATTGAAAATGAGGGTTAAGTTTTTTCTTTAACCCGGGCAAAAATAGTGTGTGGATATAATTGAACTTTGGTCTTTGCCTCTCCTATATGAAAAGACGGCGCTCGGTCGTCGTAAAGACGATATACAGGATCTCTCTCTCTCTCTCTCTCTCTCTCTCTCTCTCTCTCTCTCTCTCTCTCTCTCTCTCTCTCCGCCTCTGTTTAATTCTTTTTGTTTTGTTTTTATTGTGTTTTCTTCTCTTATGAACTTCATTCAGCTAATGAATTTATTTGTTTACCTTTCCACCTCATCACATGCATGTAAGCCTGAAGAAGATACCAGAAGATCTGAAACACGTGTTGCATATGTTTTTTTTAAATTTTGAGAACAAAATACATTTTTTCTTTTTTTTATAAAATATTGAATTTTCTCCAACTATTATGTATGTCCAAGAAGAAATGAAAAAAGCCCAATCTCGCCCACTAAGCTTAGTTTGGCTACAGTTTAGGATAGTGGTCAGCCAGTGCGAATCGTACTCACCACGCTTGAAAATGAACTGCGAGACGGACTTGCTGACCATCGCTCTACGACAAGTAGGCAATCATTTGTCGTCCATTTTAATTTACGAAAATTCCACTTCTTTCTTTTTTATTTTTTTTTTTTTTTTTTTTTTCAAGTTTAATTGGCCCACAGCAAATTTACAATTCTATACGTAAACTAAAGTTATAAATTTCTCCCTTTGTTGATGACTTCTGTACACATTGTTAACATAAATAACTTAGTCGTAAATCCTGAGCAACGGAATTTCTCTATTGACCGTGTAAACTATTTACATATTCTTCACTGGTTCATTCAGTGTTTGCTGATACCAATTTCAAAGAATCGCCTTAATATTAACTGTTGTTAGATCCAAATATACACAAAAATACGTACTTACATATTTACATGCATACAGCATTTTACAAGTGGGTGCTGAAAAGTTCCCGGTTCAACCAAGAGGGGATGACATTTATTACTATTTAATTGTCTTTTTACTATGAGGGTGCTTCAAAAAGTAATGCCATTTTGTTTAGGACAGGTATAATTACCAACACAGGAACATGTATCATACATCAAAATGAAGTGGCCCTCTGTAGATCACATCCCTACTTCTTCAAATAGTCACCGTTTCTCTCAATAGCAATGTTCCACCTTCTAATGAGAGCATGTATCCCTGACCCGTAAAATTCTGTTGACTGTTCTTTGAGCCACTTCTTCACTACAGATTTCACTTCCTCGTCACTGGAATAATGTTTTCCTCTCAAACCCTCTTTCATGGGGCCGAAGAGATACATCTAGCAGTGAGGTTTCAATTTTGAATGTCTTGAGAGTTTGGATTAATTACTCTCAGGTCCACCCTGACCCGGAGTGGTAGTACTTGTTAGGGTCCTATCTATGGATGGAATAGATAAAAATGAGGGTTTATTTAATTGAATATCCAAACAAAGTATTCCGCATAAAATAACCCAATGAGTTGGTATGCGGTAAAATCCTGGTAACCAACCAATTTAACATTTTATTGAGTGACCTTAGAAGTTCACAATAAATTTTAATACTGCCTTTAAACATGGAAAAGTTCCCTAACACTGGCCTAGATACAAGGACCATTCATCGTCAGGCACACCTAGTGGTGCATTAAACACGATACAACAGAATAATACATAACATACAATGCTTTAAGCTTACTTTCACACATAAAGGTATTCTATTATTCCACAAAATCGACAACTAGCGGAACTCTTTACAAATATGTAAGTCTCTCACAAACTTTCATACCTCTTCAATATTTTACACATACGTACATGTCTTAAAGTACCATTCCCTCTTGTTGTATCTCGTTTCTTTATGTATTCTTTTTGTTTTTAGTTTGCTCCGGATATAAAATTTCGGTGCATATCGCATAAATGCGTCCTGGCCTCCTGCCCTAAAAAAACGCTAAGCAGTGCCTGCTCAAAATCCTTAGTTGGTTGAAGGTGTTTTTTCCCGCGTGACAGTTGTTGTTTTAAATTAAGATAAAATGAAAATACAAAAATATTTTAAAAGGGTGGGGGGGTAAAATATTTACATTTACTTGCCGATACAAAACCTGGGGGTGGTTTACTTGTAACGCTTTCAAACCACTAAAAAACATTATCTATCGATAAAAACGCCTTCAAACCACTAAAAATACTTTAAATAGGCGGGGGGGGGTAAAATATTTGCATTTACTTGTCGAGAAAAGACTTGAGAAGGTGGATAAAATATCGCTTTAATATCGCATTAACTTTTCGGGAAAAATACCTTCAAACAGCTAAGTTTGGCACGGGACGGATTTTGAGCAGGCACCGCTAAGCGTTTTTTTTAGGACAGGAGACCAGGACGCATTTATGCGATAATACCCAAAATTTCTTGTTAGAATTGTTTTTATGTTCATTTTTTTTTTTTTAGAGAAAACAATATTTTTCCAACTAATATTCCTCAACAAATGTTTTGAGAAGAACTCCCGACCGAAGATAAAAAGACACAAAGTTTCATATTTTGTGTTTTTTGTTAATCTTCAAACTTTCTTTATCCTTATCTCTTCTTTGAGTTTTTAAAAGAAACAAAAATATCCACCACCAGTTCATAATAGATCTTTGTGTTAAATTCAACTTATTCGCCAAATACGGACTTAATATATTTACTTTATACACACACACACACACACACATATATATATATATATATATATATATATATATATATGTGTGTATGTATTACACATACACACATACAAAGTGTGTGTGAAAAAAGTATCGAGATTTTTTGTACTTTTTGACTTGTATTCTGAAAAAAAAATAACGTTCCATTCATTCTTCATTTCTATCTTGGTAAATACAGCTTTAAACTTAGTACTTTTTTGACATACCTTGACGAGGCCTAATAGGCCGAAATGTACATACAGAGATTGATTTTTCTCGATTTGTTTAGCCTTAAATTTAATAGGTATGCCCGCCTAATTAATTAATTATTAATCAATTAACTTTCAAAATTAGGTACGACTTCAATTAAGCACATATTCTCCCAAATATATATATATATTATATATATATATATATATATATATATAAGATGGGATGGTTGGAGTAAAATCCGACAATATGAGGTAGGTAAAAGGATAGTGAACAAAAAATAACTCAAAACAAGTCTAAGAGTTGAAATATTTCGTCCTATTCATAAGGGCATCCTCAGTCAATTGACTTTTATTCAAAGTTCCCTACCCTTCATTTCCGCTACTAACCTCACTCCCTCATCAAATCACATGTACGTAATTTTTGCTTTGAATAAAAGTCAATTGACTGAGGATGTCCTTATGAATAGGACGAAATATTTCAACTCTTAGACTTGTTTTGAGTTATTATTTTTTGTTCACTATCCTTTTACCTACCATATATATATAATATATATATATATATATATATGACACCGTGTTTCGACCTGTCACGTCTCCTCAGCTAGACTTCACAGGCTGCCTCCAGCCAGAATCGAAACCCGACCTATTTATCATCAGTCATGTGTATGTTATATACGTGTGTGCAGGGCTGGTGCTAGGGACCCATAGACCCCTCCGAATATATGATACGGGGGCCCCACTCTACTACATATTCATTTTCATAAAGTAGTATTCATATAAAATCTATGAAACCTGTCTTGCCAGAGCCCCTAAGCAGGCTTGGGCCCCTTCAGTTGTGGGGCTCAGGGGTGTTACGCGCCAGTATATGTATGTGTGCGTATATGTACGTGTGTTACATGCGTGTGTATGTATTATATGTTTATCTATATGTACGTTATACGCGTGCGTGTATGTATGTGTGTTCGTATGTGTGTGTTGTGCGTATGTGATATTATTGTAAATTATACAATATTCTCTGAGGGCTGAACCAAAACACTAGGTATATTTTTACTTTTAATATAGGAATGATAAACTCCACATGTAACTGTGTACATATGTCTATGATAGTACACAGCGTCCAGGTTGCTGTTTATTATTATTATTATTATTATTATTATTATCATTATTATTATTAAAAATCAAAATAATGCACTTGAGTGAATCCCCACGACTCCATCTTGAATATCTGTCGTCTGTTTTTGTTTTAACGCCACTGTTGGTGTGTTTTTCATCATTTTTCATCACTTCCTACTTTCAAAGTCTCGTTGCAAACGGTGTGTGATTGAATGAGATCGTTTTAGCAAAGGAATGTGCGCATGCGTGTGGAAACAAATGGGCAAGAAGGAAGAGAATAAACAAATAAAATAAGGAAATTCTTTTCCGCTATAATAAAAAAAAAAAGAAAAGTTCTGTAAATATTTAGAGATAATATGTATTAACAGGTTACAGTTATGGTGCGGAGGAGGGACTGAAAAGTTTTACTTTTTAAGAAAAACAACAAAAAAAGAGTCTCTAATAATATAGAACTGTTTGTAAAAAACAACAACTTCCAGGATCGAACCTGAAACCTTTCTGCTTTCAGTCGTTTCCTTTATCCAACACATTCCAATTATGCATACTGGGGCTGTGGAATACGCCGACTGCACATGTGCAGAGGGGTAAGACTAGCTCTAGTGAGTGTGGAGTACCCCTTCATTGCCATTACTCCCAGGCCCACTCTGACCCAGAGTGGTAGTACCTGTTTATCCCAGCTATGGGTTAAATAGATAAAAAATGTGTTCAAAAATGCTTTTTCAAAATTTGAATACCCAACAAGAATGGATAAAACGAAAACGTCTCCGGCATGAAACAACCCAGCAAGGGTTGACGTGCCGTAAAATCCAACCAACCGAACCAACCAATTAATTGTGGAAATGTATTTTTAAAATGCATTTTGAGAAACCAGATATCTTAAATAATCGATTAAATTAGCCCGTAGGAAAAGTTTTTTTCCACAACATTATGACGTCATCAGTCGTGGGAAAAATTCACTTGCTGTCACTCGATTCATTTTTTGCTTTGTGTTAGAATCTAAAATTTGAGGTATGAGAAAGCTTCATATAAGCTTATGTTAATTTCACTAAAAACATTTAAGTTTCCAAATGTATTAAGTCAAAGAAAAATATAATTTATAAAAAAAAAGGATCTTTAAAATACTCTCTCCACACACACACACCTCTCTCTCTCTCTCTCCCTCTCTCTGGAAGTGTAAATATTGCTCTGTATGAAATTATCATACATTGAGCTCTTCTGGAGAAGAATCCTCATATATATCTATAGATATGCATCTGTACGGGAATGCATTGAGGATATACCATGGATAAAGAAGGTCCCAAATAGAATCATTCCTAAACATCTGGACTATTGTATTATATATATATATATATATATATATATATATATATATATATATATATATGAAATATTCAGACACGCACACATATATATAATATATATAGGGAGAGAGACACACACATATATATATATTATATATAGAGAGAGCGAAGGCGAGGTACATACATATATAGAGAGAGAGCGAGCGAGGCACATATATATATATATATATAGAGAGAGAGGCACATAATGAGAGAGACATATATATATATATATATATGGAGAGAGAGAGACATATATATATATTAATGAGAGAGATATATATGAGAGAGAGAGAGGGTACATATATATATATATCAGTCATCCACAGACACGTGTTTCGAAGTTTACTTCTCATCAGTGCGGCTCGACATTTTAACAGCTACCTCTAGCCGGGATCGAAATATATATAGAGAGAGACAGAAAGAGGGGTATATATATATATATGTGTGTGTGCTCTCTCGCTCTCTCTCTCTCTCTCTCTCTCTCTCTCTCTCTCTCTCTCTCCTCTATCTCTCTCTCTCTCTCTATATATATATGAGAGAGATCCACTCAGATAAATAGAGATTAAAGACAGCACACACGCTATTTCAATTTTGTCTTGTTTTAAACTCCTGAACATGATGTTGATTACAGATGTTCTTAATGTCTTCACCATAGAAAGACTCTGTTTTATTTACTTAAACAATCAATGTTTGTTATCTTAATCAACATATGCAATATTAAATACTTGCACTCAAGATATGCCGAAAGCACTGGTTCCCGTCAGATCATCGAAATTAAGCTGCGATGAGCTTGCTCAATACTTAGAAGGGTAATAACAAGTACTCTAAGCAACGTAAGTCTTGTGTGTTCGACTAAATAAAGCTTAGTAAGTTATAAATACAAAATTAAATCTAGTAAATACAACTAACCAGGTACGATCATTGTATGTGACTGTTTCTTACTATTTCCCACTTGAGTCTCCCACCTTCACCCTACGCACTGAGTATCTAGAATTTAACTGAAACCCCCTCTAGCCGAAAGGGCGGTCGGAAAACCTGCTTTATAAAGGCTGTCGCATTGCTGGGTCTCGGCGCAAGTTACTGGAAACAAAGACTAGATGAAGCGATGAGTGTAAGATTCAAAGGTTATGACAAAGTCATAACTCGTTGCAACGCAAACAAACTCCGACACAGGTTGAGGGACAAAACATTTAATAGGTATACAGCACATGGATATGACGAGATACATAAAGTACATAGATACATATACAAGAGTAGAGATAATGACACATTCATGAATGGTAAAATACAAGATATTTAGGTATCAAAGAGATACCTAAATGTACATAAAAACGTAGTTACGGATACATGACTAAAGGATAGTCATATATCGAATAAGAGACTTACTAGCAGTGAGTGGCCAGTTTTAAGGGCCGAAGCCCCAACGAGAAAGGGGTAGACCGTGTCTACCCCATGTGGTCTCGTAGCGAGGAAAGAGAGAGAGAGAAATTCAAAACAGCCGCTTAAATACACGAGGCTCCTAGCGGGAACCAGCGACATTAAAGAGGCAGACAACTCCCCAGGCAAATACGAAAATAACCCCCACAGTGGTATCTTGGAATTATATTTTACTAGAATCGGCTACCCGGCATTGCCTGGGTAGAGAAGAATAATAAAAAATTAGTCTCGCAGATCAATTGATTGTTTTGGTCTTACATAATTGATTTATGCTTTAACAACGAACGCAGCCAATGACTTTCACTTCTCTTAATATTCAAATCCTAATTTTTAGATATCTTCACAGATACAAATAAAATCTTCATTATTCTTGCTCAAAAAGCAAGCTCTGGTGATAGTGAATGTGTATATACATTTACTTTTGAATTTTCCTCCGTACATACATACACACACTTACCCTTTATATGTGTATAGATATATTAGACATTTACCCCAAAGATACCGGCGGAAGTGAACACCGCCTATTTCATGATTATCTATATATTAATAATCGTGTTCCTGAATTGTGTGAACGTTATCATCTTGCAACACCCTCTGGTTAAAAATGGGACGTTCCAAATGAGTGTCGTCAATTCAGCTAAATAATGGACCATTCCGTTTTTATTATAAATAAAGGGAAGAAAAGGGACATACTACACTTAATATGATAAGAAAGAAAAAGTTGGGGAAATATAGCGAGAAGGGGTGAGCGCGCGGAAGAGATAATGCTAATCTGTTTCAATCGAACACAATGAAAGATGAAAGAAAGAAAAAAGAGTGAGAGAGAGTTAAATCAAGATTATGATATTTTTTTACAAATTTAACTATTTTGCAATAACTCTTTAGTAAACATATAAAACGTTCTATTAATTAGATCATCACTATACTGTGGTATATCCATAGGTCCTACAAGTTATAATAAATATCATTATTAAAGCTGCCATCTTGTGGCTTACATGTGTTGTTATTGGGTGATCCCTAAGTGATAATCTATAGCCATCCTAAGAACGAATAGAAGATATAACAGTGGGAAGGCCGAAAAGTACACAACCGGAACGTTGTGAAATAGGGCCGATAAACCAACCACATACAATGATTAAAATATATTGTCTAACAAAATCCAAGCATGCATATATATATATGAGGGTAAGTAAACAAACAAATGTGTTTATTTTTTATATGGTTTTAAGCCGACAATTTTTGGAGGATATGTGTTTAATTGAAGTCATATCTAATTTTTTTTAAATTAATTAGTTAATAATTAATGAATTTAGGCGGGCATATATGTTCAAATGTGCATTTTCTCGATTTGTTTAGCCTTACATTTGAACATATATGCCCGCCTAAATTCATTAATTATTAACTAATTAATTTTCAAAAATTAGGTATGACTTCAATTAAGCACATATCCTCAAAAAAAAAATATATATATATATATATTCAAGGTAAGGTAAGGTAGCATGGTGTCAATGGCGCCAGGTTACTGAGTTTCTCGCCTATGCTATCCTCAGACCAGAAACTGTTAGTAATCAGGCGCCGTTGACTCCATGTCCAAGCAACCTTAATTTAAATATAAATGGTCTATCAATGATATTGAACACTTTACTTATAAATATAGCGCACACACACGTGTGTGTTTAACGATCGTATATGTGAGAAACTGTCAGTAACCAAGCTCCGTTGACTTCATATCCACCCTACCCCAACTTAGATATACAGAAGTTGGACAAAATAACAAACTAGGTGTTTCCATTATTTTGTCCAATCCCTGTACATGCTTTATCACTATATGACTATTTGTTTATCTTGATTAGTTTCGGTTCTAGATCATTATCAGAATTCAATAATTTTCATAAATATTTTTAAACAAAATTGTTTACAAACAATTTTGGTACACCACAAAAGATGTGTCATGACATATGCATCTATTAAATGTAGGTTTGTTTTTGTTTTCTTATTCAAAACTTTTACCTCGGTGTCTTGGCGCCTTCGTGCCGTAACCACATAATACACATGGTAAAGTGAAAATGACATACTCTCAGCTAAGATTCTCTCTCTCTCTCTCTCTCTCTCTCTCTCTCTCTCTCTCTCTCTCTCTCTCTCTCTCTCTGGTAAATTTGACACTAATAATTCATACACAATTATGATTTCAAGTAACTATTCCTATTTATTAATAATCTGTTAGTCCAGAGTTATGGGGTATCACGTACTCTTATTTAATCTTATTATTATAATGGAGATTCGGTGTCTGTCTGTAACCGAAACTACGTCACTTCTTACGTTACATGATACCCCCAGTAACCGCGTAACTTTGTCAATACCTTCAGGAACTGCGAAAATTTATCAATGAGTATTTTAATTATAGTCAAAATCAGAATAAATTTTATTTATTAACGATGTTTCTCTGAAAACCTGAGTTAGATTTGCCTCAAATCAGCCCATGTTATTAGTGCGTTTGAAATCCTGAAATCTTGAAATAAAGGTTTGCACGTATATGGTGTGGTTAATTTGCATTCTGGTTTTAACAAAACCGGGTTTAATAAATAATTACTTGGTTTTTATTGATCTCTAATATTATTGTTTTATTCTCCAGTGTATTAAAATCCATCATATGAATGATTTTTTATATAGAATGCAATTAAAGTATAATCATAATTTTCCGTTTTACACATTTCTTTTCTATTTTATAAATATTATCTGATGAAACAATTGAAATATAGTTTTAATCTAAGATTAAAACTATATTTCAATTGTTTCATTAGTTTAGCAAAAAATGACATACAGGTGGCGTAAAATTGAATTCCAAACTTACGTAAAAGGATTTTTTGCCACACTCTTTCATAAAAACATGTAAACAGATCTTTGGAATCATTTTTTTTTTTTTTTTAATAATTGACATATTTGAATTTAACGGTTAGAAACTTGGTTTTATTAGAAAGAAAACATATTTATTTGAATTTTGACAGTAAAACTATTTTTTATGTCAATTATTAAAAATATATAAGATTTCAAAGATCTTTTTACATTTTTTTTTATATACAGTTAAATACATATTCAAATTTAATGTAGAAGATTTTATGACTATTTTTTGTTTGTGAAAATAATTTTCTCATAAAACTCTATAAGTTAGCTAACTTTAAATATATATTAAAATCAAACAAACTATATATAAATCAATAATACCGGTCATATATTTATCAAAACTTGTTTTAACAAATAATATGGACCGTTTAATGTTGCATACTTAATTTCTGAGTATATATAAAACAGTGGTGTTCTTTATTATATGTATTAATGATTTTGACTATGAATTAAATACTCATTGATAAACTCACGCAATTCCTGAGGGTAAGCAGTTACGTAGTTTTGGTTACAGACGCAGACACCGAATCTCCATTTATATATATAGAAGATATTCACCGATAAAAAATATTGTCACTTATTTTCAAGCAGTGTCTTTAACATTTTAGTCACAAATAGAATGCAAAAGTTTAATGTAATAGCTTTGTGAATGCTGCTGTTGTCGACCGCAGGTCATAGTGGGTCACACCTGCGGGTCACACCTGTGGGGAAAGACAACAGGGGCCACTGATTGACATGAGGTCAGACCAAGCGATGAGAACCGAACAGAGCAAATAAGGGTCTGCAAAGTTTGCAGTTGTACACTCATTGGTTGATAGGTGTCAGGAGTGATTACCCCCCCTCCAAAAAAAAAATAATAGGGTGAGAGTTTTTTTTTCGAAGTCTTTAATTCAATTTGGTTTATTCACCCGTCTGGGCGGTCGAATTAGACTGGCCTTGAAGATACAATGCATCGCGGGGTGAGGTCTGGAAGATGAATAAATGGTTGGTTGTTTGGTTTTTACGGCATATCAAATATCAAGCCCTGTGGGTTATTTTATGCCATATCAAGCCCTGTTGGGTTATTTATGCCATATCAAGCCCTGTTGGATTATTTTATGCCATATCAAGCCCTGTTGCCATTTTATGCCATATCAAGCCTTGTTGGGTTATTTTATGCCATATCAAGCCCTGTTGGGTTATTTTATGCCATATCAAGCCTGTTGGATTATTTTACGCTGAAAACGTTTTGTTCTATTCATTCTTGATGGGTACTCAATTTTTTAAACTCACTTTTTCAAACACACTTTTAACTCATTTTTTTTTCTGATCAACTCATAAATGGGACCCTAACAGATACTACCACTCCGGGTTAAAGTAGACCTGGGAGTAATGGTGATGAAGGGTTCTCCACATTCCCCAGAGCACCATAATTCGATCATCACTATTAGAGAGTTTAGTCATATCCAGGATATTAAGACCCTCAGCCACCACCTTCTAGCACATATATGATAAAAGGGTGGGGGGGCTTGCCATAAGAGCAATAGGGTTGGGACAATCATATAGGTGCTAGGGCTAGACCATCCGATTGATCGGGGGAGGGGCTCTGCGATTGCCAGTCTAGCCTAAGTAAGGGCCAAAGGGAATAAATAGTATCTAGAATTTAACTGAAATCCCCCTCTAGCCGAAAGGGCGGTCGGAAAACCTGCTTCATAAAGGTTGTCGCATTGCTGGGTCTCGGCGCAACTTACTGGAAACAAAGACGAGATGAAGCGATGAGAGTGTTGGGACTATATCTCTAAACTAATAAAGGATACGAGAAGTAATTATCTCCCGTGCCTGGCAGTAGCCGCTAGGTGGCGGAGCGATCAGCATCATAATTTTTTAGTTTTTTCTCGTTGTTGACCCTTTGTTGTTGTCGGTCAATATGTTTGTTGGGTGTAAGAAGGTGGTCACAGGTTTTATTAGGTATAATATTGTATGGATATATATGCGCTCATGTGTGTGCGCGCACTTTAATATCTTTATATCCCCGACTTATTCCGTTAATAATCATATCGACAGTCGATTAACTCGATATTTTATTCTCCCTATGCCATCTTCATTTTCATATATATGTACATATATATATTAAATGTTTCTGTATGTTATCATCATCAAGGCGCGTGATGACTGCAAGGATTCCCGTGACTCACTCACTCACACACACAACATCCATCCCTAACGATCATCACTCATGGAAAGTCCCCTTGACGGAATCCAGTGTCCATTCAGAGCTAATGAATGTAAGTTATTGATGGTCGGCCTACTCCGGTATGTCCATTAGTTGGACTCCATAGGAGAACGTCACTTATGAGTTCGTCCTTACTTCTCGAGTAGTACCCAGCATGCCTTGTTCGTTTTATTTGGATGATTTGTATGATAGGATGTAAGTGGCCGTACAAATGTTTTTTGTGGGGTGCTGCTTCCAAGATTTGTTCAAGGTACCACGCAGTATCCTTTTATAGTTCCCATCTTGCTTTTTATCCATGCGTTCAAGACTTCAAGTGATGCAGCCGTACAATAGTACTGACATCACTACTTCACGAAGATACTAATGGACAAATTTAGTAGATTCCATTTTAAGTTGGGTTTTTTTTGTTTTGTTTTTTTTTTTTGCGTCCTATTGTTAACTAGAAGCGGCTACCTAGCGTCGTCTGGGTAGAGGGGGTAGCAAAAAACAGTATGTATTGATTTGTTTACTTTTGAGATTTACAAATGCTGAACATTTTTCAGCAGAATTTCAATGCTATTTCTATGTATATCTTAGTTTTTTAAATATCTTCGAATATAAATCAAATCTTCATAATTTTTGCACAAAAAAAAGCAAAAATCGGTGATATATATGTGTGTGTGTGTATATATATATATATATATATATATATATACTTTGTCGTTAATTGTTTTATTTTCATAGTTTCATCCGGACATACATACATACAACTGCTCTTTCTATATGTATTAGAAGCGGCTACCCGGCGTTGCCTGGGTAGAGGGGAGATTTTTTTAAGTTAGCCTCGCAGATCCATTGATTGTTTTGGTCTTCCAAAATGATTTGTTTATGTTTTAATCACGAACGCCACTAATGACTATCTCTTCTCTTACTTCTAATTTTTAGATATTTTCACCCATGTAAATAAAATCTTTATTATTTTGCACAAAAAGCAAGCACTGTGATAGGAGTGTGTGTGTGTCTGTATATATATATATATATATATATATATATATTAAATTTTTACTTGAAGGCATTTACAACGCATGTATCGCATAAAATTCGATACTTTTTCTTATAGAAAATGAACTTGACAAGTGTAATCCCAGTAAAGGATGGCTCGATGTGTAGAATACCGTACAGACTGTTTCGACTTTATTAAGTCTCATCAGCGGCATATACTAACGATTTCCCTCCGACAGAAATCGAAACCGGGACTTCAGCAGACACAGTGAAACACTAGTGAAACACTTTTATCGCCTCGGCCACAGTACACAGCTGACCATCCTAGCGAAATTAAGCTTGTCAAGCGATACTACACGCCTCTACCATAATAGGTAAGTTCATTTTCTATAAGAAAAAGTATCGAATTTTATGCGATACATGCGTTGTAAATGCCTTCAAGTAAAAATTTAATATATACTTTATTCAGCAACGTTTCTAAATAAACAAACATCCAAAAAATCTTATTCACTTCGCCGAAGGGCATTCGATCTGTTTGTTGTTATTATTCTCTCAATAACGCCCCCTTACCTATTAGGTAGAGGCGTGTAGTATCGCTTGACAAGCTTAATTTCGCTAGGATGGTCAGCTGTGTACTGTGGCCGAGGCGATAAAAGTGTTTCACTAGTGTTTCACTGTGTCTGCTGAAGTCCCGGTTTCGATTTCTGTCGGAGGGAAATCGTTAGTATATGCCCTGATGAGACTTAATAAAGTCGAAACAGTCTGTACGGTATTCTACACATCGAGCCATCCTTTACTGGGATTACACTTGTCAAGTTCATTTTCTATAAGAAAAAAGTATCGAATTTTATGCGATACATGCGTTGTAAATGCCTTCAAGTAAAAATTTAATATATACTTTATTCAGCAACGTTTCTAAATAAACAAACATCCAAAAATCTTATATATATATATATATATATATATATATATATATATTCAAATGTAAGGCTAAATAAATCGAGAAACTGTCAATCCCTGAATGTACATTTCGATCTATTAGGTTTCATCAGCAAGGTTATAGACATGGGAGACTGCTCCGTGTGTGACTCGAAACCTCGACTGTTAAGTTGACAGGCGAAGTCTCTAACCGTTACACTAGCTGGCCATTCCTATATTCGTCGTTTGTTTTTTGAAACTTATTTATATTCCACTTTTTATTGACTTGCTACACGACAGTATGAGGGTAAGTAAACAAATAAATGTGTTTTTTTTGTTTGTTTTTTTTTATATATATATATGGCTTTAAGCCGAAAATTTTTGGAGGATATGTGCTTAATTGAAGTCATACCTAATATATATATAATTTGTCATTAATTGTTTTATTTTAGTAGTTTTCTCTGGACATAGATATATACACACCAACTGTCCTTTATATATAAATAGATGTTTTTGTTTTGTAGTTGTTTTATGTTTGTTTGTTTTGGGAGGGCTGGGGTCAGATGTTTTCTCTTTAAAACTTCACTTTCCAACTTCCTCCCCTTTCCAACTTCCAACAAAAAAATCGACAAACACGAGGAGTCAGTTATTTACTGTAAACAAAAAAACATTTATTTTGTTTTGCTTTTAGTGACGGCTAATAAACAAGCAGACGAAATCCTCGCAAGATTTGTTTTCTGTGTCAAGAGAAACAAACAACAGTTTGGACATGCGCAGTTCCGTTTGTGAAAACCCGATCAGCCACCGACGACCCAAGAATGTGATGCATTCCTCTTGTCGGCTGATGATTATGTCATTCAAATAGGCCTTGCCAGACTCAGCACAAAGGAGTTCGGGGTTTTTTTGTTGTTTTGTTTTTGTTTTTGTTTGTTTTTGTTTTTGTTTATTCTTCGGTTTTAGAACAACATCTATGTTTACATGTTGTAAGTTGTGAAAAACGATAGACTCACTCGAGGTTAGCTAAACAACATTATTTTTGTCTAGTACTTTCCTCGTCTTTTGGTCAGTCATTCCCAAAGAAATCTGCTGCTGTTGCTGCTGCTTCTTCTTCTTGAATATCTTACAAAAAATTTGCGGGGGATCGTCACGTGCACCAAACAATAAATTTAATCGGTTCTTTTGCCCCAAAATGGAAGCTGAAAAAAATAGTTATTTGTAGTGACAGATAAAGTTACATTTTTGTTTGTTGTTGTTTGTTTTTTTTAGGGGGGTTGTTCCGAGATAGTTTAGTTTCTAATGACAGTATTGGTGTTTTTGCTGCTAAACGAACTATTTAGACCGTTGTTATAGCGGGAATACAAGTTCTCAGGTTTTCTAGTTTTAGGTATTAAAAAAATAATTAGTATATATTACATAAGCTGGATTAGCAAAACATTGTTTATGAGTTCGATTCTCATTGGGGGTCCCATACTTGTGGCTTGTGCCACAACTAAGCTCAGCTTAAAATTATATATGTATATATATTTGTCACGGGAGCTGATAAGGATGTCAACCCCGCGAACATTTGAAAAAAAAATAATTTAATGACAGATGCCGGGAAAAAGAGGACACAAAGTTTTAGGTATATATATATATTTACCAACCCCTCCGCACGACCAGGATGTGACACTAGGTCAATTTCTTAAGCGGATTTCAACAGGTTTGAATTCAGAGTTTTCCTTCTCCCAGACCGGTTGCCTAACTAAGGTTAAAGAGCATAGTCTGTCCTACTATTTATCCATAGCTGGAGGGAGAGTAGGATTCATACCTTTCCCAAGGGTATTAGCGCTAAGTGAAATGCAATTACCACGTCCAGGATTTGAACTCGGGGCGACAAGTCCATTTCCCATGACTTTAACCATTACACCACGCGCTTCAAAGTTTTAGGTATAACAAAACGACAGTTTTATTCGAGTTGTCGATTTCTTCGGCGACTAGGTTGTCATCATGGCAGGCCGGGAAGGTGACGTCGGTTGGTGTCGTCGGGGCTAGAAATATGCTGGAGCAAACCGGTTTGAAGCGGCTTGAACTGAAATAGAATTCGTAATCGATAGAGATAGACTTTGTATGGGTTTTGTCCTGAAAAGTACAGTTTGCTAAGCTGTCGCCGTAACCTTTGGATTACAGCTTAAAGCAAGTTCGTGGCAGGACGGATCGTGGTCGGCAGAAGACTGGATCGTCTGCAGGTCGGTAGAGCGAATGGATCGTGGTCGGCAGGAGACTGGATAGTTGGCAGGTTGGGTTGTGGTCGGTAGAAGACTGGATCGTCGGTAGGCTGGGGCTTATGCGGTTTGCCAGTAAGATAGGGATACCGCAGGATGGAGGTCAGCATAAAACCGGGTCGTAGACGGGTCGAGTCGAGAGCCGGCTGGATCATAGCCAGTCGAAGACCAGATCAAAATTGGAAGGGTACCTGTGCCACAGCATGATGGAGTGTGTAGCTCCCACGCATGTGGACTTATTTTAAGTAGAATGTATGTTTACTAAAGAACTATTGCTAAATAGCTCAATATGTAAAAGGTATAACAATCGTGACTTAACTCTATCACTATTTTTCTTTCTTTCCTTCTTTTCATTATGTTTGATTGAAATAGATTAGTGTTATCGCTCCTGCGTGCTAACCCTCTCTATCTATCTTTTCATACTCTCTTTCTTTCTGTTTTTCTCTATTATATTCTTTCTGTGTAGTATGTCCTATTTCTTCCCTTTCTTTCTTTAACATAAAAACGGAATGGTCCATTATTTAGCTGAGTTAACGACACTCATAAGAAATAAGAATTCGGCGATTAAACGACACCAGATAATCAGGACTTCCATTTTTGCATTTCATCTTAGACGATTTGGGTGGTCTGATTATTAACCAGAGGGTGTTGCAAGATGATAATGGTCGGAAGATTAAGGAACAAGCGTATTAATATATAGATGGAAGGAAATAAGTAGGACATAGTTTTTCTCTGCTCAACTGTAAACGAAAAATAATACTTTTTAAATTAAGTAAAGTGACGTCACTTTTCTTAATCGGCCGTTTATAAATTTATCTACGGATGAACCATTACTTAAAACTATTATTAATGTATTTCTTCTTGAATTATTAAGATATGATTTATTCTGTTCCACTCGTAAATTGCAAAGACAAACCGTAAAACTTTCACTGGTCGTCCTAATGAACATTTGAATATCTAAAATTCAAACAACATTAAAGGTTATATACTTTTAAATTAAAAGAAAACTAGCAAATATATCAAATGCAACGACCCTGTCACAACCTTTTTAACCCTTTGTGGTGATGTGTGGTTTCGTGCTCCTTGTTGTTGTAGTAGCAGTAATTCTTCGAGCGTAATCGTAGATCTAGGTCTCAGCTTCTCGTAGCTAATTCTTCTCAGTCCTATAAACTGTCTCTATATATCTCCTGCTGTAATACACATAGCCAATGGCGTGTTATCTCATTTACATATCTCACTACACCCTTCAAAGACCAGAATGGGAGACGGGAGACCTGTTTAAGAAAGTTTAGAAAGGAACAAGTCATTGTGTCCCGATTACGCATTGGTCACTCAAAACTAACGCACTCCTATATACCCAACAAGAACAACTACAGTGTAAAACATGTCAATCACCTTTGACTGTTAAACACTTATTTATGGAATGCAGGGTTTTTGCTCACATCAGAAACCGTTATTCTAATGCAAATAATATGAAAAATCTACTTGAAAATGTCAACATGGAGGACATTCTGTCCTTTTTTAGGGAAATAAAATTATACTATAGAATATAGGCATGAACTTAATCAATACCATACAACATGACCCCCAATGGTGCTAACACATTGTTAAAACCAATTACTACAAAAGTATAAATATAAATACACATCTATTACTTCCTAACCGTTAGGCATTAAATAACTCCGGGCGGGTTGATATGCCGTTAAAATCAATCAACCAACCAAAGACCAGGAGTCAAATGAAAACGGTAGTTTTTACAAACGGGTAGGCTGGTTGGTTGGACCTTACAGCACGGCAAGCCCCTACATAAAAAAAGTATAGACGCAAATGTCTAACTACTGTGTCCTGTTTGCTCTTTTTTTTTTTTTTTTTTTTTTTTTTTTTCGGGACTTCCCGCTTTCTTGACTAAATACTCATGACCCCCTAACGGTAGAAAACCTGAAAAAAGGGAAGTTAACTCTTCCAGACCAAATAGGAGCAGACAATCGCTACAGGTTGATTTTCTTTCTTGTTCGTGGATTCTTCTTGCTGAACATTGCTTGTCTAATAATTTAATTAACAAACACAGCTACTTGTTTGTTTCTTGATCAAGTTTTATTTCTTAGCTCATGATTCCGCCACGGGAAGAGACAGACCCCCAGGAGCTGACAATAACGTCTGCTCTTCTTCAAAGCTTGGTAGAATCTTCTAACTAAACTAAAAACTATTCCCACTCGTCCAATCGCACGCCTTCTAAGCGGTTAAAGTTTATTAGCCGTCACCGGTAATTTTCCATTCTAGCTGCAGATACGTTCACAATTTATGACTGCCCATGAATTGTAACATATGGTCATTTTATGCTGAAGACGTTTTATCTTATTGATTCTTGTTTGGTATTCATTTTTTTTTTCTCAAACCCATTTTAACGCGTTTTTGTAAACTTGTTTTTTAATCTATCAAACCCATAGATAGGAGCCTAACAGGCACTACCACTCCGGTACCTGGGAGTAATGGCACTACCACTCCGGTACCTGGGAGTAATGGCACTTGGTTACCGTTTATGAAGACCAAGCAGTAGATGTAAATATAGGCCATAGGTAATGCGATTCAGAAGTGGTGAAAGCAGTGCGAGTGACAAGACACAGTGTTTGCTTACGGTCAAGTCAAGTTGAAAGCACTGGTTCCCTCTAGATCACCGAAGTTAAGCAGCAATGCGCCTGTTCAATACTTAAACAGGTGACCAACAGCAGGTACTGTAAACAACATACATAAAAATGACTTGGTTCGGCATTAAATAATCCGAAAAAGGTTGATATGCCGTAAAACCAAACAACCAACACACCATTGTAGGGTAGCTTGAAAATAACGGGAAAACAGTGGTAAAGTAAGTAAAGTCATCGGGGGTGACCTAAAGCCAGTATCAGCCAGACAGCGAGGGAGTCTATCCCCCTTTTCACTAGCGCGAGACCAAGGAGATTATTTTAGCGTCTAATGTGGAGCGCCACACCTACCATCAGCTCCTTACTTTACCATACATATCCCTGTACTGCTCATACGCTGAGTTGGCGAGGGCCGGTATCGAACCCGGAACCTTGTTTCTAGTCGAACCCTCTACCGACTGAGCTCTTCCCCTCAGGTTCGTCTCGATCGAGGCACTCATTGGCCTAGAGAGTTACGCGATCAGACGAGGCTGGTAAAGTGGGATTAGATGTTAGTGGATTCGAGCATAGGCGGTACCGCTGGGGAAAACGTGTTTTACCGTCTCTGTTTCCCCGCATACTTACGACAAAGAATGTATCCGGGGGGATTTTTTTTTAATGTGTGTCCATAAATATGTGTGTGGGTCTGTCTCTGATACTTATGAAAATAATAAGAACAAGATGGAACTACCATCGACAGAGAGACACGCCCAGAAACGGAGAGATGTCCAACCCCAAAAAGAAAACCGATACTAAAAACGCAGAAACACCATTGGAAAAACAGGAAGTCTGCTGATTTAACACTACTGCTAGTGTTATTCTGGGTTTTCATCTACATCACTTAGTTGTTACATAATTATTAGATACCTAATATTTATGTGCAATAGTGTAGAAATAAAAATGGCTGTTATAAGTTACAGCCCACGGCCTTGAAGGATGAGTGACAAGGCTTGACCTCAGTCCTGATCCTTCCTTCTGGTGGATACCGTGAGAACCGGTAGAGAGGACCCGCTCTTCCGGTTTAGATAGTAAGTAAGTTTCAGTCAGTTAGAAGGTAGCAGCGAGCTCGAAGGGGTGAGTCGCGTTATACGCGCGTCCTCTCATCTGCGCAGATTGTCTGGTTGGGGATTTAAAAATAAAGTAAGATCAACGCAAATCGGAGTCTTGTGTTATTACCTCTAAAAACTAACAATGACACAGGGCTTATACTAAAGAACTATTGCTAAATAGCTCAATATGTAAAAGGTATAACAATCTTGACTTAACTCTCTCTATCACTATTTTTCTTTCTTTCTTTCTTTTTATTATGTTTGATTGAAATAGATTAGTGTTATCGCTCCTGCGTGCTAACCCTCTCTATCTATCTTTTCCTACTCTCTTTCTGTCTTTCTCTATTATATTTTTCTGTGTAGTATGTCCTATTTCTTCCTTTTCTTTCTTTAACATAAAAACGGAATGGTCCATTATTTAGCTGAGTTAACGACACTCACAAGAAATAAGAATTCGGCGATTAAACGACACCAGATAATCAGGACTTCCATTTTTTGCATTTCATCTTAGACGATTTGGGCGGTCTGATTAACCAGAGGGTGTTGCTAGATGATAACAGTCGGAAGATTAAGGAACAAGCGTATTGATATATAGATGGAGGGAAATAAGTAGGACATAGTTTTTCTCTGCTCAACTGTAAACGAAAAATAATACTTTTTAAATTAAGTAAAGTGACATCACTTTTCTTAATCGGCCGTTTATAAATTTATCTATGGATGAACCATTACTTAAAACTATTATTAATGTATTTCTTCTTGAATTATTAAGATATGATTTATTCTGTTCCACTCGTAAATTGCAAAGACAAACCGTAAAATTTTCACTGGTCGTTCTAATGAACATTTGAATATCTAAAATCCCAAAACATTAAAAGTTATATACTTTTAAATTAAAAGAAAACTAGCAAATATATCAAATGCAACGACCCTGTCACAACCTTTTTAACCCTTTGTGGTGATGTGTGGTTTCGTGCTCCTTGTTGTAGTGGTAGCAGTAATTCTTCGAGCGTAATCGTAGATCTAGGTCTCAGCTTCTCGTAGCTAATTCTTCTCAGTCCTATAAACTGTCTCTATATATCTCCTGCTGTAATACACATATGTAAATGAGATAACACGCCATTGGCTATCTCATTACACCCTTCAAAGACCAGAATGGGAGACGGGAGACCTGTTTAAGAAAGTTTAGAAAGGAACAAGTCATTGTGTCCCGATTACGCATTGGTCACTCAAAACTAACGCACTCCTATATACTCAACAAGAAGAACCACAGTGTAAAACATGTCAAACACCTTTGACTGTTAAACACTTATTCATAGAATTCAGGGTTTTTGCTCACATCAGAAACCGTTATTCTAATGCAAATAATATGAAAAATCTACTTGAAAATGTCAGCATGGAGGACATTCTGTCCTTTTTGAGGGAAATAAAATTATACTATAGAATATAGGCATGAACTTAATCAGTACCATACAACATGATCCCCAATGGTGCTAACACATTGTTAAAAACCAATTACTACAAAAGTATAAATATAAATACACATCTATTACTTTCTAACCGTTAAGCATGAAATAACACCGGGTGGGTTGATATGCCGTTAAAATCAATCAATCAACCAAAGACCAGGAGTCAAATGAAAACGGGTAGGTTGGACTTTACAGCACGGCAAGCCCCTCAACATAAAAGGTATAGACGCAAATGTTTAACTCATGTGTCCTGTTTGCTATCCCGGAAAAAAAAGGAGCAAACTTCTCGCTTTCCTGATAGTTCTTACTTTTTACACTGCTGCTTCCAGTTCTTCGTCTACGTCTCCTAACTCGTCTAGTTCGTCGGCCGCCATCTTGTCTGGTTGGTCTGTTAGAGGTTTGTTGGATTTAAAGGTATTATAATTATTGGAAGGCTTAGAGTGACCTTTCAACGTGGGTACCTGTAAGTACAAGAAATATTCCGACAAAGAAGTTGTAGAACAATAACAGACTTTATTCTGGAGAGCGACAGGAATACATATACAAGACAAGGTACAAGATAGGTACTCAACATAGATACATACAGAACACATATATAGGTGTGTGTATAAAGAAAGTAGGACGTTGTCCTACAGAAATGATGGAGAGTCCAGAATAAATGTCACTTACTTAGGCTAAAAGGTATAGACGCAAATATCTAACCCATGTTACCTGTTTGCTGTCCCGGAGGGAAAAAAAAGAGCAAACTTCCTGCTTTCCTGACTAAATACTCAGGACCCCTAGCGGTAGAAAACCTGAAAAAAGGGAAGATAACTCTTCCAAACCAAACAAGGGCAGACAATCGCTACAGGTTGATTTTCTTTCTTGTTCGTGGATTCTTCTTGCTTGGCTGGACAGACTATTGCTTGTCTAATAATTTAATTAACAAACAATGCTACTTGTTTGTTTCTTGATCAAGTTTTATTTCTTAGCTCAAGATTCCGCCGCGGGGAGAGACAGACCCCCAGGAGCTGACAATAACGTCTGCTCTTCTTCAAAGCTTGGTCGAATCTTCTAACTAAACTAAAAACTATTCCCACTCGACCAATCGCGCGCCTTCTAAGGAGTCAAAGTTTATTAGCCGTCACCGGTAGTTTTCCATGGGGCCCCGTTATTTTTAAGTTAACGGTCTTATTTAAATTTCTAGCTGCAGATACGTTTACAATTTATGACTGCCCCTGAATTTTATTATATGGTCATTTTATGCTGAAGACGTTTCATCTTATTAATTCTTGTTGGTATTCTTTTTTTTTTTTTTCTCAACACTTTTAACGCGTTTTTGTAAAACTTGTTTTTTATATCTATCAAACCCATAGATAGGAGCCTAACAGGCACTACCACTCCGGTACAGGGGGGTAATGGCACTACCACTCCGGTACCTGGGAGTGATGGCACTACCACTCCAGTACCTGTGAGTAATGGCACTTGGTTAACGTTTATGAAGACCAAGCAGTAGATATAAATATAGGCCATAGGTAATGCGATTTAGAAGTGGTGAAAGCAGTGCGGAGTGACAAGACACAGTGTGTGCTTACGGTCAAGTCAAGTTGAAAGCACTGGTTCCCGCTACATCACCGAAGTTAAGCAGAAATGCGCCTGTTTAATACTTAAACAGGTGACCAACAGCAGGTACTGTAAACAACATACATAAACATGACTTGGTTCTGCATTAAATAAACCGAAAAAGGTTGATATGCCGTAAAACCAAACAACCAACACACCATTGTAGGGTAGCTTGAAAATAACGGGAAAACAGTGGTAAAGTAAGTAAAGTCATCGGGGGTGACCTAAAGTCAGTATCAGCCAGACAGCGAGGGAGTCTATCCCCTTTTCACTAGCGCGAGACCAAGGAGATTATTTTAGCGTCTAATGTGGAGCGCCACACCTACCACCAGCTCCTTACTTTACCGTACATATCCCTGTGCTGCTCATACGCTGAGTTAGCGAGGGCCGGTATCGAATCCGGAACCTTGTGGTTCCTAGTCGAACCCTCTACCGACTGAGCTCTTCCCCTCAGGTTTGTCTCTATTGAGGCACTCATTGGCCTAGAGAGTTACGCGATCAGACGAGGCTGGTAAAGTGGGATTAGATGTTAGTGGATTTGAGCATAGGCGGCCCCTCTGGGAAAACGTGTTTTACCGTCTCTGTTTCCCTGCATACTTACGACAAAGAATGTATCCGGGGGATTTTTTTTTAATGTGTGTCCATAAATATGTGTGTGGGTCTGTCTCTGTCTCTGATACTTATGAAAATAATAAGAACAAGATGGAACTCACATAGACAGAGAGACACGCCCAGAAACGGAGATGTCCCACCCAAAAAGAAAACCGATACGAAGAACGAAGAAACACCATTGGAAAAACAGGAAGTCTGCTGATTTAGCACTACTGTTAGTGTTATTCTGGGTTTTCATCTACATCACTTAGTTGTTACATAATTATTAGATACCTAATATTTATGTGCAGTAGTGTAGAAATAAAAATGGCTGTTATAAGTTACAGCTCACGGCCTTGAAGGATGAGTGACAAGGCTTGACCTCAGTCCTGATCCTTCCTTTCGGTGGATACCGTGAGAACCGGTAGAGAGGACCCTCTCTTCCGGTTTAGATAGTAAGTTTCAGTCAGTTAGAAGGTAGCAGCGAGCTCGAAGGGGTAAGTCGCGTTATACGCGCGTCCTCTCATCTGCGCAGATTGTCTGGTTGGGGATTTAAAAATAAAGTAAGATCAACGCAAATCGGAGTCTTGTGTTATTACCTCTAAAAACTAACAATGACACAGGGCTTTTGATAAAGAGAAATCCCCAATAGAAGACCAGACACGAAGTCCCCAAGAAAGTCCAGACCTTAGAAGATTCCAGACCAAGACAAGATGTTATAAGATTCCAAAGACGGCCAGAAGAATAGAGTAAGAAAGAAGTAAGTAAAGAAGTAATGAAGAGGGTATGCAACATTAGTGTCCTGGGTATGACACGAAATGGTATCCGGTGGTGAGGCTCCACTTCTAAAACTCTGGGGAGTGTGAAGTGTCTCTTCGTTGTCATTATTCCCGGATTCGTTCTGATGTGACCTCTGACCTTCTTCGGGTGTTTCTTCTCGAAATCGAGAACCTCCTTGTCGAACTTTCAAGCCTTCATGTCATAATCGGGACGCTTCACAGAACTTCGAACTGAACCCTCTATTTAATCCACGGGGGTAAACAGTTCTCATTTGGTTAACTATGACCGAGTACAAGTGTTAAGATATGTTAAGTATTCTATGTTATTATCGCCCTTGGCTAAGATTGAACCTGCAACCTACAGATGATTGTCACTTAGAACTGTATTAACTCAACTCTTATATCCGTTGCGCCATGTGTCCATAATGGAGTTTGTGTGTTTTTCTGTCTGTAACCAAAACTATATTACTAGCCAAGTCACAATTCCCTTAGTTATTTACGTCACATTCTCCATGATTTTATATTTATTTAAACCTCAATTATTAATAAAATTGTTTTACATTATTAAGACTGTTGACAATATCTACATATTAAGAACATGCAATTGTATTTATACATACAACAAGATGGCGGTTTACAGTGTGAACGGGAAGGCTAATTTGCATATTGATATTAAAAATGTGATTTTAATAAATATGTGCTTTGTGTTATAGATTTGTAATTGTTTGGTTTTATTTAATGAATGTAAGCAAAAATCTCGGATAAATCTTAAAAGAAATCTATTAATAAAAAGAAATAACTGTAATTTTACTCTTTACTTCCTATTTTAACTAATAGTTGAAGTAGGAAAATTTAGCAATGAAAGACGGGAGTGATAGAAGAGTAAGTTTTCAGTTGTTCTTTTTTTTTTCTTTTTTTTTTCGATTATATCCCTTCTGTTTCAAATCTTTTTATCTGCATTCTTATTTAAGTTTTAATGTAATAAAATATCATATCAAATTAGGCCTAATGAAACTATTTAATATAATATTTTATTACATTAAAACTTAGATATTTGCACCCGGTGAGTGCATATATCTGCTAGTAATACAAAATAGCTTTTATCTGACTTTTCTGGTGATGTCAGATATTGGCATTTCAGACATTTGTTTTTTCTATAGACACTTGTTCAATATCTGTATTGAATGCCTAAGATACGTGCCAGTTGTTTTCTATGGAATGTGTCAGGCTTATCCGCTTCATCTTTTGTCACTCCACAGGTGTTGCAGTCATAGAGTAGTTCTGATTTTATGAGTATTTTCTATAATTCCAACATTATCTTTTTCTGTTTGTTTATTGTTAGTCAGATATTATGGGTTTTATTTAGGCTTATTGTTGATCATTGATACATTCCTCATATTCAATAAAAGATCCTACTTCTTTTCAAGTGTCTACATTCTTTCTTATTTGTTTTCTTATCCTTTATTGTATTCCTTATTATTTTTGTCAATATTTACCATTTGGAGCCGGTTGAGCTCAGTCAGTAGAGCATCTGCCTAGGAATCGCAAGGTTGTAGATTCGATACCGGTCCTTGTTGATATTCGCTAGTCAGTATTTGGTAAAACTCACATATAGTAGTAATCGACGGGTCAGAGTTATCTGCTCCGAATCCCTTTTTGTGTATAGGGGTCAGGTAGGTTATTTGCCTCTATTTTTCTAGTCCTTTATTTTTTTGTCTTGTTGATTGAGTTTAAAGTCCTGTATAGAATATACGAAGATGAGTACCTGCTTACCGGAGATAAAAAGGTATGTCTCTTTTTATATGGAATTCGGTTCATAAATTCCTCGCAAACTCAGTGTGTGAGTAGCACTGCTTGAATGATCTGCTTTATGAGATAAACTATCTGGGAGTTGACGGTAGGTGTGCCAGCCAACTCAGCAAAAACGTCTCTGGTCTAGCGCTAGCGAAAAGGGGGTAGACTCCGTTGGTGTTTGGCCGATATCGACAATAGGCCACTCCACTTATTTTACTTACTTTTGCTATTTTGAATTTCCCGTTCTGTCGACGAGGCTGTAAATATACTGACTGTAGAGCGATTGTCTGCCCTTGCTGGGATGGACTTGCGTTTAAAAGGGTTATCTTCCTTGTTGCCAGGGTTTTCGCCACTAGGGACACTACTAGCTGGGTATTTAAACTCAGCCCGAGAAGCCCTTTCTCTCTCTCTCTCTCTCTCTCTCTCTCTCTCTCTCTCTCTCTCTCTCTGCATAGCATCCACAGAAGACGCGTGGTGATGGTGGTTAGGGGGCTTTGTCTCCCAACTATCAGTAAGTGACTCTCATATTCTTTATGAACTCTTTCTTACTTCCAAGAGATTTTCGTCCCATCTATTTGAATCTTGTCATGTTCCACGTGCTCAGACAATAAAGTCTGTATTGTTATTATGTTGTACTTATTTGTTTGGATTTATGTATGTATATATTTACGTACGTTGGAAGGTTACTCTGAGACTTCTAACATATTAAAAAAAACAGATTTGCCATTAATGTCAAGAATACACATTCAATTCTTATAACTGTATCTCCTGTAGAGAGGGTAAGACACCCACACACACACAAATGAGGTGTCATGAGTATGACACTAAACTGCATCTAATAGCGAGGCTCCAGTTCTTGATGCGACACAAGGTAATTTTTAAACATTTTAACAGGTTTGAATTCAGAGTTTTCCTTCTCCTAGACTGGTTGCCATACGAAGCTTAAAGAGTCATGGTGGTTATCGTCGTAGGAATGGACATGATGAGATGAGTTCAAATTATGGATGAGGCTGTTTGCATTTGACATATTGCTAATACTCTTGGGAAAGGTATGAATCCAGCTATTGGTAAATAGTCTTGGAGAAAGAAAATTCTGAATTCAAACCTGTTAAATTCTGCTTAAGATATGCATTCAACAATTATGGTAAATAGTAGGGCAGACTGGGCTCTTTAAACTTGGTTAAGCAACCAGTCTAGTAGAAGGAAAACTCTAATTTAAACCTGTTAAACTCCACTTCCGTGTGTCATATTCTGTTTATGGTGTGGTGTGGCCAGAGGTTTAACGTTTTAGCTTTAAAGGGTTGCTTGTTATCTTGGTGCGTGTTCCTAGGGTTTTACTTTTAACCCCATCTTATTTGGTGGTCGCACTGAAAAGGAATTGAAAGAAGGAAGAGACGAAGAGAAAATGTAGTTTTATGATTTGGGCTTTATTTTCGGGTCATAGCCACCACATAGTAAGGAAATTCCTCCCTGACCAGTAGTCAATTCTGGCCCCAGATAACACCTAAGACCGAACTATGTCTTAGGAGTTGGAAGTGGGTCCTTTTTCCCGCACATGCTTGGGGATTCTTCCGGTGAAGGCTCATGGGAGTTATTTTTGAATTTTATTTTAATCCCCACAGGGGTAGGCAAATATGTATGCTATTTCGTTTAGTTAGGTTCCAATCCTTTTATTATTTTGTTTCTTTGTAAGAGTATTTACGGGTTTCGAAGGAGCTCTTATTTCTCCGTAGTTGTAGGCAAATTGTCGGACAAAGAAGACAAACACACAATGGAAATTTAATACATGCATTACAAATAATACAAATTTTATTGGTATTTGCTACGAGACTTATCTGAATTAAGTAATGTTCTTGGAGTAGTGGTAATAACAGGGGTATTCTGTTGCTGGTTGGAAAGTTGATAGGACGCTTTTGCGGACGTTTCTCGTTCTTCCTCGGTAACCGGTTCGGTGATAAGTAATGGTGGGGGATGCTATTTTAGAAGCTTCTCGCCCTGGTAACAGTTCCTTTAAATGACGGTGAATGGGGGCTTTCCCAAGTAGACTATTTGGTCTTCTTAGCCTTCTGTAGTGTGCTATTGTGACCGCCTTGTAGTATGCGGACACAATGCCTTCGAAAGTGTGCTGTGAAAAAATGCCTCCGTCCAAGTCAACGGTCCATAGATAAGTGAGCCCTGTTTTTGGGCTAAGTGATGAGTGAAGTTTCCGTATTTATGCGATAAGTGCTCCGTGATAAGTAAAGTTTTTGGTTTTGGCGCCAACATACGATGTCGGCGAATCGCCCCTAGCAGCAGGGGGAGATAATTAACTGGAATTTCCAATATTTGTTTAGTGCCATTTCCTGATAGATGATGTACGAGGTATGTCATAAAAATTGCAGGGTGATCGCATCCTTCGATATGAGGGGCATCGTCCACTGTGAGTTCTTGCTACTGAGCCAGACAATCAACCAGCATATCTACAAAGAGATACTGCGACATTTGCTCAATTCAGTGCACGAGAAGAGGTGAGAGATGTGACAACTCGTGGGTGCTTCACCATGACAACGCACCTGAGTATTCGAGAATTCCTGGTCCAGAAGACCATCTCTGTGCTGGAGTAACCTCCCTACTCGCTCGACCTGGCCCCATGTGATTTTTTCCTCTTCCCCGAGCTCAAGGGGATCATCAAGGGAACCCGTTTTGAGGATATGCACGACATCAAAAAGGCCGTGACGACAGAATTCCGGAAGAATCCTTCCGGCAGTGCATGCAAGCGTGGCAGAGAATGATGGGAAAGTGCATTAGACTCCTGGGATTACTTTGAAGGGGATAACTTGTAGTTTGTATTTTAAATTAAAAATTTTGGTGACACCAGTTCTGGAACTTTTTTGACATACCTCGAATAGCTCTGAACTCAAAATGTCTCCTTTGGAACCCCGTACGTTGCCTTTTGAAAGGAAACGTGTTCAATGGCTCCGTTTCGGTTTAGCTTCGGTAGAGCACTTGACTAGGAATCACAAGGTTCCTGGTTCGATACAGTCCTTTCGCCAACTCAGCGTATGAGTAGCGCAGGGATCTGTGCGATAAAGTGAGGAGCTGATGGTAGCTGTGGCGCCCCACCTCAGACGCAAAAACAATCTCCTTGGTCTAGCGCTAGTGAAAAGGGGATAGACTCTCTCACTGTCTAGCTGATACTGACATTAGGCCACCCCGACGGCTTATTTTTTTACTTATTTTACTGATGTGATCATTGATGATGCTGAATAAGAAACTGATCTTTCTATCTAAGACAGTGTCAACAATTTCCAAGGATCTTTCCTTTGTTTTTGTTTTTTAATTGGATGGAAAATAACCAATTTATTATTACTCAATTAAGTTTTCAATGAACAGAAAATGATGTAAGACAAGAACGTTATTTGTGTAACGTTAGATAAAATTTCTTCAAGTAAGAAGAATAACTCTGTATATATTTTACAAGAGTTATTGCCCTTACATGAAGTAAACAAGTTCTATATTTCGACTTATCGTTTTCGTGTTCCTTATTTATTTAACAAGTTTTTTCTTTTGATAAATATAACACAAATCAGATCAAAAACAGCATACAAAATTTAAAGATTAATTTGGATGATTTCAGGAATAATTTAAGAGGGCATTTTGGGGTGTATTGTATCACAGATTCGGAATGGGCTCATGAGACTGTAGTTTTTGTTAGTTGTTAATAATAATGAAATTTATTGTGTACAGTGCTCAGGTGCACCACAATTCATCAAAGTCTCATGTCAAGTATACAGAATAATGTAGTGTCAGGAACATGAACAGTTTACAGTAGTAATATGCATGTATGTGTGCGCGTGTGTGCATATGTATGTGGAGAGTGGCATCAGGTATAGTGTCGGTGGACTACAGGAAGCATGGAGGCTTTGAAAGATTCAGTGCTTCGGCAGCCTACAACGGACGCGGGCAGTTTATTCCATGTCTCCGCAACTCTGAGCGTGAAAAAATGTTTCCGAAAGTCACGTGAGCAGTGCTTTTTTCTGACTTTGTAGGCATGCCCACGTGTGTTGGGAAAATGGAGATCAAAAAGGTGATCAAGGTTGCTGTTAGTTGTTATGTTTTAAGCTCGCTTGTTGTTGTGTTTAAATCCCAATATAGTTGGTTCTTCCTTCTTGTGGGCTGGTGAGATGAAAGGGAATTTAGAAAAAGAAGCGAAAGGAACACAGGTGAGGATAACTTTAAGGTAAGACTTTTATTAGTTGATTCACACTATTTCTTTGAGGAAACATATTTTTCCGAGCAAGTCAATAGGTGTTTCTTCTTCAAAGTCCTGGGGTAAAAGGGATGAGAGTTCTTTTTGGTACCAAGAATACGGTTTTTTTCTGATCGTGTCCCAAGAGCTCTTCCAGTCTCAGGCCTTCTGGGACATCGTTATTTTTTGTGGGTTTTTTTTTAATTTATTATTTTATTTAATTATGTTTTATTTTTGTCTTATTTATTTTTATTTTGTTTAATTTTATTTTTATTAATCAACTTAAGACCCTTGCACCGGCCCTGGTTATATATCTGTGTTTAAGATAAAATTTAAATAAATAAACTCCCATGAGCCTTTACCGGTAGAAACCTCCGCGCGTTCGAGAAAAGGGACCAGTTTCCGAGTCCCTCGGTTATTCGAGTTTAAGACTTAACTGTGTGTAGTCGCTACAATGGCCAGGGGGATATCCCCTTGTCACGGGCGACTATGTCTGGTGAATAAAGCCTGTCATAAAACCTTCTGTCTTTATCTCTTTCTTTTTTGTTCCTTGAATTCCTTCCTTTTCAGTGCGACCACCGAATGAGATGGGGTTTAAAGCAAAAACCCCGAAGCATACGCAACAAAAATGTCCAGCTACTTTTGGACCTTTAAAACACCAAAACCTCTTGCTACCCCATATATATAAAATATTGGTCTTTGGTGAGTTGGGACTTGATTACATGTCTTCCCTATTACTAAACATACCAATACTATTCTTTATTTTGGTAACTACAAATATATTTTTGCATAGGTCTATTTAGAATTTATCATTCATTAAAAATTATTTGGAGGCTGGTGTCGGAAATTCCATGTGAATTATCTTCCCCTGCCACTAGGGGGACAAATCGCCAATGGGATATTGGCGCCAGAATCAAAACCCAGCACTTGTCTGTGGGCCCTCGTCCGGGACGGACGTACTTATCACAGAGCACGCACTAAGGGTAGTCGCGGTATCACCGCTCCCTAAAAAACTTCAACAAACTTTCTAAGGCTTTATTTCAGCATACTGTAACTGGCTGTTATAATAGCATACTGAGAACTGAATAATCTACTTGAACAGGGCCCACATAACCAGCTCACTTCTAAGGCTTTATTTCAGCATACTGTCTCTGGCTGGTATAATAGCATACTGACTGAAGAACGAGAAACAACCCGAGAAGCTTTTTAGAGTCATTTTCCTATCAACGACAGAACACCTTTATCACCACGACACCAAGAACCCTTCTTAGAAGAGATAAGTCTGGTCGCGAATTCCATTTAATTTGCAAACCCTTTTGTTGTTAAACCCTTGTTGTTAAACCCATTTTGTAACCCTTGTAAATTTTGTAATACAACTGTCTGCATTTTACTTTTGTGTTTGTTCTTCTTTGTCCGACAATTTTGCCAACAACTACGGGGAAATAAAAGCCCCTTCGAATACCGTAAATACTTTTACAGGGAGTCTTCATAGCGTAGTGGCTAACGTGCTGGAATGCTGCATCATAGTCTGAAAGTGAATGTAATAACTTACTAATACCCATGGGAAATGTTTGGAGCCTCTTATCCTTTCCAGCTATTGGTTAAATAGTACCACTACTGTTCTTCTACTTGGATGGCTATGAAATAACCCACGAAAGTTGATATGCCATTAAACAAAGAAACAAAATCCATCCAAATACTGTGTTAAATGAAAAACTGCGGGGATTAAAATTAAATTTAAATTTAAAAAATAACAAACTCCCATAAGCCTTCACTGCAAGAACCCTCCACGCATGTGCGGGGAAAAGGACCCATTTCCGACCCCCAAGAGAATCTCTCGGCCATTCTAGTTTAGGCCTTAACTGTGTCTAGTCGCTACAACTGGCCAGAGAGATATTTCCTTGCCACGTAGTGGTTATGACCGGTGAATAAAGTCTAAATCATAAAACCACTTTTTGTCTTTTGTCTCTTTCTTTTCATTCCTTGAATTCCTTCTTTTTCAGCACGACCACCAAATATGATGGGGTTAAAAAGCAAAAACCCTAGGAACATGCACCAAGAATGGCTACGGCTACTTTTTAAACCTTAAAACACAAAACCTTTTGTAACTCCATAAAACATAAACTTGGGTTATTTTATTCCTAACTGTTAGGGAATTGCGTTAATTATATGTCCATATTTACATTGTTTGTGTAGTTGTTTAAGTTTTTTTTGTTTATGAAAGTGACAAATCTGACTGTGAGATTCACTGAATTTGTATTAGTTCCACAGCGATGCTGATAGGGATGCGTCTTGCGTCCAAGACGCACAAAAATCTAAAAGGATGCAGTAAAATCATATCCATGCATCCCAGTGTTTTTCTTTTTTCTTCCCTCGCCATTTCAATTTAATTGTAAATACATTTCAGTAGTTTCTTAGAAACGAATTACATAGGTTGGTTACAAGGCAGGAGTTAGACCGCTTTAGTTGGGACCCATAACTTTTCCCGGAGACTCATTCAAAGCAAATATGTGTGTCCCAGGATGCACTAAATCAAAAAGCTATCAGCATCACTGGTCTCATATGCACACATGCGTGCATATGAATAATCATATTTTACAATTTGCTGCTTATATATATTTACCAACCCCTCCACACGAGCAGGATGCGACACAAGGTCAATTTCTTAAGCGGAGTTTAACAGGTTTGAATTCAGAGTTTTCCATCTCCTAGTCTGGTTACCTAACCATGGTTAAAGAGTCTAGTCTGCCCTGCTATTTACCCATAGCTGGGGGGAGAATTTGATTCATACCTTTCCCAATCGTATTAGCGCTATGTGGAATGCAAACAGCATCCAGGAATTGAACTCTGGTCAATGACTGCATTTCCTACGACTCTAACCATTAGACCACGCGCCTCGAATTTGCTGCTTATATGATAATTTAGAGTCTGAGAATTTACTACTAACTAGCAAAAAATACGTCCTCCAGGTACTTAAGTATTTAAGTTTTAATATAAATAAATATTATATTAAATTAGAAAGATTTAATGAAATTAAATAGGAACACAAAAATTCATTTTACTTTATTCTAATTGATTTTAATATGAAATTATACATAGGATTGTTTTTAATACGTTTGAGAATAAAACAATAATATTAGAAATCAATAACACCAAGTAATCATTTATCAAACATGGTTTTGTTAAAACCGACATACAAATTATTCACACTATATACTATGTAAACATATATATGTAAACATGATATATAACACACATCGCAGGATTTTAAACGCATTAATAATGTGGGCTGTTTTGAGGCAAGTCTATCTCAGCTAGACCTTAATAGAGAGATTGTTGATGAATAAGACGCAAATTAAGATTAAATAATGATTATTTAATAACCATTGAGAATATAATATAAATGAATAACTGAATTGTGACGTTGATTGTGATGTAGTTTCGGGTACAGGCAGGCGGACACACAATCTACATTATAATATGATAATCATAAAATGAAACCGATAAATAGGAATCAAGTTTGTGTGTGTGTGTGTCTGTGTGTGTCTGTGTGTCTGTCTGTCTGTCTGTCTTATAATGCACGTTTTCCTCTACAAAATTAAAGTGAAAAGTCGTATAAAAGAAAGATAACTCTACATATATTTTTAGGGTTATCGCCCTTGGATTACAAACTATAAGAAACAAGAATTTATTAGATCTGTTGTTGGTTAATTCCTAGAAGTTTAACATGATCAAAGGGGAGCCACTCTTGACTGATGAATTATTTATTGAGTTAATAGGAAAAAAAGAAGACGGGGTTAGGGCTTATGGTTAGGGGTTAGTTTAAGGTTAGTTTAATGGGAAAATAAATAATTTATCAGTCAAGAGTTGTGCTCCTTTGATCATGTTAAACTTGTAGGAAATAACTCCGACTACACCTCTGTAGAAGGGTAAGAACTCCCCAAATTGAACTGTTTGGCATCCTGTGATGCTTAAAAACGTTATCCTGGTGGATGAGCAGTCCATGACAACTCTCCTCTTAGGCTAGACGGGCGGTCGGAGATACCCCCCCCCATCCATTAATCTGCTGGTCAGCCTTAGCACTTATATGATTGTCCAAACCCTATTGCCCTTATGGCAAGCCCCAACCCTTTTTATCATATGGGTGCTAGAAGGCGGTGGCTGGGGGTCTTCATGTCATTGGAATGACGTTAAACTCTATCTGATGGTGAGGTTCCCGTTCTGGGGAACGTGGAGTACATCTACATCACCATTGCTCCCTGGTCCACTCTAATCCGGAGTGGTAGCACCTGTTAGGGTTCCATCTATGGATTAAAAAGAAAAATGTGTTTATGAAAAAAGAGTATCCATTTAGAATGAATTTATTTGACTCTGTCAGTATTAAATGACACACCGAGATTGATATCCCGTTAAAAAAAAAAGATTTAAAAATTTTAAAAAACAAGTATTATTTGGATTATTCCGACTATTGTGCTCATCTTTATTGCTATCTGTATAACGTTTCGGCCAATGTGCCCTACGGCCTTCTTCTGGTATTTTTTGTCGAACTTGGGAGCCTTTTCAAACTCGGGAACTGATTAAGATAATGAGGTTTCCGAGTTCGAAAAGGCTACTGAGTCCGACAATAAATACCTGAAAAAGGCCGTAGAATACACCGTCCGAAACGTTGTACGGATAACAATAAAGATGAAGACAATAGTCCGAATAATCCAATTAATACTAATTATCAAACCTCATTTCAAAAATTCAGAGAAACCAAACTAAGTATGAAAAAATGCATTTATTTTATATAATAAATATTTAGCTTTCAATATAATCACATTTCTAATAATTTTATTTTTGTTTATTAGATAATACCCAATAATTAGAAACAAATTTTGTCCATTTCCTACAATGATAAATGAATTTAATTTTGACATATAAAAAAAAAATATTCATGACCAGAAAACGATGCATGTCTCGTTATGTCGATGACAATAATTTTCTATGCAGTTTTCGGTGCATGGTGTCTTGAGTGGATTTGTTACCGTGTGTGAATTTCTGTTGAGTGTGCATATCTCTCTCTCTCTCTCTCTCTCTCTCTCTCTCTCTCTCTTCTCTCTCTCTCTCTCTCTCTCTCTCTCTCTCTTCTCTCTCTGTGTGTGTTTGTGTGTGTGTGCATTTTACCTTGTGTGCATGTTTGCATCTGCAAGTTCATAATTTGACTAATCAGACATCAAAAAGTCCATAACTGATCAACAGAATGGAGTGACGTCATCATCGTCGGCGACGGACTACTAAAAGGAAAGCTGTGTGCAGCATTCCTGTTTTAACTCGCAAAACTAAATGATTAGAACCAAAAAGTTGTACAAATCTTCTTATGATGGAGATTGTGTGGGTTTTTTTTTTTTTTTCTGTCTATAACCGAAACTAAATCACTATCTAAGTCACATTTCCCTTTGTTAATTACGTGACATTCACCATGATATTTCTATTCAAACCTCAATTATTAATAAAATTGTTTTACATTATCAATACTGTTGGCCATATCTACATACTAATAATATGCAATTGTGTTTATATATACAACAAAATAGCGGTTTACGTGTGAACGGGAAGGCTAATTTTCATATTTATATTAAAAATTTGATTTTAATAAATATGTGCTTAGTATTATTGATTTCTAATTGTTTGGTTTTATCTTAAGAATATGAGTAAAAATTTTGGGGATAAATCTTAAAAGACATCCATTAACAAGAAGAAATAACTGTAATTTTATTCTTTACTTCCTATTTTAACTAAATAGTTAAATTAGGAAAAATTAGCAATGAAAGACGTGGTGATGGAAGAGTAAGTTTCAGTTGTTCTATTTTTCGATTATACCTCCTCTATTTCAAATGTTTTTATCTGGATTCTTATTTAGTTTCATTAGCCTTTCGAATTTAATATAACTTATTAAAACTTGAATACTTGTACCCGGAGGGTGCATTTATTTGCTAGTACAAATAATTTGCGCACAGTTATATGGTATCATACCCCGCTCTGTTTTAAATCTTTTTATCTGCATACTTATTTAGTTTCATTAGCCTTTCTAATTTAGTATATTTTATTCCATTATAAATTAAATACCTGCTCCCGGAGGGTGCATATATTTGCTTGTACTTATAAGTAATACTGTATATCAATTCGTAAATGTATATTTTTTGTTGCTAAGATAGAACTAGCAACCATTGTTTCGTTCAGGAATTTAACTTTATTGGCTTTTTTTTTTTTTTTTTTGTTACGGTTGAACAATTGTTATTGCAATCCTGACTGGACGTGGGTTTGAATTTATATGCCTCGCCCGATTTATCTCGGAATTAGATATCCACCAAGATGTGTCAGATTTATCTTGTTCTTATTTTAGAAATTGCTGCAAATGTATTAAAAAAAAAAACTATCAATTTTCTGTATCTAATATCGTATTATTTATAATCTACACCCCATACATTCCTTTGCATATAAATTAATTGTATTGTCTCTACGGATATAGTAATAGTTGAGTGACGTTCTAAATATATGTAAGGGAGATAACTCTTTTTGACATGCATTTTAGTCAATATGCGTCGTAGAAACTGTCCCACCAATAATAAATGAAAAAAATGGTTCTAGTTTGGTTTATTTGTTTAATGTAGGTATACTCAATTTTTCGAAAAATTCGTTTGTTTTTTTGTTTTTTTGTTTTTTCAATACAATTTTGACCCCACCCCGTTTGAAAAGAAATTACCAAAAATCAAGGAATTATCCGATTTTAATTAAATTTTCAGTGATGGTTTATCAATGAATGACTTTTATAATGCATCAGTTATTTTATTTCAAAACTTTCTGATTTTTTTCAGGTCACTTAACTTTGAAACCCCCACCTCGCCCTTTGGTTTGGGGGCGAAAAATAACGGTGTGGTATATATGTGATTGATACTTTTTTCTGCATAAATAATCAGACAAAAGACCGAACGTGTGAATAGAATTTTTTTTTTTCCTAAAGAATCTGCTCGGGTAGTAAATAAGTACCGAAAATCGGAAAATAAAATGAAAATAAAAACTAAAAAAATAATTTTTGGAGATATTTTTTTTTTTTTAAATTTTTTTTTTACTCATTTCGATAATTATTTAATTGGCTATAATTTTATAAAAGAAAAAATATACATAAATATTTGTTCCGTTTAAAAGGGGGGGGCGCTAAATTTCCAATACAGTTTTCTACCAAAAAAAATATGGGTGATTGATACTAAAGTAAAGTAATTCTAAAAAAATATATTTTTTTAGAATCTAATAATATGACATTTTAAACTTAAAATCATGCTGCTCATATTTTAAATGAATTTTATATATTAATTTATCATAGCAGAAATACCTAATTAAAGTTTTGAAATAAAATAATTGATGCATTATAAAATGTATTAATTGATAAATCAATACTGAAAATTTCAGATAATTCCCTGATTTTATGGGGGTTTTTTTTGGTTTTTTTTCAATCACGAATGTTACAATTTATTTTGTAAATACGTATTTTAAACAGTGTTTCAGGCCATACGCGATCGAAATTGACCGAAAAATCGTTTTAGATGTATTAAAAATAAATTACATGTGTAATATTATTTGACTTTTTGTTAGCTAATGCTCATTATGTTACTACTTTTCAACTTAGACAAAAATTTGACCTTAAATAATTGATTTAATCAATTTTAATTCGTTTTTAAAATGAATAACAGCCGAATTTTTGGGTATACCTAGTTTAATGGCATATCAACTCCTTATGGGTAATTTAATGCTGGAATTTGATTTGTTTGTAAATGTTTGATTATGATAGAGAGAGAGAAAGAGAAGAGAAGAGCAAAGTATAAGAGATGAAATAGAAGAGAAGTGAGAAATAGGAAAGAAATAGAAGACATGAGAGGGTAATTCCAGGTCAAATCATCCAGGCCATGTCACCCACCCCCTTCAATTTTTCTGAAATTTTGTCAAAATGTGGATTATGATAAAGTTAGACAATCCCCAAAATTTGAGCTTCCAATTCCAAAAATTGGCAGTTATGTTGATTTTTAACTCTCCAAATTTGGTGGGGTTGGCAAAAAATGGCGACATTTTGTAATCTATTTTTGTCTTTAAAATGAGTTCTAGAGCTTCTCTCCTCCTAAAAATGGGTTTATAAAAGCATTTTTGCCCAAAGAATCCAAAATAAACCACTTTTAAGTTATTGAAGATTTCTGATTTTTTCCTAGCAAGATCAATATCCCAATGTGGCACTGAATCTATGACAAAAAAAAAATGTTCTATTATTTTACATATATTGAACATTATTTGTACCAAAATGATAGTTTGATTTTTGCTCAAATTTTGGAGATTGTCTAATGTTAACATAGTCCCCACCTGGAAAAAATTGAAGGAGGTGGGTGACAATTTTACTTTTTTCTGGTTGATTTGACATGGAATTACCTGAGAGAGAGAAATAGGAGGAGAGAGGAAATAGAGAGAGAGAAATAGGAGAGAGAGAGAGAAATAGAAGAGAGAGGAATAGATGAGAGAGAGAGAGAGAGAGGAATAGAAGAGATGAGAGAGAGGGGAGATATATGTATATTATATCCGATGTTTACAAGGGCAATATAACATTTTATTTTAATTTTATTTTAACCCCCACAGTACACACACGTATTGGCTGGCTCAGGAGGATATCTCCTTTCCAGGAAATAGTTGTGAACCTACAAATAAAAGTCTAATCCTGAAAGTGTCTTTGTCTTTTCTCTTCCTTAATTCCTTTTCAGCCTGACAACCCACAAGAAAGAAAACCACATATATTTGGGATTTAAGAAAAGAAATTAGCACCAACCAGCAAACAAGCAACAAAATGACCAAAATCCTAAACCCACATCAGTTGGTGGTATGTGGTGTAATGGATAGAATTGTGGGAAATGGACTCATCGACCCGAGTTCAAATCCTGGACTAAGCTACAGATCACATAGCGCTAATACCCTTGGGAAAGGTATGAATCCAACTACTCTTCCTCCAGCTATGGGTAAATAGTAGGACAGGCTGGACTCTTTAACTTTAGTTAGACAACGAGTCTAGGCGAAGGGAAAACTCTGAATTCAAACCTCTTAAATCTTCACTTGGTGTGGTCATTACTAGAATAGGAACAGTCCTAATTAGTGATAAAAAAAATAAAAAAATTTTAAATAAAAAAACAATGACCTTACCCCATAGGCCCATGAGTTAGGGACCTCTGCTTTACACCCTTTATACTTATCTATTTTGTTTGTTTGCCAGGGGTAGATGATATTCTCCGAAACACTTCACATGGAGTGACAAGCAGGTGCTGAAGGTCTTTGCCAAACTGACTGAAAATGTTGTTTAACTGCCAATAGGATTGTTATCGCAATGCCAGTAAAAATAAAGGAAACCTTGAAAAAGAGATACTTTTAGATAAAAGATAAAACACACATACAAATCATTCCAATATATTAGGGGACAATTCTGTGTTATACTCATTACAAAATTTCAGTGCTGTAGAGTTTGGTAATAAATAATACCTAATAAAATCTGTTTTCATTATATAATGTTACATTAGAAATAAAATCCTCAAAAACTTTTATAAAAGAATTGTTATGGCTGGACTTTAATTATCTGTAATATTGTATGTTATATACACAAGGTGTGTAAAAAAAAAATATATATATATATATATATATATATATATATATATATACACACACACATACAAGGTGTGTAAAAAAAAATGTATCGAGATTTTTCTCAGAATACAGAGTGTGTCAAAAAAGTACAAAGTTTAAAGCTGTATTTACCAAGAAAGAAATGAAGAATGAATGGAACGTTTTTTTTTTGTTTTTTTTTCAGAATACAAGGTGTGTCAAAAAGTACAAAAAAATCTTGATACTTTTTTGACACACTGTGTGTGTGTGTGTGTGTATATATATATATATATATATATATATATATATATTGATATATATATTGATATAATGAATATGTAAATACCTTGGTACCCCCTCACTATAATCTGATTGGACAGTGTCATGTATAAATAGTCGACACTGTGTTGGTATAGGCACCTCTACCTATACCTAGTGTATTAAAATGAAGCCCTTGCGCCCAGCCCATACAAGTGGGGTATGAAGCAAATACATACCTATACCTAAGCCTACAAGCTAAACTTACTCGCTAGACTACACCACGACTGCTCGGCAGACGAATTGTTATTCGACGCAATAACGCCTACTGCTATAATATACCAAATACCAACTTCAGAATATATCCCTTAACCCGGATATATCATATATAAACACTGTCAGTTACACAAAGGCTTATTTTAAAAGACCCATTTTTAAATCCAATTTTATTCATGATTTTAAAAAATATTCCATAGTAAAGTGACTATATATGTATATTATATATATATATATATATATATATATATAATGTGTGTATATCATTTGTGTAAATAGGTGTATATATGTACACACATAAATGTATGTATATACATACACATGTATATATATGCATGTGTACATATATATATATATACAAGGTGTGTCAAAAAAGTATCAAGATTTTTTGTACTTTTTGACAAACTTTGTATTCTGAAAAAAATAACGTTCCATTCATTCTTCATTTCTATCTTGGTAAATACAGCTCTAAACTAGGTACTTTTTTGACACACCTTGTATTCTGAAAAAAATTAATGAATGGAATGTTTTTTTGTTTCAGAATACAAGGTGTGTCAAAAAGTACAAAAAATACTTTTTTGAGACACCTTGTAAACACACACTTTTGCAAACCACTCTCCCATAAACTACCTTACCTGTCAATACGGGTAGTAACGGTGAAAAGCTGCAACACCTTTTGTCAGCCTTGACAGGAGCTAGAGAGATAAATAGTCATGTCAATCTAATTCTGTTTTTTGTCAAGACGGCAACCTGACTGGCACTTGAAAGTTGGCATGTTCAGCCCGAGAGGGTTCAAATAAAATGTCAACATGCAGAAGTTTGTGAAAGAGTTCAAACACGGGTCACGATGCGGGTCAGGGGTCAGGTCAGGACAGATATAGGAGTTGCCGAAATGATGCAGATGTAACCGCTTGTAGAAGAAACAAGCGACAGTGTTGAGGCTTTCATCAGATTGGACTTTTCTGTTTCTGTTAACTTTTTTTGTTTTTTTTAGGTGGGGGGGGTTCAATCTGTGTATGTATATATATATATATATGTAATATATCAAGAAAAATGAAAAAACACAGGTTTAAATGGGTTGTGGTGAGTTTATTGGCCGACACTGCAGTGTTTTGATCTATTAATTAGATCATCTTCAGGGCATAAGATAAGAAATTAATTAATAGATCGAAACACTGCAGCGTCGGCCAATAAACTCACCACTTAACCCATTTAAACCTGTGTTTTTTCATTTTTCTTGATATATTACATACCGTCGGATTTACTTCCTCTCTTCACATATATATATATATATATACAATATTACAGATAATTAAAGTACAGCCATAACAATTCTTTAATGAAAAGTTTTGAGGATTTTATTTGTAGAAGAAACAAGCGACAGTGTTGAGGCTTTCATCAGATCGGACTGTTCTGTTTCTGGTAACGTTTTTTTTTTTTTTAGGTGTGGGGGGGGGTCAATCTGTGTATTTGTGTGTGTTGTATATATATATATTATATATATACAATATTACAGATAATTAAAGTACAGCTGTAACAATTATTTAATGAAAAGTTTTGACGATTTATTTGTAGAAGAAACAAGCGACAGTGTTGAGGCCTTCATCAGATCGGGACTGTTCTGTTTCTGTTAACGTTTTTTGTTTTTTTTTAGATGTGGGGGGGGGGTCAATATGTGTGTGTGTGTGTGTGTGTGTATATATATATATATTACAGATAATTTAAAGTACAGCCATAACAATTCTTTAATGAAAAATTTTGAGGATTTTATTTGTAGAAGAAACAAGCGACAGTGTTGAGGCTTTCATCAGATCGGACTGTTCTGTTTCTGGTAACGTTTTTTTTTTTTTTAGGTGTGGGGGGGGTCAATCTGTGTATTTGTGTGTGTGTGTATATATATATATATATATATACAATATTACAGATAATTAAAGTACAGCTGTAACAATTTTTAATGAAAAGTTTTGACGATTTTATTTGTAGAAGAAACAAGCGACAGTGTTGAGGCCTTCATCAGATCGGACTGTTCTGTTTCTGTTAACGTTTTTTGTTTTTTTTAGATGTGGGGGGGTCAATATGTGTGTGTGTGTGTGTGTGTGTATATATATAATATATTACAGATAATTAAAGTACAGCCATAACAATTCTTTAATGAAAAGTTTTGAGGATTTTATTTGTAGAAGAAACAAGCGACAGTGTTGAGGCTTTCATCAGATCGGACTGTTCTGTTTCTGGTACGTTTTTTTTTTTTTTATGTGTGGGGGGGTCAATCTGTGTATTTGTGTGTGTGTATATATATATATATATATATACAATATTACAGATAATTAAAGTACAGCTGTAACAATTATTTAATGAAAAGTTTTGACGATTTTATTTGTAGAAGAAACAAGCGACAGTGTTGAGGCCTTCATCAGATCGGACTGTTCTGTTTCTGTTAACGTTTTTTGTTTTTTTTAGATGTGGGGGGGGGGTCAATATGTGTGTGTGTGTGTGTGTGTGTATATATATATATATATTACAGATAATTAAAGTACAGCCATAACAATTCTTTAATGAAAAATTTTGAGGATTTTATTTGTAGAAGAAACAAGCGACTGTGTTGAGGCTTTCATCAGATCGGACTGTTCTGTTTCTGGTAACGTTTTTTTTTTTTAGGTGTGGGGGGGGGGTCAATCTGTGTATTTGTGTGTGTGTATATATATATATATATTACAGATAATTAAAGTACAGCCATAACAATTCTTTAATGAAAAGTTTTGAGGATTTTATTTGTAGAAGAAAACAAGCGACAGTGTTGAGGCCTTCATCAGATCGGACTGTTCTGTTTCTGTTAACGTTTTTTGTTTTTTTAGATGTGGGGGGGGGTCAATATGTGTGTGTGTGTGTGTGTGTGTATATATATATATATATTACAGATAATTAAAGTACAGCCATAACAATTCTTTAATGAAAAGTTTTGAGGATTTTATTTAGAAGAAACAAGCGACAGTGTTGAGGCTTTCATCAGATCGGATGTTCTGTTTCTGGTAACGGTTTTTTTTTTTTTTAGGTGTGGGGGGGGGGGTCAATCTGTGTATTTGTGTGTGTGTGTATATATATATATATATAATATACAATATACAGATAATTAAAGTACAGCTGTAACAATTATTTAATGAAAAGTTTTGACGATTTTATTTGTAGAAGAAACAAGCGACAGTGTTGAGGCCTTCATCAGATCGGACTGTTCTGTTTCTGTTAACGTTTTTTGTTTTTTTTAGATGTGGGGGGGGTCAATATGTGTGTGTGTGTGTGTGTGTGTATATATATATATATATTACAGATAATTAAAGTACAGCCATAACAATTCTTTAATGAAAAATTTTGAAGGATTTTATTTGTAGAAGAAACAAGCGACTGTGTTGAGGCTTTCATCAGATCGGACTGTTCTGTTTCTGGTAACGTTTTTTTTTTTTTGTTTTGTTTTTTTAGGTGTATGTGTGTGTGTGGGGGGGGGGTTCAATCTGATGTATGACAAATATTTTTTTAGAATTTTCTTAACAAAAAAAAAAATTGATGGTAATGAGTTAAATAAACTCTACTCTTTAGGCCCGATATGTTTTAACTGTTAGGTCTCCATTCCCCAAACACCCACACACCCTGGGTCCCTGGCTGAAAAAACAAATGAATAAAACTGTTGTAATCTGTTATTTAACATGCAATTTTACAGGCTATTGGGATGTTGAAAAGAGGCTTCCCCAGCTGGAGTTCAGGTCCCGCAGGTATATGTACTTCTAGGAGGCACATGATGTAATGGTTATTGTTGTGGGCAATGGACACAATGACACAAGTTCAAATCCTAGACAAGGTTGTTTGCATTTCACATAGCACTAATATGCTTGGAAAAGGCATTGAATAATCATACTAAGTTCCAATTACCGTTGAATTGGTAAGACAAGGCAACAAGTAGCCGTAACTCAATACGGATCTAATCTTGTTGCAATCCTACTGCAGAATGCCAGAGTATTTATTAGACCTCATAATATCATAGAAACCAAGCAACCAATCAAAATTCAAGGAATGGAATCACCCAAATACATGAATGGACTATTCTTGAGTTCCATAAGTACCAGCTGTCTTGGGCACTAGTTCAGTTGTGCTTAGCCAGTTGTTGCCCAAACCAACAGTATACTGACTGACTGACTGACTTCAACTATTCATGGGAGCGTGGTGGTGTACTGGTTAGAGTCAGAGGAAATGGAATTGTCGACCTGAGATCAAATCCTGGATGAAGCTTCAGTTCACATAACGCTAATACCCTTGGGAAAGGTATGAATCCAACTATTCTCCCTCCAGCTATGTGTAAATAGTAGAGCAGACTGGGCTCTTTAACCTTGGTTAGGCAACCAGTCTAAGAGAAGGAAAACTCTGAATTCAAACCTCTTAAATCTCCGTTTGGGGTGGTCACTATGGGAATAGACTTAGTGATCTATTTCAATTTTTTTTTTAATTAAATTTTAATTTGTGAGGTAGAAAAGGGGCTTCCCTGGCTGGAGTTCAAGTCACCCAGGTATATGTACTGCTAGGAGGCATATTGGTGTAATGGTTACTGTTGTGGGCAATGGACACAGAGACACAAGTTCAAGTCATAGACAAGGCTGTTTGCATTTCATAGCAGCCATAAATAGCATCCATAACAACCATAGCAACATCCCTACCAACCTAAGTCACCGTAAGCAACTGAAAATAGCATACCTTATATATATCATACCTTGATAACCATAAATAGCATCCATAGCAACCTTAGCAGCATCGCTAGAAACCATTGACCATATGACCTTTAGGCACCCCTTTTTGATCTCGATTAAGAAAGGACATGTTTTTCATTTACACCGTCAATATCTGGTTGTTTTAACAGACGATTTTTAGATTTTTTTTTAAATTATAAAACTAACCCCTAACCCTAACCCATAACCCTAACCGGATATTGAAGGTGTAAATGAAAAACATGTCCTTTCTTAATCGAGATCAAAAAGGGGTGCCTAAAGGTAATATGGTCCAAAACCATGAATAACAGCCCTAGCAAACTTACCAACTATAAATAGCATCCTTAACAAACCATAAATAGCATCCCTAGTAGCCTTAGCAACCATAAATAGTGTCAGTAGTAACCATAGCCGCGTCCCTAGCAACTATATATAACATCCTTACCATTCTTAGCAACAGTAAGCAGCAGCCAAAGCAAACCTTAGCAGCAAATCTCCTCAGGTCTCCAGGACTCTTCTGAGTATTCCAGCTGATCTTAACAATGCTGTAGTTTGGATGGTCTTGATTCTTCCTCTGATTTCTAATTTGCCCAAATTCTTTTCCAGACCCTTTGGGACACTTCCAAGGGCACCAATTACATTCTTCACCTTCCACAATTTTCTCTGTTCTCTGGCAAGGTCCAAATATTTGTCTAGCTATTCGCTTTCTTTCACTTTCACTTGGTGGTCAGCCAGAACGACAAAATCCATGAGATAAGTTCTTTTCCTCTTGTTAATCAATACTAAGTCTGGTCTCCTGGCTGGGATTAGATGATCTGTCTGTATCTCAAAGTCCCTGAGAATTTTATGTGTCTCATTCACCAGTCATGCCTGGTCTCGTACTCTCTTTTTGCTAATAACTATTATTACAATTGTTGCTAATCTGTTATCCTTATTATTATTATTATTATTATCACTATTAGATTATTATTATTATTATCATTATTATCAGTATTAGATTATTATTATTATTATTATTATTATTATTATTATTATTATCACTATTAGATTATTATTATTATTATTATTATTATTATCACTATTAGATTATTATTATTATTATTATTATTATTATCACTATTAGATTATTATTTTATTATCATTATTATTATTATTATTATTATATTATCACTATTAGATCATTATTATTATTATCATTATTATCACTATTAGATTATTATTATTATCACTATTAGATTATTATTATCATTATTATCACTATTAGATTATTATTATTATTATTATTATATTATTATTATTATTATTATCACTATTAGATTATTATTATTATTATTATTATTATTATTATCACTATTAGATTATTATTATTATTATTATTATCACTATTAGATTATTATTATTATCATTATTATTATTAATAATTATCATTATTATTATTAATATTATTATTAATAATAATGATAATACTATTGAATTAATCTTACTATGGCTCTCACTATAAATTTTTTCTATTAAAAAAGAATTTTAAAAAACCTTTTAAAAAAACTCCTTTTATTCATTATTATTTTTGTGTTTTTAAATGAGAAAGAGTCCACAACAAAGGAAAAATTTGTTTTCTCCATTGTGTGATGGCTATCTGATGAAACTCGGCACTTATATAGATTTATGAGCTGAAATAAATTTATAATAGCCAAATGACGGTCTGCTGTGTTTTCGCTCTTATTGGAATTGTTTTTGTTTTGTTTTACGGCATATCAACCTTGGTGGGTCATTTAATGCCGATAAAGTTTTGAAATAAAATCAATTTTTAATGGATAATACAATTTTGTTTATAAACTCCTGTTTTCTATTTAACTCATAAATGGGACCCTAACAGGTACTACCACTCCGGGTCAGAGTGGACCAGGGAGCAATGGGGATGAAGGGGTGCTCCACATTCCCCAAACCTCCAAAACTGGAACCTCACCATCAGGGAGTTTAACGTCATTCCCAGGACATTATTGGAATTGTATGTATATATATATATATATATATTGAAGAAAATGATAAAGAGTGAAAAATATACGAGGGTGAAGTTGAATTCATTTCTGTCGACACGTGTTTCGAACGGTTTATTTATATGTACAGACATTCATTTTAAATTATTAAAAAATAAATAAATAAATAAAATAAAATAAATATATACCGGGCATGTGTCTCTGATCATCATAAGGACAAAAGATTTGTCAGATAGCCATAACATGTCCATTGTGTGATGTCCATCAGACGAAACTAGGTACTTTTATAGATTTACCAGCTGAAATAAATTTATAATATCCAAATGATGGTTTGTTGAGTTTTTCTCTTATTGGAAGTTTATACACATATATATGTAAGAAAGTTTTATAGAAAAAACAACAAGATGATAAAAAATTTTTTTTTTTTTTTCTGACAGAAATCTGTTTCGACATTATGAATATGTCTTTATCAAAGCAACACTGTAAGCGGAAAAACGAAATGAATATATCAGTAATTACGAGGCACAGAACGCTCTCGATCAGTACCGGAATCCCTTAAAAAAATTGTTAAAAATACGTATATGTTGTTAAAAATAAAATAAATTTTATTTTTAAAATGTTTAAGCATTTTTATCATAAAAAGCCCAAAAGAGTCTGTAGCAAATGTCGAAACAGATTTCTGTCAGCAAAAAAAAAAAAAATTTTAACATCTTGTTGTTTTTTCTATAAAACTTTCTTACATATTGTCGGATTCAATATCCATTTTTACCTTTCACACATATATATGTATACAAACATAACGAGAATTTTATTAATAGATTATATTTTTATAGCTTTATAAAAGAAAGAAATCATATAGAAAAATATTGTTAGAGATTTGAAATTCTAATTCATCATCATCACCTTTTGATGTATAAATAAAGAGTAAAATATATTTTATTCATGAGACTGTGAACTAGATCCATATTCAAGCAAAGCCTATGCCAAATTATAAGCAATTTCTTTTATCCTAGATTCTTTTAATATAAAGATCTCAAAAAGAACTTAACCCTTAGAAATAAGACTATTAATAATCTTATGTTTTTTTGTTTTTTGTATATTATTGCAGTAGTAATTGGTACATAGAAATAGCAATCCATCTGTCGTGGTGTCGTCTAGCAAGTAAAGTTAGCTTGTAGGCATAAAGGTACTTGGACCAATACAGTGTCAACTATTTATACATGACACTGTCCAATCAGATTATAGTGAGGGGGCATTATATCCTTTATCTGTACAAGAAAATAAGCAAACTCTGCAGAGTGGCCTATTGTCGGTATCAGCCAAACAATGTGGAAGTCTATCCATTTTTCACTAGCACTAGACAAGGGAGATTGTTTTTGCTGACGTGGAGCAGCACACCTACTCTCAGTTTTCAGATGCTGCTTTACCACACTGATAAGATTACCCAAGCTAGGCTACTCATGTGCTGAGTTGGCAAGGACCATTAACTATCAAACTTGGAACCTTGTGATTCCTAGGTGAATGCTCTACTGACAACAATCTTCCCTGGATAACCCTATCTAGGTCGTTAAGCCCTAACACCTATACGATTGTCCTGACCATATTGCTCTTATAGCCAGTCCATAACCCTTTTATCATATATATATATTGTAAGTATTGTTCCCATGTAAATAAATAAAAGCTAAACCTTTTATTTGTTCATTCATTCATATATATATATATACTAGCTAAAGTACCCGGTCCATGACCGGACTAAAATGAAATTTGGATCACCAGGGAGTGAGAGAGAAAGTGGAAGACAGTAGTTAGAGAGGGGGTAAGAGGAAAATAATTCTTGAAACTAAAATCATTGAGAATTTGTATATTTCAGGATTTGTATTTTCTGTTTTATAGTTTAAAATTATTTCATATTATTATACAACAAATTGAAAGTATTCGTTTGTATATTTGTTTCTTATTGTTTTAAATTTTTTGTACATGACAACAATTCACATTTAGTTCTTAATTGCATGTTGAGTTTAAAAAGAAGCTGAGAATCGAAAATTTAAATTCTTCGTATTGCAATATCTATTTTTGCTAAAACCTAAGATAGTATTATAGGGACCACCAATTGATCAGTTTAGGCCATCTTGAATAAAACGGAAATATTTTGTTATTATTTATAATTAATTGATTTTTCATAGAATTTAAAAAAACTCTTATCGTAACTTGTTTTTAGCTACGTTAATTTTCAGTTGATTTAACAGTGCAAAAATGAAAACATTGTTTTTCAATCATAATTTTCATTATTTCCGTAAGCTGAAAAAAAGTTAAAGAATCATCAGGAGTTTATTTAATGTTTTTTCTTTCAAATGGAAAAAATTTTTTCAAGAAAATATTAATTTTTCTGCAAGTTTCATAGTGTTAAATATAGGGGGGGGGTAAATTTCACAGGGTAAAATTGGTGGTACCTAGTATTTTAAAAACATTGTTTAAAAACGTTTTGGTGGACCTGATTATCTGGACTCCCCCCCCCATCTATTTTTTCCCTTCAGTTGATTATTATCGATTACACACCAATCTATCAGATTGAAAAAAAAAATTCTTAAAAGTTCTTTATTATTTGAGTATTCACGGGTGCTCATTTCCTCGTATAAGTTTATAGTAAATTGATCCCCCATATCGGAACCGCTTGAACGGAACCCAAATTATTTATTTATTTTCCCATTAAACTACCCCCCCCCCCTAACCCTAACCCCTACCCCCCCCCCTAGTTAAAATTAAGTTTTATTACAAAATTTATATTAATTACAAAACATCAATTTTCATAAAAGTTCAAATGTCACCTATGAAATCTCTATTTAAACATGCCAATTTTTCAGAACTGAAAAGTTGCACTATAAACTCAGCAATGTTTATTGACTTCACAATAAAGAGTAAAATCATAAAACTTAAAATTTAATTTGTAAGGCAAATTCTGAGGAATATTTTAAATTGTATTTTGAATAATAATTTAAATGTTGGTTGTTAGTTGTTTTGTTTTATCAACTTTTCGGGTAATTTACTAACGAATCATGTCATTTTGATAAACAAAGCGCTTACAATTTTTCGTACTTACATATAATTTTTTTTTAAATGTTCCAATAACTGGATATTGTCAGATAAACTTGAAATAAATTTCGTCTTACAAATAATTGACTACTTATCTCCAGTCGGGCCTTCGACTAAAGATAAAACACCGGATTTTGTCCATATTAGTAACCTTTGTTTTTGTTTTTTTTTTATCGTGGTTTGAGAAAATAATTAGTTAACGAACCAAAAGAAAAACAGTTTCTAAGGAAATTCGTCAATCTTATTGTTATTTTTAACCCTTTAAAACTCTAACAATAAAAATTAAATAAATAAATTAAAGAATTAAAAGTCATTTTATTCGAATGAAAATCTTAGTTTAATTTATACAAATATGTAACCGTACTTACGACGTAAACTGATTTTCATGATACTGTTATTTACGGATTAAAATATTTTTTAATAATGTAACCGTAAAGCGTGCATTTTGATTTTCTACAATTTTTATGCATTACAAAAATTAAAATTAAAATGAGTGTACTGTACAATTTAAGAATATGGACAAACTCGCTGTAAAAAATAATTTAATCTATAAAAACACATACAAATTACATATTCAGAAAGACTAAGAGATTCCGAACTGCCGTATTCGTATTATCGCCTATACGTAGTATTTTTTTTTTTTAACTCGCTGTAAAAAAAAAAAATCTATAAAAAACACATACAAATTACATATTCAGAAAGACTATTTCATCTTATTACTAAAGATATAAATATTTTAAAGATTAAAATCCTAAATAGGTAAGAGATTCCGATCTGACTGTTATAGACTGCACTGCTTGTATCGCAATAATCATAGGCGCGTGGCTATCCGAAGCCATTTTTTAATTTTTTAACTCGCTGTAAAAAATGATTCAATTAATAAAAACTCACACAAATTACATATTTTGAAAGAGTATTTTCTTATCTTTCTAACGATATAAAAATTATTAAAGACTGGACCATAAATAGGCCATAAATTCGGAGCTGAACGGCTTAGACTGCAAAATTAATTCATTAAAATCAAAACTTCGCTGCTGTTATCGCTTTAACAATAAGCAGGCAGAGACAATATTTTATTATCAGGAGGGGCTGATATACGGACAGTTCCGCAAATTGGGTGATTTTGGATTAATTAATCGATTAAATCCCTTAATCAATAAAAATCAATAACCAAATTTGGAATTTTTCTTAGTTAGAACGATATCAATGTGTATGCAAGATTTTGAATCTGAGTGACCTCCCGTTTTTTTGTTATACGTCGACACGTACATACCAAAATCTCTGTTTTATAGATTAGATATATATATATATATGGTTAAGTAAACAAATAAATGTGTTTATTTTTATATGGCTTTAAGCCGGCAATTTTTGGAGGATATGTGCTTAATTGAAGTCATACCTAATTTCGAAAGTTAATTAGTTAATAATTAATGAATTTAGGCGGGCATATATGTTCAAATGTAAGGCTAAACAAATCGAGAAAATATATATATATATATACCAATCCCTCCACACAAGGTCAATTTCTTAAGCAGAGATTAACAGGTTTGAATTCAGTTTTCCTTCTCTAGACTATTTGTCATACCAAGGTTAAAGAACCCAGTCTGCCCTACTATTTACCCATAGCTGGAGAGAGAGTAGTTGAATGCATACCTTTCTCATGAGTATTAGTGCAAATGCAAACAGCTTCATCCAGGATTTGAACTCTGGTCAACAAGTCCATTTCAAACGACTCTAACCATTACACTACATGCCTCCTTTTATCATATATATGCACTAGTGGCTAAGGGTCTTAGTATCCTACATATGACATTAAATTGCATCTAGTGGTGAAGTTCCAATTATAGAGCTCTGGGGAGTGAAGAGTACTTATTTAATAGTGTCTATTACCAAATTCTACAGCACTTAGAATCTCTTACCAAAAATATTAAGATCTAACAGTCCAAAAAAAATTTTCACTTCTTAGATACATCTATCTTATTTTTGGTTACAAAGATTTTTTCCAAGCTGTAGCCGTGTCAGTGCTACTGTATGGATGCACTACTAGGACTTTAATGAAATGCTTAGAGAAAAAGCAAGATGGGAGTTACACAAGGCTGCTGCACATGGTCTTTAACAAATCCTGGAAACAGCACACCATAAAAAACGGAGCTGTATCTCCTATCACACAAACCATCAAATAAGACAGACAAGTAATGCCAGACATTGCTGAAGAAGTTTGAGTTAAAAAATGAATTTTAAAAAAATGTTGAATACCTAACAAAGAATTTAAATTTAATTTTTTAAATTTAGTGAAATAGATCACTAATTAGGACTGAGCCTATTCTAGTAGTGACCACCCCAAGCGGAGTTTAACAGATTTGAATTCAGAGTTTTCCTTCTAGACTAGTTGCCTAAGGTTAAAGAACCCAGTCTGCCCTACTATTTACCCATAGCTGGAGGGAGACTAGTTGGATTCATACATTTCCCAAGAGTATTAGCACTATGTGAACTGTAGCTTCGTCCAGGATTTGAATTCGGGTCAACGAATCCATTTCCTATGATTCTAACCATTAGACCATGTGCCTCCAGAATGAATAAAACAAAAACATCTTTGGCATAAAATAACCGAATGTTGACATGCCGTATTAGAGTAGGTTGATTTTTCATTTTTTTAAAATATCAAATCAGCGAAAGTTCTGTGTTGGTATTGTAAGATTCATAGTTAATATATTGATATATCCGGGTTAAGGGATATATTCTGAAGTTTTGGTATATTATCACAGTAGTAATTGGTGCATAGAAATAGCAATCTGTCTGTCGTGGAGTCGTGGTGTCATCTAGCGAGTAAAGTTAGCTTGTAGGCATAAAGGTACTTGGACCAACACAGTGTAGACTATTTATACATGACACTGTCCAATCAGATTATAGTGAGGGGGCACCAAGGTATTTACATATTCATTATATCGTATATGAACATACAACTCCGACACGCTTGTGGGACAAAACATTTTATATAATAAACAGTACATTTATAAGACAAGATACAATAACAATAGAGTACATGTACATAAACATATAACAGTAAGTATAAAAGGACTGGAGAGTCCGTATATACAAAATCACTTACTAGTGATGGGGGGACCGAGCTTCCAGGAGAGTAGCATAGCTTTGGGGGCAGAAGCCCCCTCCGAGAAGGGTGGACAATAGTCCAACCCATGTGGTCGTTCCAGAAGATGTAGCTAACAGATGCAGAAGAGTTTGGACCTCGCGCTTAAATACCAGACCTACCTGGTGGCCGGCACGAAAACCCAGTGGGAAGATAACTCTTCCAGGCAAAGGGAAGATAATCCCAACAGTATAATGAGTACAGATACCAAAAACTAGATCTTGTACTTGCACCATTGTTTGAGGAAATATCATCAAAGATCATCTACTGAAATGTACCACAACATTTAGCCGAGAAATTGGTTTGAAAATTTTGCAATTTCAATATTTAAAACAGAAAAGCTTGTCATTTTAAACAGTCAAATAGAATATTATATTATTCAAATTTAAAATAAGCGCTCATCACCACTGACACATCCAATATATGATGATCCTTGTGTTCGACTGACATGGTGTGGGATGTCAGTAAGTACTTACTTTGGATTGGTAAATAAGCTGTTAAAATGTTTAATTTACGCCTTTCTTTATCATAGCTATGGCTCTGTTTATTAATGTCACACTGGGAGTTTTAAGGTGCCACATTTTTCATTTTCTATTTTCTATTTCCATATTTTTTTTATTACAAAGATTATCAATTCTCTTTATTCTCCTTAATGAAGAGGGGAAATGAATTTGGTGAATATTTGTACAAGTGGTAAATCAGTAGAATAATTTAAGACCGATTGTTGCGGTCTTTCAAAGCCTCCATGCTTCCTGTAGTCCGCCGACACTATACCTGATGCCACTCTCCACATACACATGCACACACATACATACATGCATATTACTACTGTGAACTGTTCATGTTCCTGACACAACATTATTCTGTGTACTTGACATGAGACTTTGATGAGTTGTGGTGCACCTGAGCACTGTACACAATAAATTACATTATTATTATTATTACACTTCCAAAATGCTGTAAAATCCAACCAACCAACCAACCAAGTTAACGAGGCTGCTACTAAATATTAAAGAGTTTACAGAAAACAAACTTTCTTCCAAACACGATTAGCATGAAACCCTTGACAACAGTGAGATGATGAGATCTCCATGGGATTTATTCAGACGCAGTGAAAGAGCAGTGAAATGCCAGACATAGGACATTCATTTTGTTTTTTAAGTTTATGTTTGTTTGATCTTGTTTTTAAATGCTTTTCTGCTATTTGATTGCAAACTGTGATTGAATATTTGTTTTGCTACCCCACACTGAGGCTCTATCAACCAAGATAACAAAATGGCTGCCGTGATGCATCTGTCTAACATACAAAACAGACAGGACAGGCATAAAAATCTTTTTTTCTTTCCTCACCCCCACCCCACCCACCTTTTTCATGATTAAGGGAATTTAAGATTACAGCAGATGCTGACTTGATGGAAAATATATCTGCCATCAAAATGTCTCCCAGAGCAAAAATAAAATAGTGATAAGGAAAATACCAAATACTAACTTGAATGCATTATGACATATAAATAACACAGAATTGTCTGAAGAGGGATTTAAATTAGGCACTGCCAAAATGTCGTCTGCTTTTCATTTTAAAAACGAATTAAAATTAATTAAATCGATTATTTAAGCTCAAATTTTTGTCTAAGTCCAAAAGTAGTAAGATAATGAGCATCAGTAAAAAAATAAAAAAAAAAAAAAATTATACATGTAATTTATTTTTAATACATTTTAAACTATGTTTTGGGGCAATCTTGCTCAAATATATCATAAACATGGCCGTTAGGTTGCCATAAAATCCATATTTTACAAAATAAATTTACCCCCCTCCCTTGAAAAAAATTACCAAAAGTCAGATTTTAATGACATTTTCAGTGTTGATTTATCAATTAATGAATTTTATAATGCATCAGTGTTGATTTATCAATTAATCCATATTTTACAAAATAATTTTATCCATAAAAAAATTAATGAATGAAACTTCTTTTTTTTTTTCAGAATACAAGGTGTGTCAAAAATTACAAAAAAATCTTGATACATTTTTGACACACCTTGTAGGTTTATAAACAGAGATTTATTTTTTGTTAAGATCCTTTTTGGTGAAACTTGGGTAGTTAACTGGTGTCACTGATTTGGTTCTTTAAACCGGTTCAATGAACATATTGAGCACTTTTTCAATATTTGCTGTTTTGTGACTCATTCAGTTCCTTTTTCTTTACTTCCAAAAAAGTCAGTATTGTGATAATTCATTTTTTCGAGGGGGTTTCTCTGAGGAGTAATTCCCCTTTTTTCTTTTTTCTAAAGTATATATCAATATTAATGATATGATTTGATATTAACAATATAGTTTATAAATAAATATACATATTAATATTAATGATATGGTTTATAAAAAATATATATATTAATATTAATGATATGGTTTATAAAAAATATATATATTAATATTAATGATATAGTTTATAAAAAATATATATATTAATATTAATGATATAGTTTATAAAAAATATATATATTAATATTAATGATATGGTTTATAAATAAATATATATATATTAATATTAATGATATGGTTTATAAATAAATATATACATATTAATATTAATGATATGGTTTATAAATAAGTGTTCCCCGAACACTTTGCAATGCTATTACTAACAATACGTCCTGGCATTCCCAAGCAAATGACTCGGCCATAGCCGAACATTTATCTATAAATGCTTGTAGAATCGATTATTCAGACGAGTGCTTCTCCGTTTTGCACAGAGCCAGGTCTAAACAGCACTTAACCATCCTCGAAGCTGTTTATATTTCTTTTTTTTTACCTACTCTGTGCAAACAAACTCCAAAACACTCTCTCTATTTACTAGGAGACACTTCTAACCCTGTTTCGATCTAAGGTTCATACATACCCCCCTTTCTCCCCCCTTTTTTTATTTGTCCCCCTCTGGCTCACTCCCATTCGTTCTTATGAATTTCTTATACAATCTGACTTTTATTCGTCGCCAGTGTATATACTTGAAAAGTACTGGTCGAAAAGGCCTTTGTGTATCCCCATTAATTTTATATTTTATTCCATAATAAAATATTACCTCCCTAATCACATATGATTCCTCCACTTTTGGTGTTATATATTAATATGAATGATATGGTTTTTTCTTGTAGAGTTTCACAGTGTTTATTAAGATGAACTTGATAAGATCTGTAAGAAGCATCATGCAACCCTTAGCTCTGCATTTTTTGTGCATAGAGCACTGTAAAGATTTTATGGATTAAAAACATTTTTAACATTATATTTCAATCCATTGTATGCACTAACAACATGTGCCCTCCAGGCATAAGTATCTAAGTTTTAATGCAATAAAATATATTAAATTAGAAAGATGAAATTAAATAAGAACACTTATAAAAAGATTGCACTTATTTTAATTATATTCTAATTGCATTCCATATAGAATAATTCATAGGATTGATTTTAATATGTCGGAGAATAAGACAATTAGAGATCAATAACACCTAATAATTATTTATTAAACCGGGTTAGCTCGTTTTTACTAAATCATTCCTGAAATATAAACTTTTGGTTTCACAGACCCAATTTGAACATTTTCAGATCACTGCCAACCTGTAGGCTACCATCTTTGAGAAGCACTGAATCTCCTGATATTGATTCTAAAGTCTATTTCTAAAGATATCAACCAAAACAGCAGACAAAATGAAGATCTTAAAAAACTAATTATAACAGTCTCGACATGATTTTACCTTTTGCCATGGCTAAAATAATTTCGTCTGTTTTCTTTTTACTCGTTCATCTCTTCAATGTCTATAAAATCTATTCCATATTTAACTGAACATATGTTCCTACTAAATCAAATAGACAACTGCTTACATCACTGTTTACCTCCTTTTGATTAACAGTAGGCAATAAAAAAACATTAAATATTACCTTTAAGGATTGTACATGCAATATCTAATGACTCCATTTTGGGTAAATTATCTTGATAGTTACATGTAATATTTATTATATACTAGCAGAGCTACTCAGCATTGCCTGGGATTTTTAAAAGTTAAAAATAAATCTGTCATGTATATTTATATATAGATTAATAAAAATTCTTTTTCTATATATTTGTTTTATTATCTTTTTATTCTTTACATATTATTGTTTTTAAGTTGTATGGGTCGAGTTAGCTCAGTCGGTAGAGCATTCGGCTAGAAATCATAAGGTTCCTAGTTCGATACCGGTCCTCGCCAACTTAGCATTATGAGTAGCACAGGGATCTGTGCGGTAAAGTAAGGAGCTGATGGTAGGTGGGGCGCTCCACCTCAGATGCAAAAACAATCTCTTTGGTCTAGCGCTAGTGAAAAGGGATAGACTCCCTCGCTGATTGGCTGATACTGACATTAGGCCGCCCCGACGACTTTACTTTACTTATTTTTATTATTATTCATGTTTCTGATCTTTTATTTTATTTTTATTTTATTGCTTTTTATTATGTTTTATCCTTTATTAATTTGTTTTATTTTTTAATCATTTCTTTAGATTAATTTTTTGATATATTCTCTTATACTTTTAATTTATACTCTTATTATATTTTCATTTAGCTTTTTCTTATAGAAAAGGAGGAGTAAAAGGAGTCAAGTTTTTTAGCCACCACTCTTGAACAAAAATAGGGTGTGGATTTTAGCGAACTTTGGTCTTTGCTGGTCTCCACCAATTTTCCTTCATAAAAAGATGTGTGCTCAGTCATTGTACAAATATACATGCAGAAATACAGAATATATATATATATATATATATATATATATATATATATATATAGATAATGTCAAAAAAATAAATAAATAAATAAATAAAATATTTGATATTTGAAGTTAAAATGGTCAAAATAAAGAGAAGTCTTCGAAAAAAGAATTTCTTGCCCTGACGACAGCCGTTTTTCTGTATACTTAAAAAAATTTCATATTTTTCTATTATTATTTGATTTTGTATTTAAAATAATAATAAATAGAATACAATGTGTACAAGGACAATCTCTCTGTTGAAACACATGTCGTCACCCCATTAAACCATTTTTATCCATTCAACATTTTCTTTCCTTTAATTTTTTTTTTTTCAACATATTGTCAGATTCACTTCCATTTTTCAACTTACACAATACGTATATATATATATGAGGGTTGTTCAATGAATAAAGGTAATTTCTTTTGGGGGGTGGGGGAGCAAAATAAATTTTTATTAGAAATTTTTTCCCTAAATAAAAAATTCTGTATTATTTGGAATTGGTTTATAGCAAAAAATGATTTTAATGTTGCAAAAATATTTGTTTTTAGACAATTCAAAAAGGTGGTAAATCAAAAATGATCCAGGTTTGAATAGAGGTCTGTCTTCAAATCTTTGGTAGATGAGAAGTACAAACCATGTGAAATTTACAAATTTGGACCAAAAATTGGTTTGCCACTACAAGCCTGATTCAAACGGACAATCAATGGAGTGGAAATTCATTGATTTTTGCTGTAAGGAAAAAAATTTGGGTAGTGCATTTAGCAAAGAAGGTTATCCTGACTGTCTTCTGAGATGAAAGGATCTATCACAATTTATTTCCTTGAAGACATTGAAACTGTAAACAGTGCTTCCTATTGCTAATTCCTTGGACAAAATTCACCTTATATATATATATATATATATATATATATATTATAAGGGCAGGGTTAGCTCAGTCGATAGAGCATTCGGCTAGAAACCACAAGGTTCCTAGTTCGATACCGGCCCTCGCCAACTAAGCGTATGAGTAGCACAGGGATCCGTGCAGTAAAGTAAGGAGCTGATGGTAGGTGTGAAGCTCCACCTCAGATGCAAAAAACAATCTTCTTTGTCTAGCGCTAGTGAAAAGGGGATAGACTCCCTCACTGTATGGCTCTTACTGACATTAAGCTGCCCCAACGACTTTACTTTATATGTATATATATTTATTTATATATATATATATATATATATATATATATATATATATATATATATATATATATATATATATATATATATATATATATATATATATATATATATATAATATATATATATATATATATATATATATATATATATATATATATATATATATATATATATATATATATATATATATATATATATATATATATATATATATATATATATATATATATATATATATATATATATATATATATATATATATATATATATATATATATATATATATATATATATGATATATATATATATATATATATATATATATATATATATATATATATATATGATTATATATATATATATATATATATATATATATATATATATATATATATGCACATAGCTATAGAATAATCTTTACAGATCACTGCTGTCCCTCACAATCCTATAACCCCACCACCAGAACTTTTCCTGTCATTAGCCCTCAAATGACTCCTCAAACCTGCTGCAGATCCACAAAGTTTGATGCAAATATGACATAGGGAGGACGTCCTTCCCATTGTATCAGATGGATAAGATGATGAAATTTGATGCTTATGCACCACCATATGTCTCTTAAGACCAGAAGCTGACTTACAGACTTTTTTACAGATTGCATAAGACACATTGCTTGTTCCTGGAGTGTGCATGAATTGTCCCTGATGAGATTTCCTATGATTAACATAGAAAGCAGAATCCAACTACATGTTTGACATTTCCAACCCTCTGCATATATATATATATGTATGTATGCATATGTATGTATGTATGTATATATATATATATATATATATATATATACTAGCAAAAGTACCCGGTCCATGACCGGACTATAAAAATTTTAACACTTTTTTAAAAGTATGTTTAAAAAAAAAAATTAGAAATAATTTGAATACCCAGTAATAACGAATAAAACAAATATGACTTCAGCATATAATCGATTTAAAATACATATGAGTATTTATTTCCTTTCTACGACCATATTCATAGAAGTTCAAAGCCTAAGGAAATAAAATTATTTGGGGTAGGTGCAGGGATGTACTCACTCCAAATATTAAGCCTGTACGGATGAGTGGGGTGGGAGGGTTTTTTTCAGTTTTAGAACTGTCTTTTTTATTCCAGTTAGGAATTGTGTTGACGCTACTTTAAAGATGAATTGTGCCGACGGGATACGGGATGGGTGGGTGTGTCAGCTTAACTTTAGTTTTTGTTTTTAAAATGAACATTCGTATTTTCTTTCATACATCGACAGAGTCTTCTGTCTGGAAGTTTAAAACTAAACTCGTGTCGACGTGAGTAGGGTGTGGTGGAGGGTGTGTATACTGTATTTGTTAATTTTTTGTTAATTATTGTATTATATCGCTTAATTATTATTAATCCAAACCCAAATTTTGTGTGTTTCTTAGTTATAAGCATATCAAGTAGTATGCGAGATTTCAAATCTGAATGATCTCTCGTTTGTGAGTTATAAGTCGACACGTACATACCAAACTTCCTTTTATATATATAGATATATATATATTAGAGTAGCATAGACATAAAATTAGTAGCACTTTGTTACTGACATTTTCTTGCTTTTCAAATTTTCAAATTTTTTAAAATCACATAGGCAAGAAAATGTCAGTAACTAAGCACTATGGACTTCATATCCATGCTACCCTTACATATACATGTTCTGTCAAAGATATTGAGCACTATTTACTTATAAATTTATCACCTTATATATGTATATGTATATATATGTATATGTATATATATGTATGTATATATGTATATATATATATGTATATGTATATAAGGAATGAAAGAACAAAACTCAGACAAAAATGTGTAGTATATTTCGTTGGAATGTTAAATTCCGCTTCCTCAGCCTTTATTGAATCATTAGGATCATACAAGTGATCAATAAAGGCTGAGGAAGCGGAATTTAACATTCCAGCGAAATATAGTACACATTTTTGTCTGAGTTTTGTTCTTTCATTCTTTATTTTACCTCATTCTGTCGGATTCATTCCAATCCCATTTTCCTCATATATATATATATATATATATATAATATATATATATAATAGCACACTATATTATCAATATATATATATATATATATATATATATATATATATATATATGACTTTTTCTACACGACAGTATGAGAAGTAAATACACAAGCGATGTGTTTTGATATGGCTTTTTTTCAGGGTTCGAATCACGCACAAGGCGGTCTTCCTATCTATAGCTCTGCTGATGAGGCCTAATAGGCCGAAATGTACATACAGAGATTGATTTTTCTCGATTTGTTTAGCCTTACATTTGAATAGGTATGCCCGCCTAATTAACTAATTATTAATTAATTAACTTTCAAAATTAGGTATGACTGCAATTAAGCACATATTCTCCCAAAAATTGTCGGCTAAAAAAAAGCCATATCAAAACAAATCGTTTGTGTATTTACTTCTCATATATATATATATATATATATATATATATATATATTTTTAAAAAATACATTATATTAATTTGCACATAACATACGTAACCAAGAATACCAAACACAAATACGCACACACGCGCGTGGAGACAATTATATCATCACAGCCTTCATACATTCCCACGCGCACACGCATGACATCACATACATACGCACAAACGCGCGTGGAAACAATCATATCATCACAGCCTTCACGCATTTCCATGCAAACGCGCATGACATCATACACATACGCACAAACAAAAATACGCACACGTAGAAGAAAAAAAACATTCCGCATCACGTAAACACGCAAACACGAGAATACAGTTAAAAAAAACGCACACATTTGACCATTTACACAATTTCTGTCATTTTTAAAGGAACTTTTCGTATTACCCAATGAATGCTTTCAGCAAGAAACCTCTGGTTGTAATACCGTTCCCGTAATTAAATAAATAAAAGCAAAAACTTTTATTTGTTTTGATTTCTCATTGAACTATATATATATATATATATATAATATATATATATATACACCCCACATGCTCCATGTCAGCAAAGGCAATCTCCCAAGTCTAGCACTTACAAAAAGAGAATAAAATCCCTTTACCCTTCTGCAGAGGTGCAGTCAGCATATTCTACTGCCCCAGCCGACAGGGCTAGGAATGATTAAGACCGCAGCACTGTTAAGATCATAAATAGATGAGTCTTAGGGCTTGTTGCCACTCAGACTTCAATGAAAAGCCACCAATTAAAACCAGTGTAAAAAATTTGCATAGAGTGAAAATGGTAATATGCAAATTAATGAGACGTAACAAAAAAAGGCAAACAATTAGGTTATCAATACTGGAATGTTTTAGGAATTATGCCAAGCTGTTTATGGGGCGGCAAAAGGTTTGATGGTAATTTATGAGGAGGTGCGTCCCGGTCTCCTGCCTCAAAAATTGCTACCCGGTGACTATCAAAATAACAACCCCAGCTCGTCGTAATTCTTGTTTATTTATCGTAATTTGTCGTAATTCTAGTTTAGATATGAAGATGGTAAGTTTGGAATAGACTGAGATAGATAGATAGATACACAAACAAAATAATATAGATAGATATGAACAAATGAAGATAGATAGATATTTTCGACAAGTAAATGTATTTGGAGGGGGGCGCATTTTTTTTGTCGTAATTCTTGTTTATTTAAACTAAAAACAAGACATTAAACAAATAATAAAAAAAGATAATTTAAAAAATCTTAGTATTTAAAGTAATATAGATAAATATGAACAAATTGAGATAGATAGATAGATAGATAGATATGAAGATGGATAGTTTTGAATAGACTGAGCCGGGTCGTTATTTTAATAGTTAACGGGTAGCAATTTTTGAGGCAGGAGACGGGGACGCACTTCCTCATAAATTACCAGTTTGACATTTAAGGTTGAAAAGGTAGCTTGTTATTCTTGGTGCGTGTTCCTAGGGGTTGCTTTTAACCCCATTATATTTGGTGGTTGTGCTGAAAAGGAAGGAATTCAAGGGAAGAAAAAGGAATAAACAAAGACAAAAGGGGGTTTTATGATTTAGGCTTTATTCACTGGTCATAGAAACCACGTGGCAAGGAAATATCTCCCTGGCCAGTAGTAGTGTCTTGTTCGAGTTAAGGCTTAAATCAGAATGGCAGAGAGATTCTCTTGGAGGTCAGAAGTGGGTCCTTTTTCCCGCACATGCTTGAAGGGTTCTTCCGGTGAAGGGTTATGGGAATTTGTTATTTTTAAAAATTTTAAATTTAAATTTAAATTTTATTTTAATTCCCACATGTTCAGAATAAAACATTTCAAAGAAAGTGTTTATAAATCATTAATCATCTTAACAACAGCAACCTTGAGCACCTTTTTGATCTCCATCTTTCCAACACATGCCTACAAAGTCAGAAAAAAGCACTGCTCACATGACTTTCGGAAACATTTTTTCACGCTCAGAATTGCGAAGACATGGAATAAACTGCCCGCATCTGTTGTAGGCTGCCGAAGCACTGAATCTTTCAAAGCCTCCATGCTTCCTGTAGTCCGCCGACACTATACCTGATGCCACTCTCCACATACATATGCACACACGCGCACACATACATGCATATTACTACTGTAAACTGTTCATGTTCCTGACACTACATTATTCTATGTACTTGATATGAGACTTTGATGAGTTGTGGTGCACCTGAGCACTGGACACAATAAATTTCATTATTATATAAATTGCAAAATCTTTCTTTATTTTTATATTATTTCTATTTACATCTACTTTGTTGGCAGAAGATTCAAACATTAAACATTTCTTAAAAAAGGCTTGATGAACCTTAAGTGAATTTTCATAGCAAATTTTACACTTTGATGATTTGTGGAAAAAACGGTTGGAACACATTACAACATTCCAGTCTGTGGAATTTAATGCTTATTGCATACAAAGATGTAGACATTATCTTATCATTCATGAGATAAGAGGTGAGCCTTTTTGTTTTGTTTTTTATGATGCAATACACAGTACATGTCTCAGAATCTGTTTTTTGGGGTTCTTTTTTCATTTTCACCAATATCTATCTTGAATATATCTTAAAGATCAATTATAATAATCTTTTAAGATAGATATGGACATGAAATATTTAAATTCATACAGGGTACCCCCTACCCAAAGAATTTGTGTTCTGTTTTTTTTGTGTGTTGGTAGTCTGCATCAGTAATAGTATATACACAGAGTACCACCCCCCTAAAAAAAAAACAGAATTTGGTCGTGTTTTTTTGTACTGGTAGTCTGCATCAGTAATAGTATATATACAGGGTACCTCCACCCACCCACCCACCCAAAAAAACAGAATTTGGGTTCTGTTTTTTGGGCTCACCCTGTACTTAGACCGCAAATCTTTTAATTCATTTTTTTTTTCTCTTTTATTTTTTTCTAAACTCCTCAGATCATTATCATTCAGAATCCTTTCACCACCCCCCACCCCAAACTGAGGTCTGCAAGTATTTCAATCTCACAGGTCCTTATTTAATTAAAAGATTATCAAGTGAGGTTAATTTCTTTATCTTTAAGTGGCTTCTATCTCTAAGACTTTTGCTGCCAATGTTATCTTTGGGTGTCTTTGGAAATGAATAGAACGCATGATAGTCTCGGTTAGGCCAGAAAAACAAAATCTGCAAAATCAACTATGTCAGTCTTTATTCTCTACTAGAAGTAGCTACCCGGCATCAACTGGACAGAGGGGGAGGGGGCAAAAAGTTAGTCTCGCAGATCCATTATTACTGAATCAAAAGTTGGATCCTAGCAGGATGTCCCATTAAAATCTCTACATAAAAAAAAAAGACCTTGCGTTGATCCGGCCTGGTGGGGTGTCAAAAATTTTTTTTTTTAAATGCACAGACACTCTAAAGAGAAAAATTAATGTCTCCTATTCAAAATATTAAATGCAAAAAAAAAAATCCATGCTGTTACTATTTAAATTTTATTTTTTAATCATCTTCTTGAATATAAATCAAATCTTCATAATTTTTACCCAAAAGACAAGATCTGGCATTTTTGGATGTATGTATGTATGTATGTATATATATATATATATATATAATATATATATATATATATATATTATATGCGTGTGTGTGTGTGTGTGTGTGTGTGTGTGTGTGTTTATAGATTTTTAGAAGCATTGTATGTATGTGTAAAATATAAATTTGAAGGCAATTTATAATGCGATATAATAGGTTTTAAATGATATTTATTTACCTAAATATTTTCGAGAAAACTCATCATCAGAGGCATTATATATATATATATATATATATCTGCCAATCGCAGCATAAAACATCAGACAGTGCAAAAACATGGATGTAATATGAATGTCTTTGCTCTGTCTGAAGATGCTGCAATTTGCTGTTGAAATGAATTATTACATGAACCAAATCTAAAGTTTTTTTTCCCTCATTTATTCACTATATATAAACATGTAAGTTGGTCACTAAAATATTATTAGAATTACAATATCAAATTTTAACTAAATAAATTTAAAAATTGTGTGAATTTAATTTTGAATAGGAGAGATACTGAAATAGAACAATGAAAAACTATAAATTAGTAATTTTAAACTCCTAAAATATAATTAGAACTAAATTTTAACTGATTTCACTGGCTATTATTTAGAATTAGAATTAACTTAATAAAAATACAGAAATTAGAACTAAGGAATAAATAGAATAGCATAAGCCGTACATAGAAATTGGAAAAAATATGAACTAATATAGCGTTGAATCATTATCATCAGAAAAGAAGTTTATCTCAGTTTAACTAAGGAATGACATCAACTTAGTTAAGTATAAGGTTGAGTCCTGACACGATCATTGAAATCGAAACCATGGTAGACCTTAAACTCTTTTTCACTATTACTATTACTAATATATATAATCATATATATATATATATATATATAATCCAAAAGTCCAGAGAAGAAATCTTCCTTACGACACAAGAGTTTTATTTAAAAAACCTGTCGCAGTTTGAGAGCTCAATGTGTGCTCTTAATGTTAGAGTCACAGAGCAAATATATAAGTAAAGAAATAACAAAAGACTTAGAGATTTAGCATTATAGTCTATTTTTGTGGCAGAAGTGCTTATATTTGAAACTACAACATAATTTTTTTTTTGCAACATCAAGGATTTCGTTTGGAATTCATATCACAGGACTATTAAAATTTAAAAATTTAAAAAAATTAAAAAATAAAAATCTGTTTTTAAATGCCTTTAAAGTAATAAAGAATTCATCATTCGCATCTCATGAGTCGGGAGAGTTAGACACTTTGTCTAAGCTCCCTGAAATAGACTATAATGCTAAATCTCTAAGTCTTTTGTTATTTCTTTACTTATATATATATATATATATATATATATATATATATATATATATATATATGTGTGTGTGTGTGTGTGTGTGTGTGTGTGTGTGTAAGGTAATCCACATGACTGGTAAGTAAGGATTGATTCTATTTAGGATCATCAAAATCTCACTGTACAACCATACTGTATGCTCTTGTAGGTGCAAACATGTATACTTATACAAGGATTTTTATAAATCCCTAAAAAGAGCTCAATGTATAATAATCAATAAGTCAAATTATATACAGAGCAATATTTAACTTTCAAAGAAAGAAAAATTTAACAAACCGTCATCCCATTATATTTTTATTTTGACCTGAAATTCAAAAAATGAGTCTAGGGAATCTTAAAAAAAAAAAAAAAAAGAAGGAAAATATATCACCAAAAAATATTCTCATTACTCACAAAAGAAAAAAAATTATGACAACAACAAATTTAAATTCAAGGGTAGGGCATATAAAAAAAAGGGACCATATTACCTTTAGGCACCCCTTTTTAATCTCGATTAAGAAAGGACATGTTTTTCATTTACACCGTCAATATCCAGTTGTTTGTTAGGGATTAGGGTTAGGGGTTAGTTTTATAATTTAAAAAGAAAATCTAAAAATCGTCTGTTAAAACAACCGGATATTGATGGTGTAAATGAAAAACATGTCCTTTCTTAATCAAGATCAAAAAGGGGTGCCTAAAGGTCATATGGTCCAAAAAAAGATACAACATATACCTTTGCTTCTTGTTTATATACATTCAGATATGCTGATAGGTATGCATCCTGCATCCCTGATGCATAAAAATCTAAAAGGATGCAGTAAAATAATATCCATGCATCCCAGTGTTTTTCTTTTTTTTCCCTCACCATTTCAAGTTAATTGTAAATAATTTACAATAGTTTCTTAGAAACAAATTACACAGGATAGGTCACAAGGTAGGAGTTAGACAGCTTTAGTTGTTTCCCTAGATCTTAAATAAAAACCCTACAATTTATTAAGAAACAAATTTCCTGGGGACTCATTCAAAGCAAATATGTGCATCCCAGGACGCACTAAATCAAAAAGCTATCAGCATCACTGTATATATATATATATATATATATATATATATATATATATTAAATACGTATTTTTAAAAAAATTTTGAAAATTTCGGTACTGATCGAGAGCATTCTGTGCCTCATAATTAATGATATATTTATTTCATTTTTCCGCTTACAATGTTGCTTTGATAAAGACATCTTCATAATGTCGAAACAGATTTCTGTCAGCAAAACTTTTAACATCTTGTTGTTTTTTCTACAAAACTTTCTACACATATATACATATATAAAAAATGTTGTTCTGGTTCCAACGGGAGAAAATTCAATATTTTATAAAAAAGAAGGCTCGCAAAATGTATTATGTTTTCAGAAAAAAATTTATTCTTTTTATCTTACATATGCAACATGTGTTTCATATCTTCTGGTATCTTCTTTAGGCTTTGATCAATAATATTATTGATCAAATCCTGAAGAAGATACCAGAAGATCTGAAACACGTGTTGCATATGTAAGATAAAAAGAATAAATTTTTTTCTGAAAACATAATACATTTTGCGGACCTTCTTTTTTATCAAATATATATATACATATATGTCGGCTTGACAGTCGGGTTTCGAATAACGCACAAGGCAGTCTTCCTATCTATAGCTCTACTGATGAGGCCTAATAGACCGAAATGTACATACAGAGATTGATTTTTCTCGATTTGTTTAGCCTTACATTTAAATAGGTATGCCCGCCTTATTAATTAATTATTAATTAATTAACTTTCAAAATTAGGTACGACTTCAATTAAGCACATATTCTCCCAAAAATTGTCGGCTAAAAAAAAAGCCATATCATAAACACACCGCTTGTGTATTTACTTCTCATATACAATGTGTGCTCTTAATGTTAGAGTCACAGAGCAAATATATAAGTAAAGAAATAACAAAAGACTTAGAGATTTAGCATTATAGTCTATTTTTGTGGCAGAAGTGCTTATATTTGAAACTACAACATAAAATTTTTTTTGCAACATCAAGGATTTCGTTTGGAATTCATATCACAGGACTATTAAAATTTAAAAAATTAAAAAAATAAAAATCTGTTTTCAAATGCCTTTAAAGTAATAAAGAATTCATCATTCGCATCTGATGAGTTGGGAGAATATAAATAATATCAATCAAATAATATAAATCAAATATAAAAAATATAAATAATATAAATCAAAGCCTGAAGAAGATACCAGAAGATCTGAAACACGTGTTGCATATGTAAGATAAAAAGAATACATTTTTTTCTGAAAACATAATACATTTTGCGAACCTTCTTTTTTATTAAATATATATACATATATATAAACATGAACAAAGTAAGATAGAAAAAAATTGCATATATTCTTGATTCTTTTACACACTTATAAAATTAGCCCTATATTATTTTATCAGTTAAAAAAAAAAGAGAGAAGAAAAAAAAGGAAATTGTATCCAATTGATCGAAAAGAATTCAGTGAATGCTTGGGGACTTTTTTCATCCATTCCTTTCATGAGAGTTCAAGGTGCAAGTTTCCTCTTTTCTCACTCATCACAATCCTTTTAAGATTTATTTCTTGTGTCCCTGAGAAGGGGTCAGTCCCTGTGCTGGGGGTGGGGTGGGAAATTTTGATGTCCTTATTGAAAGGAACTATCAGCATTAGGGTCACTGGTTAATCAGGCTAGAGTAGGAAAGGGAGCAAAATAATTGTAACAGGAAGTAGCCAATGAAACAAAAACAGGTTTATAAGTTCCTATACAAAAGGAGTAGCACTCCCATCTAGGGTAGGTTGATTTTTCACTTTTTAGAAATATCAAATCATTCATCTATGCGAAAGTTGTGTGTTGGTATAATGAATACTGATACCAAAAATTAGATCTTTTACTTGCACCATTGTTTGAGGAAATAGCATCAAAGATCGTCAACTAAAATGCACTAAAAATCATTGTTTTTGCAAAAATTTAGCCTTTAGAAAACAAGGATTTTTAGTGCATTTTAGTAGACGATCTTTGATGCTATTTCACCAAACAATGGTGCTTTTCATAAAGCAAAGAGTGTACCAGTCACCAGATATATCCAAGTTCTGAACAGTTAATCTCAAACAACTCAAATACATATATATATATATATATATATATATATATAATATATAATATATAAAGTATTAAGATTTTTTGTAATTTTGACCCACCTTGTATTCTGAAAAAAAATAATGTTCCATTCATTCTTCATTTGGTACTTTTTTGACACAACTTGTATTCTGAAAAAATTAATGAATGGAACGTTTTTTTTGTTGTTTTTTTCAGAATACAAGGTGTGTCAAAAAGTACAAAAAAATCTCGATTCTTTTTTGACACAGCTTGTATATATATATAATTAGAATGAATAGTCTTCTGCTTCTTCCAGTTGATAAGTTACACACACACACATGCATATATATATATATATATATATATATATATATATATATATATAACATGGCTAGTAATCTTTTTATGTATAAAGGGCGGGAACACCCAATGTTTACTATGGCTCATGAACAAGTCTGTCTAGGCAAGCGCCGATCATTGTAGAAACGAGGGCACTACATTTTATACTTGATGATCATTGGTTAATCACTTTGTACTAATGTTGTTTTTTCTTCTTCATTTTTTTTACAGGTGTTTGAAGAGAAAGCTGTTACTCTGTTTCTCCATGTCTTACAATAACAATCATTTTCTTATTCAATATAGATCTATTGCTCAAAACAAACCTTGACTCACTGCCTCATTCATCGAGTGAGAAATAAACCTACAAAGAATAGCTTTAAAGATTGGCTAGGCTAAACATTGATTTACAAATGAAAATAAAAGAATATCTGAAAATGTTCAAGACAAATGGATCAATGAATAAAAGCAAATACATAAGTAAAATAGGTAGATATTCTAGCCAAATCAAGACATTAGGTTTATAAGTTCCCAAAATTCACACTCAATTGTCCAATTGGACACATGGCCGAGTGGATTAGGCAGTTGGGTTAAAAGACAGTTCAATCCTGAGTGAAAGTTAGAAAAATAATTAATTAGCACAACTCCTACCCCAGCTATGGTTAGCGGAATGAGAACAGGATACCCCCGTGGAATAAATAAAGGGTTAGGTTCAAAGTTCTGTGATGGCTCCTGAATATGACAAGAAAGTTCCCGAGTTTGAAAAGAAGGTTCCCGAGTCCGACAAGAAATACCTGAAGAAGGCCGGAGGGTATATCGGCCGAAACGTTGTACAAATAACAATGAAGATGGGGACAATAGTCCGAATAACGCAGATAATACCATTGTAGAGTTGTTGATGTTGACATTGCCAACCCGTCCTTCAGGGCAGGGGTCCGATGTGCTTTGGCTGCTGGTTCAGTGTGTTAAGTTAATAGCATCGATCCCAGGGGGCTATCCCCCTCAGGCAATACCTGCCCTCTTGATTTAAAGGGGCAGGGCTGGGTTTATTGCCCAGCAACTGAGGCGCCCCCCCCCCCTCGAGGGGGAATGCCAACAGGATCAACACATTTTTTGTGCCTACCACCCATGAGCTTTGGCTTGTGGGTGGGCCCACATTAAAATGTCCTTGTGTCACATCCTCATAAGTGGGATGAGAGGCAAATAACTTGTAGAGTAGTTGATGTTCCAATAAATTTCTTTCATATTGAGATTCTTTTTTGAATTGATGAAAAATTGTGAACTGAGTTAAAATCAAAAGCCCCAAAAGTCTTTTATGTGTTCCTTTACTTTAGTATTTACAAGAAGTGGCTACTTGGCGTTGCCTGGGTAATGGGGGAGGTAAAAAAAAATTAGTCTCATAAATTCATATTATTGAATTGCGAGTTGGATCCTCGTAGTATGCTCCATTAAAATTCCTATGTAAAAACAAAAGACATTGCGTTGATCCAGTCACACTGGAAATAAAAATTAATGTCTACTATTCAAGATATTAAATGCAAAAAAAATCTATGCTATTATTATCTAAATTTTATTTTTTTAAGTATCTTCACTAATATAAATCAAACCTTTGTAAGGGTAGTCTCCCTTGTCTGAGGGTTTTGGTAAATCTCCTGTGTCTGGAGACCCTATTTTGGTCACATGACACAGGAACCCAAGGAGGGAACCCTCTTCTTCTGATGCCACTGAACAAGCCTAGACGTGCTTGTCACCTCTCTCCAGCAGACACCTATGGTGCATGCCAGACGCCACAGACATGACACTGCTCACAGTAAGTGGTTTCCACCTATTTTGTACATGAATACTACTGTGTATGTTGGGACACTTGTGACATTCTATAGTCTGGGGAACTTCGTTCCCTTATACATGTTGTAATAAAGTGTTATAAACGTAACAAACATGTTTGCCTTTTTCCTAACTGAAGTGTTCCACATTGGGTACTTATCCTTTAAGTAACCTAATGCTTTATAAGAACCAGAGTTAATACTCTGTGAACCTCTTATACCTTCATTATTTTTGCTCAAAAACCAAGAACTGGTAATATTTGATGTGTATATATATTTACTTTGTCATTAATTGTATTATTTTTAAAGTTTCCTCCAGACATACACGTATACACAACTGCCCTTTATATATGTATAGATTTATGATATATTTTGTCATTTAGACTTTTTATAAAAAACAAGTTGTTTATTAACTGCTCCTAATGCCACCCTTTTGCCCTACCCCCCCGCAACCTTTTTGCCTCCCCAGCCCTCTAGATCTTTCCACCCAACCCCCCAAGGTACAGTACCACTCACTTTGGCAACCACTACATTAGAAAAATAGAAGACATTTGAATGTAATTAGAAGAACGTGCAAGATAAGTTGACCTGTCCTTGTGGTTGAAAGTTTATGTTTTTACGACAGATGACAATGTTTTTTTAAGAATACACTCATACATAAATAAAAGTAAGTAAAGTCGTTGAGGAGGCATAAAGTCGGTATCAGCCAGACAGTGAGGGAGTCTATCCCCTTTTCACTAGCATTAGACCAAGGAGATTATTTTAGTATCTGGGGTGGAGCACCACACCTACCATCAGCTCCTCACTTTACCGCACAGATCCCTGTGCTACTCATACGCTGAGTGGGCAAAGGCCGGTATCGAACCCGGAAACCTTGTGGTTCCTAGTCTGACACTCTACCTACTGAACTAAATCATCCCTACACTCATAATTCTACGAAATTTTATTAAAATTGAACAAATATTTTAATTTTAGTGTAAGAAAGAATATTTAAGAAAATTTTGTCTCGATTTTATCAATGTCCAAAAGTGTTTATCTTTCTTAAAGCTCTTCCATAAAAAAAATGTAAACAAATTTTTGAAATTTTTTATTTTTTCATGATAGACATAAAAAATAGTTTTCCAGTCAAAATTTGAATAAATGTTTTCTTTCTAATAAAATCAAGTTTCTTATAGTTAAATTCAAATTAATTCAAACAAGTTTCCCGAGTCCGAAAAGAAGGTTCCTGAGTTCAAGAAGGCTCCCGAGTCCGACAAGAAATACCTGAAGAAGGTCAGAGAGCACATCAGCCGAAATGGTGTGCAAATAACAATAAAGATGAGGACAATAGTCCGAATAATCCAAGTAATACAAATTCAAACAAAGTTCTTCATTATTCTATGTATTGACAATTTTGAGTAAAGTAACATTGGTAATGACATAGTTTCAGTTACAGACAAATAGAGACCGAATCTCCATTATTAATAGATGTTGAAGAATGATAATTGGTTGAGTATATTGTTTCTTCATACCATATAGATATAAGAACAATTCACGACGAAGTATTAACAGAGATATTTTATTACCTGAGCAAACTTAATAGAATTACTAATTAGGACTGAGCCTATTCTAGTAGTGACCCCCTCAGTTTTTTTATTTTAATTTTAATTTTTTTGTTTATTTTTACATAATTTGAAATTTGATTATAAGTTTACTTATACGTATTATATTTCTCATACGCTCTTTCTTTCTTTCATTCTTTCCTTCTTATTATATTTTTTCTGTGTAGCATGTCCTTTTTCCCCTTTCTTTCTTTATAATAAAAACGAAATAGTCCATCATTTAGCTGGGGTGATGACACTCATAAGAAATTAGAATTCGACGGATAAGCAACACCAGGTAATTAGGATTTACATTTTTGCATTACACCTTTGAAGATTTGGAAGGTCTCATTTTTAAGAAGACAAGAAGAAGACAATGGTTTATTTTCACACATCACACAATATAAACAATGTCGCATAAAACAAAACAAAAAACAAAAAAACGTAATGCTGTTTGTTGTAGTAATGTGTGGAGGATGATCACTAATTAGGACTGAGCCTATTCTAGTAGTTGGCTTTTTTAATGTTTTTCGTTTTGTTTTGTTTTTTTATATAGTTTTGAATGTTGATTATAAGATTACTTATACATATTAAAAATTTCTATTTTGATAAATAATTTGAGTTGGTGAGCTAATACTTTGTGAAATTAATGTTTGGAAATTTTTTTGTTAGTGTATTCCATTCGTTGATGCACGATCCTGTGATAGATTTATGGCCATAGGTTTTAATGTTGGCAAATGGTTTGAAGAGTTCACCTGCAGTTGATCCCCTTGTAGAGACAGCAGTGTATAATTATTTTTTAGGGGTGATATGGAGACCAGATGTTGCATACCCTTCTCGTTACTTCTTTATTTTCTTCTATTCTTCTGTGGTTCATCTTTCTATCCTACGTCTTCTTCTAGCGTCTTGGGCTTCGTCTTGGTGACTTCGTCTTGGTCGGTCGCACTCTTCTTCCAATCAGTCCTGTTACCAAGACACCCATTAATCACAAGACCGTGTTAATTTTCTTAAACTTTTATTTCCTTAACTATACATTTCATGTAACTAAATATCTGACTAACATAGCGCGCGTATGCAGTGAGCTTCAGCTAAGGCAGAAAGACCTTATCTGCCTGACGTCCAACTGAAAAACTGAGGAGCCAACCAGGTCCCACGTGACTTCACATAATTTGGCGGGCTTTCTGTACTATTCCATGGAAAGTCCCGCCCATGATATGAAAAGGGTCATCCCTTTAGAAATACAGGGGATTGACAATAATCTTATTGCATAGATTACGTAACACATAATCATTACAGCGGCTATGACAGTTTAGACTTATAGACTCTGTAGTTCACATAGTGCAAATCTATAGAAAATCAATATTTGTCAGATCTGACAAATTGGCTGAGAAGAGGATGATCTTCTGATCTAAACAATAAAAATCTGAATGCTAAAAAATAAGAAAATGAATCAATGGTCAACCACAGGCTGGTGCCAATAACAATTATGAATTAGTATTGTTCCCATCAGAAATGACAGGTGCTATGTAGTAGATGGGAGAATCATTAAGAAGGAAAATGAATCAACAAATATATATATATATATATATATATATATATATATGCTACACAATCTAGAAAAAGCAGCACGAAATGTCGGTCTATACGTAAACTCTGATAAAACTGAGTTCATATCTTTCAAAAACAAAAGCGACATCTCCACCATCAATGGCAAATTCCTAAACTCGGTAGAACAATTTAGATACTTAGGCAGTAACATCTCCTCCACAGAAAACGACGTTAACGCATGTATAGGAAAGGCATGGGCCGCTATAAATAAATTATCGGTCATATGGAAATCCAATCTCACAGACAATTAAAGACAGTTCTTCCAGGCCGTTGTCATATCAGTGCTGCTGTATGGCTGCACCACCTAGACCCTAACAAAGCGACTAGAGAATAAACTAGATGGGAGCTGCACAAGAATGCTGCGAGTGATCCTGAACAAGACGTGGAAACAACACCCTACGAGAAAACAGCTGTACGGCCACCTGCCACATATCACACAAACCATCCTAGTAAGACGCACAAGACACGCGGGACACTGCTGGAGAAGCAAGGACGAACTAATAAGCAACGTCCTCCTGTGGAAGCCAACACATGGGCACGCCAGTGTGGGCTGACCAGCAAAGACGTACATTGATTAGCTCTGTGCGGATACAGGATGCTACATAGAGGACCTCCCGAAAATGATGAGCGATAGGGACGATGGAGAGAGATTGTCATGGATATCCGCGCTGACAGCGTGACATGATGATGATGATGATGATATATATATATATATATATATACTATAGTGTGAGATGGTCACTGTTTCAGCTTTTGCTGGAATGGCGTACCAAAGGCAGTATTATTGGTAGAGTACTCAATATAAAATAGAGCTGTTATATAAGATAATAAAATAAATATATAAAGGTTTTACATATCTATTTATTAGGTGACAAAGGAACATTCACGACCATATTGGTTTCATGCGAGGCAATCATCAGGTGAAGATGTTCCAAATGCAAGGAAAATTTTTCGATTTTCCTTGCATTTGAAACATCTTATTATACTAAAGCAGAGTGAATCAATGTTTGTTTCCCTAAGGCTTTTTTCCTGTTTAGTTTAATGACTAAAATTAAATACTAAAATATTCCTTACTTTTGGGATTGAATTATGTTTGAAAAAAAAATTTCATTGTTTTAATTAGCTTTATTTTGCAATTAAGTCATAAAGTAACCCATCTCTCACTAATTATCTACCTATCAATTTCCCCCCTCTATTATGTTTTAGTCTATCTATCTTAGGACCAAAGTGGAGTGTTGCATGTCATGGACTGCTCAGCTACCAAGATTCTGTCCTTAAGCATCACAGGTCGTCATTAATGAGTTCATCCTTGCTTCTCCAGCAGTGCCCAGCGTGTCTTGTTCGCCTCACACGGATGGTTTGTGTGATATGGGGCAGGTGGCCATACAGCTGTTTTCTTGTGGGGTGTTGTTTCCATGTCTTATATATATATATATATATATATATATATATATATATATATATTGTTGAGGTTTTCACAGTACCAAATCGATATAATGTTGTATACCCTTTTCTTACTTCTAGTCGTCTTTTCTTCTGGCCGGCTTTGCTATTCTGATCGTCTATCATCTTGGTCTGGTCTCTTCTAAGGTCTGGACTTTCTTGGGGACTTTGGGTCTGGTTTCTGTTAGGGATCACTCCTTATCAGAAGCCCTGTGTCATTGTTAGTTTTTAGGTAATAAACACAAGACTTCGATTTACGTTGATGTTACTTTATTTGTAAATCCCCAACCAGACAATCTGCGCAGATGACAGGATGCGCATAGAAATGCGACTTACACCTTCGAGCTCCTACCTGCTAACTGCCTGAGTTATTTCTATCTTTAAACCGGAACAGGGTCTTCTATGCCTTCCGGTTCTCACGATTTATCCCCGGAAGGTGAGAGTGAGGTCAAGCGCCGTCACTCACCCTCAAGGCCATCAGCTGCACTATCGCCATTATGATTTCTACACTATTGCCATAATCATTAGTTATCTAATAATTATGTAACACACATTAGCTGGGCTGAAAACAAGAAAATACTACAACACAAAACAAGGCAAAGGATAGCCACCTGGAATGTCTGAACACTTCCCAATCTTGAGAGATTGGGAAACACCAAACTATGTACTGGTATCATGACAGGGGAGCATCTCGATATGGGGCCGACATCGATGCCCTTGCAGAAGTCAGTTCAGCGATAAGGACCAATTGACAGAAGAGGGTGGGCTGGATACACATCCTCATGGAAAGACAGGCTGATGGTAGCTGTAAGAAGTTTGAGGTAAGGTGACTCAAGCCCTCCCTCCTGAAGCAACACATGACACACCATGGAAACATTTCCCACATTGAAGTCTGACTGTGTGGCAGGGCCTGTATGTCGAGGGTTTCATATGTGTGACAGGGTACATAAAAACAAGCTGGAACCGTGGGCCATCTGCATGCTCACAACTGCTCAAACTACTCACAACTGAAATACTTGTAGAAATGGCCTTATTCTGTGAAGAAGCGGCAATCACCATATATATATATATATATATATATATATAAATATGTATTTAAGATTTGAAGACAGAGAGATAATTAAAAGAAATGTGATGGTGCATGTTTACACTATATAAAAAAGAAATTTAAGAGGTGCTTTAACCAATAGAAAACTCACTGGAGTAAATGTGTTGAATGTCAAGGAGATTATCCATTTATTATTTATTTCTGCCTTGTTAAATATAGCTTCGGTGTTGATATTTTTTTAACACAACTCATATGCATAAAGCCACATTGTGTTTTAACAAAGTTCAGTATATAGCTAAAACAATAAATGTTTTGTCTTTTTTGATCTACCAATATACAGTTTCAAGTAGTCCTCTTCTTTTACATATAATTATGACACATTTGATTGGAACGTTGTTATTCAAGATGTTTATCCATAACTTGAACAGGGTTTGATAGATTTTATTGTTTTGTTGTTTGTNTGGGTTTTTGTTGGTTGTTTTATTTAATGGCATATCAACCCTTGTGGGCTATTTAACCAACTTGATGTTGATTGTAAGATCAGGGATCACCAAACTTATTTCATGGTGGGCCGGATAATTGAAAAATAAAGCCTGGGCCACATTATTATAGTATTAAATACTTGCTAGCCAGAACGAAAGCTCTGAAAAAAAGATGTAAAAAAAATTATCTTTCCATGTTATAATCATGGATGAGTGGCGTAAAATGCACAAAAACAAATTTAACCAATATATTTATTTTCAAAACATTATCAAATAACGCAAATTAGCAGAAAGGTTTAGTGAGATTTGTGAAACTGAATTCAAGTACCATCGGTGGGTCTGATAAAAATCCCTCTCTTAACCCAAAATTACTATACATGCATAGTAATTTTTTTAAAAAAGCAATACGTAATTAAATACAACCTTAATCCAAACCCCTACCGTCCGTAACCAATCGCAAAAAGGTAATTCAAAAAACTTCATGGGCACCACCAAAAAACTTTCCGTTTAATTTTCCGACCAATTTCCAATTATAACCCACTAAATGTAAGGTAATGCCAAAACTTTGGGAGAATAGTTTAGTCAAATACTCATTCACCAGCTGATTTCTTCATCAATCATTGTGGCAATACCAGCTAATGAGACTAGATATCCTGTAATGGGACAGATAACGGAGAAATAGTTTGTAGAATGACTTGCCCAAATGTCTACTTACGACTTAGTGATTTTTTAAAAATATCTGACGATTGAGAGACAATACAAAGAAAAGTCGGTTTCATGCCTTTCAGAGGCATTAAGTGCAAAATGAATGAAATACTAAATTTTTGCAGTATATTTAATGAAATAATTACTTCGTTTGCGACTTCTCCGGCCTTTAGGAACACCCCACTCTTAGTCAGCGGTTAGCCGACTAACCTGCAAAAAATTTAACGGATTTCGATCCTCACTAAACAAAACGGGTATTGACCAGTTAATTAATCAACAGGCGTCCATTTTCAACCAATAAATAAACTTCGCTAAATTTAAAATGGTTCTTGGTTCTTTGTTTAAATGAAAAACATAACATAATTTTAGAAAAAAATCTATTTAACGGAAAATTTCTTATGTTCAATTCTTTGATATCTTTCAGTGGAATAATATGAATAAAGTAATTTTTTTAAACAAGAGAGAGAGAGAGAGAGAGAGAATGAGAGAGAGAGAGAGAAGAGACAAGATGTTTAGAAAATGTCTATCTTTTCCACTAGGACATGGACACACCTTTGTATTTACCTGCATAAATTTCCACTCACAACAATGCAAAAAAAAAAAAAAAATGTATTTTTAGTATTACTGTTAAACTACCTTTGTTACATTACAATAAATACAAATAGAACTTAATTTGTTTTAAATCAAAACCCTATTGCGTCAAACCTAAATATTTAATAAGGTTATTTTATTTACACTTAATTATTAACTATGTTTATCATCTTTAATTTTTCTTAAAAATTCTTTCCACATGAATCAATAGTACTTGAATGTTGATACTTAAAAAAAAAGATATTTACCAGATTTTAAGAAGGTTTAACATGTTTAAATTCGCTTTTTTTTAACGTTAATAAAAATCCTAAAATTGATTGAAAATGAAATAAAATACTTTTTCTTTAAGAAAAAAAGGGGGGAAAGAAAAAACACCTGAGTTTTAAAAGTTTACTCTTACTCCAAGTTGAAACTTTTAAGAGCATCTTAAAAGCTAAAAAGAAATGCAGTAGCCAAACTTCGAAAGAAAGAAAAACAAAAAACAAATAAAAATAAATAAGAAAAGAAAAAGTTTATAAAAGTAAATTTGGCGGTTAGGAGGCAAGTGGCTACTGTTTTGTTTTGTTTTGTTTTTTTTTAAGGGTGTTAAAAATATTTCTTATAAAATCCGACCGTGAAAAGTTGCAACAGTTAAGAAAGACATTAAATATTTTTTTATATGATGCTCGCAATGTTAACACTGTATATTAAAAAAATCAACTTAAAAAAAATTATTTAATTTACTGAGTATTGAAAAGAATTAAAAAAGAAGCTTACCTGTGAATTGAACGTGAGTAGGGTTCCACATTTGGGACTTATTATTAAAAAAAAAACGATATCAGTAAAGAAAGATGCTGATAATTATTTGTAAATAATGATGATAATATTGTCGTGTAGTTTTTGTAAAAGGAGGCCTGATGTTCGTGAAGTCTACACACACAACAGTATTAACCACCATCTACGTCCAGTTAGAGACTCTTCTTTCTTTTCAGTCTCTCTTTTTTATAAAATTTCCTCTCTTCTTTGTCTTTACCTGGATGATGGAGGTGTAGTAGACCTGACCAACCAACCTTTCCTCTCAGCTATCTCTGTCTGTTTCTTTCTCTTTTTCTTCTATGTTCTCAGTCACCTTTATCGACTTCTTTCTTTCTTTCTTCTCCTCAGCAGACTCTCTGTCTTTTCTTTTTTAAACCTTCCTGCGTGTGAGACTCGGGTACCCCACATAACAAACCTAGTGTCTCTCCTCAGTTTGCCCTACTTTCAAAGACAGAGAGAAAGAAGATAGAGAGAAAGATTTTATAAACAAGAGTGAAGGAAATACTTTTTCTTCTTCTTTGTTTTTACGTAGCAGCTCGCACCTTGTCTGCTTTCTTATATTTCATAATTTTCTATTTCAAATGTAAAAAACATTGTTGTTCATTTTTATTTCCCTCTCAACTGACGTGTGCTGGTCCGCCAATTCAAGATCATCCGTTAATTTGTCGCAGTGTTGAATAGTACTAAAAGAGAAAGAGTGTGGGGCCTGCTACTAGGATTTTTAATACTGAAACTTAAACAGTTCGATATATACTCACATTTATTTTTTTTTTTGTCAAAAAAGTAATAATTGTTTACCGCACGTTTGTGAAAAGAAATTATTATTCAAGTCAGTAAACTTATTCAATCTTTTATGGGTTTTTCCCAGCACCCGACACAAATGATAAGGCTCTCATCATCCCCACATTTTCTTCTTTTCTTTTTACAGAATGTTGCATTTTCTTCCCGCAAATGTTATTTAACACCGCCCTGAATTGCTATTATTAACACACACACACACAAAAAAAAAAATGAATAAATAGGTAGACTGAATTCAGGGGCGTAAATTTTACTATAATCTACCAGCAGATGTTAGTGGAATATATGAAATAAAGTCTATTTTTTATTTTTATTTCTGAAAACTAAGTTCTGAAACTTTTAATAGTATTATTAAACTTATAAATTAACGTAAATAAATTAATACGTTAAATGAATAATTAGAAAAGAAAAGTTTAATTCGTCGTTTAAAAAACTTTTCCGAGACTTTAGTTTAGTCAAATATTGAATTATTTATTAATCAAATTAATTAAACAAAATATGATTTAGATTGAAAACAAAATACATTAAGTTTTTTTATTTTTCTTCTTTTGGTGATTCATTTAGAGAGACCAACTTCTTTAAAGCGGCTGATTGTTTTACGGCGTATAAATCCTTTTCGGTCATTTGATAATAACGAATCAAGTCATTTTTTAATAAACAAAGGACTCAACTCGCGTGCAGTACCAGCTGGCTTAAGTAGTCACCCGATTAAATACTGAACAACATGCTCATCACTGCTTAACTTCGGTGATCTCGCGGGAACCGATGTTTCATCTTTAGAGGGACTTAATTTAATTATTACCCTCCGCCGTATAAGTACATTTTACACATCAAGATTATATGTAATAATCTAAAAATAATTATTAGATCTTACAATGATCCACTGAACTTCTAAAAATACTCTATTTTTCCCTCTTACTAAAAAAAAGAACCATCTATCATCTATCATCTAACTATACATACATACATACATACATCTTATACTATATCTATATAAAGGCACTTGTGTGTATATGTATGTCCGGAGAAACTTCGAAAATAAAACCAATTAACGACAAAGTAAATATATATACACATTAAATATCACCAGGGCTTGATTTGAGTAAAATAATAGATTTGATTTATATCGTGAAGATAGCTTAAATTAAAATTAAATGATAACAGCATGGATTTTTTTTTCACCAATATTTTAGATAGTAGACATTAACATTTCTTTTCAGAGGGCTGTGATCAATGGCAAGGTCTATTTTTTACATAGGAATTTAAATGAGCATCCCACGGGATTCAACTCACGATTCAGTAATATGTATCTATGAGAATTCCGACGGTATGGGTTATCTCCTTGTCTACGAGCCTCTGTTTCAAACCAACCAATCACAGCTAGAATACTGGCGGCAAACCCAAAATGGAAATTCTTCCTTTTTTCTGCTCGACCAGCATTGAAGACGGACACCACAAATTGAACGTCTCTCATATCCAGCATTACAACCAGATAAGCTGTAGCAGGGATCCGATAATTCATCCTACCTCAGGAGTCAGCTAAGTTTTTACAAATTATATACATTTGTGCAGACGAACTAAAAGTTTGCAACCTATTGTTAATATATAATTCTGTAATACACGTCTTTTATTCCTATTTCAAGTTGTTCGTGTTTATTCTTAACTCTTGACCTGTCTTCACCATTCGTCGTTAAAACTTATAGACCTGCGGACCAACTTAAAAAAATCTCCCTCTACCCAGGCGACGCTGGGTAGCCGCTTCTAGTACATATATAAAAGGACAGTTGTGTGTATATGATGTCCGGAGGAAACTTTGAAAAATAAAACAATTAACAAACAAAGTAAATAAATATATACACATTAAAATATCATCAGGGTTTGGTTTTTGAGCAAAAGATAATGAAGATTTGATTTATATATCGAATACATTTGAAAATTAAATAACATTATAGAATAAAATTAAAATTCTACTCTGCCAGTGTTCAGCATTCTTGCTAAAAGTAAACAAATGAAATGAATAACAGGAGCTTGATCAATTTTTTCTTTCATTTTTCATATTAAAACCTACATTATACTGATTCAAAGTTGTTGTAAATATTTCATTGCAGGATAAATAATTGTTTATTTTATCTATTTTTTTTTTAATATACAATTTTTATGGACAGTTTAAGAATTAACACTTATTCACTTTGAATCAAAATAATTCATTACAGTGAATTGAATTTAACTTTTAAATAAAAACAAAATCTTCTAATAAGACGTGTGATTTTTAGATTTTTTTTTTTATGCATTTAATATTTTAAAAAAGTAACAAATTAATTTCCACAGAGGTTTATGCATGAGCATTTTTTTTTATTTAAAAATTAAAATTTACATAGTTATGTAGTATGTACAGGTGATTTCCGTCGTTCGTCAATTGAAACAAACCCATTTTTTTTTATTTTCATAGATCGCACTAATTTATTATTTTTAATATTAGAAATACAAATAAAATCATGATACTTAATGCAGTATAGTGTGCAAGAGATAATAACATTAGATTAACCAATTACATTTCACAGAAATACATGAAAACTTTGAGAAACTCGAGTAAGTGGGTTAGATTAGGCTCCTTTTGAGAGTTTCCGTATGTTGCGTACTGAGGTTTTTACAGTACCAAATGAGCATATATGTTGTATACCCTTCTTACTTCTTTACTTCTAGTCGTCTTTTCTTCTGGCCGGCTTTGGTTTCTGTAAGAAGGTTCAAAGTTATATCTATTGAATACAAGACTCCGACAAAGTTTTGATAGACAAAACATTTAATATGGTACAGCACATGGAATAACAAGATACATAATACATAGGTAAAACAAAGTTACATGTAGAAAGATAAATACACATTCATGAAATGGTACAAGAAATATACATAAAACCACAGACATGAGACTAGGGTAGTCCATGCTGTGTAATAACTTACAGTAATGTAAGTGGGCCAAAAGCCCCAACGAGAAGGGTAGACCAAAACTACCCCATGGGTCTCGGGTTACTGGAACAGGAAAAGAGGCAGAAGCGTTTGAAACCAACCGCTTAAATACTATAGCCCCTAGCGGCACCAGCAAAACTAAATGGGCAGACAACTCAACGAAGATAATCCCTACAGTTCTATCTTCTAACATCTTGGTCTGGTCTCTTCTAAGTCGACTTCTTGGGGACTTCGGGTCTGGTTTCTGTTAGGGATTTTCCCTTATCAGAAGCCCTGTGCATTGTAGTTTTTAGCGTAATAAACACAAGACTTCGATTTGCTTTGATGTTACTTTATTTGTAAATCTACAGCCCATGGCCTTGAAGAGTGAGTGATGGCGCTTGACCTCAGTCTCACCTTGCCTTCCGGGGATAAATCGTGAGAACCGGAAGGCATAGAAGACCCTGTCTTCCGGTTTAAGGATAGTAAGTAACTCAGTCAGTTAGCAACTAGGAGCTGAGCTCATAGGATGTGTGCAGATGTCTGGTTGGGGATTTACAAATAAAGTAACATCAAAGCAAATCGAAGTCTTGTGTTTATTACCTAAAAACTAACAATGACACAGGGCTTCTGATAAGGAGAAATCCCTAACAGAAACCAGACCCGAAGTCCCCAAGAAAGTCCAGACCTTAGAAGAGACCAGACCAAGATGTTAGAAGATAGAACTGTAGGGATTATCTTCCCGTTGAGTTGTCTGCCCATTTAGTTTGCTGGTGCCCGCTAGGGGCTATAGTATTTAAGCGGTTGGTTCAAACGCTTCTGCCTCTTTTCCTGTTCCAGTAACCACGAGACACATGGGGTAGATTTTGGTCTACCCCTTCTCGTTGGGGCTTTTGGCCCCACTTACATTACTGTAAGTTATTAACACAGCATGGACTATCCCTAGTCTCATGTCTGTGGCTTTTATGTATATTCTTGTACCATTCATGAATGTGTATTTATCTTTCTACATGTAACTTTGTTTTACCTATGTATTATGTATCTTGTTATGTCCATGTGCTGTACCATATTAAATGTTTTGTCTATCAAAACTTTGTCGGAGTCTTGTATTCAAATAGATATAACTTTGAACCCTTCTTACAGAACCAAAGCCGGCCAGAAGAAAAGACGACTAGAAGTAAAGAAGTAAGAAAGGGTATACAACATATATGCTCATTTGGTACTGTAAAAAACCTCAGTACGCAACATACGGAAACTCTCAAAAGGAGCCTAATTCTAACCCACTTACTCGAGTTTCTCAAAGTTTTCATGTATTTCTGTGAAATGTAATTGGTAATCTAATGTTATTATCTCTTGCACACTATACTGCATTAGTATCATGATTTTATTTGTATTTCTAATATTAAAATAAATAAATTAGTGCGATTATGAAAAATAAAAAAAATGGGTTTGTTTACAATTGACGAACGACGGAAAATCACCTGTACATACTACATAACTATGTAAATTTTAATTTTTAAATAAAAAAAAAAATGCTCATGCATAAAACCTCTGTGGAAAATTAATGTTACTTTTTTAAAATATTAAATGCATAAAAAAAAAAAATTAAAAATCACACGTCTTATTAGAAAGAATTTTGTTTTTATTTAAAAGTTAAATATCAATTCACTGTAATAATTATTTTGATGTCAAAAGTGTAACTAAGTGATTAATTCTTAAACTGTCCATAAAAATTGTATATTAAAAAAAAAAATAGATAAAATAAACAATTATTTATCCTGTACAATGAAATATTTACAACAACTTTGAATCAGTATAAATGTAGGTTTAATATGAAAAAATGAAAAGAAAAAATTGATCAAGCTCCTGTTATTCATTTCATTTGTTTACTTTTAGCAAGAAATGCTGACACTGGCAGAGTAGAATTTTAATTTTATTCTATAATGTTATTTAATTTTCAAATGTATTCGATAATATAAATCAAATCTTCATTATCTTTGCTCAAAAACCAAACCCTGATGATATTTAATGTGTATATATATTTACTTTGTTGTTAATTGTTTTATTTTCAAAGTTTCCTCCGGACATACATATACACACAACTGTCCTTTATATATGTACTAGAAGCGGCTACCCAGCGTCGCCTGGGTAGAGGGAGATTTTTTAAGTTGGTCCCGCAGATCTATAAAGTTTTAACGACGAATGGTGACAGACAGGTCAAGAGTTAAGAATAAAACGAACAACTTGAAATAGGAATAAAAGACGTGTATTACAGAATATATATATATAACAATAAGGTTGCAAACTTTTAGTTCGTCTGCACAAATGTATATAATTTGTAAAAAACTTAGCTGACTCCTGAGGTAGGATGAATTATCGGATCCCCTGCTACAGCTTATCTGGTTGTAATGCTGGATATGAGAGACGTTCAATTTGTGGTCCGTCTTCAATGCTGGTCGAGCAGAAAAAAGGAAGAATTTCCCATTTTGGGTTTGCCGCCAAAGTATTCTAGCCTGTGATTGGTTGTTTGAAACAGAGGCTCGTAGACAAGGACGATAACCCCATACCTCGGAATTCTCAATAGATACATTATTACTGAATCGTGAGTTGAATCCCCGTGGGATGCTCCATTTAAATTCCTATGTAAAAAATAGACCTTGCATTGATCCAGCCACTCTGAAAAGAAATGTTAATGTCTACTATCTAAAATATTAAATGAAAAAAAAATCCATGCTGTTATCATTTAAATTTTATTTTTTAACTATCTTCACGAATATAAATCAAATCTATTATTTTTACTCAAAAATCAAGCCCTGGTGATATTTAATGTGTATATATATTTACTTTGTCGTTAATTGTTTTATTTTCGAAGTTTCCTCCGGACATACATATACACACAACTGCCCTTTATATAGATATAGATATAGATGTATGTATGTATGTATGTATAGATAGATAGATAGATAGATAGTCTTTTTTTAGTAAGAGGGAAAAATAGAGTATTTTTAGAATGTTCAGTGGATCATTGTAAGATCCTAATAATTATTTTTAGATTATTACATATAAAATCTTGATGTGTAAAATGTACTTATACGGCGGGAGGGTATAATTAAATTAAGTCCACTCTAAAGATGAAAACATCGGTTCCCGCGAGATCACCGAAGTTAAGCAGTGATGAGCATGTTGTTCAGTATTTAATCGGGTGACTACTTAAGCAACAGCTGGTACTGCACGCGAGTTGAGTCCTTTGTTTATTAAAAATGACTTGATTCGTTATTATCAAATGACCCGAAAAGGATTTATACGCCGTAAAACAATCAGCCGCTTTAAAGAAGTTGGTCTCTCTAAATGAATCACCAAAGAAGAAAAAATAATAAAACTTATGTATTTTGTTTTCAATCTAAATCATATTTTGTTTAATTAATTTGATTAATAAATAATTCAATAATTTGATCTAAACTAAAAGTCTCGGAAAGTTTTTAAACGACGAATTAACTTTTCTCTTCTAATTATTCATTTAACGTATTAATTTAATACGTTAATTTATAAGTTTAATAATACTATTAAAAGTTTCAGAACTTAGTTTCAGAAATAAAAAATAAAAAATAGACTTTATTTCATATTCCACTAACATCTGTCTGGTAGATTATAGTAAAAATTTACGCCCCTGAATTCAGTCTACCTATTTATTCATTTTTTTTTTTGTGTGTGTGTGTGTTAATAATAGCAATTCACGGTGTTAAATAACATTTGCGGGAGAAAATGCAACATTCTGTAAAAAAAGAAAAGAAAGAAAAGTGGGGATGAATGAGACCCTTATCATTTGTGTCGGGTGCTGGGAAAAACCCATAAAAGATTGAATAAGTTTACTGACTTGAATAATAATTTCTTTTCACAAACGTGCGGTAAACAATTATTTTATTTTGACAAAAAAAAAAAAAAATGTGAGTATATATCGAAACTGTTTAAGTTTCAGTATTAAAAAAACCTAGTCAGCAGGCCACACACTCTTTCTCTTTTAGTAACTATCACACTGCGACAAATTTACGGATGATCTTGAATTGGCGGACCAGCACACGTCAGTTGAGAGGGAATAAAAATGACAAAACAATGTTTTTTACATTTGAAATAGAAAATTATGAAATATAAGAAAGCAGACAAGGTGCGAGCTGGCTACGTAAAAAACAAAAAAGAAAGAAAAAGTATTTCCTTCACTCTTGTTTATAAAACTCTTTCTCTCTATCTCTTTCTCTCTGTCTATTGAAAGTAGGGCAAACTGAGGAGAGACACTAGGTTTGTTATGTGGGGGTACCCGAGTCTCACACGCAGGAAGGTTTAAAAAAGAAAAGACAGAGAGTCTGCTGAGGAGAAAGAAAGAAAGAAAGAAGTCGATAAAGGTGACTGAGAACATAGAAGAAAAAAGAAAGAAAGAAACAGAGATAGCTGAGAGGAAAGGTTGGTTGGTCAGGTCTACTACACCTCCATCATCCAGGTAAAGACAAAGAAGAGAGGAAATTTTTTAAAAAAGAGAGACTGAAAGAAAAGAAAGAGTCTCTAACTGGACGTAGATGGTGGTTAATACTGTGTGTGTGTAGACTTCACGAACATCAGGACCTCCTTTTACAAAAACTACACGACAATATTATCATCATTATTTACCAAAATAATTAATCAGCATCTTTCTTTACTGATATCGTTTTTTTTTTTAATAATACCAGTCCCAAAATGTGGAACCCTACTCACGTTCAATTCACAGGTAAGCTTCTTTTTTAATTCTTTTCATACAATCAGTAAATTAAATAATTTTATTTTTAAGTTGATTTTTTTAATATACAGTGTTAACATTCGAGCATCATATAAAAAAAAATATTTAATGTTCTTTTCTTAACTGTTGCAAACTTTTCACGGTCGGATTTTATAAGAAATATTTTTAACACCCTTAAAAAACAAAAAACAAAACAAAACAGTAGCCACTTGCCCTCCTAACCGCCAAATTTACTTTTATAAACTTTTTCTTTTCTTATTTATTTTTATTGTTTTTGTTTTCTTTCTTTCGAAGTTTGGCTACTGCATTTCCTTTTTAGCTTTTAAGATGCTCTTAAAAGTTTCAACTTGGAGTAAGAGTAAACATTTTAAACTCAGGTGTTTTTTCTTTCCCCCCTTTTTTTCTTAAAGAAAAAGTATTTTATTTCATTTTCAATCATTTTAGGATTTTTATTAACGTAAAAAAAAGCGAATTTAAACATGTTAAACCTTCTTAAAATCTGGTTAAATATCTTTTTTTTAAGTATCACATTCAAGTACTATTGATTAACATGTGGAAAGAATTTTTAAAAAAAATTAAAGAATGATAAACATAGTTAATAATTAAGTGTAATAAAATAACCCTTATTAAATATTACATTATTCCACTATAAGAGTGAAGAAAGGTTTGATTTAAAACAAATTAAGTTCTATTTGTATTTATTGTAATGTACAAAGGTAGTTTAACAGTAATACTAAAAATACATTTTTTTTTTTTTTCATTTTGTGAGTGGAAATATTTATGCAGGTAAATACGAAAAAGGTGTGTCATGTCTAGTGGAAAAGATAAGACATTTCTCTAACATCTTCGTCTCTCTCTCTCTCTCTCTCTCTCTCTCTCTCTCTCTCTCTCTGTTTAAAAAAATTACTTTATTCATTATTATTCCCAACTGAAAGATATCCAAAGAATTGAACATAAAGAAAATTTCAGTAAATAGATTTTTTTCTAAAATTATGTTAATGATTTTTCATTTAAACCAAAGAACCAGAACCATTTTAAAAATCTAGCGAAGTTTCATTATTTGGTTGAAAATGGACGCCTGTTGATTAATTAACTGGTCAATACTCCGTTTGTTTAGTGAGGATCGAAATCCGATTAAATTTTTTGCAGGTTTAGTCGGCTAACCGCTGCACTAGAGTGGGTGTTCCTAAAGGCCGAGAAGTCGGCAAACGAAGTAATTATTTCATTAAATATACTGCAAAAATTTAGTATTTCATTCATTTTGCACTAATGCCCTTCTGTAAAAGGCATGAACCGACTTTTTCTTTGTATTGTCTCTCATCGTCAGATATCTTTTAAAAAATCACAAGTCGTAAGTAGACATTTGGGCAAGTCATTCTACCAAACTTATTTCTCCGTTATCTGTCCCATTACCAGATATCTAGTCTCATTACTGGTATGCCACAATGATTGATGAAGAAATCAGCTGGTGAATGAGTATTTGACTAAACTATTCTCCCAAAGTTGCATTACCCTTACATTTAGTGGGTTATAATTGCAAATTGGTCGGAAAATTAAAACGGAAAGTTTTTTGGTGGTCCCCCATGACAGTTTGAATTACCTTTTTGCGAATTGGGTTACGGACGGTTTAGGGGTTTGGGGATTAAGGTTGTATTTAATTACGTATTGCTTTTTAAAAAAATTACTATGCAATGTATAGTAATTTTGGGTTTGTTTTTTTAAGCAATACGTAATTTAACCATTGAAATTAATTATTGAACCCAACGGTAGACACATTAGTCTCAGTTGTTTGTGTTAGTATTGCAATGTATAATTTCAATTAAACTTGGTTTAAAAAAAAAATTTTCAACATTAAATGTATAGTTGGTTGTTTTTTTGTTTTTTTTATATTTTTTATATTAAGCAATACGTAATAAAAACAACCTTAATCCCCAAACCCCTAAACCGTATCCCAATTAGCAAAAAGTTCATTCATAGACTGTAGTTAAACTGTCATGGGGGTCCACCCAAAAACTTTCCGTTTTAATTTTCCGACCAATTTGCAAGTTTTGCCCTTTAGTGTTGCTTTAATGAGGACAGGTGGTCAGCTTATGCCTGATCGGATCGTATATTGATTCCGTTATACATAAGTACTGCCAATTTGTCGCCGGCTTTTCATTTCAAAAACGAATTAAAATTAATCAAATCGATTATTTAAGGTCAAATTTTTGTCCAAGTCGAAAAGTAGTAACATAATGAGCATCAGTTATAAAAGCAAAATAATATTACACATGTAATTAAAAAAAAAAATACATTTAAAACTATTTTTTCGGGCAATTTTGCTCAAATATATCTTAAACATGGCCGTAAACGCTAATTTGACCTAAAACTTTGTGTATGAAAAGAAAACGTATTCATTTTATTTCATTAATTTAATTTATCCGGTTGAAAAAATGACCACAAATCAGGGAATTCAAAGTTTTGAAATAAAATAACTGTTGCATTATAAAATTCATTCATTGATAAATCAACATTGTTTTGTTTTTTTTTAATCGGGGGGGGGGGTAGGTGTAAATTTGTTTTGTAAAATACGGGATTTTTCGGCAACTTTGGCATGCCTAGTTATACACTTCTTGACTTCAGTGTTGTTATTTTAAAGGGAATTGAGACTATAAATATATCAAATCATATTCTGAAATAATCTGAAAATTACTATTCGCTGGTAATTTTGCCGAGTATTTAACGATATTTCTATTTCAGAGTAACAATAAATAAAAAAATTTAAAAAATGAACAGTCCACTTTTGCAGTCAAAATTTCTATTACTGAATCACTACACAACAACTTTAAATCTATACAATATCAATTAATGCTGTCCTTTTAATTTAAAAAAAAAAAAATAATTATTATATTAAGTTATGTTTTCTTTAAAGTTTCATTTTTATCAAAAGTATTAATCCCTGTGGTGTTGAGAAATTAAAAATATATACATTGGACTTCATTTCATGTTCCACTAACATCTGTCCAGTAGACTGGTAAAATTTACGCCCCTGAAATCACAGTCTACCAAAATTTCATACAAATAATTTATCGGCGGCGGCCTAATGTCGGTATCAGCCAATCAGCGAGGGAGTCTATCCCCTTTTCACTAGCGCTAGACCAAGGAGATGATTTTAGCGTCTGAGATGGAGCGCCACACCTACCATCAGCACCTTACTTTACCGCACAGATCCCTGTGCTACTCATATGCTGAGTTGGTGAGGGCGGGTATTGAACTAGGAACCTTGTGGTTTCTAGCCAAACGCTCTACCGACTGAGCTAACTCGGCCCTAAATAATTTAAACAGTAATCCACATGTTTACACAGTTATAGGGTATCAACTATTCCTATCTAATATAAAGGTGTCCTGGGTATGACACTAAACTGCGTCTGATGGTGAGGTTACAGTTCTGGCAAGTAGGGAGTACTTCTTCATTGCCATTACTCCCAGGCCCACTCTAACCGGAATGGTATTACTTGTTAGGGTCACATTTGAATATATCTGTTTAAAAACTATTTGTATGTGATCGGACCGTATGCAATAAAAGCCCATAAGAACAACTGTACAAAAAAATATAAATAGGAATCTACAATGAATGCAATTCCCTAACCTCTGGGCATAAAATAACCCTAGATGGGTTGTCATGTTGTTAGAATCAAATACATATAATTTTCAACCATTTATTTGACCCATAGATGGGACCCTAACAGGTACTACCACTCCAGGTCAGAGTGGACCTGGGAGTAATGGCAATAAATTGGTGACTTCACATTTCCATCATCAGATGCAGTTTAGTTATACCAAGGACACAACTATACAAAAGATATAAATATAAATGTACAGTGAATGCAATTCCTAACTCTAGGCATGAAATAACCCCGGACAGGTTGAAATGTCATTAAATCAATCAACTGAAACTTTTAATTGTGTGCAAAACCTTGGCTAGGTAACCTGTCTAACAGAAGGAAAACTCTTAAGAAATTGCTTTTGTGTTGTATCCTACTCGTGCATAGGAGTTGGTAAATGTATATTTTTTAAAAAAAGTAAAGTTGTTGGGGCGGCCTAATGTCGGTACCAGCCAATCAGCGAGGGAGTCTATCCCCTTTTCACTAGCGCTAGACCATCCCCTTTTCACTAGCGCTAGACCAAGGAGATTGTTTTTGTGTCTGAGGTGGAGCGCTACACCTACCGTCAGCTCCTTACTTTACTGCACAGATCCCTGTGCTACTCATACGCTTAGTTGGCGAGGGCTGGTATCGAACTAAGAACCTTGCGCCTCCACCCTAAGGCCACGTGCGTCCACATCTAAACCTTAATGCCACGATGGTTTCAAACTTAAGCTTTGGTTATTAAATGTCAGGAAATTTTACAATAAGATTCCGAGAAACAATCTCCTCCCATTTCCTTCTGAGAAGACGTGGGAATAAATTTAAATGTTGGCTGGCCAGTTCCTAATAAAATTATCATGAGGAATTTTTACAGTCTTAACAACTGAAACGAACAGGTCTCCCACTCACTTTCCTTCAACTGTACTTATCTATTCTTCTATTCCCTGCGTGGATAAACATAAAATTAGCCCATACTAAGTTAACTCTATCGCAGATATACTGTCTGTAGCATTTGTCCGCCTCTACTGGGTTAGCTAGTCGGTAGAGTGTTCGGCTAGAAACCACAAGGTTCCTGGTTCAATACCGGCCCTTGCCAACTCAGCGTATGAGTTGCACAGGGATCTGTGCGATAAAGTAAGGAGCTGATAATAGGTGTAGCGCTTCACCTTAGATGCTAAAAACAATCTCCTTGATCTGGCGCTATTGAAAAGGGGATAGACTCCCTCGCTGATTGACTGATACTGACTTTAGGCCATCCTGACAACTTTACTTACTTACTTTTAGACCAAGTCTGGCTGAAATTTAAAATTTAGTCTTTTAGTTAGTTTTTCTTTTAACACCTATTCAAACTGTGTCCTGGTTATGACATTAAATAGCATCTAATGGTGAAGTTCCAATTTTGGAGATCTGAAGAGTGTGGAGTACCCCTTCATCACCATTACTCCATGTCCACTCTGACCTGGAGTGGTAGTACCTGTTAGGGACCTATCTATGGGTTAAATAGAATAAAAATGAATTTGAAAAAAATGTTTTAAAAAAAATTTTTTGATTACCCATAAGCATGGATAGAACACAATGTCTTCTGCATTAAATAACCCAATAAAGGTTGATATGCCACGAAATCCAACAAAAACCTATTTGAACTACAATGCATATAGTTTTTTGATTTTTAGCATCTGTTTGTAAAGAGAAAAATAATTTTAAAATATTGAATCACTTTGTTGACAGGGCTTAGAATATACTGACTGTATCCCATGCAGAGGGTTAAAACCTCCCTCCCCCCAAAGGGGTGCTCTATGTATGATGACAGTAAACTGGATCTGATTGTGAGGTTCCAGTTCTGAAGATCTAGTTGGCTGTTTTGTTTTACAGCATATCCACCCTTTTCAGATCATTTACTGCCAAAATAAGTCATTTTGATAAACAAAGGTCTCTAGTTATTTACAGTACCTGCTGTTGGAAGATTTTGGGAGTGCAGAGTGCTCCATTACTCCCAGATCCACTCTGGCACCTGTTAGGGTCAAATAGAACTGTTTGAAAATTTCTAGTATGAGAATACTTGAAACTGCATACAAATTATTTGTATTAGATAGGAAAGGAATACCTGATATCATATAACTGTGAAAAAAAAAAAAAACTTTTAAGAAACAACTATACAAAAAATGTAAATATAAACATATAATGAACATGATTCCCTAATCTCTAGGCATAAAACAACCCTAGATGGGTTGACATGCCATTAAAGTCAATTAGTATTATGTATAAAATCTCGTAAAAAAAAATGACATGCAATTTTCGTCAGTTTTAATAGAAAAACAATTGGTGATTATGTTCTAATAACCAAGGACAACAAAAGGGTTTCCATAAGTAGCTCTTAATTTATGATTAACTGGCATCATAACAGCTATGGTCATTTATGCTGAGGTATTCAATTACCCTTTTTTTTTCTCAGATTTATAGGGAGTGGTGAGACACAACTAAAACAAACTCTACCCTGTCCACTGGGGCAGAGGAATACACTGACTGCCTCTATGCAGAAGGTAAAATCTTCACAATGTGTTGGTTGTTGGTGGCCACCCATGATGCTTAAGGACAGATTCCCCTTTGGCCCTTACTTAAGTTAGACAGGTGGCTGGAGAAGCACCCCTCTGCTCAGTCAACTGGTCATGTCAAACCCTAGCACCTATAAGATTGTCCCAACCCTTTTTATCACATATGAGCTAGAAGGCAGTGGCTGAGGGTCTTATTGTCCTGGATATGATTTTAGACTGCATCTAATGGTGAATTTCAAATTTTAGAGCTCTGCGGAATAACCCTTCATTGCCATTACTCCCAGTTACACTCTGACCTGGAGTGGTAGGACTTGTTAGGTCCCATATACAGGTGGGTTAAATAGAAAAAATGGGTTAAAAAAAAAATTGAATAGCCATCAAGAATGAATAAAACAAAACATCTTTGGCATAAAATAACCTAACAAGGGTTGACATGCTATAAAATCAAACCAACCAACACTGAAATGGTTAACACTTATTCCTATTTTTAATGGTCTGTTTTGATTGTAAATTATGGTGGTGGATGGGGAGGGGTGAAATAGTGTTATACAACATAAAAGCATTTTCATGCTCGAGATTCTGTTACTCAAATATAAACAAATCAACCTCTGTCCCATAATAATTGTTACATTTACATATACATTTTAAACCCTAAATATAACAACCATTATTGGACAGATGAAATATTAACAATTATTTCAAACAAACCTTAAAAATTCTTGCAAGAATCTTTTTATTCTTTTTTACTGTGTTTGATATGATTTACATTAAAAGTTTGGACCATATGACCTTTAGGCACCCCTTCCGCGATCTCGACACACAAGGACACATTTCTCATTTACACAGTCAAAATCCGGTTGCTTGTTAGGGTTAGGGGTTAGTTTTATAATTTAAAAAAAAAAACTCTAAAAATCGTCTGTAACAAAAAACGGATTTTGACGGTGTAAATGTAAAAAATGTCCCCACGAATTGAGATCGCAAAAGGGGTGCCTAAAGGTCATATGGTCCAAAGTTTTAAAGAATGAATCAGTTCTTTTTCTGTTGTTTTTCTGTTATGATTTGTACTCCATGTTTGAATATTGTGTTTGATCCCAAGTTATGTTGGAATAATGGGAAATGACAAAGCTGATTCAGTTTCAAAATATATCATGAATAAAGAAATTGAAAACTTCAAATCCCATTTACAGATCTAAAAAAAAAAAAAAAAGATTTATCATTCAAAAATGGCACTTATGTTGGAATAGTAGTAAGTAAAGTAAAGTGACGGGGCGGCCTAAAATTGGTGTCAGCGAGGGAGTCTATCCCCTTTTCAATAGTGCTAGACCAAGGAGATTGTTTTTGGCGTCTGAGGTGGAGCGCCACACCTAACATCAGCTCCTTACTTTACCGCACAGATCCCTGTGCTACTCATGACGCAGAGTTGCGAGGACCGGTATCGAACTAGGAACCATGTGGTTTCTAGCCGAACGCTCTACCGACTGAGCTACACTGAACAAATTATTATCAATTAAGCCAACAGTAGGAGAATGGAAGCCGAGATATAGAAAATCCCAAGAAGTAATACTGGCTCAACTGCGCATTGGTCGTACAAGACTTTCACACTTTTATGCTCAAGCAGTAGACTCAACTACAGTGTCAAACACCCTACCCTGTCAAACATTTCCTCATGGAGTGTAGTGCTTTTTCTCCAATCAGAAATATTTAAATCTTGGGCTAGACGGGCGGTCGGAGAGGCCCCCTCCGATCAATCGGCTGGTCACGTCAAGCCCTAGCACCTATATGATTTTCCCAACCCTATTGCCCTTATGGCAAGCCCCAACCCCTTTTTATCATATGGATGCTAGAAGGTGGTGACTGGGGTCTACATGTCCTGGGAATGATGTTAAACTCTATCTGATGGTGAGGTTCCAGTTTTGGAGGTTTGGGAATGTGGAGCACCCCTTCATCACCATTGCTCCTGGTCCACTCTGACCGGAGTGGTAGTACCTGTTAGGGTCCATCTATGGGTTAAATAGAAAAATGTATTTATAAAAAAATTGTATTATCCATTAAGAATTGATTTATTTCAAAACTTTATCAGCATTAAATGACCCACTGTGGTTGATATGCTGTAAAACAAACCAAACCAAACCAAACCAAAGAAATATTTCAATGCAAATAATATGATGGATCTGTTTGAGAATACTAACATGGATGACATTTTAAATGATTTAATGAGAAATAAAGAATAGAATATATATTCTTTATTTCTCTCAAGAAGGATAAAATGTGATCCATGTTAGTATTCTCAAACAGATCCATTATATTATTTGCATTGAAATATTTCTTTCCGATTGGAGAAAAAGCACTACACTTGCGTTTGGGACGCAGGACGCGTAGTTATCAGCATCTCTGCACATGCATATAACTTCTTCTATTTAAATATAAGAATGTGATTTTACAAAATTTATACAACTACAAAACAAAATTCAAAAGTTGTAGGAGATTGCTTCAAGGTCTTACTTTAATTTTTAATATTTAAAAAAATCATAAAGTGCCTATTTAATCGTGTAACCATATCAAATACTTAAAATTAGGAATCAGATATAAAAATACATTCACAAAACAATCTACAAAAATAAACCTGGAAAGAAAAATTAAGTACCAACTTTTATCTCACACTCTGACAGTTTTTGCCATTAAATAAACTACAAGGTTGATATACCTTTTACACAAACCAAACCAAACCAAACAAAGTTAATGAAAATTATTTATACCAATTTGTCTGTCCTACTATTTGCATATAGCTAGAGGGAGAATAGTTAGATTTGTACCCTTCCCAAGGGAATTATTAAATACACCCACAAAACTATCTACAAAAATACACCTGTAAAGGAAACTTGAGCATCAACTTTTATCTCACACTCTAATAGGTTTTGGCATTAAATAACCCACAGGGTTGATAAACCTTTAAATAAACCAAACCGAACCAAACGAAGTTAATGAAAATTATTTATACTCATTTGAAGATATTAAGATCTCAAAAAACAAACTTTTATCAAAAGGACTTGTTTTGGCATTAAATAACCCGAAAAGGGTTGATATGCCGTAAAACTACCAAACCATTAGTATTATTTGGATTATTCGGACTATTGTCTCATCTTTATTGTTATCTGTGCAACGTTTCAGCCGATGTGCCATCCGGCCTTCTTCAGGTATTTCTCTTCAGACTTGGGAACGTTCTCTTCGTAATCAGGGAACGTTCTCTTTGTAATCGTGAGCCATCCCTTTATTCAATCCATGGGGATATAATGTTCTCATTCTGCTAAACCAAACCATATCGAATATTTGATTTCATTAATTATAATATTTAGTTTACTTGACCAATTTAAGTTCTTTTTTTTGGTTTTGTTTTTCTTTATTTCTCTGAATGTTTGAGATGAGGCTTGAAGATTAGTATTATCTGTGTTATTCGGACTATTGTCCCCATCTTCATTGTTATTTGTACAACGTTTCGGCCGATATGCCCTCTGGCCTTCTTCAGGTATTTCTTTTCGGACTCTGGAACTTTTCTTTTCGAACTCGGGAACTTTCTTGTCGTAATCGGGAGCCATCAAGGAACTTTGAACCTAACCCTTTATTTAGTCCACAGGGGTATCCTGTTCTCATTCCGCTTTTTTTGTTTTTCTTTGTTTTTTGATAAAGCATTAGATCATGATTTCCTTACAATTTGTTTTTGTTTTTTGTTTTTAAAAAAAAAAAAAAAAAAATTCAGTTTCATCAAAGAAACTGCATTGCTCAATTTTATAGAATAATTTACTAAACTTGGCACAAACCAATATTCTTATCTTTAAATTGTTCAGTTTCAGTGCAAGGCCAAATGTATGGGGCATCCAGTGAGAATTTAACTCCCAAACAATGGTCTACTAATTTCACTCCTTAACCATTTACATGTAGTAAGCAAAGTAGTCATTTACTAAGTTTTAGTTAAGTTTGGCCCAAGACCAATAGTATGGAGCATCCAGCGAGAATCCAATTTACTATGGTTGGTTAGTTTTATAGTATGTTAACCCTTGTTGGATTATCTAATAGCAAAGTCTCTCTCTCTCTCTCTCTCTCTCTCTCTCTCTCTCTCTCTCTCTCTCTCTCTCTCAAAAAAAAAAAACCCAACACAATTATTGAAATTACATGATTTCAAGTTAATGATCCTTAGTAAACAATTATAGCTTCAAGTAACTATTCTTAATACTAATGATTTGTACAGATGGTTTCAAGTAACTTTTCCTATTTAATAATAATTTGTTTGTACACGGTTGTATAGTTTCAAGTAGCCAATTCAACAGATCTATTTAACTCGTAGGTGGGAGCCTAACATTAAGTTATTTTTAAATGTACTACCAAATATATGCACCCTCTGGGTGCAAGTATTCAAGTTTTAATCTAATAAAATATTATATTAAATTAGAAAGGCTAATGAAACTAATAAGAATGCAGATAAAAAGATCTGAAACTGAGGGTCATTGAAAAATAGAACAAATTTGAAACTTACTCTTCCATCACTCTCGTTTTTCATTGCTAAATTTTCCTAATTATTTAGTTAAAATAGGAAGTAAAGAATAAAATTATAGTTATTTCTTCTTGTTAATTGATTTTTTTTTTTAAATTTATGATTTTTGCTCATATTCATTAGAGAAAACCAAGCAGTTAGAAATCATAATACTAAGTCCATATTTATTAAAATCAAATTTTTAATATCAATATGCAAATTAGCCTTCCCATTCACAATGTAAACCGCTATTTTGTTGTACATATAAATACAAGATATGTTTAAATGTTTATGAATATTCAAATATCAACTTGATTTATTGTAACTGTTTCCATAGGAGACACAGCATAAATCAGTTGTTACCTTTATTCCCACACGTTGCCTCAAATGGCAGTTTCTTCTCACTGATGTTGCCACATTTCCTTTATTGCATCAATTTTAAAAAATATTGCTGGTACATGCAGTGGGTAAAAAATGTACAACACCTCTGTAGTATAATATAATAACAACACATGTATGGCAATCGTAAATTGACTGTTATGTGTTGGTACACATTTGGCTCACTTATTTATCTATGATTTATTTTATGATCTGAATCTATTTCATATATGACATGATATAATAGCAATATGTAAGATAAAAAAATGATTTGTAACCAGTTATATAAATAAATAAATGTGTGTATGTATGTATATTATATATATATATATATATAATATATATATATATATATATAATGTAAAATCTCTCTCACTCTCTCTATCTATATCTATCTCTCTCTCATACACACACAATGTAAGAGAATGTTCGACCTCATCCTCCAAAACCATTTATCCCAGTGTCCCATAAATTTCAAACTATTCTAAGAGCGCTAACTTTCCATTCAAAACATTGTAAACAAACTGATCAATAACAACTATCACAGTCTCCTTATTATTCTGTGATTAAATTTTACTTTTCCTTATATCAACAAAAGCCCTGAAGAAGATTTACTAAACAAATTGAAACACTGCAGCGTTGGCTGAATAAATATCACTCATTTTATTTGAACCTGTGTTTTTTCAACATTTGGCTGTGAATGGATTCCTATTTTTGTTTTATTTTTTCAACATTTCCACCTTCTTTAAGTAGTATATGTAGATACTGCTATGTTATATAATAATAATGAAATTTTATTGCACTACAACTCATCAAAGTCTAATGTCTAGTACATAGAATAATGTATTAGTGTCAGGAACATAAATAGTGTACAGTAATAATATACATGTATGTGTGCGTGCATATGTGTGTGGATGGGGGCATCAGGTATAGTGTTAGCAGACTACAGGAAGCATGGAGGCTTTGAAAGATGCAGTGTTTCGGCAGCCTACTACAGATGCAGGCAGTTTATTCAATGCCTCTGCAACTCTGAGCGTGAAAAAATGTTTCCGAAAGTCATATGAGCTATGCTGTTTTCTGACTTTGTAGGCATGCCCACATGTGTTAGAAACATGGAGATCAAAAAGGTGCTCAAGGTTGCTGTTGTTAAGATGATTAATGATCTCCTGAGCATTTACCAGGTTCATTATGAAAGTATATATTCTAAATATTCTTTTTAAAAAAAGGGAAATATTTGCAATGGTACTTATCTGTACCACTATATACATCAGTAATATACGTAGTGGTATATATGTATACCAATATATAGATAAAAGGGTATGAAAACACACAATATTGTTAAAATGAATATCATAATGAAATTTATTGTGTACAGTGCTCAGGTGCACCACAACTCATCAAAGTCTCATGTCAAGTACACAGAATAATGTAGTGTCAGGAACATGAACAGTTTACAGTAGTAATATGCATGTATGTGTGCGCGTGTGTGCATATGTATGTGGAGAGCAGCATCAGGTATAGTGTCGGCGGTCCACAGGAAGCATGGAGGCTTTGAAAGACTCGGTGCTTCGGCAGCCTACAACAGACACGGGCAGTTTATTCCATGTCTCCGCAATTCTGAGCGTGAAAAAATGTTTCCAAAAGTCACGTGAGCAGTGCTGATNTTCTGACTTTGTAGGGATGCCCATGTGTGTTGGAAAGATGGAGATCAAAAAGGTGCTAAGGTTGCTGTTGTTAAAATGATTAATGACCTTATGAGCTTTACCAGGTCAGTTGCCAGACGCCGAATTTCAGCGAATCCATTCCCAGGGCTGCGAGACGTTCAGAGTATGGTAGATGGCTGATGGAGGGTATCCGCCTGGTTGCACGTCTCTGTACAGTTTAGGAGGTTTAATATTCTGAGGCAAAATATTTTTATATTCATTTTCATGCTAATATTGACAATATTCGATTATAAAAAAATCCTCATCAGAGCATAATGAAATTAGGTCCGTTTTAAGATGTAAATGTTTTTATCCAGACTCATTGAGAGAGAAGCAGAAGCTCCTTTCTTATTGAAATACTCTTGGTGTGCAGTGCCAAAATAGCCAAGCTCTATCAGCACCCCCCCTTTTTTTGTGTATTAGGCAATAAACCTGACACTTCCCCTTTTTAGATGAGTGGGAGGGAGATGGTGCCCGGGAATATTTCTGATTCCTGAACCTAAGCTCAATTAATTATACCCAGCCCTGATCTCTATCAACCTGAAAATTTCAGGCACATGACAACTATTTGATTATTATCTTAGTTCCCATAAAAGGTGACAGGTTTTATTACACATTAATCAGCACTTCTACCTTGGATTAGAGTGTAGTATCTGCTACTCTGACTAGGATAAAATGCTCCTACAACACTAGGTAGCCCTGGGTGTATTTGGGAAATAGACATGGGACAAGTGGTTCACTTCCTGGACGAGACTGTTTGCATTCTACATAGCATTAATACTTGGGGAAAGGTATGAATTCAAGTCTATTCCCCTCTCAGTATTGGTAAATATTAAAGCAGACTAGCTCTTTATCCTTGCTATGGGCAACTGGTCCATAAGAGACAGCAATACTCAGAATTCAAACCTTGTTAAAATACTGCTATTAAATATTGTGCTTGTGTCACATCCTGCCTACTGCAGAGGGGTTGGTTAAATACATACTTCTTTTAAGGACTTAGAATACACCATCCCTGCTGAGAGGGCAGTGTTCCCCCACCCACGACCAAAAAATGGTGTGTCCAGGGTATGACCCTAAACTGCACTGTGATTGAGGTACAGTTCTGAGATCTGGGAGTGTGGAGACCTCTTTATTGCATTATTCCCAAGTTCACCTTCCCCTGCAATGCTGTCTTATATATACTAAATTACTTTATAGTGAATTTGCATAATGGATTTAAACCGGTTTAATAAATAATTACTTGTGTTATTGATCTCTTAAAATTATTGGTTATTCTTCACGTATTATCTGTGGAAATATAGTCTCTATTTCCAGTGGAATCATTGTCTTTACCAAGCCCTCTCATGAACAGATATGAACTCAAATGTAATTTTCTTAAGCAGTTTAAAACAGGTTTAATTCAAATTCCCTTTTAGCACATCTGTTAAAAATGGGGTTGGGTGTTTTGCCATAGAGCATACATCAGACAATCATATAGGTGCTGCTCAGCCACCAGGTCCATCCTTAACATCATGGCCAACAGGTGGCCTCCTTTGGAGGGGTACTCATATTGGGCCCCCCTACACTACATGAAGAGATGTGTTAATTTATAAAAGAGAATATTTGAGACATTAATTTTTATGCAAGACGGTGCTCCTCACATTTTGCTATTGTTATTTCATTAAAAGAACTGAATCACCCATTTCCTGAAAAGATGGATGGTAGACGTAGCCACATGAGTGGCTTGGCCAGTAGCCCTGAGATTTAACACCCTGCTGAGCTTTTTCTTTGGGCATTTGTTGAAGGAGCAATTCTTACTCATAAAACCAACACACTTTGAAGAACTGAAGGACGAATACGAGGGATTTATTTTGCGCATTTCCACAAGATTCCTCGGAAGATCACGGAATGCAATTCCCTGAGTGGCTTGAGAGTCTGGGACAAATGCTGGTGCCCATATAGAATTTTAAATAAACTCCATGTTATTGTTTTCTTTGTATTCATTTTGTGTAAAAATAGATTCAGAAATAAAATTAGAGATTTTTAAAATGAGAAGTTACTTTACAAACCACCTGTATAGATTCCTGGCATCTTCAGGTAATAGGCTTCCATGACCAATTGCTATGGCGTCCATCATTCAGCAAGTTTCTAATCAAGTTATTGGTGAAAATACTTCTTTTTAAAAATTTCCTTATAGGTTCTCCTTTGGTGTTGTATATTTACAGGGATGCTAGATAAGTATTGTGTATCCATGTGTTTCTTCTTCCCCCACCAATTCAGCTTACTGTAAATACATATTCAATATTTTTTGAAATGAATTACATGCTAGAGTACAAGTAGGGTAGAACGGCTTTAGTTGTTATAGATTAAAAACTTTACAAATCTATAGGAAACTTTGTGGGACCCATCAAATTTTCCTCATTGAAATCAGAATAGTGTCCAGGATGCCCTAAATAAAAAAGCTATCCAGCATTACTAAATATACTATATATATCACTATATTATATTAATGTGTTTAAGAGTAAGGAAATGAATCTGACGGGATAAGTATAGATAAAATTATGAAAACACACAAGCTGTTAAAATAAAAAATATTTTATATCAATATTCATAGCTAATATTGAACAATATATCGATTTATAAAAATCATCCTCAGAGCTTGTTATTAGCCGGACTCATCGAGAGAGAACAGAAAATAATTTTTTAAATTCAAATTGAAAACATTGATTTCAAAAAGCATTGCACCTCGAACATGACTGCACGCTACGTTCTAAAAAGTCTCCACTTTTGCTCTGAAGATGATTTTTATAAATCGAAATATTTTCAATATTAGCTATGAATACTTGATGTAAAATATTTCATTTTAAACAGCATTGTGTGTTTCATATCCTATAATTACAAATCCACCTGTAGATAGATTTAGAGTAAAACATTTTTTCAGTTCAATGCATTACATATAATTTGTTTACAGTGAATGAAAGTAGTTACTTGGTTATGAGTAAGAAAGACTTTAGTGCTGTTTTGTCATTAGATGGCATTAAGTGGTGTTTACTTTTAACTGTATGAAAAGAAAAAAAATGTTGTTTTGATTACTGTGACATCCTTCACCTCTGGTGAGTTAAAAGACAATGTCAAAAATTGGTGTATTTTTGTGTATTGATCCTAACAATATACCTTAGGGTCCCTCTATGGGTAAATAGAAAAATTGTTTATAAAAAAAACATTGAGTATCCATTACAGAATGACTTTTATTTCAAACCCAACCCTATTGCCCTTATGGCAAGCCCCAACCCCCTTTTATTCATATGGGGTGCTAGTAGCGTGGCTGCGGATCTAATGTCCGGAATGACGTTAAACTCTATCTGATGTGAGGTTCCAGTCTGGAGTTTGGGGAATGTGAAGCACCCCTTCATCGACCATTGTCCCATGGATCCACTCTGACCTGGAGTGGTATAACCTGTTAGGGTCCCATTCTATTGGGTAAATTAGAAAAAGTTAATGTATAAAAAAATTGTATTTCCATTAAGAATTTGATTTTATTTCAAAACTTATCGGCATTAAATGACCCACTGAGGTGATATGCGTAAAAACAAACCAAATCAAACCAAAAAAATATTCCATGGTCAAGTGGAGTCATAGTGATGAAATCAAGCATACTTTGGAAATAAAGTCTCGAAACTCTGAAAATCATTTGCACTAGCATGATGTTAGGTGCTGATGGTGTGTTTCCATATTTGTTGTTGTTATAAAAAACAAAAATAATTAGCGTCTATTTCCATTTGTAATTTTATGACAAATTTGAAAAGATGAAAGTGGATACTGTAAAACAAAGTAACCACTAATCAGATACCAAAGTCTGGTTTCCATCCAAAGAATGTACCGCCTGGTTGCCTGGGCTGTAAAATACCTCTGCAGAATGGTGTAAAATCACCCCCAATGGACCACCTAGTTAGCCGTGAGTGGCAACCTGTGATGCTTAAGATAGAAATCCTGGTGGCGAGCAGTCCATTAATATTGCAAACACATTCACTTTGGGCCCTTAGCTAGACAGGGTCGGAAGAGACCCCCTCTGATTCAATCACGTCAGCCCTAGCCACTTATATCTGATTGTCCCGACCCCTTTACCCTTCATAGCAACCTCCTACCCTTTTATCATATATGTGCTAGAAGGGCCGGTGGCTGCGAGCTTATTCCTGAGTATAATGTTAAACTTCATTCTAATGGTGAAGTCCAGTTCTGGAGCTTGGGGGAATGTGTAGAGTACCCTTCATAGCCATTACTTCCAGTTCATAAATGGGACCTAACAGTACCTGTTAGTATCCCACAATGGGTAAATATAAAAAAATGAGTTTTAAAAAATGTCTTTGAAAAAAAAATTGACTTAAAAAAAGAAGAATATTAAATACCCATCAAGACTGAATAAAAACAAAATCTTTCACATTGAAATAACCAATAAGAGTTGACATGACCATAAAATCCAAACAACCAATGAATGTGTAGTGATTGGATCACTCAAGCTCTTCTCCAGAAGCATGTGGGGATTATGTTAAAAATACTGGAGTGAAATTATTCTTTGCACCAGGAGTTGTAGAGATCATCTGCCACCTCCCTCCCTATGTGTTTTTTTTTTTTTTTTCTTCTTCTTGCTCATCCACAATCCCATATATTACAATAAACATTACACCTGTTATGTAGATACATCATATCGAGCCATCACTACTCGTAAGATATGCTGTTGAACTAAATACATAAACTCCTGGACAAAATCTTATTGTGTCACACAATTTTATTTATGAAAGGGCAGAAGATGCTAAGGATGCTCCTGTGTCCCTGGCGATACAAATTAAAGGATGCAGTTTAAAATCATATCCATAGCTCTTAGTGTTTATTCTGTTTTTCTTCCTCACATTTCAAGTACTTAAATACCATTTCAATTATTTCCTTATAATGAATTGTACAGGATAAGTTACAAGTAGGAGTTAGACGCTTTATTGTTCCCAGAACATAAAAAAACCTTCAATTTATTAGAAACTTAGTTGGACATCAAATTTCCTGGACGCCATTCAAACAATATGACTGGCAATGAATGTGTCTTGGAAAGATGATGATTAAAAGAAATAACTGGTTTGTTTCTCATAAACTTGCACTTCATGCAAGTAGCACACCCACAGTACACATTTATGATGAGAGTGCTCTTAGCATAACGGTTATGTCATAAGAAATGGAATTGGTGATCAAATTGTTTTCTCTTTTTTTTGTTCCTTCTTTTCTTTTCTTTTCTTTTTTTTTTCTTTTCTTTTTTCTTTTCTTTGTCTTTTTCTTTTTTTCTTTCTTTTTTATCTCTCTCTTTAAAAAGAAAGTAAGAAAGAAAGAAATGAAAAAAGAAAGAAAAAAAAAAAAGAAAGAATATGAAAAAAAGAAAGGAAAAAAAGAAAGAAAGAAATTGAAAAAAAAAAAATAAAGAAAGATGGAAAGAAAAGAAAGAAATGAAAAAAAAATAATAAAAGGGAAAGCAAAAGGAAAGAAAGAAAGATTGAAAAGAAAGAAAGAAAGAAATGAAAATAAATAAAGAAGAAATGAAAAAATAAAGATGAAAAGAAAGAAAGAAGAAAGAAAATAAAGAAAAAAAGAAAGAAAGAAAGAAATGAAAAAAAATAAAGAAAGGATGGAAAGAAAGGAAAGAAAGAAAGAAATGAAAAAATATAATAATAAATAAATAATAAATAAAGGAAAAAAATAAAGAAAGGATGGAAAGAAAGAAAGAGGAAGAAAGAAGAAAGAAGGAAAGGAAAAAAAGATATTCATAGAATCCTCGGAAATTCCATTTTTCTAAATTTTCTTTTTCCTCTTCTACATTGTTGATATTTCTTTTTCTTTATCATGAATAATTCAACAAGGAGCCCCCCCCCCCAAAAAAAAACAAAACCAAAAAAAAAAAAACATGTGCGACGAGAGTGTTATGTTATAAATCACTTAAAAGACATATCTTAGGCAAATAGTTTTTTTTTGTGTTGTTGTTTTTTTCTTCTCTTGTGGTACCAACTCAGACGTTCTTTCCTATGTGAAGAAAGCAGACGCTTAAGAGAGGTAAATTTTCAGCCTTCGTTAGTTTCTTTGTGTCGAAAGGCACCTAGTAAGAGTTTTTTCTTTTTTTTTCTTTTTGTTTTTGTTTTTGTTTTTCTTTTCTGGATTTTGAAAGATCATAAACTTGCTGAGTGTTCTTTCCTGTCGGATATACACAGAACGATATGCATAGAGATGAAGGGGGGAAAATGAAGCTGCTGAGTGAGATGGGAGAGCTAGTGAAAGAGTGTAAGTGGGTGATAAATTCAATGATTTAAAGAGAAAATGTTGTAAGGTAGGAGTTAGACGGCTTTAGTTGTTTCCCAGAACATAAATAAAAACCCTTCAATTTATTAAGAAACTTTAGTTGGGACTCATCAAATTTCCTGGGGACTCATTCAAAACAAATATGACTGGCAATGAAATGTGTCTTTGGGAAAGATATGATTAAAAGCAAATAACTGTTTTGTTTCTCATAACTTGCACTTCATGCAAGTATGCACACCCCACACGTACACATTACTGATGGATGTGCTCTTAGCATAACGGTTATCGTCATAAGAAATGGAATTGGTGATCCAAATTGTTTTCTCTTTTTTTTGTTTCCTTTTCTTTTCTTTTTTCTTTTCTTTTTTCTTTTTTCTTTTCTTTTTTTCTTTTCCTTTTTCTTTTTCTTTTTTTTCTTTCTTTTTCACTTCTGCTTAGCAATATAAGTTAAGAGTACACCCCTCCCCCCCAATGGGCCGGGTTAGCTCAGTCGGTAGAGCGTTCGGCTAGAAACCACAAGGTTCCTAGTTCGATACCAGTCCTCGGCGTATGAGTAGCACAGGGAGCTGTGCGGTGAAGTAAGGAGCTGATGGTAGGTGTGGCGCTCCACCTCAGATGCTAAAAACAATCTTCTTGGTCTAGCGCTATTGAAAAGGGGATAGACTCCCTCGCTGACTGGCTGATACCGACTTTAGGCCGCCCTGTCGACTTTACTTTTACTTTTTACACCCCACCCTTTCCTTGTGTTTAGATGGCATCCAGTGTCTGCATAGAGCTAGTTAGTGTAAGTTTTTGTTGGTCAGCCAACACTAGTGTGTCCATGTGTAGGAGTCCATAGAGCATTGCTTATGATTTTTGTCCCTACTTTTTTTTCTTTATTTGTTGCTCATTTGAATAGATTGTGAGATAGGAGGTAAGTGGCTGTACAGCTGCTGCTTCGAGGATTTGTCCAAAACACCACACAGCATCCTTGTGTAGTTCCCATCTACTTTTATCTCTGGGTGTTTCATTAAAGTCCAAGTGGTGGAACCATACTGTAGTACCGACACAGCTAAAGCTTGGAAGAATTCCTATTTTATTTTATCAGAGAGATGAGATTTTTTCATATATTATTAATTTCTCAATAGCAGTTCATGATTTACCAATACATATTTTTACATAGTTTTCTGTAGATATGTGAGTAAAAAGTAAAGTCGTCGGGGGGGGGGCTAAAGTCGGAATCAGCCAGACAGTGAGAGAGTCTATCCCTTTTCACTAGTGCTAGACCAAGGAGATTTTTTTTTTAGCGTCTGAGGTGGAGCATCACACCTACAATCAGCTCCTCACTTTACTGCACAGATCTCTGTGCTACTCATATGCTGAGTTGGCGAAGGCCGGTATCGAACCAGGAACCTTGAGGTTCCCAGCTTAACACTCTACCGACTGAACTAAACCGGCCCTTGCAATTTAATGAGGAGATGGCACCATCTTGATTAAAACAAATATGAACAAATTATTATATTGTCGCTCATTTATAGCAAGACTTTACAGTGAATATGTAAATATTTTTTAGTATTGTAATAAATCATTTGAATTGTCAGCCTTGTATACAAGTGGAAATTCTTGTTCTATGAATATAAGCCATTGGTAATCTTTAAGAATTCTTTTCATTCTATAATCGTGACTTGACAGTTTTCCTCTTTGTTTTTTTGTTTTTTTTTGGGGGGGTCTTTTTCTCTTCATGCAAAAGCATTTTGTTTTTGTTTTGTTTTTTTAACAAAAACTAGGGGTTTGTTTGTTTTTTTTTTTGTTTTTTTTCTTCTAGCAAAACTAATCCCCAATTCATTTTTTTTTTTTTTATGTTATAGATGACTGACAATAATAAACAGTGACTAACAGTGAATTTTTGCAATGAAACTTGATTTTCAGACTGTTGGCCTCGTCTTTAATGTGGTGTTTAAAAACATTTCAGTCGCTGTACACTCTGGCCTTCTTCAGGTGATCCCTGTCTATCCGAGCATAGCATTCTTCTCATTCTATTATAGTGACTTGACAAAAACTTTGGAGTTTTTTTTTTTTTGTTTGATTTTTTTTTCTTTTTCAAGCATAGCTAATTGCACAATTCATATTTGTTTTATGTTATAGATGACTAACAATATTAAACAGTGACTAAACTGGGGACAGTTATCTCTAGGCTGAAGGTTCAATCCTGGTCATGAGTGACAGTAACATAGTATATTAACACAGCTTAACACCTGTACCCCAGCTATGGTTAGTGGAATGAGAACAGGATACCCCCATGGATTGAATAAAAGGTTGGGTTCAAAGTTCCGTGATGGCTCCCAATTACAACAAGAAGGTTCCTGAGTTCGAGAAGGATCCCAAGTCTGAAAAGAAGGTTCCCAAGTTCGAGAAGAAATAACTGAAGAAGGCTGGAGGGCACATCGGCCGAAATGTTGTACATAATGTCCTCATCTTTATTGTTATATGTAACATATAACAATAAAGATGAGTACAATAGTCAGAATAATCCAAATAATTCTTATTCTCAATTATTTTTCGAATATCTAATGCTTAATTAAACATTAATTACATTACCCTGAAGATGGTTGTAAAAACTGAAACGTAGGATAAAATACTTACCAAATCTGCTGGCATATTATGATGCATTAATTACAATACCTTTACTATTAAGTTATATGTGGAGTCTCTTTTGAAGAGACAGGAAAGTCCTGTTTTTAAAATCATGTACTGTAATCTTTCTGTTCTGTTGCTTGCAAACTAATCTCTAACAATCGTCTTTCAAGAATACCAAAAACAAATGTGCCAGTAGAACACGTTATTAAATAGTGTCATTAGAACAAATGTCATTAGAACAAGTTTATTGTACTTAAAAAAAAAAATTGAAAAAAATCTTATTCACTTGAGTGTCAGACTGGCTAACAGGAAAGTTCTGTTTATTAGATTAAACGAATTCTATAAATTTTCTTCTTTTTTTTTTTTTTTTTTTTTTTTTTTTTTTTAAATGATTTTTGTCTGATATATATATATATATATATATATATATATATATATATATATATAAACTATAATGCTTCTGATTTTTAAAAATTAAAATAAAATTCATTTTATTTTTATTTTTAATACAGACAACGCATTTTTTGAAAAATTCCAACTTTTGACTAACAATGTTCTGTTTGAGCATTCTTCTTCTAACGGTCATTTCATCCAGTCTTATTTTTTTTGAAGACCGATCTATTACATACGGTCAATACAGATATTCCAAGGGACCTCACATCAGTGAGGGGGGGGGGTCGATGTGCTTTTTAAAACCGTTGAGAGGAAGGCCCGAAACGGTGCACATTCTCTCCTGATGATCCCATGCATTTGTAAACATCATTTGTTTTTTCAAATATATCAAATTCATATATATATATATATATATTTTTTTTTTTTTTTTTTTGAGAATATGTGCTTGACTGAAGTTGTACTTAATTTTTGAAAATTAATTAATAATTAATGAATTAGGCGGGAATACCTATTCAAATGTAAGGCTAAACAAATCGAGAAAAATCAATCTCTGTATGTACCTTTCAGCCTATTAGGCCTCATCAGCAGAACTATAGACAGGAAGACCGCTTTGTGTGTGACTCAAACCCTGACTGTCAAGCTGACAGGCAGAGACTCTAACCATTACACCAGCAAGCCCTTTCCGGATTTTTCGTTTTGTTTAGAAGTAGGTTATATTCCACTTTATGGTGACTTTTACTACAAGACCGTATGAGAAGTAAACAAACAGATGATGTGTTTTGATATGGCTTTATTTAGCCGACAATTTTTGGGAGAATATGTGCTTAATTGAAGTCGTACCTAATTTTTGAAAATTAATGATTTAGGCGGGAATGCCTATTCAATTCAAATGTAAGCCATATCAAAACATATTGTTTGTTTGTTTACTTCTCATATATATATATATATATATATATATATATATGCCATCATAGCATAATAGATAGCGTAGTAAGCGAATTTGAACTCCAGTTGTGCTATTATGTTTACTTTTGGACTAATACCCTTGGGAAAGGTATGAACCACCTTATCCCCCCCCCCCACGCTATGGGTTAAATGATATTACAACTGATTTTCTACAAGGATGGCATTGGCATTGAATAAAGCACAAAGGTTGATATGCCATTAAACAAAGGAAACCAAATAAACTGTACGCACATTGGAGCATCTGTACCCGTTGGACCATAGATGGAAATATATATTGTATTAATATTGTGCAGAGGGATCCGAAAGTCTTGTCACCCCCCTACATTTTTTTTTATAGAGGTAAAATAATTACGTAATACAACTCAAAATTCTAGAAAATAATTTAATTTTTTTTCTTTTCATTAAATTAAGTACATAAATTATATATTATATTATTAAAATAAAAAATAATGAATTAAAACAACTAGCAAATATATGCACCCTCCAGGTGCAGGTATTTATGTTTTAATGTAATAAAATATTATAATAAATTAAAAAGGCTAATGAAACTAAATAAGAATGCAGATAAAAAGATTTAAAACAGAGGGGGATATAATCGAAAAATAGAACAACTGAAACTTACTCTTTCATCACTCCCGTCTTTCATTACTAAATTTTCCTAATTTAATTATTTAGTTAAAATAGTAAGTAAAGAATAAAATTAGTTATTTCTTCTTGATAAAGTATTTCTTTTAAAATTTATTCCTGAGATTTTTACTCATATTCATTAAGATAAAACAAATAATTAGAAATCAATAATACTAAGCACATATTTATTAAAATCAAATTTTTAATATCAATATGCAAATTAGCCTTCCTGTTCACACTGTAAAGCACTATTTTGTTGTATATATAAATACAATTGGATGTTATTAGTATGTAGATATGGTCAACATTATTAATAATGTAAAACAATTGAATTAATAATTGAGGTTTAGATAAAAGTAAAATCATAGAGGATGTGACATAAATACTTAAGGGAATTGTGACTTGAATAGTAATATAGTTTCGGTTACAATCTCCATGATATGAGTATATATAAAAAAGATAAGAAAACACCATAAAATGCTGTTAAAGTGAAAACATTTTATAACTTTGCTGATATAGAACATTATTTCGATTTTATGAAAATCGTCATCAGAGCTTGTTTATTCTCCGTGTTGTTAAGAGCGGAGACAAAAGTCATATGATTATATCAGCGAAGTTATAAAATGTTTTCACTTTAACAGCATTTTGTGGTGTTTTCATATCTTTATATTATATATATATATAATATATATAATATATATATATATATATACTCATACCGTCGGATTCATTTCCTTTCTTTTAACTTATAATAAGATATGTAAGGGTGACAGGACTTTTGGACCACCTTATACTGCTAGTGTATATAATTTGTCCTGCAATATGGGCTCACCATTGAGTAATGAGTAATTTTATTGTTTCGTAACAAAAGGAATTATTCAAACAAAAGAAATAGATAAAAAAATGACAGTGTGACAAGAAAATAGGGAAGTAAATAGAAAGGATTAAAAAATAAATAAATAAATAAAACAAAGTGATACAAATAAAGGATAAAACAATAGAAAGTATTAGAGAGTAATTGAGATTAAGTGTGGATCTATATCTAAATAATCTTGTCTATCTATACATATATAAAGGGCAGATTTGTGTATACCTTGTGGCGGAGAACGAAAAAGAGTAAGACTTTGTCTTGCCTGCCGGGATCGAACCCGCGTCCGCCCGCATGCAAAAACAAATGCAATCTAGGTACTGGATGGACGCGAAGTTCGACATGTGCCCGGATGTTTGGTTTTTGTGCGTACTTAAAATAACCAAAGCGAGTGAGGAACAACGGTGTTCTTTTAGAAGAGAAGATTGAAAGCTGAGGACCGAGATTATTTGAAGTTTTCCTTACAGTTGGGAGAGAATTAGAGTAGTATTTATTTTTAAACCTTTTTGCCCCCCCCCCCTTTTAAAACATGTCCAGAAGAAACTATGAAAATAAAACAATTAGCTATAAAGTAAATGTAGGTACACATTCACTATCTGCAAAAATAATGATTTTATTTATATGTTAAGTATCTGGCCGCCATCCTTGGCCAGTTGTAAAGACCTTAAAGTAAGTAAGTCCTGTGATATAGAATCCTTTGGTAAGTGAATAAGTCCTGTGATATAATACAACGTTCAGTCGTCCAAGAAGATCCAAGTAGTAATGATTAGTATGACCAGAAAAGGCCAGTATAAATAATAATATCAGCAGCAGAGCACTGCCAGTGATTGGACAATAGGTTGGTCACATGGTAGTCGGCAAGTCTATAAGTAGGAGTGACGATTTGGCACACGCCTTATAACAAAAAATTCCAACAGGAAAGATATTTAAAAATTTAAATTTGTATAGTAACAGAAGGGAAAGTCATTAGCACGTTATTTTATTTATTTTATGTTTTTTTTGTTTGTTTGTTTGTTTTTGTTTTTTTACATCTTTTCTTCTTTTTTTTTGCTTTGAAATATAATATTGATTGATTGAATTAATCATCTGATTTATATCATATCTCTTAAAAAAAGTTGTAAATTATTGAATTCCAATTTCTTACTATATTGTTATATATTTACGTGGGGATTTTTATGGGGCATTCAGTGAAGATCCAACTCGCAATAAGTAGTAATGGATCTGCGAGACTAATTTTATTTAAATCCCCCTTCTACCCGGACGATGCTGGGTAGCCACTTCTAGTACATATATAAAGAGCAGTTTGTGTGTGTGTGTGTGTGTCCGGATGAAACTACGAAAATAATTAATGTAAATATATATATGTATTAGATATCACTGGTTCTTGATTTTTGTGCAAAAAATTATGAAGATTTTATTTATATTCAAAGATATTTGAAAATTAAAATATACATAGAAATAGCATTGAAATACTACTTAAAAATGTCCAGTATTTATAAATCTCAAAAGTTAAATCAACACATAAGAAGTTTCCCCCCTACTTAGTCAATGCTGAGTAGCCGCTTCTACTCATTTATGATGGGCACTATGGTTGTATAAAATTAATTTCTAAAAATGTATATAATGATTACAGAGGCTCCTTTACTTACAATAGGGGAGTGGTAGTACCTGTTAGGGTCCCATCTATAGGTTAAATAGAAAAAAATGAGTTTAAAAAAGAGTACCCATCGAGAATGAATGAAACTAAACGTCTTCAGCATGAAATGACCCAATTGATTGACATGCCATAAAATCCAACTAACCAATCTACAAAAAACTTACAATAGGAGTAAAGTTCCAATGAGCCTATGTTGAATTTTTAAAAGAATTCTAAATTGAAAATGCTGCTTGCTAAACTATAATGTTGAGTTTTATTTCCAACATAATAGCTTTCCTCTTTTTTTTTTTTTTTTTTTTGCCACAGGTGAGAACTGATTTCAACCATTTAAAAGACATTGTAATGGGCTTTTGAAAATACAATAAAATTCATAGCAGGGGAAAAAAGCACTTTAGGATGGAAACTTAAACACTATCTCATGTTTGTGATTGGCAGTGAAACTTGGGAGAGTGCTATTGATCTTTTCTTTTTGTTGTTAGAACATTTGGGTTGTTAAATTCTATGACACCTTCATGTATGGAAATCTGTATTGAAAGAGGTTGTTGTTTCTCTTTTCTTGTTTCTCTCTTTTCTTGTTTCTCTCTTTTCTTGTTTCTCTCTTTTCTTGTTTCTCTCTTTTCTGTTTCTCTCTTTCTTCTCTCTTTCTTGTTTCTCTTCTTTTCTCTCTTTCTGTTTCTCTCTTTTCTCTCTTTTCTTTTCTTTTTCTTCTCTCTTTCTTTTCTTTTTTCTTCTCTTTCTTTTCTTTTTCTTTCTCTTTCTTTTTCTTTTTTCTTTTCTTTTCTTCTTCTCTTTCTTGTTCTTTTTTTTCTTCTCTTTCTTGTTTCTTTTTTTCTTCTTTCTTTCTTTTTCTTTCTTTTTCTTTTCTTCTTCTCTCTTTCTTGTCTTTTTTTTTTCTTCTTCTCTTCTTGTTTCTTTTTTTCTTCTCTCTTTCTTTCTGTTTCTTTTTTTTCTTCTTCTCTCTTTCTTTCTTGTTCTTTTTTTTCTTCTTTTCTCTTTCTTTCTTGTTTCTTTTTTTCTTCTTTTCTCTTTCTTTCTTGTTTCTTTTTTTTTTTTTCTTTTTCTTTCTTTCTTTTTCTTTTTTCTTCTTCTCTCTTTCTTTCTTGTTTCTTTTTTTCTTCTTCTCTCTTTCTTTCTTGTTCTTTTTTTCTTCTTCTCTCTTTCTTTCTTGTTTCTTTTTTTTCTTCTTCTTTTCTTTCTTTTTTTCTTCTTTTTCTTTTTCTTCTTCTTCTTTTCTCTCTTTCTTGTTTCTTTTTTTTCTTCTTTTTCTTCTTCTCTTTCTTTCTTTCTTGTTTCTTGTTTCTTTTTTGTCATGTTTCTCTTTTTTTTTTCCAGATTTGTTTGATTTCTTTTCTTGATTTATTTTATCTGTTATTTAGTGTGAAAAAGTAATGCAAAAACAGAATCCTAGAAGTTAGGGAATTGCATTCATTGTTAAGTCTTTTGCACACAGTTATATCCAGTATTCTCATCTAATACTAATAATGGTAATTTTTTTGTGCATAGTTATAGATGGTTTTAAGTAACTAATTATAATCTTTAGTAAACAAGTATATCTTCAATTAACTATTCTTAATACAAATAATTTACAGTTGTATAGTTTCAATTATTCCTATCTAATACTAATAGTTATATTGTTTCAAGTAATTATTTCTATTTAATAGTCATTTGTTTGCACAGTTATAGGGTATAAAATAACTAATTATAATCCTTAGTAAACAATTGTAGCTTCAAGTAACTATTCCTAATACAAATAATTTGCACATCATTGTATGCTTTCAAATATTCCTATCTAATAGTAATAATTTAAACACAATGACATGGTCTCAAGTAATTATTTCTATTTGATAATAGTGATTTTTTTTTTTTTTTTTTTTTTTTTTGCACACAGTTGTATGGTTTCAAATAACTGATAATAACCCTTAGTAAACAATCATAGCTTCAAGTAACTGTTCTTAATACAAACAATTTACATTATTTGGATTATTTGGACTATTGTCCTCATCTTTATTGTTATCTGTACAATGTTTCGGCTGATGTACCCTCTGGCCTTCTTCAGGTATTTCTTGTCGGATTCAGGAACATTCTTTTCAAACTCAGGAGCCTCCTTGTCGTAATTGGGAGCCAACACGGAACTTTGAACCCAACCCTTTATTCAATCCATGTGAAGGCTCCTGAGTCTGACAAGAAATACCTGAAAAAGGTCAGAGGGCACATCAGCCGAAATGTTGTACAGATAACAATAAAGATGAGGACAATAGTCCGAATAATCCAAATGATACTAATTATCAATCTTTATCTCCAAAATACAGAGAAATAATAAACAATTTACAGTTATAATTAGGAAAGGTATCAAGTTTTCCTATAATTAATTTATAAATAGATCAATTTGATCCATTGATGGAATCCTAATAGGCACTACCATTCCAGGTGAGAGTTGGTCTGGGAGTAATGCCAATGAAGCAATTCACTGCATTCCACAGGTTTCCAGAACTGGAGCCTCACCATTAGATACACACAGGACTCCCCCTTTTTTTTGCAGGGTGGGGGGTGCTTACTCCTCTGCATGAGATACAGTCAGCATATTCTAAATCCTGCCAACAGTTTCCAATATCTTGGGGGTGGGTCCCCATGGCATAGTGGCTAACTGCGACATCTTAGTGATTTTGAACTCTAGTCACACTATATTTACTTTTGGATTAATACCCTTAGGAAAGGTAGGAAGCCCTCATCCTCCGCAGCTATAGGTTAAATAGTATCCTATATATATATATATATATATATATATATATATATAGGAAGTGCGTGGTGTAATGGTTAAAGTCATGGGAAATGGACTCGTCGCCCCGAGTTCAAATCCTGGACTTGGTAATTAAATTTCACTTAGCGCTAATACCCTTGGGAAAGGTATGAATCCTACTCTCCCTCCAGCTATGGGTAAATAGTAGGGCAGACTGGGCTCTTTAATCGTGGCTAGGTAACCAGTCTAGGAGAAGGAAAACTCTGAATTCAAACCTGTTAAACTCCGCTTAAGAAATTGACCTTGTGTCCCATCCTGCTCGTGTGGAGGGGTTGGTAAATATATATAGGTTAAATAGTATCACTACTGTTCCTCTATAAGGATGGCTTTAGCATTGAATAAGCCATGAAGGTTGATATACCATTAAACAAAGAAACTAAACCATCCAATATCTTGTGACCACAAAAAGAAATGAGATCTATAGTTCAGAAAACTATTCTCTTCTTTATTTCTGTGACGGCATTCACCCTAGTTCAGTTGAGCTGGCTCTATCCAACAAATTCACCTGTGGTGAATTCATGGAAGGAGTAACAAGGGAATAGGAAATTCACAAGTGGTCCTCTAACCCCACATGCATATCCGGATCAGGGGAAGGAGATGCCCTTGTTTGCCGCAGATTTTCCACAGACGCAGTGACAAGTATACTAAAATGCGACTCGGAAAATTATTTGTGTGAAGAGTATCATTTCTTTGTTTTATTGGATTTATTTTTGAATAATTTGTACTTGTTATGCCAACACATCTTCCAACATGAACTAGTAATCTTTTTTTTAACCCCCATATAGCCAATCTCATTCAGAATTTTTTTTTGGGGGGAGGGAGGTCATGTATCTACCAACCACTTATTTATCTTTATTTTTTTTAACATATATCCATTCACATTATCAGAAGTATTTTGTCTTTCATCTCTTCTGTTGCACTATTTATATCTTCATCCTTACGTTCACATGTCAACACATCCTATCACACCGACCCCCTTCTTTTCTCTCTCTCTCTCTCTCTCTCTCTCTCTCACCCTCTCTCTCTCTCTCTCTCTCTCACCTCTCTCTCTCTCTCTCTCACTCTCTCTCTCTCTCTCTCTCTCTCTCTCTCTCTCTCTCTCTCCTCTCACTCTCTCTCTCTCTCTCTCTCTCTCTCTCTCACCCTCTCTCTCTCTCTCTCTCTCTCACTCTCTCACTCTCTCTCTCTCTCACACCTCTCTCACACCTCTCTCTCTCTCTCTCACACTCTCTCTCTCTCTTCTCTCTCTTCTCTCTCTCTCTCTCTCACCTCTCTCTCTCTCACCCTCTCTCTCTCTCTCTCTATCTATATCAACAAACATTTTTAACTATTTATCATACAGTCTTTTTTTTTTTTTTTTTTTTTTTTTTAAGCAATCTGAAAGCTTTGAGTATCTCCGCTAAACATGAGTCTATTCTGTTGATGAGTTTAGACCAAAAAAGAAAGATAAACAAACTCTGGGTACGTGTTGGTATGCTAAAGATGTACCACTGTTGGAAACTGATACCATTGTTTTATCACCAACATCTTTTAAAACTGAATCATCCCTGCCTATGATACGAAATGTTTCATGTAATCCCAATAACAAATATATTCAGTCTGATTGCTGCTTGCTATATGCAGTAACTGTTGTTATTATTCCTTGCACTTTCACTGTACATGGTTAAAAAAAAAACATCAGACAGGCTGTGTTGCGATTCATTCACTTATTATAAGTAATAGTGAATACTAGCAGGACCTGTGGATATACCACTGTATGATACTTTAATTATTACAACGTTTGATATGTTTACTTAAGAGCTATTGCAAAATAGTTCAATATGAAAAAGTATAATAATCTTGACTAGCAGGACCTGTGGATATACCACTGTATGATAGTCTAACTATTACAACGTTTGATATGTTTACTTAAGAGCTATTGCAAAATAGTTCAATATGAAAAAGTATAATAATCTTGACTAGCAGGACCTGTGGATATACCACTGTATGAGAGTTTAATTATTACAATGTTTGATATGTTTACTTAAGAGCTATTGCAAATAGTTCAATATGAAAAAGTATAATAATCTTGACTAGCAGGACCTGTGGATATACCACTGTATGATAGTCTAACTATTACAACGTTTGATATGTTTACTTAAGAGCTATTGCAAAATAGTTCAATATGAAAAAGTATAATCTTGATTTCTGCTTGCTATATGCAGTAAGTGTTGTGTTATTATTATTCTTTGCATTTTCACTGTGCATGGTGAAAAAGAAACATCAGACAGGCTGTGTTGCGATTCATTCACTTATTATAAATAATAAGGAATATTAACAGGACCTGTGGATATTTTATCTCATTTGAGAAATCAGATTTCCTTATGATAGATAAACTGTCTATTGCAGTCCACGCCTTTCCTATGTGTTAAAATGATAAAGCAATCCTTAGCTAAGGAGCTCTGCTTTGAGTAAATGAACTTCAATGACAAAAGAACCTTTTACCTCATAATTTTATACCCTACCACTTAACTATAACGAGAAATTTTGTGTCCATTGTCCCCCACTTCCACTTGTCAACATCTTCCTGGGCTTCTCACTGTCTGAACTTTTGAATTGTAATGAATAGTACAGAACAGTTGTTTTTCACGTCTAAGTTGCGCAATCCAGTTTTAAGATTAAAAAATTCAGACTCCCACAATTTACATTTTTTGGCACAACGATTACGTTTCAGGTATTATTCATAGACTGTACATATTATTCCTAGACTGTACATGTGCCATAACACTTGTAACGCATGTTTGCTTCTTTTGGGGGGGGGCAGGATGGGGAAGAGTGGAGGGGGTGCCAACAGAACCACTTAGAACTCCTACCTTGTAACCTATCCTGTATAATTCATTTCTAAGAAATGTATTTACAGTTAGCTTGTAATGGTGAGGGAAGAAAAAAGAAAAACACTGGGATGCATGGATATGATTTTACTGCGTCCGTTTAGATTTTTGTGTGTCAGAGACGCTGGATGCGTAACCATCAGCATATATATATATATATATAATTAGAAAATATACGTTGGGTCACCCATTGAGCTTGGATTAGATTGTTGAAAAAAAATCACAAGATAATATTATTTTGTCAATTTAAAAACTAAAAGATTAAAATGGTTGTTGATGAGCAATCTGGGATTATCTAAAAAGGTAATTGCTTAAAAAGTAGTTGTGCAATTCTGTGATACAAACTTTAAAACAATCTATCTAAAAGCTAATTTTTAAAAATAGTATCTTGTTAGGGTTAGGGTTACAATTTTATGTTTTAACAATTGATAGTGGAAAATGCCATTTTTCCACTTTGGAAAAAATTCATGATGGTCAAATTTACCTTTATAATTTCTTCTAATTTTTTATGAAATTTTGTAAAAATGTACATTTTCACATAGCACTAATACCCTTTAGGAGGGGCATGAATCCAACCAAAATCCCTCAGGCTATGGGTAGATAGTAGGGCAGAGTGGACTCTTTAACTTTAGGTAGGCAACCAGTCTAGAAGGAAAACTCTGAATTCAAACCTGTTAAACTCTGCTCAAGAAATTGATCTTTTGTCACATCCTGCTTGTGCAGAGGGGTTGGTATATATACATATATACACACGCACACACACATACACAACCTTGAGGTTTGTTTAGCTGTTGTTTATCGCAAAAGATTTATACACACACGCGCAACCACACACCTAAAAAATGCACAATGCTTTCTTTTTGATACACACACTTACACAATACACAGTCCCATACTCACACCATAAAAGAGAATATTTGACGTCATATTTCAAACCGTCTCCTTCTTTCAAACATCAAATTTTAAACAGACTGAATAACAAGGACTACCACTCGCTTTTCTCATTATTCTGTCATAAAAATTTCTTATTACCTTTCATATATCAACAAATGCCCTGAAGATGATCTAATTGATAGATCGAAACACTGCAGCGTCGGCCAATATACTCTCCACTTAACTCATTTAAACCTGTGTTTTTTCATTCTTTCTTAATATACTACATACCGTCGGATTCACTTCCTTTTCTTCACACACACATATATATATATATATATATATATATAAGCTTCTTCAGATCTTGGTTGTGAGTTGGTGAAGCATGTCTTAAGGCTCTGACTACAAAAGGAACCCAATAGGTTTATGGGTTGTCTAGAAAATTAAGCAAGAAATACTTATCAGGTCATCTATTTTACTTACAAACAGTAAAAATTGGGGATTGTTGTTAACATGCCTAAAATCCTGAATAAATGGTGGTTACCAAAGCAACTATTTGTATGTGGTAAATTGTAATTTGCTCACAATGAAAATAGTTTGATAAGGATTTAAAGATTATAAATGTGTCAAATCTTATTATTATGGAGATTGTGTATTTGTCTGTCTGTAAACGAAACTATTTCACTACTCAAGTCACAATTCCCTTTGTTATTTACATCACATTCTCCATGATTTTATTTTTATTTAAACCTCACTTATCAATAAAATTGTTTTATATCATTAACACTGTTGGCCTTATCTACATACTGACAACATACAATTTCATATACACATTTTTTCATGCTCAGAATTGCGGAGACATGGAATAAACTGCCCGCATCTGTTGTAGGCTGCCGAAGCACTGAGTCTTTCAAAGCCTCCATGCTTCCTGTAGTCCGCCGACACTATACCTGATGCCACTCTCCACATACATATGCACACACGTGCACACGTACATGCATATTACTACTGTAAACTGTTCATGTTCCTGACACTACATTATTCTGTGTACTTGACATGAGACTTTGAGTTGTGGTGCACCTGAGCACTGTACACAATAAATTTCATTATTATTATATACAACAAAATGGTGGTTTACAGTGTGAACAGGAAGGCTAATTGCATATTAATATTAAAAATTTGATTTTAATAAATATGTGATTGGTATTATTGACTTCTAATAGTTTGGATTTATCTTAATGAATATGAGCAAACATCTCAAGGAAAAATCTTAAAAGAAATCCATTAACAAGAAGAAATAACTGTAATTTTATTTTTTACTTCCTAATTTAATTAGTTAAATTAGGAAAATTTTGCAATGAAATATGCGAGTGATTGAAGAGTAAGTTTCAGTTATTCTATTTTTTCAATTATACCCTCCTCTATTTCAAATCATTTTATCTATATTTTCATTAGTCTTTCTAATTTAATATAATATTTTATTACATTAAATCTAAAGGACCGGGTTAGCTCAGTCGGTAGAGCGTTCGGCTAGAAACCAAAAGGTTCCTAGTTCGATTCTGGTCCTCGCCAACTCAGTGTATGAGTAGCACAGGGATCTGTGCGGTAAAGTAAGGAGCTGATGGTAGGTGTGGCTCTCCACCTCAGACGCCAAAAACAATCTCCTTGGTCCAGCGCTATTGAAAAGGGATAGACTCCCTTGCTGACTAGCTGATACCGACATTAGGCCGCCCGTCGACTTTACTTTTTTTACTTCCTAATTTAATTAGTTAGGAAAATTTTGCAATGAAAGATGGGAGTGATGGAAGAGTAAGTTTCAGTTATTCTATTTTTCAATTATATACCCTCCTCTATTTCAAATCATTTTATCATATTTTCATTAGTCTTTCTAATTTAATATAATATTTTATTACATTAAATATAAAGTACTTGCACCCAGAGAGTGCATATATTTGATAGTAATTTTCAATTTTTAAATTTTTTTTTTTTTTTTTTTTTTTTTTAAGACTGGTATGTTAATTTTTGATATTTCAAATTGAGACATTGAAATTTATTTTTATAAAAAGAAAAAATAACGGGCATGAAGTTTTTTTTTTTTTTTTTTTTTTTTTTTTTTTTCCTTGTCCACCCAGTTGTTTCTGATATGGTTTTGTTGGATAGGTGTACTGATATTACCCTCCTCCCCCGTTTTTTTCTTTCCTTCCTTGTCAAGCCACCCACGTAAATTTTACAGTCAACTGGAGAGATACACGTACACTCTAGACCTTGCTTTTTATGTATTAAAAGAAGAAATTTATCCCATATTTATTTTCTGATGTTACCACAATTTCTATTTGACAAGGACTAAACCTGTTTTCTTGGTTTCTACAAGGTTTCAGCAGTACATATATTAAGTATCAACTAAGCTTTAGTGTTTAACGTATTTTAAAAGGTTACAGACATAGTCTTGAATAATAAAATTTACAGGGAAATGTTTTTACGTAATACTTAAATATTTGAAGAACTGCTGTGATATTTACCTAGCTCCTCTACCACAGGCAGGATGAAGTACAAGGTCAAGCTCAGTCGGTAGAGCGTTCGGCTAGGAACCACAAGGTTTCGTGTTCGATACCGGCCCTCGCCAACTCAGCGTATGAGTAGCACAAGGATCTGTGCGGTAAAGTAAGGAGCTGACGGTAGGCGTGGCACTCCACCTCAGATGCAAAAACAATCTCCTTAGTCTAGTGCTAGTGAAAGGGGATAGACTTCCTCGCTGATTGGCTGATACTGACTCTAGGCCACCCCAACAACTTTTTTAGAACCAAATAAAATGGAATTTTTTTCAAACATAATTCATTTTTTTTTCATTTATTTCATTTAGAAAGGTTCTAATTAGCATTACATAGCTGTTATATCGAGAATTTGGACCATTTTAAAAATGTAGACTTCACAAAATTATTCAGTTGTAAATTGGACTGGACATTCTCTAAGAAGATTTTAATTATATTGCAGTGTATATATATATATATATATATATATATATATATATATATATATATATATATATATATATATATAGGATAAGTACTATTAAAAAAACTCCTAGTACTTTTAAAAACTTCTAACAACTCTGAAGATGTTCCAAAAATATTAAGTATGTTAGAAAAAAAAAAAAAGGTAAAAAAAAAAAAAATAGTTTTTCAACATATATTGCATTGTCAACTGCCTTCAAAAAATTTCTATTACAATTACGCACAATGCTTCAAACACACTATAAAAAAAACCCTTATATATATATATATATATATAAACTAGAGCATTAGAGTTAAGGAAAAATCTTAAAAGAAATCCATTAACAAGAAAAAATAAATGTAATTTTATTTTTTACTTCCTAATTTAAATTAGGGGCTGGTTTAGCTCAGTCGGTAGAGCGTTCGGCTAGAAACCTCAAGGTTCCTAGTTCGATAACGGTCCCGCCAACTCAGCGTATGAGTAGCACAGGGACCTGTGTGGTAAAGTAAGGAGCTGATGGTAGGTGTGGCTCTCCCTCAGATGCTAAAACAATCTCCTTGGTCTAGCGCTATTGAAAAGGAAATAGACTCCCTCGTTGTCTGGCTGATATTCAGCTAGGAACCACAAGGTTTCATGTTGATACTGGCCCTTGCCAACTCAGTGTATGAGTAGCACAGGGATCTGTGCGGTAAAGTAAGGAGCTGATGGTAGGTGTGGCGCTCCACCTCAGACAAAAAAACATCTCCTTGGTCTAGCGCTAGTGAAAAGGGAATAGACTCCCTCGCTGTTTGGCTGATATTCGGCTAGGAACCACAAGGTTTCGTGTTTGATGCTGGCCCTTGCCAACTCAGCGTATGATGAGTAGCACAGGATCTGTGCGGTAAAGTAAGGAGCTGATGGTAGGTGTGGCGCCCCACCCCAGACACAAAAAAAACATCTCCTTGGTCTAGCGCTAATGAAAAGGGAATAGACTCTCTCGCAGTCTGGACGAGTGCTTCTCAAACTTTTGGAAATTACAGACCGGTTGACATTTTTAGATTGATGCACAGATCAGTGTATAAAATTAAAAAATTTGCTAAACTTTGAATTATGACAGAGAACGAAAAAGAGCAAGACATTGTCTTGCCTGCCGGGATCAAACCCGCGTCCTCCTGCATGCGAAAGCAGATATGATTTAGGCACTGGACGGACGCGAAGTGCCAGGATGTTTCGGTAAATACGTACATAAATGGCATGTGAGTCAAGCGCTGGACAGCCAGGAGTTAGCACTAGCAGGTTGACCGACGTGAACGACCAAACGAGTAAAGAAATGTGATTTTGAACTGCTAAAAATTATTTCATGTTAAAATTCACTTTATTTAATAAAGAAAGTGAGCTTGCTTCTAATTTGTCAAGTTTTGGCTCGATAGAAGAGTGACACGTATGTTAGGTTTGTTTCAGTAAGTGGTTCAGACTTGTACTCAATAGCTGACGTTTACTTTGGAGACCAAATAAGTTTATCAATGAGTATTTAATTTATAGTCAGTATCATTTCGATATTTATTCACCTTTTTTAAATGAATTTGCATTTAAAATAGTTTTTTCCTAAACTATACAAAATATATTTTACTCAAACGATTTTTTAAATTTTTCTCTAAAGATAGAGGTCTGAATAATTAAATCATAAATTTTTAGAAATGTTTCGGAGGTCTCTACTCTTGTAAAACTAAAATAATTTTTTTAAATATTTAAAGTTTTATTTTATTTATTTGATTTACACCCTTCAGGCAATATCTTTACAAAATTTGTTTACACTGCCTGAAAGGTGTGTTTTGTTGTTTTTTCTTTTCTTTTTGCTAGAAAGTACAAATATTAACTGTGTTTGGAATAAGTTAAGGTGCAACTGATTTACTTAAGAGATGGCAGTTATAAGATACTGGTTTTGTTATGAATGTGTTAACCCTTATACATTCTGCAATGACCATCTAAAAAGTGAGTCAAAAGTTCTCCAGGACTTAGTAGTAATACAAATTTAGTTTGTGCAACCCTCTCTACATATTTTGTTTTTAAATTGATTTTTTTTATTAAAGAACCTGTGATAAGTATGTAAACACGATGTGTTTGGATATGGCTTTTTTGCCGGTATTTAAAAAATTTTTTTTTTTATATACTTCATATTAAAAATTAAAATCAATAGATTCCTTCTTACAAAGCTTTAGAATACACCAACTGCACTTTGCAGAGAGGTAAGCCCCCCCCCTATGGGGACCACCTGTTGAGTGTAGGTAGTGACCCGTGATGCTTAAGGACAGAACATTGGTGGCTGAGACAGTTCATGACATGCAAGACTCCATTTTGGCACTTACTTGGGCTAAACAGGCAGTTGGAGAGGCCCTCTCCCCTAGCACATGTATGATTGTGCTAGAAAGCAGTGGCTGAGGGTTTTAATGTCATAGATATGAAGTTAAACTGTATCTGGTGGTGAAGTTTATTCAACCCTGAGACTCAGTGATGCTGATAGCTTTTTGATTTAGTGTGTCCTGGTACACATACATGTGCTTTGAATGAGTCCAACTAAAGTTTCTTAATAGATTGTAGGGTTTTATTTATAATCTGAGGAAACAACTAAAGCCATTTAACTCCTACCTTGTAAACTATTCTGTGTAATTAATTTCTAAGAAACTGTTGAAATGTATTTACAGTTAGCTTGAAAGGGTGAGGAAAGAAAAAAGAAAAACACTGGGACCCATGGATGTGATTTTACTGCGTCCTTTTAGATTTTTGTGTGTCAGGGATGCAGGACTCATACCTATCAGCATCTCTGTCTGAGATTAGTACTTGATCCCTTTGCAATAGAGATCCCCTGGTACAGCCTTGGGGGGAAATTTGGTAGGCAAAAATAGAATCTGAGGTTTTTTTTTGGGGGGGGGGTTACTTCATATTAAAGAATATATCTAAATAAATGGAACTTAATAAACCGATAGTTATGAATTAAATGTACAGACAATGCAAGTCTCATTGTTTACATTTAATTGAAAATATATAAATGTTTCAAGCTGGTTTTGAACACTATGAAAGTTAAATTGACTCCTTACATATCTGTGTTAGATATCTGTACATTTGTGAAGTATTAGTTTCTTCTTTGTAACCTGTTCTTATTTTGATTTGATCATTTATTTTTAAGACTCCACCCATAAAGTAATAATTAGGTTATTTCAAGAAGGCGGGACAAGGATTGCTTTCATTTTTTTTTTTTTTTTTTTTTTTTTTTTAAACTGAAGTTCTTGTTTTATTTTATATATCTTTTTTTTTTCTTTTTTTTTTTCTTGACCAATCTGGTTGAATTATAAATAGATAATTAGTTAATTTTTTATTTATTTTATTTATTTATCTTTTTTTTTTATGCAACCCAAGACTTTAAGTTGATAGATAAAACTGTCAATATGATTTACCTCCCTTTGAACAATTGATTATTGGGGTTAGATAATATCCTATGCATATAAAATCAATGTAAGATACACACATATGGAACGAACTATGACCAATAAAGTATGACAAAAATCACCCCAGGCCTGGATAGCTGCAGCAAGAGAACATATGGTGAAGTGAAAAATGTCTTCCTTGGTCGATGTACTTAAATTATGATGCAGAAATTATTGAACAAAATGCAAAAGCTGTTTTCAAAATATGGATTGATTTGGAAATTTTGTTTGCTAAGTGTAACTAAGTCTGGCACAAGGCCATTCTAATAGTTGCCTATCACCGTATTACTACAGGGACAATTGGTTTGTTTAATGCTAAGAAAGATATTTAGTAGAGTCCCCACTTCCCAAGGACCAATATTAGCATTAGTATATCTGTGATATATTAATACTGAACACAATGGAAGACAAGATAAATGTATTTGTATGTACAAGAACATTTAGCTTTATATATATATATAAATCAGGGCCAGTTTAATTCAGTCGGTAGAGAATCTGCCTAGGAACCACAAGCTTCTGTGTTCAATAGCGCCTCAACTGAGCGCATGAGTAGCACACCTTGGACATGTGCAGTAAAGTGGGGAGCTGATAGAATTTGTCGTGCTCCACCTCAGACACAAAACAATCTCCCTGGTCTAGTGAAAAGGAGATAGACTCCTTGCTTGTCTGGATGATACTGTCAATAGGCTACTAGACAATATATATATAATATATATATATATATATATATATATATATAATATATATATATTCATCAAAAGTTGCTACCACATTTTCATTGTAGTAGCATTAGTAGTTAATCCAAAAGTGCTCAATATTTTTCGGAAAAATATAGAGCATTTATAGTTGTAAAAAACAGTTTTCCTCTCTATCACAGTTTCAGTGTTCAAGGTACACCTTCCTCAGGAGAACTAAAAAATTATAGGTAGCTACATTTTTTATATATACTAGAAAATATATGCACCCTCCGGCTGAAGTATTTAAGTTTTAATATAATAAAATATCATGTTAAATTAGAAAGGCTAATGAAACTGAATAAGAATGCAGATAAAAAGATTTGGAACAGAGGGGGTATAATCGAAAAATAGAACAACTTTGAAACTGGCTCTTCATCATTTCATTACTCCCGTCTTTCATTGGAGATTTTCCTAATTCAACTATCTAGTTAAAAATAGGAAGTAAAGAATAATATTACAGTTATTTCTTCTTGTTAATGCATTTCTTTTAAGATTTATCCCCGAGATTTTTGCTCATATTCAATAAGATAAAACCAAACAATTAGAAATCAATAATACTAAGCATATATTTATTAAAATCAAATTTTTAAGATCAATATACAAATTAGCCTTCCCACTCACACTGTAAACTGCTATTTTGTTGTATATATAATACAATTGCATGTTATTAGTATGTAGATATGGTCAACAGTCTTAATGATGTAAAACAAATTTATTAATATTTGAGGTTTAAATAAAAAATAAAATCATGGAGAATGTGATGTAAATAACTAAAGGGAATTGTGACTTGTATAGTAATATAGTTTCGGTTACAGACAGACAAATCCACAATCTCCATTATAATAAGATATATATATATATATATATATATACTTGTCTAGTTTAGAATTATTCTTATTTCTCTCTCTCTTTTGATTAGTATGAACTTTAGTTTTTAAATCTAAACTGTTTCCCTTCGAAATTAAAGATTAATTTTCCATACACTTACCGGGCAAAAGCAAATTGTAATACCATCTGTCTTCTACAAAAAAATATATTTTTAAAAAAATGTGGCTACCTATTTTTTTTTTAGTTCTCCTGAGGAAGGTGTACCTTGAACACTGAAAACCCTCCCCCCCTCGATCAATCGGCTGGTCATGTCAAGCTCTAGCACCTATATGATTGTCCCAATCCTAATGCTCTATAGAAACCTCCAACTCTTTTTATTATGTGCTAGAAGGTTGTGATGTTAAACTGCATTTAGTAATGAAGTTTCAATTCTGGAACTCTGGGGGAATGTGGAGTGCTCTTTTATTGCCATTACTCCCAGATCCACCCTGACCTGGAGTGGTAGTGCCTGTTGTGATTCCATCTATGGGTTAAATAGATAAAATAATGAGTATTAAAAAAATCTGTTTAAAAAAAAAAAAAAAAAAAAAAAAAAAAATTATTAAAAAAATTGAATACCCAACAAGGGTTGACATGCTGTAAAATCCAACCAACCTATCCATGCTAAATGAGTTGGGTAAATGCATACCCTTGGGAAAGGTATGAACCCCCTTTCATCAACCATGGGTTAAATAGTACCACTACTATTCTTTTACATTGATTACTTTAGCATTAAATAACCCACGTTGGTTGATATGCCACTAAACAAAGAAACAAACTACTTAGTGACTATTAACTTAATAATTTCTAAAATCTTAAACTATTTTCTATTGCCGCCCTGTCGGCTGGGGCGTTAGAATACACCGACTGCACCTCTGCAGAGGGGTAAGACTCCCCCAATGGGGCCACCTGTTGGCTGTGGGTGGCGACCCGTGATGCTTAAGGATAGAGCCCAGGTGGATGAGCCGTTCATGACATGCAATACTCCACGGTCGGAGAGGCCCCCTCCGATCAATTGGCTGGTCACGTCAAGCCCTAGCACCTATATGATTTCCCAACCCTATTGCCCTTATGGCAAGCCCCAACCCCTTATCATATGGGTGCTAGAAGGCGGTGGCTGCGGGTCTACATGTCCTGGGAATGACGTTAAACTCTATCTGATGGTGAGGTTCCAGTTCTGGAGTTTGGGGAATGTGGAGCACCCCATTCATTACCATTGCTCCCAGGCACACTCTGACCCGGAGTGGTAGTACCTGTTAGGCGTTAAATAGAAAAATATATTTATAAAAAAATTGTATTATCCATTAATTATTGATTTATCTCAAAACTTTATCGGCATTAAATGACCACTGAGGTTGATATGCCGTAAAACAAACAAACAATATTTTACTATTGAAAGAAATACTCCTGTCTTAAAAACATTGAAACAATTCATAGGTGGATAGTTTTTTTTTGTTTTTTTGTTTTTTGTTTTTTTGTATGAGCCAATTTTTTTTTCTCCTTTTGCTGCCTCGCCCCCCTTCTTTGTGAAAAACTTGTCATAAATTACTAAACAATGATCTGACTAACTCCTCACTCCTTCATGCTTTGCTATCTCATAATAAATTAATGTGACAAGTGTAAATTTTCAGAAACTCACAAACCCCATTTTTTGTAATGCTTGGCAAGAATGGGAGGGGTGAAGATTCTGTACTTGGTGGTTGCGGTGGGGGTAGGTTACTCTGGTTTGCTTCATAATCTACTGCTGATATGTAACAGATATGGCAACCTTTACTTTTGTAGTAAAGTCGTTTGGGGCAGCCTAATGTCGGTATCAGCCATACAGCGAGGAAGTCTATCCCCTTTTTACTAGCGCTAGACCAAGGAGATTATTCTAGCATCTGAGGTGGAGCACCCTGCTATCATCAGCTCCTACTTTACCGCACAGATCCTGTGCTACTCATACGCTGAAGTTGGTGAGGGTCGGTATCGAACCAGGAACCTTGTGATTCCTAGCCAAACACTCTACCGACTGAGCTATTAATATAATTGCTAATCTTATTATAATGGAGATTATGTGTTTGTCTGTAACCTAAACTATATCACTACTCAAGTCACTATTTCCTTTTGTTATTTATGTCAGATTTTCCATGATTTATTTTTATTTTAACCTCAATTATGAATAAAATTGTTTTACATTATTAATACTGTTGCCATATCTACATACTAATAACATGCAATTGTATTTATATATACAACAAAATAGTGGTTTACAGTGTGAATGGGAAGGCTAATTTGCATATTGATATTAAATTTGATTTGAATAAATGTGTTTAGTATTATTTGGTTTTATCTTAATGAATATTTGCAAACATCTTGGATAAATCTTAAAAGAAATCGATTAACAAAGAAGAAATAAACTGTAATTTTATTCTTTACTTCCTGTTTTAACTAAATTGTTAAATTAGGAAAATTTAGCAATGAAAGATGGGAGTGATGGAAGACTAAGTTTCAGTTGTTTGATTTTTCGTTTCTGTTTCAAATGTTTTTTTCTGTTTCAAATGCTTTTTTCTGTTTCAAATGCTTTTTTCTGTTTCAAATGTTTTTTTCTGTTTTTTATTTGCATTATTATTTAGTTTCATTAGCCTATCTAATTTAGAAAAAAAATTTTTTTAATTAAAAGAAATAAATATTCAATACGATTTATGAAAAATCCTTTAAATATTTATGTCTGTTCTAATAGTTGTCATATTTGCCTATAAATTTCATATACTAAATGTACGTATTTACCCAACCCCTCTCCAGTACAACTAGTTTGAATTCAAAATTTTCCTTCTCCTAGACTGGTTGCCTAACCAATGCTAAAGAACCCAATGTTTAAAGATTCAATTTTGATACTTTTTATCACATTTTTTATGTAATTGCCCAAACTCTCTACACGAGCAGGATGTGACACAGGGTCAGTTTGTTTAAGCGGAGTTTAACCAGTTTAAATGGTTAGCAAGGTAATCTCACAGATCGATTACTACAGAATGGAGAGTTTGATCCTTGCTGGATGTCTTGTACTTGCAACCTTGTGTTATATACTCTTCGACAACCCGTGTCGGAGTTGTATGTTCAATATTAACTTTGAAATCTCACAGTACCTATTGTGGTTGTAAATCCATGTAAAAAAAAAAATTGTTCAGATGCATTGATATCTCTTCTATCATGTGACTCGTCTGTACAATATGGTGGCCCTGATTAAAGGTTATCATTTTTCAATATATTTGCAGTGTACTTTTTATATTGTCCTTTAACTATTTCATTATCCATACAGACACAATTCTGAATTCACGTGTTCAAAGAAACAAAGAAAGGACATAAATTAACCACCATAGTGGGAGGGCGGGGGAATCTAAGATAAAACCTACCTCAGTCACAAGACTTATGACTACAATCTTTCACTTCATTCCAAGGTTATACTAGCTTCACTGGTCACTAATAAGAAAAAGTAAGTAAAGTTGATGGGGGGCCTAAAGTCGGCGTATCAGCCAGACAGTGAGGAGTCTATCACTTTTCACTATGCTAGACCAAGGAATATTATTTTTGCACCTGAGGTGGAGCACCACACCTACATCAGCTCCTCACTTTACTGCACAGATCCTTGTGCCACTCATACGCTGAGTTGGCGAGGGCCGGTATTGAACCAGGAACCTTGTAGTTCTGAGGCGAACACTCTACCGACTGAGCTTAAACCGGCCATTACACTGGTCACTAATAACCATGCAAATATTATATACCCCCAGCTAATCACAGTGTCTCCCATCATGATGAAATGGTTAGCAAACTTAGTCTTGCAGATTCATTACTACTGAAAAAGAGTTCAGGCCTCACTGGATGCCCATATTTGTTGTCAGATCTGACCCGTGGCGAACACATTTGGTAAATAGAGCCCTAAGTAAATACACACTCATCAGTATTTGATCGGCATTTGCAGTGTTGTATACTACTTTCTTTACTTTCTTACTTTCTATTCCTTCTAGCGTCTTCTTCTAGCGTCTGGGACTTCGTTTGGGGACTTCATGTCTTGTCTTCATGGGGATTTCCTTTCAGAAGCCCTGTGTCATTGGTAGTTTTTAATAATTAATACAAGACTTCTGATACTTAGATCATATTTTGTTTCGAAATCCCCACCAGGACTACCTGCGCAGATTGAGTTGGAGTGTGCCATAACATGACTTACCACCGTCATGATGTTTGCCAATCTGACTAAAATCTATTTCTAACTAAACCGGAAGAGGGTTTCTCCACCAATACTCACGCGTATCCCACCGGAAGGTTAGGACTGAGGTCAAGCCTTGTCATCATCCTTCAAAGGTCACCGTGTCACAACTTATAACAGCCATTTTGATTTCCTACACTACTGTACATAATATTTAGGTATCTAATAATATGTAACAGCAGTCTCAGAAGACTTATATAGTTTTTGTACCCCCTGAAGTTACACATTTCTCCTGTGACTGTGAGGTCCAGAAGAAAGCGGTGGCAACAAAGCACCGGCACATCAACATCTTCAGTGACAGCCTTCACATGTGACATCTGTGGTCAAAAATGTTTTTTGAACATTGGACTTCACAGTCACAGGAGATGCTGTAACTTCAGGGGGTACAAAAACTATATAGTCTTCTGAGACTGCTGTTACATAATTATTAGATACCTAATATTTATGTACAGTAGTGTAGAAATCAAAATGGCTGTTATAAGTTGTGACCGGTGACCTTGAAGGATGAGTGACAAGGCTTGACCTCAGTCCTAACCTTCCGGTGGATACCGTGAGTATTGGTGGAGAAGACCCTCTTCCGGTTTAGATTAGAAATAGATTTTAGTCAGATTGGCAAACATCATGACGGTGGTAAGTCATGTTATGCACACTCCAACTCAATCTGCGCAGGTAGTCTGGTGGGGATTTCGAAACAAAATATGATCTAAGTAAATCGAAGTCTTGTGTTATTATCTAAAAACTACCAATGACACAGGGCTTCTGATAAAGAGAAATCCCCAATGGAAGACAAGACATGAAGTCCCCAAGACGAAGTCCAGACGCTAGAAGAGACGCTAGAAGAATAGAAGTAAGAAAGTAAAGAAAGAGGTATACAACACTGCAAATGCCGATCAAATACTGATGAGTGTGTATTTACTTAGAGGGCTCTATTTACCAAATGTGTTCGCCACGGGTCAGATCTGACAACAAATATGGGCATCCAGTGAGGCCTGAACTCTTTTCAGTAGTAATGAATCTGCAAGACTAGTTTGCTAACCATTTCATCATGATGGGAGACACTGTGATTAGCTGGGGGTATATAATATTGCATGGTTATTAGTGACCAGTGTATGGCCGGTTTAGCTCAGTCGGTAGAGTGTTCGCCTCAGAACTACAAGGTTCCTGGTTCAATACCGGCCCTCGCCAACTCAGCGTATGAGTGGCACAAGGATCTGTGCAGTAAAGTGAGGAGCTGATGGTAGGTGTGGTGCTCCACCTCAGGTGCAAAATAATATCCTTGGTCTTGCACTAGTGAAAAGTGGATAGACTCCCTCACTGTCTGGCTGATACCGACTTTAGGCCACCCCATCAACTTTACTTACTTTTTACTTATTAGTGACCAGTGAAGCTAGTATAACCTTGGAATGAGTGAAAGATTGTAGTCATAAGTCTTGTGACTGAGGTAGGTCTTATCTTAGATTCCCCCCCCTCCCACTATGGTGGTTACTTTATGTCCTTTCTTTGTTCTTGAACACGTGAATTCAGAATTGTGTCTGTATGGATAATGAAGATAGTTAAAGGACAATATAAAAAGTACACTGCAAATATATTGAAAAATGATAACCTTTAATCAGGGCCACCATATTGTACAGACGAGTCACATGATAGAAGAGATATCAATGCATCTGAACAATTTTTTTTTTTTTTTTTTTTTACAACCACAATAGGTACTGTAAGATTTCAAAGTTAATATTGAACATACAACTCCGACACGGGTTGTCGAAGAGTATATAACACAAGGTTGCAAGTACAAGACATCCAGCAAGGATCAAACTCTCCATTCTGTAATAATCGATCTGTGAGATTACCTTGCTAACCATTTAAACTGGTTAAACTCCGCTTAAACAAACTGACCCTGTGTCACATCCTGCTCGTGTAGAGAGTTTGGGCAATTACATAAAAAATGTGATAAAAAGTATCAAAATTGAATCTTTAAACATTGGGTTCTTTAGCATTGGTTAGGCAACCAGTCTAGGAGAAGGAAAATTTTGAATTTAAAACAGTTGTACTGGAGAGGGGTTGGGTAAATACGTACATTTAGTATATGAAATTTATAGGCAAATATGACAACTATTAGAACAGACATAATATTTTTAAGGATTTTTCATAAATCGTATTGAATATTTATTTCTTTTAATTAAAAAAAATTTTTTTCTAAATTAGATAGGCTAATGAAACTAAATAATGCAAATAAAAAACAGAAAAAAACATTTGAAACAGAAAAAGCATTTGAAACAGAAAAAAACATTTGAAACAGAAACGAAAAATCAAACAACTGAAACTTAGTCTTCCATCACTCCCATCTTTCATTGCTAAATTTTCCTAATTTAACAATTTAGTTAAAACAGGAAGTAAAGAATAAAATTACAGTTATTTCTTCTTGTTAATCGATTTCTTTTAAGATTTATCCAAGATGTTTGCAAATATTCATTAAGATAAAACCAAATAATACTAAACACATTTATTCAAATCAAAATTTTAATATCAATATGCAAATTAGCCTTCCCATTCACACTGTAAACCACTATTTTGTTGTATATATAAATACAATTGCATGTTATTAGTATGTAGATATGGCCAACAGTATTAATAATGTAAAACAATTTTATTCATAATTGAGGTTAAAATAAAAATAAAATCATGGAAAATCTGACATAAATAACAAAAGGAAATAGTGACTTGAGTAGTGATATAGTTTTAGGTTACAGACAAACACATAATCTCCATTATAATAAGATTAGCAATTATATTAATAGCTCAGTCTGTAGAGTGTTTGGCTAGGAATCACAAGGTTCCTGGTTCGATACCGACCCTCACCAACTCAGCGTATGAGTAGCACAGAGATCTGTGCGGTAAAGTGAGGAGCTGATGGTAGGCAGGGTGCTCCACCTCAGATGCTAGAATAATCTCCTTGGTCTAGCGCTAGTAAAAAGGGGATAGACTTCCTCGCTGTATGGCTGATACCGACATTAGGCTGCCCCAACGACTTTACTACAATAAGTAAAGGTTGCCAATATCTGTTACATATCAGCAGTAGATTATGAAGCAAACCAGAGTAACCTACCCCCACCCGCAACCACCAAGTACAGAATCTTCACCCCTCCCATTCTTGCCAAGCATTACAAAAATGGGGTTTTGTGAGTTTCTGAAAATTTACACTTGTCACATTAATTTATTATGAGATAGCAAAGCATGAAGGAGTGAGGAGTTAGTCAGATCATTGTTTAGTAATTTATGACAAGTTTTTCACAAAGAAGGGGGGGCGAGGCAGCAAAAGGAGAAAAAAAAAATTGGCTCATACAAAAAAAACAAAAAACAAAAAAAAAAAAAAACAAACTATCCACCCTATGAATTGTTTCAATGTTTTTAAGACAGGAGTATTTCTTTCAATAGTAAAATATTGTTTGTTTGTTTTACGGCATATCAACCTCAGTGGGTCATTTAATGCCGATAAAGTTTTGAGATAAATCAATAATTAATGGATAATACAATTTTTTTATAAATATATTTTTCTATTTAACCCTAACAGGTACTACCACCCGGGTCAGAGTGTGCCTGGGAGCAATGGTAATGAATGGGGTGCTCCACATTCCCCAAACCTCCAGAACTGGAACCTCACCATCAGATAGAGTTTAACGTCATTCCCAGGACATGTAGACCCGCAGCCACCGCCTTCTAGCACCCATATGATAAGGGGTTGGGGCTTGCCATAAGGGCAATAGGGTTGGGAAATCATATAGGTGCTAGGGCTTGACGTGACCAGCCAATTGATCGGAGGGGGCCTCTCCGACCGTGGAGTATTGCATGTCATGAACGGCTCATCCACCTGGGCTCTATCCTTAAGCATCACGGGTCGCCACCCACAGCCAACAGGTGGCCCCATTGGGGAGTCTTACCCTCTGCAGAGGTGCAGTCGGTGTATTCTAACGCCCCAGCCGACAGGGCGGCAATAGAAAATAGTTTAAGATTTTAGAAATTATTAAGTTAATAGTCACTAAGTAGTTTGTTTCTTTGTTTAGTGGCATATCAACCAACGTGGGTTATTTAATGCTAAAGTAATCAATGTAAAAGAATAGTAGTGGTACTATTTAACCCATGGTTGATGAAGGGGTTCATACCTTTCCCAAGGGTATGCATTTACCCAACTCATTTAGCATGGATAGGTTGGTTGGATTTTACAGCATGTCAACCCTTGTTGGGTATTCAATTTTTTAATAATTTTTTTTTTTTTTTTTTTTTTTAAACAGATTTTTTTTAATACTCATTATTTTATCTATTTAACCCATAGATGGAATCACAACAGGCACTACCACTCCAGGTCAGGGTGGATCTGGGAGTAATGGCAATAAAAGAGCACTCCACATTCCCCAGAGTTCCAGAATTGAAACTTCATTACTAAATGCAGTTTAACATCACAACCTTCTAGCACATAATAAAAAGAGTTGGAGGTTTTCTATAAGAGCATTAGGATTGGGACAATCATATAGGTGCTAGAGCTTGACATGACCAGCCGATTGATCGGGGGAGGGAGGGTTTCAGTGTTCAAGGTACACCTTCCTCAGGAGAACTAAAAAAATAATAGGTAGCCACATTTTTTTAAAAATATATTTTTTTGTAGAAGACAGATGGTATTACAATTTGCTTTTGCCCGGTAAGTGTATGGAAAATTAATCTTTAATTTCGAAGGAAACAGTTTAGATTTAAAAACTAAAGTTCATACTAATCAATTCTAAACTAGACTATATATCTTATTATAATGGAGAATTTGTCTGTCTGTAACCGAAACTATATTACTATACAAGTCACAATTCCCTTTAGTCACAATGTGTTTTACATCATTAAGACTGTTGACCATATCTACATACTAATAACATGCAATTTATTATATATAATTTACAGTGTGAGTGGGAAGGCTAATTTGTATATTGATCTTAAAAATTTGATTTTAATAAATAATGCTTAGTATTATTGATTTCTAAGTTTTATCTTATTGAATATGAGCAAAAAATAAATCTTAAAAGAAATGCATTAACAAGAAGAAATAACTGTAATATTATTCTTTACTTCCTATTTTAACTAGATAGTTGAATTAGAAAATCTACCAATGAAAGACGGGAGTAATGAAAAATGATAGTTTCAAAGTTGTTCTATTTTTCGATTTTCTGTTCCAAACTTTTTATCTGCATTCTTATTCAGTTTCATTAGCCTTTCTAATTTAACATGATATATTATATTAAAATAAATACTTCAGCCGGATGCATATATTTTCTAGTATATATAAAAATGTAGCTACCTATAATTTTTTAGTTCTCCTGAGGAAGGTGTACCTTGAACACTGAAACTGTGATAGAGAGAAACTTTTTTTACAACTATAAATGCTCTATATTTTTCCGAAAAATATTGAGCACTTTTGGATTAACTACTAATGCTACTACAATGAAAATGTGGTAGCAACTTTGATGATATATATATATATATATATATATATATATATATATATATATATATATATATTGTCTAGTAGCCTATTGACAGTATCATCCAGACAAGCAAGGAGTCTATCTCCTTTTCACTAGACCAGGGAGATTGTTTTGTGTCTGAGGTGGAGCACGACAAATTCTATCAGCTCCCCACTTTACTGCACATGTCCAAGGTGTGCTACTCATGCGCTCAGTTGAGGCGCTATTGAACACAGAAGCTTGTGGTTCCTAGGCAGATTCTCTACGACTGAATTAAACTGGCCCTGATTTATATATATATATAAGCTAAATGTTCTTGTACATACAAATACATTTATCTTGTCTTCCATTGTGTTCAGTATTAATATATCACAGATATACTAATGCTAATATTGGTCCTTGGGAAGTGGGGACTCTACTAAATATCTTTCTTAGCATTAAACAAACCAATTGTCCCTGTAGTAATACGGTGATAGGCAACTATTAGAATGGCCTTGTGCCAGACTTAGTTACACTTAGCAAACAAAATTTCCAAATCAATCCATATTTTGAAAACAGCTTTTGCATTTTGTTCAATAATTTCTGCATCATAATTTAAGTACATCGACCAAGGAAGACATTTTTCACTTCACCATATGTTCTCTTGCTGCAGCTATCCAGGCCTGGGGTGATTTTTGTCATACTTTATTGGTCATAGTTCGTTCCATATGTGTGTATCTTACATTGATTTTATATGCATAGGATATTATCTAACCCCCAATAATCAATTGTTCAAAGGGAGGTAAATCATATTGACAGTTTTATCTATCAACTTAAAGTCTTGGTTGCATAAAAAAAAGATAAATAAATAAAATAAAATAAAAAATTAACTAATTATCTATTTATAATTCAACCAGATTGGTCAAGAGAAAAAAAAAAGAAAAAAAAAAAAGATATAAAATAAAACAAGAACTTCAGTTTAAAAAAAAAAAAAAAAAAAAAAAAAAAAATGAAAGCAATCCTTGTCCCGCCTTCTTGAAATAACCTAATTATTACTTTATGGGTGGAGTCTTAAAAATAAATGATCAAATCAAAATAAGAACAGGTTACAAAGAAGAAACTAATACTTCACAAATGTACAGATATCTAACACAGATATGTAAGGAGTCAAATTTAACTTTTCATAGTGTTCAAAACCAGCTTGAACATTTATATATTTTCAATTAAATGTAAAACAATGAGACTTGCATTGTTGTACATTTAATTCATAACTATCAGTTTATTAAGTTCCATTTATTTAGATATATTCTTTAATATGAAGTAACCCCCCCCCCAAAAAAAAAACCTCAGATTCTATTTTTGCCTACCAAATTTCCCCCCCAAGGCTGTACCAGGGGATCTCTATTGCAAAGGGATCAAGTACTAATCTCAGACAGAGATGCTGATAGGTATGAGTCCTGCATCCCTGACACACAAAAATCTAAAAGGACGCAGTAAAATCACATCCATGGGTCCCAGTGTTTTTCTTTTTTCTTTCCTCACCCTTTCAAGCTAACTGTAAATACATTTCAACAGTTTCTTAGAAATTAATTACACAGAATAGTTTACAAGGTAGGAGTTAAATGGCTTTAGTTGTTTCCTCAGATTATAAATAAAAACCCTACAATCTATTAAGAAACTTTAGTTGGACTCATTCAAAGCACATGTATGTGTACCAGGACACACTAAATCAAAAAGCTATCAGCATCACTGAGTCTCAGGGTTGAATAAACTTCACCACCAGATACAGTTTAACTTCATATCTATGACATTAAAACCCTCAGCCACTGCTTTCTAGCACAATCATACATGTGCTAGGGGGAGAGGGCCTCTCCAACTGCCTGTTTAGCCCAAGTAAGTGCCAAAATGGAGTCTTGCATGTCATGAACTGTCTCAGCCACCAATGTTCTGTCCTTAAGCATCACGGGTCACTACCTACACTCAACAGGTGGTCCCCATAGGGGGGGGGGGGCTTACCTCTCTGCAAAAGTGCAGTTGGTGTATTCTAAAGCTTTGTAAGAAGGAATCTATTGATTTTAATTTTTAATATGAAGTATATAAAAAAAAAAAATTTTTTAAATACCGGCAAAAAAGCCATATCCAAACACATCGTGTTTACATACTTATCACAGGTTCTTTAATAAAAAAAATCAATTTAAAAACAAAATATGTAGAGAGGGTTGCACAAACTAAATTTGTATTACTACTAAGTCCTGGAGAACTTTTGACTCACTTTTTAGATGGTCATTGCAGAATGTATAAGGGTTAACACATTCATAACAAAACCAGTATCTTATAACTGCCATCTCTTAAGTAAATCAGTTGCACCTTAACTTATTCCAAACACAGTTAATATTTGTACTTTCTAGCAAAAAGAAAAGAAAAAACAACAAAACACACCTTTCAGGCAGTGTAAACAAATTTTGTAAAGATATTGCCTGAAGGGTGTAAATCAAATAAATAAAATAAAACTTTAAATATTTAAAAAAATTATTTTAGTTTTACAAGAGTAGAGAGACCTCCGAAACATTTCTAAAAATTTATGATTTAATTATTCAGACCTCTATCTTTAGAGAAAAATTTAAAAAATCGTTTGAGTAAAATATATTTTGTATAGTTTAGGAAAAACTATTTTAAATGCAAATTCATTTAAAAAAGGTGAATAAATATCGAAATGATACTGACTATAAATTAAATACTCATTGATAAACTTATTTGGTCTCCAAAGTAAACGTCAGCTATTGAGTACAAGTCTGAACCACTTACTGAAACAAACCTAACATACGTGTCACTCTTCTATCGAGCCAAAACTTGACAAATTAGAAGCAAGCTCACTTTCTTTATTAAATAAAGTGAATTTTAACATGAAATAATTTTTAGCAGTTCAAAATCACATTTCTTTACTCGTTTGGTCGTTCACGTCGGTCAACCTGCTAGTGCTAACTCCTGGCTGTCCAGCGCTTGACTCACATGCCATTTATGTACGTATTTACCGAAACATCCTGGCACTTCGCGTCCGTCCAGTGCCTAAATCATATCTGCTTTCGCATGCAGGAGGACGCGGGTTTGATCCCGGCAGGCAAGACAATGTCTTGCTCTTTTTCGTTCTCTGTCATAATTCAAAGTTTAGCAAATTTTTTAATTTTATACACTGATCTGTGCATCAATCTAAAAATGTCAACCGGTCTGTAATTTCCAAAAGTTTGAGAAGCACTCGTCCAGACTGCGAGAGAGTCTATTCCCTTTTCATTAGCGCTAGACCAAGGAGATGTTTTTTTTGTGTCTGGGGTGGGGCGCCACACCTACCATCAGCTCCTTACTTTACCGCACAGATCCCTGTGCTACTCATCATACGCTGAGTTGGCAAGGGCCAGCATCAAACACGAAACCTTGTGGTTCCTAGCCGAATATCAGCCAAACAGCGAGGGAGTCTATTCCCTTTTCACTAGCGCTAGACCAAGGAGATGTTTTTTTGTGTCTGAGGTGGAGCGCCACACCTACCATCAGCTCCTTACTTTACCGCACAGATCCCTGTGCTACTCATACACTGAGTTGGCAAGGGCCAGTATCAAACATGAAACCTTGTGGTTCCTAGCTGAATATCAGCCAGACAACGAGGGAGTCTATTTCCTTTTCAATAGCGCTAGACCAAGGAGATTGTTTTAGCATCTGAGGGAGAGCCACACCTACCATCAGCTCCTTACTTTACCACACAGGTCCCTGTGCTACTCATACGCTGAGTTGGCGGGGACCGTTATCGAACTAGGAACCTTGAGGTTTCTAGCCGAACGCTCTACCGACTGAGCTAAACCAGCCCCTAATTTAAATTAGGAAGTAAAAAATAAAATTACATTTATTTTTTCTTGTTAATGGATTTCTTTTAAGATTTTTCCTTAACTCTAATGCTCTAGTTATATATATATATATATATATATATAATAAAGGTTTTTTTTTATAGTGTGTTTGAAGCATTGTGCGTAATTGTAATAGAAATTTTTTGAAGGCAGTTGACAATGCAATATATGTTGAAAACTATTTTTTTTTTTTACCTTTTTTTTTTTTCTAACATACTTAATATTTTTGGAACATCTTCAGAGTTGTTAGAAGTTTTAAAAGTACTAGGAGTTTTTTTAATAGTACTTATCCTATATATATATATATATATATATATATATATATATATATATATATATATATATATATATATATATATACACTGCAATATAATTAAAATCTTCTTAGAGAATGTCCAGTCCAATTTACAACTGAATAATTTTGTGAAGTCTACATTTTTAAAATGGTCCAAATTCTCGATATAACAGCTATGTAATGCTAATTAGAACCTTTCTAAATGAAATAAATGAAAAAAAGAATGAATTATGTTTGAAAAAAATTCCATTTTATTTGGTTCTAAAAAAGTTGTTGGGGTGGCCTAGAGTCAGTATCAGCCAATCAGCGAGGAAGTCTATCCCCCTTTCACTAGCACTAGACTAAGGAGATTGTTTTTGCATCTGAGGTGGAGTGCCACGCCTACCGTCAGCTCCTTACTTTACCGCACAGATCCTTGTGCTACTCATACGCTGAGTTGGCGAGGGCCGGTATCGAACACGAAACCTTGTGGTTCCTAGCCGAACGCTCTACCGACTGAGCTTGACCTTGTACTTCATCCTGCCTGTGGTAGAGGAGCTAGGTAAATATCACAGCAGTTCTTCAAATATTTAAGTATTACGTAAAAACATTTCCCTGTAAATTTTATTATTCAAGACTATGTCTGTAACCTTTTAAAATACGTTAAACACTAAAGCTTAGTTGATACTTAATATATGTACTGCTGAAACCTTGTAGAAACCAAGAAAACAGGTTTAGTCCTTGTCAAATAGAAATTGTGGTAACATCAGAAAATAAATATGGGATAAATTTCTTCTTTTAATACATAAAAAGCAAGGTCTAGAGTGTACGTGTATCTCTCCAGTTGACTGTAAAATTTACGTGGGTGGCTTGACAAGGAAGGAAAGAAAAAAACGGGGGAGGAGGGTAATATCAGTACACCTATCCAACAAAACCATATCAGAAACAACTGGGTGGACAAGGAAAAAAAAAAAAAAAAAAAAAAAAAAAAAAAAAACTTCATGCCCGTTTTTTTTTCTTCTTATAAAAATAAATTTCAATGTCTCAATTTGAAATATCAAAAATTAACATACCAGTCTTAGAAAAAAAAAAAAAAAAAAAAAAAAAAAATTTAAAAATTGAAAATTACTATCAAATATATGCACTCTCTGGGTGCAAGTACTTTATATTTAATGTAATAAAATATTATATTAAATTAGAAAGACTAATGAAAATATAGATAAAATGATTTGAAATAGAGGAGGGTATATAATTGAAAAATAGAATAACTGAAACTTACTCTTCCATCACTCCCATCTTTCATTGCAAAATTTTCCTAACTAATTAAATTAGGAAGTAAAAAAAGTAAAGTCGACGGGGCGGCCTAATGTCGGTATCAGCTAGTCAGCAAGGGAGTCTATCCCCTTTTCAATAGCGCTGGACCAAGGAGATTGTTTTTGGCGTCTGAGGTGGAGAGCCACACCTACCATCAGCTCCTTACTTTACCGCACAGATCCCTGTGCTACTCATACACTGAGTTGGCGAGGACCAGAATCGAACTAGGAACCTTTTGGTTTCTAGCCGAACGCTCTACCGACTGAGCTAACCCGGTCCTTTAGATTTAATGTAATAAAATATTATATTAAATTAGAAAGACTAATGAAAATATAGATAAAATGATTTGAAATAGAGGAGGGTATAATTGAAAAATAGAATAACTGAAACTTACTCTTCAATCACTCGCATATTTCATTGCAAAATTTTCCTAATTTAACTAATTAAATTAGGAAGTAAAAAATAAAATTACAGTTATTTCTTCTTGTTAATGGATTTCTTTTAAGATTTTTCCTTGAGATGTTTGCTCATATTCATTAAGATAAATCCAAACTATTAGAAGTCAATAATACCAATCACATATTTATTAAAATCAAATTTTTAATATTAATATGCAATTAGCCTTCCTGTTCACACTGTAAACCACCATTTTTGTTGTATATAATAATAATGAAATTTATTGTGTACAGTGCTCAGGTGCCACCACAACTCAAAGTCTCATGTCAAGTACACAGAATAATGTAGTGTCAGGAACATGAACAGTTTACAGTAGTAATATGCATGTACGTGTGCACGTGTGTGCATATGTATGTGGAGAGTGGCATCAGGTATAGTGTCGGCGGACTACAGGAAGCATGAGGCTTTGAAAAGACTCAGTGCTTCGGCAGCCTACAACAGATGCGGGCAGTTTATTCCATGTCTCCGCAATTCTGAGCATGAAAAAATGTGTATATGAAATTGTATGTTGTCAGTATGTAGATAAGGCCAACGTGTTAATGATATAAAACAATTTTATTGATAAGTGAGGTTAAAATAAAAATAAAATCATGGAGAATGTGATGTAAATAACAAAGGGAATTGTGACTTGAGTAGTGAATAGTTTCGTTTACAGACAGAACAAATACACAATCTCCATAATAATAAGATTTGACACATTTATAATCTTAAATCCTTATCAACTATTTTCATTGTGAGCAAATTACAATTTACCACATACAAATAGTTGCTTTGGTAACCACCATTTATTCAGGATTTTAGGCATGTTAACAACAATCCCCAATTTTTACTGTTTGTAAGTAAAATAGATGACCTGATAAGTATTTCTTGCTTAATTTTTCTAGACAACCCATAAACCTATTGGGTTCCTTTTGTAGTCAGAGCCTTAAGACATGCTTCACCAACTCACAACCAAGATCTGAAGAAGCTATATATATATATATAATATATATGTGTGTGTGAGAAAAAGGAAGTGAATCCGACGGTATGTAGTATATTAAGAAAGAATGAAAAAAACACAGGTTTAAATGAGTTAAGTGGAGAGTATATTGGCCGACGCTGCAGTGTTCGATCTATCAATTAGATCATCTTCAGGGCATTTGTTGATATATGAAAGGTAATAAGAAATTTTTATGACAGAATAATGAGAAAAGCGAGTGGTAGTCCTTGTTATTCAGTCTGTTTAAATTTGATGTTGAAAGAAGGAGACGGTTTGAAATATGACGTCAAATATTCTCTTTTATGGTTGAGTATGGGACTGTGTATTGTGTAAGTGTGTGTATCAAAAAGAAAGCAATTGTGCATTTTAGTGTGGTTGTGTGCGCGTGTGTGTATAAATCTTTTGCGATAAACAACAGCTAAACAAACCTCAAGGTTGTGTATGTGTGTGTGTGTGTATATATGTATATATACCAACCCCTCTGCACAAGCAGGATGTGACAAAGATCAATTTCTTGAGCAGAGTTTAACAGGTTTGAATTCAGAGTTTTCCTTCTAGACTGGTTGCCTACCTAAAGTTAAAGAGTCCACTCCTGCGCCTACTATCTACCCATAGCCTGAGGGATTTTGGTTGGATTCATGCCCCTCCTAAAGGGTATTAGTGCTATGTGAAAATGTTACATTTTACAAAATTTCATAAAAATTAGAAGAAATTATAAAGGTAAATTTGACCATCATGAATTTTTCCAAAGGAAAAATGGCATTTCCACTATCAATTGTTAAAACATAAATTGTAAACCTAACCCTAACAGATACTATTTTTAAAAATTAGCTTTTAGATAGATTGTTTTAAAGTTTGTATCACAGAATGCACAACTACTTTTTAAGCAATTACCTTTTAGATAATCCCAGATTGCTCATTAACAACCATTTTAATCTTTAGTTTTTAAATGACGACTGATAAATAATATTTCTTGTGATTTTTTAACAATCCTAATCCAAGCTCAATGGGTGACCCCAAACGTTATATTTTTAATTTATATATATATATATATAAATATATATATCTATTAATAGATATATTATATATATATAGTATATATGCTGATGGTTACGCAAGTCAGCGTCTCTTGACACACAAAAATCTAAACGGACGCAGTAAAATCATATCCATTGCATCCCAGTGTTTTTTCTTTTTTCTTCCCTCACCATTACAAGCTAACTGTAAATACATTTCTTAGAAACGAATTATACAGGATAGGTTACAAGGTAGGAGTTCTAAGTGGTTCTGTTGGCACCCCCTCCACTCTTCCCCATTCCTGCCCCCCCCCCAAAAGAAGCAAACATGCGTTACAAGTGTTATGGCACATGACAGTCTAGGAAATATGTACAGTCTATGAATAATACCTGAAACGTAATCGTTGTGCACGCCAAAAATGTAAATGTGGGAGTCTGAATTAATCTTAAAACTGGATTGCGCAACTTAGACGTGAAAAACAACTGTTCGGTACTATTCATTACAAATTCAAAAGTTCAGACAGTGAGAAGCCCAGGAAGATGTTGACAAGTGGAAGTGTGGACAACGGACACAAAATTTCTCCGCTATAGCTAGTGGTAGGGTATAATAATTATCAGCGTAAAAGGATTCTTTGTACATCTGAAGTTCATTTACTCAGCGTGCAGAGCTCCTTAGCCTAAGGATTGCTGTTTATCATTTTAACACATAGAGAAGGCGCGGACTTGCAATAGACTCAGTTTATTCTATCATAAGGAATCTGATCTCAAATGAGATAAAATATCCACATGGTTCCCTGTTAATATTCCTTATTATTTTACTAATAAGTGAATGAATCTGCAACACAGCCTGTCTCAATGTTTCCTTTACTCACCATGCACAGTGGGAAAATGCAAAATATAATTAACACAACACTTACTTGCATATCAGCAAGCAAGCAAACCCGAGAGCCATCAAGATTATACTATTTCATAATGAACTATGCAATAGCTCTTAAGTACAACATATCAAAAGATCGTCGTCTAATAGATTAGACACATAACTATCATACAAGTGGTATACTCCACAGCGTCCTGCTAGTCAAGATTTATCTTATACTTTTTCATATTGAACAATTTGCAATAGCTCTTTAATGTAATAACCACTATCAAAACATTGTAATTAATAAACATATCATACAGTGGTAATATCCACAGGTGCCTTGCTAGTCAAGTTATTTATACTTTTTCATACATTGAACACATTTTGCAATAGCTCTTAAGTCGCCAAACATATCAAAGTAGTGCTGTAATAATTAAACTATTCATACTAGTCGCGTAGATCCACAGGTCCTGCATCAGTCAAATTATATATACTCTTTATCAATTGAAACATTTTGGCAATAGTCTCTTTAATGTAAGAACATATCAATACGTCGGTCACCTGAATACGATTAACTATACCATTATCAGTGTGTATATCCACAGCTCCCTGCTAGTCAAGGATCTATTCATAATACCTTTTTCCATATTGAACTATTATTGCAATAGCTCCTCTAAGTAATACATATCAAACGTTGTAATAAATTACAACTATCCATACAGTGGTAATCATCAGGTCTTGCTAGATTTCTACCTATTACACTATTAATAACGTGAATGGAATCGCAACACAGCCTTCTGATTGGGTTATTTCACCATGTACAGTGAAATGTGCAAGGAATGAATAACAATCAGCTACTGCACAACTTAGCAAAGCAGCAATCAGACTGAAATATTTGTTATTGGGATACATGAAAACATTTCGTATCAAGAGGCAAGGTATGATTCAGTTTTAAAACGATGTTGTGATAAACAATGGTATCAAGTTTCCAAACAGTGGTTCATCTTTAGTCATTTACCAACACGTTTACCCAGAGTTTCTGTTTATCTTTCTGTTTTTCGGTCTAAACTCATCAACAGAATAGACTCATGTTTCTGCGGAGATACCTCAAAGCTTTCGGAGTTGCTTACAAAAAAACAAAAAAAAAAAAAAAAAACAAAGAGGGACTGTATAATAAATATTTTAAACAAATGTTTGTTTGATGTAAGGGTGAGAAGAGAGAGAGAGAGGCTGAGAGAGAGTAGGGTGAAGAGATGGAGGGTCGAGAGAGAAGAGAGAAAGTGAGAGAGAGAGAGAGAGAATATGAGAGAGAGAGAGGCTCGTCCGAGAGAGAGAGAGAGACCGAGGGTGACGAGAGAGAGAGGGTGAGAGACGGAGTGAGGAGAAGAGAGAGAGAGAGCAGAGGGACTTGACGAGACGAGAGGGTCTGGAGGAGGAGAGAGAGATGAGAGTGTGAGAGAGACGAGCGGTAGAGACGTGAGAGAGAGATGAGAGCGTGAGAGAGGTGCAGAGAGGGTGATCGAGAGTGAAGACGAGATGAGTAGAAGACCCGAGTGGGTTGAAGAGAGAGAGGGGTGAGAAACAAAGAAGGGGGTCGACCGCTTCGTGATAGGATTGTGTTTGACTATGTGAATGATAAGGATGAAGATCATAAATAGTGCAAACAAGTAAGAGAGATGAAATGACAAAATAACTTCTGATACATAGTGAATGGATATATGCTTTAAAAAAAAAAATACAAGATAATAGTGGTTGGTACGATACGATGACCTACCCTCCCCCAAAAAAAAAAATCTACTTTTGACATGATGATTGTGCTATATGGGGGTTAAAAAAAATGATTACTAGTTTCATCGTGGAAAGAGTGTTGCATAACCTGTACAAATTATTCAAAAATAAATCAATAAAACAAAGAAATATACTCTTCACACAAATAATTTTCCGATGTCCACCACGCATGTTTNCGCAAGACTAGAATATAAAGAAAGGGTCAAAAATCCAATTTTCTAATCCACAGAGTGACCTCACTTTCACTCACAAACCCAAAATATACTGCTAGTCATTTAAGGCAACAAAAAAAACAAAAGGTTTTTATTGAGGAGACAAAATTTGTGATTGTATGAAACATTCAGGTAGGATACAAAAATTAACCTATTTTGAGCCCCTGTCGGCTGTGCCGTTAGAATGCACTGACTGCACCTCTGCTGAGGGGTAAGACTCCTCCAATGGGGCCACCTTTTGGCCGTGGGTGGTGACCCGTGATGCTTAAGGATAGAACCAGAATGGTTGAGCAGTTCATGACTTGTAATACTCACTTTGGCCCTTTCTTGGTCTAGACGGGTGGTCGGAGAGGCCCCTCCAATCAATCGGCTTGGTCATGTCAAGCCCTAGCACCTAAATGATTGCTCCAACCCTATTGCCCTTATGGCAAGCTCCAACCCTTTTTATCATATGAGCGCTAGAAGGCGGTGGTTGAGGGTCTACATGTCCTGGGAATGATGTTAAACTCTATCTGATGGTGAGGTTCCAGTTCTGGAGGTTTGGGGAATGTGGAGCACCCTTCATCACCATTGCTCCTGGTTCACTCTGACCCGGAGTGGTAGTACCTGTTAGGGTCCTATTTATGGGTTAAATAGAAAAATGTATTTATAAATAAAGAATTGAGTATCCATTAATAATTCATTTCTTTCAAAACTTTATCAGCATTAAATGACCCACTGAGGTTTATATGCCGTATAACAAACCAAACCTATTTTGAGCTATACTTAAGTATGCATAATTTAAATCTTATGAAAAATAAATCACTAGAATTATTTAATGTCACCTTAGTGACAAAACAAAACAATAATTTAGAACATTATAATAAAATAATAACATATGATAATGGTTTGAAGGGGAACTAAAAGTATTTGGTCTACAAATGAAAACTCTTTTGGACAAATCATTAATTCCTTTCATGATGGTAACATTAAAAAAATTGAAAGAAAAATAGAAAAAACTTCAAAACAAAGACTCCATTATTTTTTGCCAAATTTGTTTGAATATATATAGGTGAATGGTGTCAAGTTTTTCTATTAAATACTTTTTGACACACCTTGTATTCTGAAAAAAAAATGAACATTCATTCATTGTGTACGCATGTGATTATATGCATATATATATACGCTTATGTACATAAATACATGTTGGAATGTGCACATTAGCAAGTAAGGAAAAAAATCAAATTTGAAAATCCAACAGAATTTAACAAAAAAAATTCTTTTTAATTGCCAGTGTATGCTTGTTTTAAAT
>CM042141.1:64207902-64227902 GCA_023376005.1 Doryteuthis pealeii | reverse complement strand
ATGGGAGAAAAGAAAGAGAAAAAAACAAAGTCTGTAAAGGTATAAAAAAAAAGGGGGGGGGAGAAGTTGAAAGCGAAAGAATGAAGTGAAGAAAGGAGGGAAATACATTGTAAAGAAAGATTTGATAAAACAAAATTGTAAAGAAAAGTGAAAAAAAAAATAAATAAACAGAAATTGAGGAGTGTAATGGCAGAATAAAGCTTAATGCAAATTGAAGGAAAAAAAAAACTTCAAAAAGAAAATTAGGTGTTTTTATTTGTTTTCATTTTGTTAACCTTTTCAGTTTCGATAATGTTACACCCAATATTTACATACAAATATTTATTTTTCTATTTGAAAATTTTATGATAAATATATACTTGAATTTAATGTATAAAGTTGTTGGTGGTGTGACCTTTTGTCGGTATCAGCTGTACAGCAAGGGAGTCTATCCCCTTTTCGTTAGCACTAGACCAGGAAGATTGATTTTTTTCTTTTTGCTGATGTGGAGCGCCACAGCAACCTTCAGCTCCCCACTTTAGTGCACAGATCAGATTACCCAATATTTTACCACCCCCCCCTTAAAAAATTTTTTTTTTTTCAGTATTTTTCATTTTATTTTAATTCAAAACAACTGTCACGAATTTTTGAATAAATAAAAACAATCAATACATTATCAAAAACATATTTTAAAGAGGGGGGGAATATTCACATTTACTTGTTGAGAAAAGACTTGGGGGGGGGGTAATATGTCACTTTCATATCGCATTAACTTTTCGAGGAAAAACATCTTCAAACAGCTAGGGAGTTCAATAGTAGCGTGGGTTGGATTTTCAGCAGGCACCACTTAGCGTTTTTTTAGGGTAGGAGGCCAGGACGCATTTATGCGATATGCACCGAATATTTTATACAAAAATATGAGACGTTATTTAATTTTTTTTCTCCTAATTTGAATAAATCATGTCTATCTCTGCAAGGGAAAACTGAAAAATTTTCAATCTGAACATAAAATATCTTAGTATTTATCTAGAGGCATTTGAGGTGTTATGGTTATCATCATAGGAAGTGGAATCTGCTACCATTGTCCAAATCCTGAACAAGGCTGTTTGCATTTCACTTGGTGCTAATACTTTTCAGAGAGATATGAATCCAGCTATAGGTAGGGCAGCCTGGTCTATTTAACCTTGGCATAACTGAGGAGAAGGAAAACTCTGAATTCAAAACCAGTTGTAATCCTGGAGGCTGTTAGTTACATTAACCGTTCCCTTTTGGGGGTGCCTCAGGTGCCAGGCATTAAACCCAACCCTTATCCGTTTTAGACAAAGGAGCAGGTGTTGCCTGGTGGGATAGGCCCCTGAAAGTAAGCTGATTTTTATTTTTTTATTATTTTTTTTTTTTTTTATTATTTTATGTGCCTCCAGACACAAAGAAATTGTGGTTTTTGTGTACCTTTTATATAAGTGATATAAAGATAAGAGAACCTTTTTGTATCTTTTTTTTTTTCATTTTTTTACCTTGTATTGGGCTATTAAAGAACCAAGATAGCTCTGTATTGGATCTATAAATTGTGCAACATCCTCAGGTTAAATATGAGATCATCCAAGATGAAATGCAAAAATGTAAATTCTGATTATCTGGTGTTGCTTATCTGCCGAATTCTTATTTCTTATGAGCACCATCACCATAGCTAAGTAATGAACCATTCCGTTTTTATTATAAAGAAAGGTAAGAAAAAGGACATGCTACACAGAAAAAAATATAAGAAGAAAAGAAAGAGTATGGGGAAAGATAGGGAGAGGGGTTAAGTGCGCGGAAGCAATAAGGCTAATCTGCTTCAATCAAACATAATGAAAAGGAAAGAAAGAAGAAAAAAATTATACTTTTTACATATTGAACTATTTAGCAATAGCTCTTAAGTAAATATATCAAACGTGGTAATAATTAAATTTATTATACTGTGGTATATCCACAGGTCCTGTTAGTTATATTATTAAATCAAAAGTAATGCCATTGCTCCCTGGTCCATTCTGACCCGGTGTGGTAGTACCTGTTAGGGTCCCATCTATGGGTTAAATAGAAAAATGTATTTATAAAAAAATTGTATTATCCATTTAAGAATTGATTTATTTCAAAACTTTATCGGCATTAAATGACCCACTGAGGTTGATATGCCGCAAAACAAAACAAAACAAACCAAACCAAAAATAATGCTAGTTAAAACAGTATGTAGGGAGTGACAAGACTTTTGGACCACCCTGACAACTGACAGCTTTTTTAAATTCGGCCATCTTATCATCAAAATTAGATAACAGCATTCCTAAGCTTTTTAAACTTTTCTTCTTCTTCTTCTCTCTTTTCATCCATCTTAATCCTCTCACCTGACCTAATTTATATTCTGGATCAAGCCTGGCCCATTCAGCTAACTTAGACACTTTCTTTACTTCTCTTCAAAACAACCCCACAGATACCAAAAACACTTCCCTTACTTTTTTATATGACTTAATGAATTTATTGCTTGTAAGATATTTAGGGTAAAAAAAAAAAAAATAAAAAAAATTCTATCCGGGTCTGATTTCAGAATGGTAAATTAGTGAACATCTGTGGTTTGTAGTTCCCTCCTAAGGGACCCTCAGTGGTGGGAATATGTTACATACTGATTACTTTTATTACACAGGCAGAGAAAAAAAAAATCAGGAGAGGAATATTTTCAACAAGTCAGTACACTTGTTTTTATAAATGTTTTGAATCCCTGTAGATGTTTTGCATATTTACCAATCTCTCCTGGTTGCATCTAGTGGTGAAGTTCCAATTCTGGAGATCTGAGGAATGTAGAGTACTTTTTTCATCACCATTACTCCCAGGTCCACCCTAATTCAGAGTAGCAGTACCTGTTAGGGAAAAGTTATCATTAGGTTAAATAGATCCAAAAATGAGTATTAAACATGTGTTGTTTTTTTTTTTTAAATCAAGTTGAAAAATAAAATTAGCTCGACAAGAATGAATAAAACAAAACATTTTCAGCATAAAATAACCCAACAAGGGTTGACCTGCTGTAAAAATCCAACCAATCAACCTCTCCTCATGAGTAGGATGTGACACAAGCTATATTTCTTAAACAAAGTTTAACAGGTTTGAATTCTGTTTTCCTTATCTTAGACTGGCTATCATACTAAGGTTAAAGATGCCAGTTTGCCCTACAATTTATTCATAGCTGGAGGCAGAATTGAACTGAAAGTAGTTTTGGAGTAATAAGAAGTGGAAATCTTTGGTTTGAATTCTGTTTTTTTCTTAGACTGGCTGTCATACTAAGGTTAAAGAACCCAATCTGCCCTACTATTTACCTCCTCATGGGCAGGATGTGGTACAAGATCAATTTTATGTGGTCCAACTGTTTTTGAATTCTGTTTTCCTTTTCCTAGACTGGTTGTCATACTAAGGTTAAAGAACCCAATCTGCCCTACTATTTACCTCCTCATGGGCAGGATGGTTTTTGAATTCAGTTTTCATTCTCCTCGATTGGTTTCCTAACCAAAGCTAAAGAACCTTAGTCTGTCTTGGTATTTACCTATTGCTGAGGTTAGAAGTGATGGATTCTTGTTTTTCCCAAGGGCATTAGCACAAAAGGAAATGCAAACTGCCTCATCCATTATTAGGGAAATCCACAAGCTGGACTGCGATACCGTAGTGAGTGAGTTCAAACTCTAGTTGCGCTATTAGGTTCACTTTCAGACTAATACCCTTGGGGAAAGTTATGAACCCTCTCATCCCCCAGCTATGGGTTAAATAGTACAACTACTGTTCTTTTACAAGTGTGGGTTTGATATTAAATGACCCATGAAGTTTGAATATGCCAATGAATAAAGAAACCAAACTATCATTCGATATTTTAACTTGAGTTGCTGTTTCCAATTCCTAAGACAATAACCATTACACTAAGTACGCATAGGAATTAATTACTTCAGAAGAAAAGAAAGAGGAAGAAAATTTCCCAACCCTATTGCCCTTATGGCAACCCCCAACCCCTTTTTATCATATGGGTGCTAGAAGGCGGTGGCTGCAGGTCTACATGTCCTGGGAATGACGTTAAACTCTAGCTGATGGTGAGGTTCCAGTTTTGGAGGTTTGGGGGAATGTGGAGCACCCCATTCATCACCATTGCTCCCTGGTCCACTCTGACCCGGAGTGGTAGTACCTGTTAGGGTCCCATCTATGGGTTAAATAGAAAAATGTATTTATAAAAAAAATTGTATTATCCATAAGAATTGATTTATTTCAAAACTTTATTGGCATTAAATGACCCACTGAGGTTGATATGCCGTAAAACAAAACAAACAAACAAACAAAGAGGAAGAAAAAGGAATAATTGATGTAAGCAAGAAAGATGTGAATATTACTGTGGAAATCATTGAATATCTATTTCATATTGTGTATTTTAGATATATTGTTATCAGTGATACTGATGGTTTTTTTTTAATTTAGTGCGTCCTGGGATGTACAGATTTGATTTGAATGAGTCCCTGGGAAATTTGATGGGTCCCAACTAAAGTTTCTTAATAAATTGTTGAGGTTTTTTTATCTATGAACAACTAAAGCTGTCTCTCCCCTACCTTGTACCCCATACTGTGTAATTCGTTTCCAAGAAAATATTGAAATGTATTTGTTAGCTGGAAATGTAGTGGGGGGAGAAAAACACTGGGATGCATGGATATGATTTTTCTATGTCTTTTAGATTTATGCATCAGTGATGCAGACGTATATCTATAAGTGTCTCTGGTTATGTTATATATATATATATTGTTATTGCATTGACCCAATTGAAACCATCCTATCGCAACGCCAACTGCAATGGTTGGGTCACACCGTCTACATGCCTGTAAACAGACTCCCCCGTAAAGTACTTTATGGTGAAATTGCAGAAGACACTCGAAGGGCAGGAGGCCCATGAAAGACCATATGAACATGACTCTGAAGAAATGTGCCATTACACCTTCAAACCTGGAAGATCTGGCCTCCAACAGACAGGGTTGGCGAGAAACATGCCACACAGGAGCTGAGTGGCTCAATATCAAGATCAATAGGGCTACAGAGTGGTGATGTCTTTGTCACCATGCACCACAGAATGCAGATGGAAATTTTCCTTGCAATGTGTGTGACCGCATTTGCAAGTCCAGAATTTGGACTAATTTGCCACCAGAGGGTCCACAACTGGTGAGTGACATGGAGTAATGTCATCCTCATCTGTGATGGACTTCTAAAAGGAAAGGAGATATTGTTATGTTAAATTATACGTTATGTTATATATATTATATTATATTTTATACATTATATATAATATATACAATATAACATACATAATATAACATAAAGAGTTGGCATTAAATAACCCATAGGGTTGATATGCCATAAAACAAAACAAAACCAAACCAAACTACTTCATGTCAGAATTTGACAAAAATTCCAAGTTACCATTGTTCTTTGGTAGTAATATCTTTGCTATATACCCTACCTATGAACATTAATGGGCATGTCCCAATCCTCATAAATATAGGAGTATTCTGATACCACTAGCAGTGGTTTACCTTTTTCATGTCGCTGGCGAGTATTATATTTTGTCAATGTTATAAAGATTTTATTTCATTTCTAACTTCCGTTGGTTATTTATCATTTAGTAATCTTTGTTAGGTTACAACAATCTTACATAGTGATATTCAAACTTATAATTGAAGGTAGTTTCCTTGTATTCAAGTATGACTATTAGCCCAAAAATCTTGTATTTGTTAAGACACTTCATTGGCATGATCGAAATTAGCACAAATCTTCGAATTTAGCAAGGAATTCCATGTATTTTGCATTCTTAACATGTGGTGCTGTTTTGCAGGATGACCTGTCATCTCTCTATACTCCTTATACTCTTTATATATGTCTAGCTACCACTGCTTTTTAGCAGCAATTTTTTTCTTTCTTTTCTTTTTTCTTTCTTTTTTTTTCTTTCTTTTCTTTTTTTCTTTCTTTTTCCTTTCTTTTTCTTTTCTTTTCTTTTTTTCTTTTTTTTTCTTTTTTTTTCTTTTTTTTTTCTTTTTTTTTTTTCCTTTTTCTTTCTTTTCTTTTTTCTTTTTTTTCTTTTTCTTTTTCTTTTTTTCTCTTTTCTTTCTTTTTCTTCTTTCTCTTTTTTTCTTTTCTTTCTTTCTTTTCTTTTTCTCTTTCTTTCTCTTTTTTCTCTTTTTTCTCTTTTTTCTTTCTTTTCTCTTTTTTCTCTTTCTTCTCTTTTTTCTCTTTTTTCTTTTTTTCTCTTTTTTCTTTTCTTTTTTTTTTTTCTTTTTTCTTTCTTTCTTTTTTTCTTTTTTCTTTCTTTTTCTTTCTTCTTTCTTTCTCTCTTTTTTCTCTTTTTTCTCTTTTCTTCTTTTTTCTCTTTCTTTCTTTTTTTCTCTCTTTCTTTTTTTTTCTCTTTTTTTCTTTCTTTCTTTTTTTCTCTTTTCTTTCTCTTTTTTTCTCTTTCTTTCTCTTTTTTTTCTCTTTCTCTTTTTTCTTCTCTCTCTCTTTTTTCTTCTCTCTCTCTCTTTTTCTTCTCTCTCTCTCTTTTTTTCTCTCTCTCTCTTTTTCTTCTCTCTCTTTTTCTTTTATTAAAAATACACTTATCTACAGTCTTGTGGGCACCTACCATCATCTGATGTTGAGTAAACTTGTCTTGCAGACCACTTGGCTTGTATAATTTTATCCTCACTCATATTGGCTTAATGCCAGACAAACTAAACTTAGTAAATACTTCTTAGATAGATACAGGGTCTCCCAAAAATATATATACAGTGGTACCTTGATTTATGAATTTGTTCTGCTCATAACTCAGTTTCCTTGTTCATCTCTTATTATAATGGAGATTCGGTGTCTGTAACCGAAACTACATTCTGCTTACATCACAATACCATCAGGATTTGCATAAGTTTACCAATGAGTATTTGATTTATAGTCAAAATCATTAATACATAGAATAAATATTACTTAAAAAAGGTTTTCTTTATGAAAATCTGAGTTAGATTTGCCTCAAAACAACCCATGTTATTAGTGCATTTAAAATCCTGCAATGTGTCTTATATATCACTAATAGATAGAAGGTTTACATAATGTATGTGGGGTTAATTTGCATACTGGTTTTAACAAAACCAGGTTTAATAAATAATTATTGGGTGTTATTGATTTCTAATATTATTTTATTCTCCAACATATTAAGGATTTTATATAGAAACCAATTAAAATATAAGTAAAATAAGTGTGATCTTTTTATATGCATTCTTATTTAATTTTGTTAGTCTTTCTAATTTGATATATTTCATTACATTAAAATTTAGATTTTTACACCTAGCGGAGGGTGCATATTCTTGATAGTCAAATCAATTTTTCTTGTTCAAAAAAATTTAAATTGTTGAATTGCAAAAATTAATTTATTCTCACAAAAATAATTGTTTTGAAGCTATTTAAAAATGGCTCAAATCAAAAATTGTATCGAGCTTGAACAGAGATCTGTCATCAATTTTTTGGTGGCTGAGAAGTGCAAACCATGTGAAATTTGCAGAAGAATGTGATGTGTTGGTATTTACCCAACCCATCTGCCACAGGTAGGATATAACATAAGGTCGCCAGTAAAGGGCATCCAGTGAGGATCAAACTTGCTAACCACAATGGGATGCCTAGAATGTATGATGCATATGGAAAAGCATGTTTTAGTAAATACTTTTTTGTGGATATAGGGTCTCCAAAAAGTATATATAAGATGGTACCTTGACTTAGGAGTTTAAATAATTCTGCTCATAACTCGATCTCCTTGCAGATCAAATAAATTTTCCCCATTGAAATAAACTTAAATATCTTTTAATCCATTCCAGAATAAAAACATCCTAAATTTTTTGTTACATTTTTTTTTTTTTTTTTTTTGTTACATTTTTTTTTGAATAAGAAAAATAGCACGGTATTGTATAAAAACATAGAATGGAATGAATTATGTGCACTAAGTAAAGTAAATAAAATCGTCGGGTGGCTAAAAAGTCAGTATCAGCCAGACAGTGATGGAGTCTATCTCCTTTTTACTCATGCTAGACCAGGGAGATTGTTTTGCATCTGAGGTGGAGAGCCACACCTACCACCAGTTCATTACTTTAACGCACAGATCTCTGTGCTACTCATATGCTGAGTTGGCGAGGGCTAGTATCAACCAGGAACTTGTGGTTCCCAGGCTGATGCTCTACCGACTAAGCTAAACCGTCCCTTATTTTTTTTTATAAATGATATTTTTCTTTGGTGCAATAAATTTGGAAACTTGAATGTTTTCAGTAAACTTATTAATTGTATCTCTGAAGCTCGCTCATCCTCAAATTTAGGTCCTCAACACAAAACAAAACAAAAAAAAATTTGATGAATCCCAACTAAAGTTTCTTAATAGATTGTAGGGTTTTTATTTATGATCTGGGGAAACAACTTAAGCCGGCTAACTCCTACCTTGTAACCTACCCTGTGTAATTCATTTCTAAGAAACTATTGAAATGTATTTGCAGTTAGCATGAAATGGTGAGGGAAGAAAAAAGAAAAATGCTGGGACGCATAGATAAGATTTTTGTGTGTCAGGTACGCGTCCCTATCAGCATTTCTGTTTTATGGTAAACCATCATCTCTGTTCAACCTTTGGGGAAGTACTGACCGGCAGAAAGGAAATTTCATAAAATCCAAATGGTATAAAAACAAAAATGAGTTAAAAGAAATCCTAGATTTACATCCAAGCAGAAAGATAATTGATTTTTAGATACAAATTGGTCATGTGTTTTAAATGTGACAAACTCATTTTATGGCTGACTTGTATTTAATGTTTATAGATAAAGATTCCTTTGCAGAACTCTTGATACCCAAGTGTGAAGTTCTTCCCCTTGATTTCTTTTTTCTTCTTCTCCTATCTCTCTCTTTCTCTCTCTCCCTTTGATTTTTGTCTTTTTACACTTTAATACCAAATCGGAAATCATCTTTGGGGATTCATTATTCTTATAAAAACTAAATTGGTTCCATAAAATAAAATAAAATAAAAATTAAAAACCCTAAGGAAATTAAATGTCTTTGATATCTTATGCTGTACATTTAGGGGTTATACTGTACCCTTAACTTCAGCTGTTGGTTTTTATTTATATACTAGCTTAAAAGCTGCCATATCAGGTGGCAATTAAGCTAGCTCCTATGGTGGGCTCTTGATTGAGTCTTCATGCATTCAGTACCAGAGATTCTGATAGGTACATGTCCTGCGTCCCTAATGCATAAAAATCTAAAAGGACACAGTAAAATTGTATCCATGCATTCCAGTGTTTTTCTTTTTTCTTCCCCTCACCATTTCAAGTTAACTGTACACCCCACCCCACCCCCGATTGACTAATTATTTTTGGAAGGCCCTGTTGTGGACTAGCCTAGTGTACCTTGTGTAGAAAGTGAATGTGCTGGTCCAGGACTATTTATACACGGCTGTCTGAGAACGTCGGAATGATTACTGAGACTGCAAGGATTATGGAACCATTACGTGAACTGTATACCTCAAAGTTTTAGCAGTCTGTTGTGAGTTACTATATGTCTGGCGCACATGTAGTTGAATGTACTAGTATACTGAATACTGTATGATCCACTATACAACAAGCCCTCATGCTAATTGCTAAAGAAAATGATGAGGGAAGAAAAAAGAAAGACACTGGGACGCATGAATACCATTTTACTGCGTCCTTTTAGATTTTTGTGTGTCAAGGACGCAGGACACATAAAAGTAAAAAAGTAAAGTCGTTGGGGCCGCCTAATGTCGGTATCGGCCAATCAATCCCCTTTTCACTAGCGCTAGACCAAGGAGATTGTTTTGGCGTCTGAGGTGGAGCGCCACACCTACCATCCCGCACAGATCCCTGTGCTACTCATAACGCTGAGTTGGCGAGGACCGGTATCGAACTAGGAACCTTGTTATTTCTAGCCGAACGCTCTACCGACTGAGCTAACCCGGACCTATCAGTATCTCTGGGTAATACTTCTGCTGCCATTTAATTTAAAGATAATTTGATGCACCTAGGTCCTTACTTTCTGGACAAACAATTATTTCTATTTCATGGGTGACATTTGCTGGATTTCACAATTAATTTTGATTATTCCCAAATTTATTTACAAGTTATAAAAATTATCCTTGCAGTCTCATGCTAATTGCTAAAGAAAAATCAGGAAATTTCTCCTCAGATTATTCTGAGAACATTAAAGTGATTACTGAAACTGCAAGGATTACGGAACCATTACGCGAACTGTCTACGAGGTTTTAGCTCTCTGTTGCTATATGTCTGGCGCACATGTAGTTGAATGTACTAGTATACTGAATACTGTATGATCCAGTATACAACAAGCCCTCATGCTAATTGCTAAAGAAAAGTCAGAAAATTTCTCCTCAGATTATTCTGGTGGGTATTGGGTTAAACTGTACATTGCTTGCACTGGTGATTGCATTTATATGCTTTTTATTTGGCCTGATGTCAAGAATGAAGCACAGCTAATAACAACTTAGCAATAAACATATGGCATTGCCTGGTCATAAGTGTTTAAACTACTTAGAATTTGTCTATCATAGCAGCTGAACTGTTTTAAGTTTTTTGTTGTTGTTCTAATTCACCTGTCTCTACTGAATCAAATAGATGCATCCCAGAATGCACTAAATCAAAAAACTATCAGAATTAGCTTTTTGATTTAGTGCATCCTGGGATGCATGTATTTGATTTGAATAAGTCCCCAGGAAATTTGATGGGTCCCAACTATAGTTTCTTAATAAATTATAGTTTTTTTTATTTTTATTTTTTTTTTTTATTTATGAACAACTAAAGCCATCTAACTCCTACCTTGTACCTTATACAGTGTAATTTGTTTCCAAGAAAATATTGAAATGTATTTTAGAGTTAGCTGGAAATGGTGAGGAAGGAAAAAGAAAAGTGTTTTTATTTATGATCAACTAAAGCCATCTAACCCCTACATTGTACCCCATACAGCGTAATTCGTTTCTAAGAAAATATTGAAATGTATTTACAGATAGCTCCTGTTTATATTGAGAATTTAAAACCTTGAAACTTAAATTGTTAAAAATGTGAGTGAGCGGAGGAAGCTTTCTCATAGAAAGTTCAAGAATTAAAAGAAAGAAAAAAAATCACAAGTTGCAGAACTTTTGTTTCTTATTATTTATTAGTCAATTGAAAAAGGTATGATAGAATTCAGAAATTAATTTAATTTAAGAAAAAAAAAATCACTAGTTGCAGAACTTTTGTTTTTTATTATTTATTAGTCAATTGAAAAAGGTATGATAGAATTCAAAAATTAATTTAAGAAAAAAAAAATCACTAGTTGCAGAACTTTTGTTTCTTATTATTTATTAGTCAATTGAAAAAGGTATGATAGAATTCAGAAATTAATTTAAGAAAAAAAAAATCACTAGTTGCAGAACTTTTGTTTCTTATTATTTATTAGTCAATTGAAAAAGATAGAATTCAGAAATTTCTCCAAGAGTAAATTTATCTTGGCTCTAATAACACTTCCTGTGCTAGAAATAATAATTGCATTACTGTTTCCATGTTTTTCAAGGTAAAGGTTAAAGTGTCTTTACATTCTCACTGCGTGCCCCATACTTCTGGCCTTGTGCCCCCATACTTCTGGCCTTGTGCCACAACTTGCATGTTTGGTAGGGTAAAGGTTAATGTTCAGAAATGTTTTCTCATAGATAACATCTATTCACCTACTGAGAAAATTAGAGAAACAATCAAAGTTAAACTTTGTAGGGGGAGTCCCCATGGCGTAGTGGCTAATGCGCTGGACTGACATCATAGTAAAACTTTGTGAATGAGCCAGCTGCCTTGATTTTATCTAAATAGGAAACTTCTCTCTGCTGCAAGTAGATATTTAGCAACCCCTACACACGAGCAGGATGTGACACAAGGTCAATTTCTTAAGCGGAATTTAACAGGTTTGAATTCAGTTTTCCTTCTCCTAGAGTGATTGCCTAACCACGGTTAAAGAGCCCAGTCTGCCCTGCTATTTACCTATATAAATTATCCATCCTTTTCACACGAGCAGGATCCGACTCATGGTCAATTTCTTAAGCGGAATTTAACAGGTTTGAATTCGGTTTTCCTTCTCCTAGAGTGATTGTGCTCTTTAACCTTGGTTAGGCAGTCTGCCCTGCTATTTACCCATAGCAGGAAGGAGAGCAGATAGATGCATATTTTTCCCAAGGGTATTAGCGCTATGTGATATGTATACAGCTTCATCTAGGATTTGAACTCGGGTCGACAAGTCCATTTCCTAGGACTCTAACCATTACACCATGTGTCTCTCTTGTGTAAGTAAAAGCTTATATTTCATTGTAATGTTAAAGCAATTTGCTCAGTGTTCTGTGAAGAAAATTACATCTTGGCTAATCTTATATTCTCATCTATATATCTAATATTGTCTTAGGTGTGTGGGGGGGGGCACTCAGTGGGAGATTATAAACATCTTTTTTGGCATGTTTTATTTATGTTATTCCAGATATTTGGAAATTTAGCAGAAAAATTGCATAAAGGTGTCATTGGGTACAATTAAGAAGAAAAATTACAAGTGCTCATGGGGATCTAATTAATAATTTGACACTCATGGTGAAGATTATAGATCATGGCTCCAGAGAAATTTGAAAAAAAAAAAAAAAATGTATAAAATTTTCCACACATACTGAACACATTTGTATAGATGTTCTGAATCGGAAGTTTGTGTGTGTTTTATATTTTTATTTTTATTTTTTTTTAGGGGTGTTGTGGGGGGGGGGTATATGCCATTTTTGCCAGATTATGGTTATACGCACTCACATATACACACACAATGAGAATTTTAGTAATTATATATAAGATATGTATAATGCTGGCTCACCCATATCAGGAAAGAAATGATTTTAATTGGGGACAGAGATGCTGATAGGTATGCTTCCCAGTGGTTTTTTTTTTCTTTCCCCAACATTTCAATATTTTATTGGAAACAAATTACTGTATGAGGTATAAGGTAGGAGTTAGATGGCTTTAGTTGTTCATGAATAAAAACACTATAATTTATTAAGAAACTTTAGTTGGGACCCATCAAATTTCCCCGGGGACTCGTTCAAATCAAATCCATGCATCCCAGGACACAGTAAATTAAAAAGCTATCGGCATCACTGAGTCAGTATATTCTAAGCCCTACCGACTGAGCAGTTTATTTTTGGTTCCAGTTTCAATGCTGTAGAGTTTGGTAATAAATAATAACTAATATATTTTATGATTTTATAATGTTCAGGTAGAAATAATAGAATTTTACTATCTTTGGTTTAGAAGATAATTAATATTTTATAAAAAAATTGTAAGAGATACATGCAGTGTTTGTGTGTGTGTGTGTGTATATATATATATATATATATATATATATATATATATATTATTATTATTTTTTTATTTTTGGAGGAGAATATGTGCTTAATTGAAGTCATACCTAATTTGAAAATTAATTAGTAGATGATTAATGAATTAGGCGAATATATCTGTTTAAATGTGAAGTGTAAATAAATCGCGAAAAAGTCATTCTCTGAATGTACATTTTGTCGATTTGTCATTCTCTGAATGTTACTTTTTCTCGATTTGTTTACGCCTTACATTTAAACAGATATATTCGCCTAATTCATTGATTATCTACTAATCAATTTTCAAATTAGGTATGACTTCAAATAAGCACATATTCTCCCAAAAATTGTCGGCATAGCCATATCAAACAAACTATTTGCGTACTATCATATATATATGAGGGTTAGCTCAGTTGATAGACCGTTCGGCTAAAAACCACAAGGTTCCTAGTTCGATCCTGGTCCTCGCCAACTCAGCGTATGAGTAGCACAGGGATCTGTGCGGTAAAGTAAGGAGCTGATGGTAGGTGTGGCGCTCCACCTCAGACGCAAAAACAATCTCCTTGGTCTGGCGCTAGTGAAAAGGGGATAAACTCCCTCGCTGATTGGATGATACCGACATTCGGCCGCCCCAACGATATATATATATATATATATGGATAGATCATTCACTAAATATAGAAAAAGGGTGTTAACTATTCTATAAAAATGTCTTATCTATATTTACTGTCTTCCTTTAAGCAAGCATGAAGCTGTTGCCTGCTTCACCTGTTAAATATTTGTCTTTTTTGTTTTCCTTTTCTTTTTCTTTTTTATTTTACTCAATCTGTTGTTGATAGGCAATGACAACTGAAAGAAATGCTGACTTGATGAGAACTTTATAATCTAATATACATATACACACACAAGTACACACAGAAATTTTTATTGGTACTCTTAGCCTGTCCTAGAAATATTACTGCCGTATATTATCATTCACATTAATAGTTTTTCTCACACACATGTGTGTGTATGTGTGTGTGAAAAACTGATAATGTGAATGATATATATACACACTCACACACACACACCAACCCCAGGATGTGACTTACGGTCTATTTTTTTTAAGCAGTGTTTAACAGGTTTGAATTCAGTTTTCCTTCTCCTAGACTGGTTACCTAGCCAAGGTTAAAGAAATTTGGACTGGGCTCTTTAAACTTGTCTAGGTAATCAGTTTAAGAGAAGGAAAACTGAATTCAAACTTGTTAAACCCCGCGTAATAAATTGACCTTGTCACATACTGCTCATGTAGAGGGGTTGGTAAGTATATATATATATATATATATATATATATATATATATATATAATGGCTGTCAACTAGTGTTCAAGTAATACCACTTCCTGTTTTTTTTTTGTTGTTTTTTTTTTAAAATATATCATCATAGTGGGGTGCCAGTAGCATTTGACACTCTCTCCTTGTGTTTTCTCAGATGACTTGGTAGATTGTAGGGATTTTTATCCTGTGTAATTCATTTCTAAGAAACTATTGAAATATATTTACAGTTAGCTTGAAATGGTGAGAGAAGAAAAAAGAAAAACACCGGTATGCATGGATGTAATTTTACTGTGTCCTTTCAGATTTTTGTGCGTCAGGAACATAGGACGCATACCTATCAGTAACTGTGTGTGTGTGTGTATATATATATATATGTATATATATATATATATATATATTACATTACTTCAGTGTGGGATTGTCACTGTTTCAGCTTTTACTGGAACGGTGTGCCAAAATGCAGTATTATTGGAAGAGTGCTCAATATAAAAAAAATAGAGCTATTATATAATATAATGAAATAAATATATAAAGGTTTTACATATCTATTTATTTGATGACAAAGGAACAGTCACAACCATTTGGTTTCATGCATACCTAAGCGCAAACAATCTTCAGGTGACGTTGTTTCAAATGCATTTGCAACAACGTCACCTGAAGATTGTTTGCGCTTACGCATGCATGAAACCAAATGGTTATGACTGTTCTTTTGTCATCAAATAAATAGATATGTAAAACCATTTTATATTTATTTTATTATATTATATTATATTATATTATATATATATATATATATATATATATATATATATATATAAAGAAAAATTGTTCCAAAAAATGATGAATTTATTTTGATGTTGGAGTCGAAGTTTAAACGTTTTGGTTTATGTAAAACCTTCCTCAGGACATTATAATAGAAAGGAAAAACAAAATTTTGTTCAAACGATGATGGATGTTTTTAAATGACTAGAGTTGTTAATGTGTCTGGAGAAAAATGCTCATTATCGTTTTTTGATCAGCGTTCATTCTGAAAGTGAAGATGTGATTGGTACATGTGAAGTTGAAAGTTTTTTTTTCTTTTTCTTTTTCTATTCCTTCTACTTTTCTCAAGAATTCAGACAATTAATACTTTTTCATCTTCTAAGAAATATATCATATATTTTCAACATTTCCTCATGTACCAATCATGTCTTGACTTTGGAATACTTTGTTTTTCTAATTTCTATATATTGTCGGATTCAATTCCTTATTTTACTCTCATATATATATATATATATATATATATATATATATATATATATACCCCATTTTGAGTCTACTGCTAGACAAAGGCCTTTTCCATTACCTATCATGACAATCTTGCTTATGCTAGCCTCTACTATGTCTTACATGCAAACACCACTATTGCATCTGTTCAAATTCTGTCAGTTTTTTTCCTACAACACTTGTTTATTTATATATATAGTGATGCTGATAGCTTTTTGATTTCGTGTGTCCTGGGATGCAGGGATTTGATTTGAATGAGTCCCTGAGAAATTTGATGGGTCCCAACTATAGTTTCTTAATAAATTGCAGAGTTTTTATCTATGAACAACTAAAGCCATCTAATTCCTACCTTGTACCCCATACAGTGTAATTCATTTCCAAGAAAATATTGAAATGTATTTAGAGTTAGCTGGAAATGGTGAGGGAAGGAAATAGAAAAACACTGGAACGCATGGATACAATTTTACTGTGTCCTTTTAGATTTTCATGCATCAGGGATGTGTACCTATCAGCATGTGTGTGTGTGCGTGCGTGTGTGTATGTATGTATGTATATATATATATATTTAGTAAATGAAGAAAAAACTCTAAACTTGCTTCATCACAATCATTTATTTCAACCGTATTAAATAATAATAAAATAAATTATTGTAATGAAGCAAGTTTAGAGTTTTTTCTTCATTTACTAAATATCTTGCTCTGTCCTTCTACTCACTGGTATTAGGCACATTGAGCTCTCCTTATGGTCTACCTGCATCAGCTTGGTTAAACCACACATGGAAAGATCCTAACTACAGAAAAAACATATATATATATATATATATATATATATATATATATATATATAATTACTCTTTTGAGTCTACTGCTGGACAAAGGCCTTTTCCAATACCTTTTATGACAATCTTGATTATGCTAGCCTCTTCTATCTTACAAGCAAACACCACTATCTCATCTGTTCACCTTCTGTCAGGTATTTTCCTACAACACTTGTTTATTATATATATATATATATATATATATATATATATATATATATATATATATATGCGCTGTGTACGTGCAGGTGATGACCTTGTCTGTCAAGACATAAACAGTAAGTGTAACTCAAATTAACAAAAAGAAAACCTGCTTATAGTTAATCAATATCCAATTAACAAACATGATTCATGGGTGGTTTTGTTAATATTTGATTAATAAACATTCAAATATTATCTACAAACATGTTTTCTCTTACTTTCTACTTTGACTTCTTCATGTGTATGGGGGAGGGGTGCATATCTGAATATAACACATTAAGAAGAGTAATAGGGTTTTTTTTCTCTTTTTCTTTTCCTTTCTTATTTATTTTCGTTTTACTCTTTCTTTTTTTTTCTTCTTTTAAGATTCCAAAACACAAAATTATCTGATCGTAAAACACCTGGTGTATGATTAAAATCTTAGATAAATCCGTAATATATTGTGCGTATGTTTAAGATATCATCTTAAATCAGGAGTTTCATTCCCCAGAGATCTGGGAGTAAAGCATTTTGCACTTAATGTAATCCTAAAATAAATACATATATTTATATACTACACATGCTTTTACCGGTTTTCTGGATAAGATTCAGTTTCTTTGTTTAATAGCATATCAAACTTCATGGGTTATTTAATGACAAAAACATCCTTGTTGAAAAACAGTAATGTTACTATCTAATCCATAGCTGGGACATTTGTTGATAATATACCTAAAATAAATGCATGTATTTATATACTATACATGCTTCTACCTGTTTTTTTGGATAAGGTTTAGTTTGTTTAATGGCATATCAACCTTCATGGGTTATTTAATGACGAAACCATCCTTGTAGGAGAACAGTAAATGTTTTTTTGGGTTTTTTTTAATTTTTGAAAAAAAAATTGAATACCCATGAAAAATGAATAGAATAAAACACTTACGGCATAAAATAACCCGAAGGTTGACATGCCATAAAATCCAACCGACCTCACTGGATGTCCTGTATTTGCAACCTTGTGTCACATCCTACCTGTGTGGAATGGGTTTGAGTAAGTCTAAGGGGCATCCCATCATGGTGTAATGACTAGCAGGTTCATCTCATAGATCTATTAATGACTAGCGAGTTTGATCCTCACTGGTTGCCCCATACTTGTGACCTTCTGTTGCATCCTACCTGTGGTGAATGAGTTGGGTAAATACCTACTGTCTTGTTTATATAAATAACTAGTATAATTCCAATAAAAATTGAGATTATTGATGTATGCAGCTGCACTTTGCCTAGAGTCAGACCATCTGTACTCTCTGCATTGGGTTAAAGTCCTGTTCCTGAGTCCTCTGCCTGAGATCAATTGTGCACTCTACATACATTAGTACTAAGAGTCAAAATTTCTGCAATATTTTAGTAACGTGAGGCACAGTTCAGCATCTAACTCTGGTTTCAGCCTGGACTACACGCTAACACCGTTGATCCCAGGGTGCCATCCCCCCAGGCAACACCTGCCTCCTCGATTTAAAGGGGTAGGTTGGTTTATTGCGCAGTGCCTGAGGCATCCCCCTTGAGGAGGAATGTCAACAGGATCAACGCATTTTTTTGCATCCGTCACCCATGAATCTCAGCTTGTGGGTGGACCCACATCAATAGTGTTAAGTTTTTAAGGGCCATAATTGGCCAGTTGATTCTAGGTAAGAGTCCTCCGATTTGGATCCTTTGGTAATCCTCTCTGGTAGAGATTCCTAGGTTCCTTCATCAATGCCTGCGAGTAGACTGAGAATCAGTGCTTAAGTAATATATCAGCCACGCAGTATGCCCAGCGATTAGCTAAGGAATAGACCACATGATCTCACCTAGTCTATAAGTATAGGCGTGGAAATAGCACACACCTTATATCACAAAAATCCTACAAATTGGGCCTTGTACCTAACCCGTACACATGGGTTACATGGTAAATATCCCAGTTCAGCATCTTCAGATGCTCTTGCCAATGCTATGAAGATTAACCGCACTGAACTGTGAAATGCCAAGCATGCCGGATTTACCCTTATGCCTTGGAGCACAGCCTCTGAATCCACTGTTTTAGTCCTTGCCTGACTGTTTTGGTTCATGCAACCTGAATGAAATTACTTAAACCCTCTGGTTACTGTACTGTGACCAACTACACCTTCACTTTTCAGACAACAAATGTTTTCGGTTGCTTCCAGAATGTTATCAACTAGTTTGAACGTGTAAAGCATAAGTTTCTAAATTAGAAATTATGTTGCATGTTCATCTGTACAGATTTCAAATCACTCCATGAGTGAAAGCCCTGTTGGCTGGGACAAAAGAATATACTGACTGCACTTCTGCAGAGGGGTAAAATACCCCAATGTTGGCCATGGGTGGTGACTCATGATGCTTAAGGACTGGTGGTTGCTGAGCAGTCCATGACTTACAACACTCCACTTTGGCCCTTACTTAGGCTAGATGGATGGTCCAAGTGACCCCTTCCGATCAATCAGCTGAACATGTCAAGCTCTAGCATATGATTGTTCCAACCCTATTGCCTCAAAGCAAACTTTCAACCCTTTTTTTTTTTCATATATGTGCTAGAAGGCGTGGCTGGGGTCTTAGTCTCCTGGGTATGACGTTAAACTGCATCTAATGGTGTCTTCATCTGGGGAGTGTGGAGTACCCCTTCATTGCCATTAATCCCAGGTCCACACTGATATGAAATGGTAGTACCTGTTAGGATCCCATCTATGGGTTAAATAGAAAAAATGAGCTTAAATAAATGTTTTTTTTAAATTGAGTTTTAAAAAAATTTGAATACCCATCAGGAATTAATAAAAACAAAACATCTTTGATAAAATAACCCAACAAGGGTTGACATGCTTTAAAATCCAATCAACCGACCTCACAGGATGCCCTATTCTTGCAACCTAACATGTACCAAAAAGTTGGAGGTGCATGGTGTTCTGGTTAGTCGTAGGAAATGGACTCGTCAACCGAGTTCAAATCCTGGATGAAGCTACAG
>CM042141.1:64070402-64202902 GCA_023376005.1 Doryteuthis pealeii | reverse complement strand
TCCGGTGGAGACCATGAGAATCGGTGGAGAAGACCCTCTTCCAGTTTAGATTAGAAATAGATTTTTAGTCAGATCGGCCAAAGCCACGACCGTGGTAGGTCATGTTATGCATGCAGCCGACTCAATCTGCGCAGGTAGTCTGGTGGGGATTTCAGAATAAAATATGATCTAAGTAAATCGAAGTCTTGTGTTATTATCTAAAAACTACCAATGACACAGGGCTTCTGATAAAGAGAAATCCCCAATGGAAAACCAGACACGAAGTCCCCAAGACGAAGTCCAGACGCTAGAAGAGACGCTAGAAGAATAGAAGTAAGAAAGAAAGGAAAGAGGTATACAACATAATATACTGCTTCTTAAGTTATTTGTATTGGGTTGCACACTGCAGCTAGATTTGGGAAAGAACAATGAACACTTGTGTAAAAATATATTTTATGTTTTTATTCTCCAAATTGCAAAGAATGTGCAGAGTAAGAGATAAAGAGGTTAGGACTGCATACATGGAGATCGACAGGAGTTATATTCAGTTGAACTTTCAGCCAGACACTGTCTGTATCTACATTCGGACTAACTATATAGCATTCTGTAACTTCCGTGTAGCCACACCTGTTGAACTCCACTTAATAAATTGACCTTGTGTCACATCCTGCTCGTGCGGAGGGGTTGGTAAATATATATATATTCAACCTTGAAAACATTGCAGACCAGTGTAATTGATTGTACTAGACTTGTCTTTTTTTTCTTCAAACACTACTATGGCTTCGGTGCTACAAAACTACATGCATATAAACTGACTACATTCTTCCCAGCATTTTACTATTCACTTCTTCTCTATACTCTTGCAGTTATACACACTGGTCCCAAACGAAAAGACGCCAGTTTTTGCTTTTATTCTTCTATTTATTTTGTTTATGATAGTTCTTTTTTTATTTTTTCAAATTTGCAGTTTTCAATTTTAAAAATTAACTCAACATTTTATAATCTTTTTTTTTTTTTTTTTTTTTTTTTTTTTTTTTTTTTTATATGATAGATATATCTCTAAATTCCTTCTGGAAGATTCGATTGTACGCTTAAATAGTTAATGGCTCGGTTGAGATGACGATATTGCAACTGCTAGTATTTTATTTTTAATATCGTAAACACTTTCACTTTTCAAAATAAACCCCTTCAAAGGAACTCCTTATACACACTGGTCCCAACCACCTTTTTTTTATCCTCTGTTTAAATTTACATGTTTCAGTTACCTTTGGTCAAAAGCATTAATTAACAATTCATGAATTTCATTTTATAATCATCTCAAAGTATAAGAAGAAGAGTACTGATACGGGCAATTTGGAGATGCCAAAGATATTTTTTATCTATGTCTGCTGTAGGTTGGTGCAAAATATGCCACAAACCTGCTACCATAAGACAAAAAGATCTTTGGCTTTTATTTGTCTTATTCATCTCCTAGATTGTGTACCAATCATGGCTAAAAAAAAAAATCAATATGAAGTGAGACAAAACACATGCCACAACCAAACAACAATCATATGTGTGTGTTTATATGTGTTAATATATATATATATATATATATATATATATATATATATATATATTATATATTGTGTTTATGGCTGTGAGTTATATATATATATATATATATATATATTAACACATATAAACACACACATATGATTGTTGTTTGGTTGTGGCATGTGTTTTGTCTCACTTCATATATATATTATATATATATATATTTGTGTTTATGGTTTGTGAGTTATATATATATATATATGGAGGCGCGTGGGCTAGTGGTTACAGTCGTGGAAAATGGACTCCTCGATTCGAGTTCAATTCCTAGACGAAGCTGTTGGCATTTCACATAGCGCTAATACCCTTGGGAAAGGTATGAATCCATATATTCTCCCTCCAGCTATGGGTTAAATAGTAGGGCAGACTGGGCCCTTCAGCCTCGGCTAGGTAACCAGTCTAGGAGAGGGATAACTCTGAATTCAAAATTCCTGAGGCTGGTCGTTGATTGGGTTTGTGGCAACCCTTGATGCACCAATTCTTTCCTATCGACTGTGCCAAAAAGTGTGGATGGTCCAACACAAGCCTTCACCACTATAAACAAATCACTGTGTGGGTGTTCATTGTGTGAAGCCTCATGCGTCGAAAATTGACGAGAGAGTCCATAATATATATATATATATATATATATATATAGAGAGAGAGAGAAACATGCACACACACTGTTTGAGTTTATAACTCTCTCTTTCGGATAATAAAACTACTTATCATATGATTTATATATACTAAAAATCTATTGCCTGTGATTAAAATGGCTTCTCATATGATCCCATTGAAATTTTTATTTGTTAGAATCTTTGCACATTCATTTGAGTCCTGTCCCAAAAGATTATCCAGCAAAGGTTTATTGGTCTTATTTTCTTTCTCTGTCTTTCTTTTTTCTCTCTTTTTCTTAGTTCTTTTCTTTTGTCAACTGCAACTATTAGGATAGGGGAGGGTACGATAAAACAAAGTTTGTCATCAACACCTGTGGAATGAAATCAGTATAATAGACAGAGGTCATTACTGAAAAGTAAGACAGGTGTAAGAATCCTCATTAGGCCTTAATAACCTCCTTAGTTATTGTAGCATAGAAATGAATACCTGTTAATTATGGAAAAAAAGAGCAATATTTTTAAGACTGAAAAGTTCCATCACCTAAGTATAATATAAATAGTAAAACATTGTGGCAAGAGAAGTCACGCATGTCGTAGCTCAAAGCATGCACGACTACGTCTGGCATGTAAAATGAGATCGGGGGGAGTGTAATGGATTTAGGGAGATTGAACTTGCATCCTCCTGATCGTGAGTCGGCTTGACGTCGGACTACCTCGTTGGTGCTTGTAATTACCACACTGTGAGATTGACCCAGATGTGGGATTTTAGTATGATTATTTAAGGCCTGCCTTAACACACTGGGTAGTTGCGTTCCAGTCTTGCTGACGAAGGCAGTGACGTACGACAAGGAACAAGAGGTGAGTGAGCTTTGGTGCAGGACTGCTAGAAAAGATTGTTGCAGGCGAGAAGGACTTGGTCAGGAGAAGCTGGGAGAACGTCTGTTTTCGGTGGAGAGATCCAGCTGTCCAACCCGACGAATTTTCCATCTTTTATTATAAACATATATATATATAACTCTGAATTCAAAATTCCTGAGGTCGTTCGTTGATTGGGTTTGTGGCATTCGTGTACCAATTCTTTCCTATCAACTGTTCCAAAAAAGAGCGGATGGTCCAATACAAGCCTTCACCACTATAAACAAAATCCCTGTGTGGGTTGTTCATTGTATGAACCCTCATGCGTTGAAATCGATGAGAGAGTCCATATATATATATATATATATATATATATATATATATATAAACACACACTCTTCAATTGAAGCGGGAGACAAAATAACATTGGGTTTTACCATTTTCAGTGGCCCCCCAATGCCCCCTTTTCTATAGAAAGTCAGTTTAAAAAATAAATCACCTTTTTAGAGTTTTGTGAGAAATAATACCTAATAACATCTGTTGCGTAGTCAAGGTCTCCTTAGATTCTTCTAATGTCTACTTCTTTGGGTTATTGTTCTTCTGTTGGATGTCTCTGTTCTTCATCAGGGTTGGAGTTTCTTTATCCAAGGATTGTCTCTGGCTCTTCTTAACTTATGGAACAACACAAAGACATATTCTCATGTGCACACACGACTTTAATCCTCTAATGCATTGTTGACCCGCACACACATGGAGAGGAGCAGAGACAGAAAAACATGTCTTGCCCAAATCGGACTCTGGACTCCACTTAACTAACTTCTGATTTTACTTTCCCAATGTTGCTTGGTTATGTGATCATCTAAGCCAATAAGAATCCCGTTTCTAGATGAACTTGAGTTCAAGACCTGTCAATCAAACTGTCATAACTCATTAAAAATAATTAACAAGTTAAGAATAGTTAGAAAGAAAGAAAAACAGTAATTTACGAATTTGTTTATTTTTAAATTTAGAACAAATTTTAGGGATAAGAAGAATTGTTCCTCTTGAACTGTTAGCCAATAAACAAACTGGCGAAAAAATTTGAAGAAAACAGATGACTACTTTCAGAAAATAAAGCACTGAGTGAAAAACAAAAAAACAAGAGATGATGAAGACAGACATTGAATGTAGACAGATAGTTTTTGAGACTTGGATCAGAAAAATACAGAGACAGTGAAGATATTTTCAAAAGGGAGATTGAAAAGGAATTGATGAATTTAGAATTGGAAGGATTTAAGTTTTTTTTTTTTTTCTCCTCAGAAACAAAAAGAAAATTTATTTGCGGTTTGACTTTTAATGTGTTAACTATTTTGTTGTGCCTTTTGTATGTTAAAAAATACAGTCGTCTCTCAAAAACTAAGGACACATTTTCCTTTACAGAGAAGGAAATAGTATTTTCAAAAACAAAAAACACTTTCAAACTTATTTATTATTTTACATTTTGTCAGTCTGGTGAAAATGATTATTTTAATAAAAATTTCAATTTTCTTGGATTAGTATTTTTTGAAATTGAACATTTTTTAACTTCATCTTCCCATGTTTATTTATTGTTTTTCCTGGATATTCATTTTTCTCCAAAAAATATAATTGATCTGCTGCATTTTCTTAACTACTTTTGCCATAATGATGGCACGGAAAAAAAAAAATAAAGGTTTGATCTTTTCTTTTTAAAATTGATAACACTTTGTGACACAAACTATTTAAATCCAATTGTAATTTTAAACACTTTGTATTATTTGAATTTTTCAGACTGTTGTTCTCATCTTCATTGTTACATGCACAACATTTCGGCTGATGTGCCCTTCAGTCTTCTTCAGGTGTTTCTTGTCAAACTCTGGAGCCTTTATGTCATAATCAGAAGCCTCCACGAAATTCGAACCAAATCCTCTATCTGGTCCACCATTCTGTTAACCATGATCAGGTAAAGTGTTAAGCTATGTTAAGTATTCTGTTATTATCATACTTAGTCAGGATTGAACCTGGATGCAGACCCTCCAGATACACCTAAAGAAGGCTGTCGGGTACATCTGCTGAAACGTTGTCTATATAACAATGAAGATGAGGACAACAGTCCAAATAATACAAACTATCATGCCTCATCTAAAAAATTCAGTCAAATAATACTCTACACTTCTTGCTGAAAATGATAGGCTATGCCTATCCATTACATAAAGCATCCATCTTTATTGTATAATGTTCCATTAGAAATAATAAAATCCTGGTATCTTTGGTTTAGGAGAAAATATAATTTTTATAAAAATTTGGTAGGAGTTGCACTTATTTATGGGCAATACTGTATATAAATAGATAAAACATAAGCACTTACACACATGCTCACAAGCTATTCATGTGGGTATTAATAATGGTTTTGGTAATCTGATATAGTTTATATTTTGAGGGTTTTAAAGAACTATAAAATGAAGAATAAAAAATTGGATTTTAAACTTGAATAATGGATTTTATTTTGACTGGTCTATCAAATTTTATCACAGACATGTTACCATAGTTTGTCAATAGAATTTGTCAGGGAGCCAAAGTTTATGTGCAAAACACAAATATGCAGCTGTTTGAATCAAAGTTGGCATGACTTATTTTCCTTGAGGCTTTTATTCAAAGACCACACACAGTCAGAAAACCTCCTATATATATATATATATATATATATATATATATATATATATATATATATGATTATTATTATTATTGTTATACTACTAAAGCTGAGTGAATCAAAATTTTGTATCCTAAAGGCTTTTTTTACTGTTTAGATATTAAACTAAACAGTAAAAAAGCCTTTAGGATACAAAAGTTGATTCACTCAGCTTTAGTAGTATAACAATAACACGTACATTATGCTAAATTATTCCTTACTTTTAGGATTGAATTATGTTTGGAAAAAATACTGTTTTAATTGGTTCTGATTAGTCTTCATTTGCAATTAAGTCAAAAACTGATCAATCTCTTTACTTTTTGCCTATCACTTTCTTCCCTCTATGTATCTCTTGATTACATCCTTGTTATATAATGTTAGTTTCTCTGGGAGTGTAGAGAGAGACAGAAGAATTTGAAATGCATTTCTCTGTAAATTTCACAAGCAGCGACCCGTAATTTAAATTAGGTCAAACATTGCCTTTCTTAGAAAGCTTACAAAATGATTTTAATATTTTGACCGGCGTTTTTTTTTTGTTTGTTTGTTTTTTTTAAATTTTATTCGCTTTGCTAACTCACTTTTCCCTAATCTTGGTTATTTTACCCACAGCTGAATGGGTGACCCAACGGATCACATTTTGTCTAGTGTGTATGTATATATATATATATATATATATATATATATAAAAGATTCTTGAATTAAAAATTTTCAGCTATGAAATGCACATACTATTCTGATATTTGCCACATTGTTTTTCAAGTTTATTTTAACTTTTCTTCAAAAAATTCATAATAAAGGAAAGGTAAAAAAAATGATTGAAATAACACTGATGAAAAATAAAATTGCAGAACTGAAGGATGCTTGGAAAGGCATGAATCCATCTATTCTCCCCCCAGCTATGGGTAAACAGTTGTGCAGACTGAGCTCTTTATAAATAAAATTGCAGATGCTGCTGATTTTGACTTCAGTACAGTAAATTTATTTTCCTGACCTGGCCGGATTAGTGCAAGGCTTTTTAACAAACTAAAGCTCATACAGTAGCCAGTGCAAAAGTGTGTGGGCCTGTTGGCATCCCTTTTTGGGGTGCCTGAGGCACTGGGCAATAAACCTGGTTCTGACCCATTTAGACAAATAGGCAGGTGCTTCTTGGTAGAACAGCAGGATTAATTTTACCTCACTCACTGCTTCAGAATCTGAAGCTGCTGAACGCCAACAATAATTGTGTCGGATCTAAATACTTATATTGCCACTTTGTCCTTGGGAAAGGTTTGAACCCATTTGATCCCCACTCCCTAGCTATGCGTAAATAATTGTGCAGACTGGGCTTTTATAGATAATTTTTTTCGGTTCTTTGGTATTATCATTATTATCTATATATTTATAATCTTGTTCTTTAATTGTATGACTTATCATCTAGCAACACCCTCTGGTTAAAAATGAGACCGTCCAAATCATCCAAGATAAAATGCAAAAATGTAAATCCTGATTATCTGGTGTTGCTTATCCGCCGAATTCTTATGAGTGTTGTCACTTCAGCTAAATAATGGACCATTCCATTTTTATTATAAAGAAAGGGAAGAAAAAGGATATGCTTTAAAGAACACAGGAAAGATAGAGAGGGGTGAGCGTGTGGAAGAGATAACGCTAATGTGTTTCAATCGAACATAATAAAAAGATGAAAAGAAAGAAAGAAAAAAAAAAGAGTGAGTTAAATCAAGATTCTTATACTTTTTACATATTGAACTATTTTGCAATAGTTCTTGACTAAACATATCAAACGTTGTAATAATTACTGTGGTATATCCACAGGTCCTGTGAGTTGTTATTATTATTACAATTATTAATATTAAATATCATTAATGGTCAGTAATATCATCATTGGACCGTAATAAGCTACAGGTAAATAGAGGGGCCGGGTTAGCTCAGTCGGTAGAGCATACGGCTAGAAACCACAAGTTCCTAGTTCGATACTGGTCCTCGCCAACTCGGCATATGAGTAGCACAGATATCTATGCGGTAAAGTAAGGAGCTGATGGTAGGTGTGGTGCTCCACTTCAGACGCTAAAATAATCTCCTTGGTCTAGCGCAAGTGAAAATGAGATAGACTCACTTGCTGATTGGCTGATACCGACTTTAGGCCGCCCCGGCGACTTTACATTACTTAAATAGTATCTGTATGTCTGTGCACAAGAAATTGATCAGCATAGTAAGGGTTAATAATCTTGAGTAAATTGAAACGCACATTCATTTTTTATTTTCTGTTTGTGTAATTCATACTTTATGAATTTAGCAATTCCGCATATTAAGATTTGTGGGTTTTATTATCAACATGCAGAGATGCTAATTGGTATGCGTCCTGCGTCCCTGACACACAGAAATCTAAATGGACACATTAAAATTGTATCCATGCATCTCAGTGTTTTTCTTTTTTCTTCCCCCACCATTTCAAGCTAACTGTAAATACATTTCAATATTTTCTTAGAAATGAATTACACAGGATACGTTACAATGTAGGAGTTCGACAGCTTGAGTTGTTTCTCCAGATCATAAATAAAAACCCTACAATCTATTAAGAAACTTTTAGTTGGGACCCATAAATTTTTCTGGGGACTCATTCAAAGCAAATATGTGCATCCCAGGACGCACTGAATCAAAAAGCTATCGGCATCACTGAACATGTATAGACTGAAAAGCAAAGATCAAAAACAATATTTTCAATGTTACATGATGACTCAATTAAAAGGATAGGCTCTGTTGGCGTATAAGACGTTTTATTTTTTTTCCTCACTAGATAAACGAATAAGATAATTAAAACGTCCCATTATGTCACATTGTCATAAACTTGTTAAACACTTTGACATTGGCAAACAAGTCAGTTGCTTTTTGTGTGTGTAGTCTCGCCATTTGCCTTGATCATAATAATAGGTTTGCCAATTATGAGCAATAAGCACGTACTCTATTTCTCCTCCTCTTCCTCCTCCCCCAACAAGAGCATTTACAGTTCTCTGACGCCCTGTCGGCTGGGGTGTTAGAATGCACTCACTGCCCCTCTGCAGAGGAGTAAGACTCCCCCAATGGGGCCACCTGTTGGCCGTCGGTGGCGAGCTGTGATGCTTAAGGATAGAACCTGACTGAGCAGTCCATGACTTGTAATATTCCACTTCAGGCTTTTCATGGGCAAGATGGGCGGTCGGAGAGGCCCCCTCCAATCAATCAGCTAGCCACGTCAAGCCCTAGCACCTATAGGATTGCCCCAACTCTATTGCCTTATGGCAACTCCGAATCCTTATCATATGGGTGCTAGAAGGCGGTGGCTGAGGGTCTACATGTCCTGAGAATGACGTTAAACTCTATCTGATGGTGAGGTTCCAGTTTTGGAGGTTTGGGGAATGTGGAGCACCCTTCATCACCATTGCTCCCTGGTCCACTCTGACCAACACTGTAGTTGGGGTCGTTATTTTAATAGTCACTGGGCAGCAATTTTTGAGGCAGGAGACCGGGACACACTTCCTCATAAATTACCTGGATTTAATCTATGAAGCCTAGTGCTTAATCCTAGTATTTTCCTGTAACAAGTGAAATTAATTACATTGTGAGACTAAGCAGGTGCAAGTCTTGCTTACAAGATGTCTGCTTATTTCAGAGATTGAACTCACAACCTCCAGTTTATGAGCAATCAGAGATGCTGATAAGTACACGTCCTGTGTCACTGATGCATTAAAATCTAAAAGGATGCAGTAAAATCGTATCCATGCGTCCCAGTGTTTTTTTTTTTTTTCTTCCCCCACCATTTCCAGCTAACTGTAAATACATTTCAATATTTTCTTGGAAAGGAATTACACGCTATGCGGTACAAGGTAGGGGTTAGACGGCTTTAGTTGTTCATAGATAAAAACTCTGCAATTTATTAAGAAACCTTAGTTGGGATACATCAAATTTCCTGGGGACTCATTCAAATCAAATACATGCATCCCAGGATTCACTAAATTAAAAAGCTATCATCATCACTGAATAATGTCTTTTTATAAGCATTCTATTACCCCAGTTGGTTGGAATGTTTTGGCTAGCAAAGAAAGATAAAACCCAAGGCAGTTACTTTTGAGATCAGTTACGTTTTTTTTCTCGGTTGCCTGGAGAACCTTTGCCCCTCACCTGTTTTTCTTTTTAAAAAAATGAAAATATTCTGCTCTGAAGAAGACGACCTGAGTACATATGGTTTTCTATTATTATTTTATTTTACATTTAAAATGATTTTGAATAGAATGCTTTATATGTAAACAAATTTCTGTCAAAACACGTGTCGGCATATTCTAAATTTTATCCATATAAATATATATTTTTCCATTTATCTTTTCAACATATCTGTCGGATTCATTTCCATCTTTCTTACTTACACACACATATATACAAGGTGCGTCATTAAAGTATCGAGATTGAAGCTGTATTTACCAAGATAAAAATGAACAATGAATGGAACATTGATTTCTTTTTCAGAATACAAGGTGTGTCAAAAAGTACAAAATAATTAATTTTTTGACACACCTTATATATATATATATATATATATATATATATATATATATATATATATATCATGGCTTTTTAGTTTAGTTTCCCTTATCTGTAAACTATGCATTACTATGATTGTTTATAGGAGGAATAGTGGAGTGGTTTCCTGTTACCCTCTCCAGAGTATTTTTATCTGAACATTAACTCTTGGGGTACATCAACCCTCTGATAGGTTTTGTTTTTATTCTTGCTGGGTTGATTACCATCCTCCTCATCAACATTGAAGTGAGATGAGGAAGCTGGTTTAGTTCTCTGATCATAATTAAAATGACTCTCCCCCCCCTCTCTCTCTCTCTCTCTCTCTCTCTCTCTCTCTCTCTCTCTCTCTCGGTCTTGTACTCTGGTTTGGTCATGGGAGCACTACTAGTGTAGCATGTCTTGGGCAGGAAAAGCTGTATCCTCTGCAGAGGGGTAAGACCCACCCCCACCCCAAAACAAGGTGTATCCTTGGTATGAAACTGCATTTGATGATAAGCCTCCAGTGCTGGAGATATGAGTATGGAGTACACCTTCAATGCCATTACTCTCAGGTCCACTCTTACCCAGAATGGTAATACCTGTTAGCATCCCATGGGTCAAATAGATATGTTTAAAAATTATTCACATTCGATGGGATGTATGCAAAAAAAAAGAAAAAAAAACTTTTATGGAACAACTACGCAAAAAATGTAAAATGAATGCAATTCTCTAACCTCTAGGAATAAAATAACCTTAGAGAGGTTGACATGCTGTTAAAATTAATTATTCCTATTTGTTTTTTTACTCTACAGAGTTAAACTTAATAATTATCAAGACAGAAATAAATCTTGTTACCTTTACTTTAACCACCACCCTGTTGGCGAGGGCATAGAATACAACGACTGCACCTCTGCAGAGGGGTAAGCCTCCCCCAATGAGGCTACCTGTTGGCCGTGGGTGGCAACCCGTGATGCTTAAGAATGGAACCTAGGTGGCTGAGCAGTCCATGACGTGCAACAGTCTACTTTGGCCCTATCTTGGGCTAGACAGGCGGTCAGAGAGGCCACCTCCAATCAATTGGCTGGTCACATCAAATCCTAGCACCTATATGATTGCCCCAACCCTATTGCCCTTATGGCAAGCCCCAACCTTTTTTATCATATGGGTGCTAGAAGGCGGTGGCTGCGGGTCTACATGTCCTGGGAATAACGTTAACCTCTATCTGATGGTGGGGTTCCAATTTTGGAGGTTTGGGGAATGAGGAGCACACCTTCATCACCATTGCTCCCTGGTCCACTCTGACCCGGAGTGATAGTACCTGTTAGGGTCCATCTATGGGTTAAAAAGAAAAATGTATTTATAAAAAAAAAAAAATTGAGTATCCATTAAGAATGACTTTATTTCAAAACTTTATCGCATTAAATGATCCACTGAGGTTGATATGCTGTAAAACAAACCAAACCTGACCCATAGTGGTAGTACCTGTTAGGGTCCCATCTATAGATTAAATAGAAAAACATGAGTTTATAAAACAATTGCGTATACATTAAAAATGAATTTATTTTAAGAGTTTGTCGGTATTAAATGACCCACTGAGGTTGATATGCCATAAAACAGAACAAACCAAACCAAATTCACTTTAACCAGTTAGGAATAGGTGACAAGATATCCTGCAATTAATTTCTTTGTCCTCAATCATCTTACTCCAAAAATAAGTGGCAAAAGAAATTCTGTGAAATGGTAATTCAACCTCATTGGGCTCAATCCTATGGTCAACCATCTTAGAACCAATTTGGTAGAAGATCTGATGGAAGGTGTGGTACTCCAACTCAACAATAACAATCTTCCTGGTCTAGCACTAGCGAAAAAGAGGATAGTTGTACTATCAAACCCCTCCGCACGAGAAGGATGTGACATAAGGTCAATTTTTTAGGCAGAGTTTAACAGGTTTGTTGAGTGTTTTGATATATCAGGTATGTGCTAGATCCTCGCCCATACTTATAGACTAGGCGAGATCATGTGATCTAACTCTTGGCCAATCACTGGCAGTACTCTGAGGCTGATACAATACTTAACTGACCCTACTGGTCATAATTACTGCAACATTCATGGACAACGGACATAGGATTAAATCACTGGACCTTTACCAATATGCAGGATAGGACTTATATGCTTACGAAAGGATTCCATAACATAGGACTTTCTTTAAGCCATTTTCAACTGGCCAAGGATGGCACTTAAAAACTTTACAAGGTTTGATCAGAGTTTTCCTTCTCCTAGACTGGTTACCTAACCAAGGTTAAAGAGCCCAGGCTGCTCTGATATTTACCCATAGCTGGAGAGAGAGAGATGAAGGGTTCATACCTTTCCCAGTGGATGTAATAGTGTGACTGGAGTTCAATCTTGCTTTCTATGATGCTGTAGTCCAGCATGTTAGACATTATGCCATGGAGACTCCCTTACCAGGAAAAGTGCCCTCCCCTATACTACTTGCTTGGTATCTTCAATCTAGCTAGTCTTTTTCATATGAATAGTCAGTTCTGGTACTAGCTTTTGTTACTTTCTGTAAAACTCTAGAAATGCTAGAAATTCTATTTGTAAATTATTTCCCAATTCTGCAAATTATTATTGTCAAATGGTTTCTAGCATGACATCAGAAATTGTACAAAAAATAAATTCTGCAGATCTGCCTATTGTCAGTATTGGTCAAACGGCAAGGGAGTCTGTCCCCTTTTTTGCAAGCACTAGACTAGGAAGATTGTTTTTGTTGAGGTGGAGCACCACACCTTCTGTTAGATCCCAGATGGTTTACTACACAGATCAGATTACCCAAGCAGTGCTACTCATGCACTAGTTGGCAGGTGCCAGTATTAAACCCAGAACATTATGATTCAAAACGCCAGTTTCTTAATTAACTTTTTCAAGTAAATAATTGAGATGCCTCGGTCAAATTGCACACATCAAGGAACGCTCTGATGCCTTGCTTGAAATGCAATTTTGGGTGAATTTAATTGGTTATCGGGTGAAATGCAATTTTCGGGTGAATTTAATTGGTTATCGGGTGAAATGCAATTTTCGGGTGAATTTAATTGGTTAACGGGTGAAATGCAATTTTCTGGTGAATTTAATTGGTTAACGGGTGAAATGCAATTTTCTGGTGAATTTAATTGGTTAACGGGTGAAATGCAATTTTCTGGTGAATTTAATTGGTTAACGGGTGAAATACAATTTTCTGGTGAATTTAATTGGTTATCGGGTGAAATACAATTTTCTGGTGAATTTAATTGGTTATCGGGTGAAATGCAATTTTCGGGTGAATTTAATTGGTTATTGGGTGAAATGCAATTTTACGGGTGAATTTAATTGGTTATCTACTGAAAAATGAAGTTGATAGCTATACTACTTATGCACTGAGTTAACAGGGGTCGGTATTAAACCAGAATCTTGTGATTCCTAGGCAGATGCTCTACTGACTGAGCTAAACTAGCCTCTTTTGAAATAGTACAGAAATAATATTTTAATTTTTATGTCCAAAGTTTGTTAGTAAATGCCCAGTTAATTTCTGTATTTCACAAGCCACTGGTTTTTGATTTTCTTTTTAGAGTGGGTGTTTTTAATATTACTGCAAATATGTTTATCATACAACTTCTAAAAGGCCGCACTCTTGAGTTAAGAAGTAGATTTTATTTTAAGATGAATAATAAACAATTACAAGTCCATAAAAGAACTAATTTTAAAAGATTAACTCAAAAAAAAAATCTAATTATTTTACCTTGAAGACCTTCTGCATATATAGATTAAAACAATCTATATTGCTATTTCTTTTAACATGGGTGCAAAAAGTAGTCAACAGGGTGGCCTAAAGTTGGTATCAGCCAGACAGCAAGGGCGTCTATCCCCTTTTCACTAGCGCTAGACCAAGGAGATTGTTTTTGTGTCTGAGGTGGAGCGCCACACCTACCATCAGCTCCTCACTTTACTGCACAGATCGCTGTACTACTCATCTGCTGAGTTGGCGAGGGTCTGTATCGAACCAGGAACCTTGCGATTCCTAGGCAAGTGCTCTACCGACTGAGCCAAGTAAAAAAAATAGATAAATATAAAATTTTGTTTTTTGTTTTTATAGTGTGCTTGAAGCATTAATTAATGCAAATTTATGTTGAAAAACATATTTAAATTTAAAAGAACATATTTAAAAACATATTAAATTTAAAAGAAAATTTAAATAAATATGTTTTTCAACATAAATTTGAATTATTTTGCCTTAAAAAAAAATATCTTATTAAATAAATAAATAATTTTTAAAAAATCGATTTATCACCCAGCACCTATAAATGAAATTAGAATGAGAGGCTGTGCAAATCGTCTTTCAATTACCCAATGCAGAATGTTCTTTTAATGACAACAATTGGCTAAATTGCGTCCCGGAAAAAGAGGAAAACAGAAATATATTTTTTTGCCAATATTAATGAAAAACAAAATTCTCTACATTTGACAATTGGAGAAGCCCATGTAATAAGGCAATCATCCACAGACGGTTGGAATCTGAAGTCAAAATTTTGTGCCCTTATGGCAAGCCCCAAGCCCTTTTTATCATATGGGTGCTAGAAGGCGGTGGCTGCGGGTCTACATGTCCTGGGAATGACGTTAAACTCTATCTGATGGTGAATTTGCAGTTTTGGAGAATGTGGAGCACCCCTTCATCACCATTGCTTCCTGGTCCACTCTGACCCGGAGTGGTAGTACCTGTTAGGGTCCCATCTATGGGTTAAATAGAAAAATGTATTTATAAAAGAATTGTATTATCCATTAAGAATTGATTTATTTCAAAACTTTATCGGCATTAAATGACCCACTGAGGTTGATATGCCGTAAAACAAAACGAACCAATCAATCAATCAAAATTTTGGGGGGGGGGATATCTGGAGCGACTATTTTATCGTAATGCTTTCTTATCCTTGTTAATAATAATACTTCAGACACCTGCTTGGGGGGTGGGGGGGCAGTTGTTTTGCCTTTGAAGAAGCAAATATTGCTTTGTCAACTTTTGCTCTCTCCACTTGATAGAATTAGCCAAGGAAATTAACCAGTGGTTGTTTTTATCTGTGGATTGTTTGCCTTAATGATTCTGTTCCCCATGGTCTTGTGAACATTTGATGAATAAAGTTGCAGAGATGTTCAATTGTTATATACCCCTTGTTCTGGGTACATAAATAGTGAGAGAGTTCTTATGAGGAGATGAGAGATGAGTGGCATTCATATATGTCTCCCACATATTTAAGTCTTTATCTTACCTACATAAGAGTAGCTTGGCTGGTACCTTATTTTTGTTTCTTGCATTGCTGGGACATTCTTCTAACTGGTCTTAGTTCTGGTCTCTTCATCTCTTCTAATTGGTCTCTGGTCTCTTCATCTGGTCTTAGTTCTGGTCTCTTCATCTCTTCTAACTGGTCTTAGTTCTGGTCTCTTCATCTCTCTAACTGGTCTTCTGGTCTCTTCATCTCTTCTAACTGGTCTTAGTTCTGGTCTCTTCATCTCTTCTCTGGTCTTAATCTCTTCTAACTGGTCTTAGTTCTGGTCTCTTCATCTCTTCTAACTGGTCTTAGTTCTGGTCTCTTCATCTCTTCTAACTGGTCTTAGTCTGGTCTCTTCATCTCTCTAACTGGTCTCTGGTCTCTTCATCTCTTCTAACTGGTCTTAGTTCTGGTCTCTTCATCTCTTCTAACTGGTCTTAGTTCTGGTCTCTTCATCTCTTCTAACTGGTCTTAGTTCTGGTCTCTTCATCTCTTCTCTGGTCTCTGGTCTCTTCATCTCTTCTAACTGGTCTTAGTTCTGGTCTCTTCATCTCTTCTAACTGGTCTCTTCAAGATCTCTTCTAACTGGTCTCTCGCTGTCATATGAGTTTTATATTTTATGTGATCCCATTTTTTTATTTTGAACCAGACTTCTCAACCGCAGTGGAGTCGAAGCGGAGATGATCTTTACATCATGGCGTGTCCCGCTCAACTGCTGATTGACTAAGCTCTGGGTCTTCCGTTCCTAGGCCAGTCTGTGTGACCGGAAGGAAGGTCACATAAAGATTGTTACCTATCAATCATCTCACACAACGGTTTTTGAATTTCAATGATTTTTCAATTCAAAATCTAGCTACACTAACCATCTAAAAAAAAAACAACGGTTTATCAATATACAACACAATGGCTTGAAAGAAACCGAATCCTTGTTACACAGCCTAGAAAAGGCAACTCGGATCATCAGCCTATATGGGAATTCCGATAAAAATGAGTTGATGTGTTTTAGAAATGAAGGAGACATCTCTACACTCGATAGAACAATTCATGTACCTAGGCAGTAATATCTCATCCACAGAAAGCGATGTTAATGCATGCATAGGAAAGGCATGGTCTACTATAAACAGATTATGAGTCATATGGAAATCTGATCTCACTGACAAGTTAAAGTAACGATTCTTTCAAGCCATAGTTGTATCAGTGCTACTGTACTGCTGCACCCCCTGGAACCTAACAAAGTGTCTTAGAGAATAAGTTAGATGGGAGCTGCACAAGAATGCTGCATGCAATTTTTAAAAAGATGTGGAAACAACACCTCACAAGAAAACGACTGTATGGCCACTTGTCCCATATCATACAAACCATCCGAGTAAGATGGAAAAAGCTGGAGAAGCAAGGACAAACACATATGTGCTGTTCTCCTATGGAAGCCAGCACATCGGCACACCAGTGTGGGCCGTCTAACAAAGATGTACATTGACCAGCTGTGTGCAGACTCTGGATGCTGTGCAAAGGACCTCCCAGGGGTGATGAGTGATAGGGACGTTTGGCAAGAGACAAGATTAGGGATTCATGTTCATGGTATGTTCATAATTATATTTTATATAGTGATAATACCTGTGGGAAAGGTCTAGACTGGTTACCTATCCATGGTTAAAGAGCCCAGTCTGCCCTACTATTTTACCCATAGCTGGAGGGAGAATATATTTGAAGTGTTTCTTGTCAAATCTTGGAGTATTCATGAAACTTCGAACAAAACCCTTTTATGTCTAAGATTAGGGATTCATGTTCATGGTATGTTCATAATTATATTTTTTGTTTATGATAATGATATCAGGAGCCCCCACCCCCACTGGCCCTGGGAATGTGAATGACAAATTTCTTATCTGATAGAACAACTGGATTAGTCTGGTTTGTCTGTTTTTATAAATTAATAAATCTTTAGTGATGGCTTTAATTTCTCTAGGTGAGTCACAAAATGGCTATCAAGTTTGATGAAACTGATACTAAACCTTCAAAAATATGTGTGTGTGTTAGGTATATGCAAATGTTTCCAACATTTTTGTTTTATTTCTTTTAAACAATATTTGCTTCATAAATCTATGCCATTATTATTCAGTTTTGAAAGCATTTTCCCTGATTTTTTTTTTTTTTTTTTTTTGTCTATGGCATTGAATAACCCACAAAGTTTGATATGCCATTAAACAAAAAAAAAATCATATTTTTTATAATGCCATACCAATCGTCAATTCTTACTCTTGAGATTAATTTTCTACTTAAATAAAAAAGCGTCGCATATTTTGTTCTTCCGCCCACACGTGCAACATGCCACCCGCTGTCTCTTCGATCGACAGACCGTTGTTGGCTCATCACACGTTCATGAATTTTGCCCTTCTATCTCACTACACTCCCCCATGATCTGCAGATCACAGACGTGACAACAAAATTATAAACCGAGCTAGGAGGGTGTTATACTTGCCCAAACCGTGTTTTACCCTAAAGAGTATTGAGACTGTTAAATAAAACATAACAAGAATTAGCACTGACTGATCTAGGCAACGTGGCTTTAAGTTGCTTGGTTGCACAGACATCTTTATTCAAATATTAAAATTTAAATTTAAAGATTCAATTTCAATACTTTCTCATCACACCTTGCATATTCTACAATTGCTGCCGTAGGAAATGAACACGGTTCAAATCCTGGATGAAGCGGTTTGCATTTTATATAGTGCTAATACCTATGGGAAGGGTATATATCCAAATGTTTTCCCTCCAGCTATGGGTAAATAGCAGGGCAGACTGAGCTCTTTAACCTTGGTATGGCAACCTGTCTAGAAAAAGGAAAACTTGTTAAACTCTGCTTAAAAATTGACCTTGTGTCCCAACCTACTCATTCAGAAGGGATGGAGAATATGTATATGATTGATTGATTGATTTTAACAGCATGTCAAACCGTCTAGGGTTATTTTATGTCTAGAGATTAGGAATTCATGTTCATGGTATGTTCATAATTATATTTTTTGTGTAGTTGTTTAATATTTTGTTTTTAACACTGTCCTATTGAATATGATTAAACAGATCTATTTGACTCCAAGATAGGACCCTAACCGATACTACCACTCCAGGTAAGAGTGGACCTGGTAGTAATAGCAATAAAGGGGTACTCCACACTCCCAGTTTTCCAGAACAGGAGGCTCCCTATCAGATGCAGTTTAACTCTTAACATCCTGTTGATAATTTTCTAAGTCCAGAGCATTCCTATAAGGATATATAAAAAAAATGGCTAAAAATGACCTTTGCATCTAAAGTTACCTGTTATTTCCCTTAAATAAAAGACTTCTAAATGTATTATTTCTCTGAAAGTTTGAGATGAGGCTTGAAGATTAGTATTATTAGCGTTATTCAGACTATTGTCCCCATCTTCATTGTTATTTGTACAACGTTTCGGCCGATATACCCTCCGGCCTTCTTCAGGTATTTCTTGTCGGACTCGGGAACCTTCCGAATACGACAAGAAAGTTCCCGAGTTTGAAAAGAAGGTTCCCGAGTCCGAGAAGAAATACCTGAAGAAGGCCGGAGGGTATATCGGCCGAAACGTTGTACAAATAATAATGAAGATGGGGACAATAGTCCGAATAATGCTAATAATTCTAAATGTATGTTTAATATTACATTTAAACAAAGGCTATCATTTGGGGTAGATTGGGAAAATGAATAAGACTTCCGGCCGGGTGGAATAAGGCGGTATAGGATGTTAAGAGTTTTAATGTCATACCAAAGATTCTCTATTTTTCGGAAGTAGATCTTACCCCCTCTGCAGAGGCTAGTCAGCATATTCTAAGTCTACGGGCTTTAAATTTGTAAATTTCTTTCTTTATCTTTGTTAGCTGTTTCTTGAAATTATTCTGTAGTGACTGACATTTAAATTGTCTTTGTTTTTTTTGTTTTTTGTTTTGTTTTTTAACATTCTTATTTTCCACCTTTTTCCTGGGTTAGGTTACTATTTATCTTTTTAAATTGTAGGTCACATTTTAAAACCAGTTTTTCTCCTATTTATTTATTTTTTTTAAACAGTAGGTGTAATCCAGTTGTAAAGGAAGATGCATTGGGTAAATGTCTAAGTGACTATTTATTTTGCAAGTCTTTATTTGTGTCTACTAACTTGTCTAGAACTATATAACCAACAGTAGGAAATGTAGGAAGTGCGTGGTGTAATGATTAAAGTCATGGGAAATGGACTTGTCGCCCCGAGTTCAAATCCTGGTTGTGGTAATTGCATTTCACTTAGCGATAATACCCTTGGGAAAGGTATGAATCCTACTCTCCCTCCAGCTATGGGTAAATAGCAGGGCAGACTGGGTTCTTTAACCATGGTTAGGCAACCGGTCTAGGAGAAGGAAAACTCTGAATTCAAACCTGTTAAACTCCGCTTAAGAAATTGACCTTGTGTCGTATCCTGCTTGTGCGGAGGAGTTGGTAAATATATATATATATATATATATATATATATATATAACCAACAGTTGCAAAGTTTATATTTGGGCATCTCTTTTAGAATTGCATTGATCAAGGTGTAATTCTGTGTCAATATGTATTCACCCAACTCCTCCACCACAGCTCATAGTAGCAAACCCATGTTTAGACCACAGTCTTTTTTTTATTTATTAAATCATGCTTCTGTGCACACATTACACATTCTTTTGTAAATTTCACTTGGCTTGCACTTCTCAGCCATCAAAGATTTTATGACAGACCTCTGTTCAAGCCTGGGGCACTGATTTGCCACCATTTTGAATAGCCTCAAAAATGAATATTTTTGTGAGATTAGAATAATTTTTGCTATAAACCAATTCCAAACAATACAGTTTTTTATGGAAAAAAATTCTTAAAAAAATATTATTTTGCTTTTTTTTTTTTTTTTTTAAATTCCTTTTTTTTTTTTTTTTTTTTTTTTAATTCCCTTTTATGTATTTTTATTTTTTTAAAATTCCCTTTTTTTAATTTATTGAATGATTTTCAATTATACATCCTCTGACCAAATCCATTTCAGCAATTGACAACTATTTTATATGATTCTGTAAAATGATCTCTTTTAATCACATTGCTGAGTATATTACACAGCTTACATATGTTAATATTGTTTTCTTTAATTTCAATTGGCTTTTACTTGTAGAAAAGAGTTTGAGACTGTATAAGTTAATACACTTTTTTCTTAGGTTATTTATTTTAACTCTGTAATTATCTTTTTCCTCTGTTCTTTTGTTCTGTTCTTTTATGCAGAGTGCTCAATATTAAAAAAAAGATAGAACAATATTGATTATAAATAGTAATTAGTTATAACCAATGTTTTTTAATAGTCCATGACAGCTGTTTCATGTTCAATGCGATTATTCAAATAGTTGTTATCATTATTCTCTGTGACAGAGAACGAGAAAGGAAAGGGAGCAAGACATTGTCTTGACTGCCGGGATTGAACTCGCGTCCTCTCGCATGCAAAAACAAATGCGATTTGGGCACTGGACGGATGCGAGGTTCGACTGATGTGCCCGGATGTTTGTGTAAATATGTCCATAAATGACAAGTGAGTCGAGCGCTGGGTGTCAGCAGAAGCAGTCGACAAAGCGCTTTGCAATGACCCAGTAAAGAAATGGATTTTTGTCCAACAGAAACAAAACTAAATAGGAAATATGATTTTGAACTGCTAAAGATTATTTCGACTATGATGACAGATTTTCCAGCTGCTAGATGAAGATGAAGAATTGACCAAAAGTAAGTCTGGCTTGTGAGAAGACTGTGAACTTGCTTGTTTTTGGTACCCCCCTCAGCAGGAACTTCTTGATTCGAACATCTATTTCCCTCCATATATTTTCCCCCCTTCTATATTCTCTACACATTGTGGAATGTTATACTCATCTTGGCTGCTATACCCACAATGTTTTGGCCACTGTATTCTCCAGCCTTCTATGGGTGCCTTTTGTCATACTCTATAAAGTTCCAGGAATTCAGAACTTAACCCTTTATTTGAATCATGGGGATACATTGATTTTTTTTTTACCATCCATGCCTTGGAGGTACCTCACATCAGCCACTTCTCGCCTTTATCACCACTATTGCAAGTGGAATAAGGATTGAACTCACAGACTGAAGGCACCTGAAGAAGTCCAAAGAGTTCAGCGACTGAAATGTGAGTATAGCATTCCACAATGTGTAGAGAATAATGACAATTCAACTTTGAAATATCAACAGACATTAAAATAGTTGTTTGATGTTTAATATACTTTGAATAATTGAACATTAAACCTCCATTTGAATAATTATATTCAATGTGAAACAGCTGCTATATATATATATATGATATATACTATTAAATGTTAATTTTGATTATTATTACTAACATTATAAAAACAACTCCTTCCTAGTTAAGATATTATCTATTGTTGATGTTAATGAGTTGTGCACCTGGATCTCTTTAGAATAGTCTCAAGAATTTGAACAATGTATATGTGGACTCTCTCATCGATCTTTGAACCATCAGGGTTCATCCAATGAACAACCTACACAGTGTTTTGTTTATAGTGGTGAAGGCTCGTGTTGGAACATCCACACTTTTTTGGCACAGTCAATAGGAAAGAATTGGAGCACAAGGAATGCCACAAACCCAATCAATGACTGACCTCAGGTTTTTCAAATTCAGAGTTTTCCTTCTTCTAGACTGGTTACCTATCTATCCATGGTTAAAGAGCCCAGTCTGCCCTACTATTTTACCCATATTCTCTCTCTTTTCCCCAGAAGGAGAGTGTTTTTAGGCATTAATTTTCTTTCTTTCTTTCAGTTAAATTACCAGATGGATTCAGAAGTGAAAGTGAGTTATTTCACCGAGGAAGAATTGCTGATGAATCTCTCTTGGTTATGCATATTACCTCTTCGAGATTACAAGAATTTGACAGACCAAAAAATCAGTATGTTTTTTTTTTTTTTTTTTTTTTAAACTTTTTTTTCTGTTCTTTCTTTTTTTAAAACTTTTTTTCTGTTCTTCTTTTTTTTTTTTTTTTTTTTTTTTTTAAACTTTCTCTTTTTTATTTTTTTTTTTTAATCAAATACTGTACTAAGTAGAATTAGTTTGTTTTAAGTCATTTAATGCTGACTAAATTTTGAATTCGTAGCGATATTTAGGTAGAAAACAAATGTATATATGTATTGGTTTGAACTATTGTTCAATTACTCATACTTTTGAGTACAATCCCATTTTTTTTTAAGAAATGTAAAATCTGGATGGTCTTGTTTTCGTGAAAAGTTTTTTCAAATTACTTGCTTGTTTGGTAGTATTTTGTTCGCACTAGATCAAAGTCTACATATTCTAGTAGTATATATTTCCCTGTAAATCTCTCTTAGCATGTAGTGCATATTGGGAATTCTTGCCCTGTAAGTAAANTGATGAATGGGTGGTGTTAGGTGTGCCTATGTGAAAGCAGGTCAGCTCAACCTGTCTCTTCTATTTTTTGTTGTATTTTAAGTTCCATTCTCCAATGGTAGGTTGAGTAGAATTGGTTAAAGAAAAATTCTTCGTAACTATGAAATAACATATGCATGTGTGTGTATGAATTACTTATTTGCACTCTTGTTTTATGGAAGCTCAGCTCATCCTGGATGATTTGATGGGTAGAACCATGAATAATCTGCAGAAAACAAGCTACTTCATCAATGATAACTCACTGGTTAACCATTACCATCTCTCAAGCTTCCTGAATCTTCTCATCAGTGGTGGAGGTTGATGGGTGTCCTGCTCCCTCTTTGTGTGTCACACTTGTCTGGCCACTTTTAAACTTTTCCTGAGTCCCAATCTGCTATGGTAGCAATCATGAACAAAATAAATAAATAACCCATTAATAGCTAAACTACTCACCAAATTCAATAATAGCAACCAAAAAGAAATTATACTTTGCTGGATACCAAGTCACATCGAAATCCAAGGAAATGAAATAGCAGACTCAGCAGCAAAAACAGCTAAAAACAATCCACTTGATACACACTTTAAAATACCTTTTGCTGACTTAAAAAGAACCATAAACATATACACAAAACAAAAATGGCAAAATTATTGGAATAACTTCCAAAACAACAAACTACATGAAATAATGCCACAAATAGGAAAACTTCAATAAATCAAACCAAAATATCCAGAAAAGAGAAGTAATATTATCCAGACTAAGAATAGGACACTCATACATTACCCATTCATACCTCCGCAAAAAAAGAAGCAGCCCCATATTGCATACCATGCAAAAACCCTACACAATCAAACACATTTTAACAGAATGCAGCAACCTAAAACAAATACGAAAAAATACTACCAAAGAACAAATCTAAAACAGATATTCTATCAAATAAACCCAGAAAAACTACTCGGATACATAAAAGAAGCACACATCTACAACAAAATCTAAAAATCTTTAAAAAAAAATGAAAACACAAACATATGTTAAAAAAAATAATCTAAAAGTTTCATTCACAAAAAATGTCAAAAAAAAAAAAACCTTTAGGAAATTAAACATTATCACCAATTCATTTCAAAAACGTAGTCGGCATTAAATGACCCATTGAGGTTGATATGCTGTAAAACAAGAACAAAATATAAAAAAAATAAAACTTTTAAACTTCTCTATCAACTCATACACACTTCTTCACGGTAATGGATTGCCCCATATTGTGTTAAGTCTTCAATGAATTTCAGTCTCTAATGTTTCATCTGACCAGAGAAATTGGGTCACTTCCTTGGTGCATACTACAGGAGCAATTGCCCCTGTAGCCCTGCCCTTGATATGTCACTGTTTATATGTTCAGGTCATCCCCAAACACCGTGTTTCAACATTACACATCTCTTCAGTGTAGACAAGAAATACCTGAAGAAGGCTGGAAGGCACATCGGCCGAAACGTTGTATAAATAACAATGAAGATAGTCAGAATAATACAAATAATATGTTTATCTTAATTTTACAGAAAATCTACTTTGGTTTTGGATTCCCGAGAACATCTTGTGTTCTAAGACTCGACATTCCCAAACTCACATTCTCCATTTTCTGCGGTCGGTTGAGGCACAAACCGTTTCCGCAATGGACAATTCCAAATGAATCTCCTTTAAAAATGTTAACATTAGATAGCAATGTTTGAAATCATATAACATTGTGTTAATTGATTCAATATATGTAACTATGCAAATAATTAAATCTTATCATTAAACAAGAATAATTGCTTGGCTGGTTGATTACGACATGTACTTTCATGTTAGGCTCAGAAAGAGCGGTTTGAAATTGAGTTTCTCTCTTGATTTTGATTGGCATAAAACCTTGAACTCTTGTGACCCTATTTAGGCTAAAGGTCAGATGCAACAAACCAGATTTTGGCTGAAAAGTTGCCTTGTAATCAGTTTGTAAATAGCAAAATCTGCAGGGGTTCTCTCCATTAAAAATGCTATCTGAATGTTTAGGAATGTAATGGTATTTGGGCAACTAAATATCAACTAGCAGTACTTACTTATATGGCATACAAGTTGTTAGATGGTCATTATCAAAAATAAAGGAGATAGTCACTTCTATTAAAGTAGCACAGTAGATCAGTGCGGTTAAGTGAGGGGCTGATGGTAGGTGTGGCACTCCACCTCAGATGCTAAAAATGATCTCCTTGGTCTAGCGCTAGTGAAAAGGGGATAGACTCCTGTGCTGTCTGGCTGATATCGACATTAGGACACCCTGACTTTTAAAAGTAAAGTAAAGTCAGCAGAGTGGCCTGTTGTCTGTATCATCCTGACAGTGAGGGTGTCTATCCCCTTTTCACTAGTACTAGATTTGAGAGATTGTATTTGCATCTGAGGTGGTGCACCACACCTACCATCATATCCTCACTTTACTGCACAGATACAACCTGTGCTATTCACGCACTAAATTGGTGAGGGCCAGTATCGAACCTGGAACCTTGTGGTTCCCTGGCAGGTGCTCTCTCAACTGAGCTAAACCAGCCTATACTTTTATTAAAGTTGAGGATGATTATTTAAACTTGTACAAAATAAAAAAACGCCCTCTGGGCGATGTAAAAATAGATTTTTGAAATTTTTTTGAGAATTATTTATATTCGAAACGTAAGTTTTCAACTCATCACATGCCAGCTAAGATGAATAATTTTTATTTTATCTTTCATTCTTTATTTTATTTTATTTTATTCTTTTCCTATCTTATTTTCATTTTTACCTTTACTAGTTATTCAAGTTTATTTAAAAAAAAAAAAAAATTTCTTCTCATTTCTCCATGTGCGTTATGTCCTCCTCCCCTCATGTGTCCACCTCTATTGCACGTTCAGAACAAATATTAGAGTAGGCTTAGAATCCTTAAATTCCAGCTTGTATAATGAGAATGGTATGCATCCAACTATTCTCCATCCAGATATAGGTAAATAGTAGAGCAGACTAGGCTCTTTAACTTTGGTTAGGCAACCAGTCTAGGAGAGGGAAAACTGAATACAAACCTGTTAAACTCCGCTTAAGAAATTGACCTTGTGTCACATCCTGCTCGTGCGGAGGGGTTGGTAAATATGCATATGATACCAAGTATTCTATCGAATATGAATAATTTTTAAACATTGACCATACATGGGACTCTACTACCACACCAGGTTAGAGTGGACCTGGGAGTAATAGCAATCAAAAGGTATTCCACATTGTTAAGATCTCCAGGCACCCTGCAGGGGACACAGTCAGCATATTCTATTGAATACAAACTTGTTAAATTTCACTTAAGAAATTGACCTCCTGTCACATCCTGCTTGTGAAGAGGAGTTGGTAAGTATGTATATCTTTCTTACTGTTCTGTCTTATGTCAGTCCAGTGATTGATCAGCAAAAGCTTTGGTCATTAAACAAACAAATAGTATAATCAATTTTGTTGCTTGTTTATATTAAAAGTTTACGTGCATTTAATGACATGACAGATTAATAAATTATGAAATAACAACAACTGTTTGGATTACCATAGCAACATTTTTGCTGAAAAATCAAATCCCTTTTCCTTCTTAGAAAATAAAATGATTTTTCAACAAATATGTATATATATATATATATATATATATATAATATATATATATATATATATATATATATATATATGAGAGGTAATTTGATTTAGAACCATTGAGTAAAATATATTATTATTTATATTTTTTGCTTGAAGGCAGTTACAATGCGTATATTGTATAAAATTTGATGATTAATGAAAATAATCATGACAAGCAAACTCGGCAAATATCGCCCCCTATGTAGAACATTGTACAGCTGTTTCAACTTTATTAAGTCTCATCAGCAATGTAAGTATACATCGCTGATGAAACTTAATAAAGTTGAAACGGCTGCTGTACGATGTTCTACGTAGTGGGCAATATTTTCCGAGTTCACTTGTCATGATTATTTTCATTAATTATCAAATTTTATACGATATACGCATTGTAACTACATTCAAGCAAAAAATATAAATAATGATAAATATATATATATATGTACAGTGGTACTTGGACTTACAAGTACCCCAGCTTACAAGTTTTCTGAGTTATGAGCTGTCAATCAGTTGATTGTTGTTTTTTTGTTGGGGGGGGGCTTTGTTGCTTAGTGTTGAGAGCTAAAATTTGAGGTACAAGTGAGCTTCAGACATTTATGTTAATGAGTACACTAAAAACATTTCAGTTTCCAAATTTATTATGCCAAAGAAAAATATTATTTATAAAAAAAGATAAACATTAAAACATATTACAGCACATAATTCTTTGTAACAAAAAAATTAGGGTATTTGGTGGTGGGGGGGGGCTGGAATGGATTAATGGCATTTCAGTTAATTTCAATGGGGAAAACTGATTTGATATATGAGGAAATTGACTTACGAGTGGAAAAAAAATAAACTCGTAAGTCAAGATACCACTATATATATATATATTTATATATATATATATGCTGTACATAGAAGGAAAGTGGTCAAGAAATGAACAACTCAAAACAAGTCACAGGGTGAAACAGGACGTCTGTGAACACGGACGAAACTGTTTCACCCTGTGACTTGTTTTGAATTGTTCATTTCTTGACCACTTTCCTTCTATCTACAGCATATCTTCGGATCCTAAACCATCCACCCTTCCTTCATATATATATATATATATATATATATATATATATATATATAAAAGATATGAAAACAACACAAAATGCTGTCAAAGTGAAAACATTTTATAATTTCACTGATATTGAACAATATTTCGATTTTATGAAAATCGTCATCAGAGCTTGTTTATACTCAGTGTTGTTAAGAACGGAGATAAAAGTCACATGAGTTCGAAACAAAAACCTTGGCGTTGCAAAAAAAAGAAAAAAAAGTATACAACAGTTTTGAATGTGAGCCACTTCCGCCGCATTTTTCTCGGTCATCAGATTATGTATCTTATTGTAACAGTTTTAAAAAAAGAAAAAAAGAAGATATATTGACAAGATTTGACACTAGACGAATTCTCTAATTCAAAACGGGATGAGTATTAGCCTGTTGACGTTAAGTTTTCAACAGATTTATAGAAAAAGAATATATATATATATATATATATATATATATATATATAGAAACAAGGCTTTAAAAATAGTCAAGTTATTCCTGTTGATGTAAAATCAATATTTGATGTTATAATATAAAAGATTAACAGATGAACTTCTTTTTTTTTTTTTTTTTTTTTTTTTTTTTTAAATAGATCACTAATTAGGACTGAGCCTATTCTAGTAGTGACCACCCCAACCTGAAATTCTGAATGAACACAAGCTAGCATGGTGAACTGACTGTTTTTAAATGACTTCAAACAATCCGGGTTAGCCAATGTTGACTAATGGCAGAGTCAGCATTTGGATTTAATATTCCTGTCTGTATTTTGACATCTACCCTTTTTTTAATATTTGTAGGTGGATTCCTCTCCAAACAAAATCCAAAAAGACTGGTGCTATTAACGAACAGGGAGAATTAGAAGTACGATTAACATTCCACGTTGAAAGCAAAGTTGATGAATTACTTCCCCTACAAAGAAAAAACTACACAGGTTCCTTACGGCATTTAGCCACGAGTGTTGGTAAGATTCTTTTTTTGTCATATATCTTTTTCTTTCTTTATTACATACTAGCAGCGGCTACCCAGCTAAGCCCGGGTAAAGGAGATAAAAACATGGTTTAATAATCGTTTGCAGATCTATTACTACTGAATACCGAGTTCGGTCCTCGAAGGATGACCCATAAAAATCAACACGTAAAAACAATCTTAATTTAATCCTGTCTGGTGGGAGGTCAGGGAATTTTCTTTTCGTCAGATTTGAGAGAATGACATCATATGGCTAAACTTGCAAATCGATTGGAAAATGAAAACATATTACAGGTGACCTAGAAAAAACAGAACCCAAATTATTTATTTATTTTCCCATTAAACTAACATTAAACCCCACCCCTAACCCTAACCCCTAAAACCCCCTAGTTAAAATTAACAGTTTTATTACAAAATTTGTGGGTTCTGTTTTTTTTCTTCTGGCTCACTCTGCATACAGAGTGACCCAGAAAAACAGAACACAAATTATTTATTTTCTCATTAAACTAACCCTAAGCCCCAACCCAAACCCTAACCCTAAACCTCCAAGTTAAAATTAACAGTTTTATTACAACATTTATGGGTTCTGTTTTTTCTGGGTCACCGTAATTTTCCGACCGATTTGCAAGTTATGCCCATTACATAATAATATAGTAAGACATTTTAATTCAATGATTAATTATATTTTTAAATAAAATATAAATGACACAATTTGCTAAACTTCAAATTAATATTTGAAAAAGAAAAAAAGAATTAAATAAAGTAATCAAATTTAAGTAAAACGATAAATAATCTTTAAAAAGATAACATTATTAATTCAAAACATAGCCGATCGAATATAGTATACTTTACTATAATAATTATAGTAAAGTATATTATATCATAAATTTGATAACCATTTGAGTTTTCATGTATGTCCGTGAAATGTATTAGGTAATCTAATGGTATTATCTCTTGCGCACTATTCTACATTAGTATCATGATTTTATTTGTATTTCTAATATTAAAATAAATAAATTAACGCGATTATGAAAAATAAAAAAAAGGTTTTGTTTACAATTGACGAACGACGGGAATTTATAAAAAAACAAAGTTGAGTTGTCTTGTCGTTAAATGTTTTAGTTTGATTTGTTATTTAATTCGTTTTAAAAATAATTCAATGTACAAAAAGACATACTTAACTAATTACAAAATTTAGAAAGATCTTTTTACTAACGAAATAAATATTTTAAAGATAGAAACATAAATATGCGAAAAATAAGATTTGATTTTATGTTAAAATTTAAGTATGAAAAAATGATACTACGAATTCTAGGTTGACTGAAACAAAATACAATTTTTTTTAACTCGCTGTAAAAAATAATTCCATTGATAAAAACTCAATCAAATTACATATTTAGAGAGATTATTCCATTCTCTTTCGAGCAATATGGATATCTTAAAGAAGATTGAGCAGTAAATAGGCGAGAAAAAAGAATTTGTTTTTTTTCTTGAAATTTAGAATGAAAAAAAAATTATACATATCAGCTCTCTGAAGCCATTTTTTTTTTTTTTTAACTCGCTGTAAAAAATAATTCAATTATTAAAAACGCATAAAAATTGCATATTCAGAAAGATTATATTATTTTCTTTTCAACAATATAAATATTTTAAAGATTGGTCCAATAATAGGTAATAAATTCCTAGCAGAACGGCTTAGACTGCGAAATTTATTCGCTAAACTGATACATTTCTGCTGCAAATCGCTATAAATCGCTGTGAAAAAAAGTCAGCCAGCGGACAATATTTTATTATCAGCAGGTTCTGGTATATGGATAGTTCTGAAAATTGGGTGATTTTGGCTTAATTAATTAATTATATCCCTGAATTAGTAAAACTCAATAACCAAATTTGGCGTGTTTCTTAGTTAGAAGGATATTAATATGTATGCAAGATTTCGAATCACAGTGACCTCCCGTTTTGTACTTATACGTCGACACGTACATACCAAAATCTTAGTCTTATATATTTAGATTACTAGTAAATATATGCACCCTCCGGGCGAAAGTGTTTAGGTTTTAATGTAATAAAATATCATATTAAATTAGAAAGCTAAACAAACTAAATATGAGTGCAGATAAAAAGATTTGAAAGAGATAGGCTATAATCGAAAAATAATAGTTTAAATAACTAAAAAAGATTTTAATGGTTTTATCAATATACAAGATTTTAATGGTTTTATCAATATACAAGATTTTAATGGTTTTATCAATACACAAGATTTTAATGGTTTATCAATACACGAGGTTTTAATGGTTTTATCAATACACCAATACACGAGGTTTTAATGGTTTTTATCAATACACAAGGTTTTAATGGTTTTATCAATACACGGTTTTTAATGTTTTATCAATACATTTTAATGGTTTATCAATACACGGATTTTAATGGTTTTATCAATACACAAGATTTTAATGGTTTTATCAATACACAAGATTTTAATGGTTTTATCAATACACAAGATTTTAATGGTTTTATTAATACTATCTCTCTAAGTAAATATTCATCCAACTCATTCACCACTGGTAGCATGTGACACAGAGGGTGTTGCAAGATGATAACAGTTGTACAATTAAGGAACACTAGTATTAATATACAGATCCTCTTGTATTCATTTAGCATCCTTGACACGGGCATAAGTAATGATATGTCTGTTAAGGATAGTACACAATAGTGTCCACCTTATTTTCTTATAATTCTTTTTGTTTATCATTGTCTGTCTTTTAATTAAGATATAAAATAATTAATCAAGGGACATTAATTACAACCTTTTTGAACTTTAAAAAAAAAAAAGTTTTGTTTGTCATCATCTTTATTCTTTGTTTTACTTCTGTTTATTTATTATATATTTTTTTTTTTTTTTCAGCTGGAAAACTGAAAAGAAGCCAATCCCTGATTCATCGAAAGGACAAGACAAAACCGACCATGACTATGTCCAACACTCCTAAGAGCTCGGATTCTAACACGTCATCACAGGTAATATAAACAAAAACACTTATTACGTTTTACATTACAGGTCATAGACCAACCTCTTCTTCTTTTTTTCTTCTTCCGTTTATTACGATTCCCTCTCTGGTAAAATACACTTTTTTAATGTATCTGATCTCGTGAGAAAAGCCATGTAAGAAATATTATTTTTTCTCTCTCTTTTGTTATTACTTGGTAGCATAATGCTTTTATTTTATTTTTTTGTGATTATTATGTCATAAAAACGTCCTATAATCGGGATTATCTCCCTTGTTTTAAAAAAATTCGTTCTGTGCATGTTGCATGTTGGTTTGGGAGTTTTTAACTTAAGTAATACTTATAGCATTTTCTAACTGGTATAATGACCAACATAGTTATGTTTTTACTAAAATATTGAACAGTCTTACCCATATGGCTACTCAATCACTAATTTATATACAAAATGCAGTGTTTAAAAAAAAATGTCTTCAGCTGTACACTATCCCTGTCAACATATTATTGGAATCTTTCTCAGATAGTCCATGTAATACCAGTTCTGCTTTTCTAATAAAGGTACTCCCAAAGAAATATCAACATTTTTGAGTTTGAAAAAATGTGTTTAAAAAAATTAATTATGAATACCCATCAAAAATGAATAAAACAAATTTTCAATATAAAATAACCCAACAAGGGTTGACATGCCATAAAATCCAACCAACCAATCTGTTTTAACAAAAAGTCAACTCTGTCTGGAGATGAAAAATTATGTGCATAATTATTTGATATTTCAGATTTTTAAATATTTTGATTTAAAAAAAAAAAATTCATATTAATAATGTTGGATCATATTACAAGAATATTATCACTTTGATAATTCTGACATATTTTCATTTTGTTGAAATTTATTTTTTTATGTATAAAAGTTGAGTAGAATTAATACAGAACTACCCCCTTACTTCTCCCCCACCCTGTATTATGTATTTTTAACATTAGTATTAAAATCCTCCACAATTAATTCCCTCATTATACAAGGTGGTCTGAAAGTCTTGTCACCCCTACTAAAATATAACTCCTAACTAATTGACTATAATTACATGAAATAAGCCGCCGCTCAAAATGAAATAGAAAATTAGGTTATCTTTAACATACGCACTCCCAATTTTTTTTTTTTTTCACCTTTTTGAGGGGAAGAATGCTCTCTTCAAATTAACAGCAGGAGCCAGCCTCCTACACTCTTTTGATCTGCATTTTTTTTGAAAAATAGACTTGTTTTTCATCTGAATTCTTAATTGTCTTTTACAATAAATTATTTTAGGGCATTTTTCAATAAATATTACCTTTTTTTAAACAATGAATGAACTTTATTAACTTATTTCATAATTCATATGAAAAAAAATTATTTTTCTGAAAACAGCAGATCCAAATAGCATAGAAGGCTAGCTAATTTGAAGGAGCCTTCCTTTTTAAAGAAAAAAAAAGCTGAAAAATCCGGGAGTGCATAGTTTAAAGATTATTTTTATCATATATTACAATTAATGATATTATATTATTAACACAAAAAAAAATGAAAATTAAATCAATATGTAGGGGTGACAAGACCATCAGACCACCCTGTATATTATAGACAAGTTTTAATTCTATGGTTACTATACATTCATTAAAATGTTTGATTTTTAAAAAATTTTTTTTTTATCTATCTAATGGAAATGTGAACACAAATGATTAGATGGTTCAGCCATTTTGATTTTAATGAAAGGCAAAAAAATGTTCATAGATATGAAATCCTTTCAAAGAAATTTTCTTTTATTCAAATTAACAAATAAGTAACCATTAAGAATTATCATGTTTTAAGGCATAAATCTACTTATTCATTCAGCATTTGGATAACTATATAGATCAAAATAACCTTTCTGCAATGTCTAATATTCATGTTCCCTTGCTGTATTTTCTGGTATATAAGACGCATGGTATACAAAGGTATTTCGGGGACTATCACTCATTGCAAAACCTACAAGCTTCATAGCTGTTGATTTCAAACTTCACCACTCGAATCATATTACTTGGGAATGGCACACTGTGTGATATTGGCTTAGAATTATTTTAAAGTTAGATGTGCGTCTTATACACCGACAAATATATTAGTTTTACAAATTTTTATTTTTTCAATTTTATGTGAATTATCTCCCTTTGTTTTTGTAATATTTGATGTTTGTGTTGTGATGTCCTTGTATTATTTTTTTAATTTTTAGAGCTTTAATGCATTAAAGATAACACAAATTAGAAAGTAGTATTAACATTACTAAAAAAATTGTAGCAATTTTAGTTTTGTATCTTAGAAAATCAGCTTTTTATTTCTAATTGCAAATTTTGAATTTGGAGTTTGGTTATACTATGTTTTTTTTTTTTTTTAGTCAGGTTATAAAACATTTAAAAAATCACAAACAACATTTATTTATATATTACTTAAGACACATAAAAATTCAAGTAGAATTGTAAATTAGAACTTAATGCTAAAATACTTGAAAACAATCGATTTAGACTGAAGATAAGTAATTTAAAAAAAAAAAAAAAAAAAACTATTGCTATATTTAATGATAAATTCCAAACTTTATTGAACACAATTTATTTTGGATTATTTAGACTATTTTCCTCATCTTTTTTATCTACACAACGTTTCGACGATGTGCCCTCCAGCCTTCTTTGGGTGTTTCGTGAAGACTCCTGATTTCGATAGAAAACACCTTAAAAAGGCGGGAGGGGATATCGGCCGAAGCGTTGTGTAGATAACAATAAAAAAGGAGTACAATAGTCTGAATATTCCAAACAATACAAATTATCAAGCTTCATCTAAAAAAAAAAAAAAAAAAAAAAATTCAGAGGAACAATTTATTTTATTTTAATCATGTTCATTTTTATCATTGATCAAAAATAAAAATAAAAATTCAGTATGAGAACCGGATGATCCATTTACCTGATGAAGAACAAACAGTTAGAATTAATTTGGGGCTGATTTATTGTTTTTAGTTATGAGTCAAACCCTGCCAACACTTATTCTATCTTGGACAATTTAAAATTTTCATTCAGAATTACCTACAAATTAATAATAATTAAAGGGTTATTAATGATTACCTACAAAACTGAGATTAATATCCAGATGATCAGATTTCTCTATTTTTAAAAAAATAAAGATAAATAAACATTTAAATTTTAAAAAATAATCCAAAGCGAAATTTGTAATATTAAATTTACTTAACAAAAAAAGTATATTTATTAGAGATTTTTAAATAATGTTTCTTTAGTAATACTAGCAAATATATGTGCCTACTGGTGTCAAGTAAAGGGTGACCCCCAAAAAACAGAATTGGGGGGGGTGGAGGGAGGGGTCATCCTGTATTTAAGTTTTAATGTAATAAAATATATTAAATTAGAAAGACTAATGGAAACTAAACAAGAACACCTATAAAAAAAACACTTATTTTGATTCTGTTTTAATTTATTTCTATATAAATTCATATGTAGGATTGTTTTCAATATGTTTGAGAATAAAACAATAATATTAGAAATCAATAACACCAAGTAATTATGTATTAAACCCAGTTTTATTAAAACCAGCATGCAAATTATCCTTCATTTACTTAGTGATATATAACAAATTGCAGAAATTTAAATGCATTAATAACATTGGCTGTTTTGAGGCAAATCTAACTCTGCTAAATTTTAATAGACATTGTTAATGAATAAGATGCTAATCAAGATTAAATAACTATTATTTAATAATCATTGAGAATATATATATATATATATATATATATACCAAGCCTCCGCACAAGCAGGATGTGACACAAGGTCATTTTCTTAAGCGGAGTTTAACAGATTTGAATTCAGAGTTTTCCTTCTCCTAGACTGGTTACCTAGCCACGGTTAAAGAGCCCAGTCTGCCTTACTATTTACCCATAGTTGAAGGAAGAGTAGTTGGATGCATACTTTTCCAAGGGTATTAGCACAAAGTGAAATGCAAACAGCCTAGTCCAGGATTTGAACTCTGGTTGACGAGTCCATTTACTACAACTCTAACCATTGGACCACTCACCTCCTATCATTGAGAATATAGCCAATGTTGGATTATTTTGATATATAAGGTGCTGAAATCCACCACTTAAACTGCGTGTGTGCGTGGATTAAAGCCACCCAATCAACAGCTCAAATACGTGGTTAGTTAAATATTTAATCGCCGATCTGGAAAGCCGTTCATTTGCACATATTCACCATTGCCAAACGGACCTGCAATCAAGGATTTTGCTCAACCAAAGGATTCTAATATGGACTTTGCTTAACCAAAGGATTCTAATCAACACTAAGGGACACCAAGGAAGAACCAAAGGATTTTACCCAACACTAAGGGACACCAAAGAACAACCAAAAGATTCTTCACTAAGTATCAGCCTTTGCTTAATACAAGGGATCTCCACTGTAAAGTGCTCTCACTTAAAGCCTAAAAATGGCCACAACCAGTGATGGGATTCAGCCTGTTTGCAACGGTTCCTACAATTCTATTCTTGGAATTTCATTAATTCTGATAACCAGTTTTTAGTTTAAACCAGGATTTGGGAAACCTTTTTTACCACTAAATCTGCCAGAGACCTTGGCAGTGAAAGAACCTGTTGTTAGTGAGACCTAAAGTGAGATATAGGGCATTTTTTAAGAAAAGCAAAAAATTCCTAGGGTCTTCATGCCATCACTTGTCACACAGGTATGGACAGCCAGCTCTTTCCACTGAAACAGTTGTTCTTCCCTTGTCAAGAGAAACTGTCTCAGCATTTATGCCCCTCGGTAACCAAACCACTCCAGCCAACAGAGAATCTTACCACAAGTCACCACTTCCAATCTGAAAGTTTCAAGTTCAATCCCTGTAGCCACCCATGACATGAGCGAACCTTGTTTCTTAAAATTTTTGAATCTCACCACTGATTATAACTAAGGGAATTGTGACATCTGTGGTGATGTACTTTTAGTTACAAACACATATTCATTTAAGATGAAGTGAGAATTCTTCCAAGCTGTAGTTATGTCAGTGCACCACTTGGACTCTAACGAAACACAAAAAGCTTGATAAGAACTACACAAGGATACTGCATGCTGTCTTAAACAAATTATAGAAGCAGCACCCCACAAAAAAAGCAGCTGTACAGCCAGCCATTTGCCTCCTATCACACAAGACATGCTGGACACTGCTGGTGAAGTAGGGACGAGCTCACAAGTGATGTTCTCCTGTGGGCACCTGCACATGGGCACACCCGTGTGAATTGGCCAGCAAAACCTACATTGATCAGCTCTGTGAGTATACTGGATGTTCTGCAGAGGACCTTCCAGGAACAATGGCTGATAGGGACGGGTGGAAAGAATGAGTCCTGGAGATCAGTGCTGTTGGCACACCATAATGATAAGATAGGATGAAACAAAAGTATTAATCACTATGCTGTTTATGTTTTTTATTTTAATAAAAAAAAATTCTCTATGAATTTTGTTATTATCTGCGTTATTCGGACTATTGTCCCATCTTCATTGTTATTTGTACAACGTTTTGGCCGATATGCTCTCCAGCCTTCTTCAGGTATTTCTTTTCGGACTCGGGAACCTTCTTTTCGAACTCTGGGACTTTCTTTCGTAATCGGAATCCGTCACGGAACTTTGAACCTAACCCTTTATTCAGTCCACGGGGTATCCTGTTCTCATTCCGCTAACTATAGCTGGGGTAGGAGTTGTGTAAATTATTTTTCTAACTGCTTCTACTCAGGCTTGAACTCTGGATCCAGAGATTACTGTCACTTAGAACTGTCTTAACCTAACTACCTTATCCACTAGGCTATGTGTCCAATTGAAGGTTCCCGAGTCCGACAAGAAATACCTGAAGAAGGCAGGAGGGCATATCGGCTGAAAGGTTGTACAAATAACAATGAAGATGGGGACAATAGTCCGAATAACACAGATAATACTAATCTTCAAGCCTCATCTCAAACATTCAGAGAAATAGAATTTTGTTATGTTTTTACATACAAATATAATTCAAAGCACTGAATGAAAATGCAAGACAAGGCTGTTGGAAATTAAGGTTTTATTTAACATAGGGTAGAAAGAAATGCTTCTTCCCTAAAAGTGACTTAAAAGCTTAACTTGTGTACGACCAGCTTGCTCGTATACCAATCCATCTGTCTCATGACGGAAAACCCGTTTCTGGTCCTAGCCTCCCACAATGCAAGAGTAGTTGGATGCATACCTTTCCAAGGGTATTAGCACAAAGTGAAATGCAAACAGCTTAGTCCAGGATTTGAACTCTGGTTGACGAGTCCATTTACTAAAACTCTAACCATTGGACCACTTGCCTCCTATCATTGAGAATATTGCTCGTATACCAATCCATCTTTCTCATGACGGAAAGCCCGTTTCTGGTCCTAGCCTCCCATAATGCAACTTTCAAAGGAGGCAACTGTCCTCTACTGATCAAGAGCAGTAACTCTAGAATTTTATTAGGTCTAGACCTAATAAATTTTGAGAATGATTTTTTTTTTTTTCTTAACCTCTATCATTGTTTGTACTATAGGATAAATGGATACATGAAGTAATGTGTACTTGGTGCTTTCCGATTCAATGAAGTTTGTAGAATCTTCCCACTCACAACTTCCTTTTTTTGAATACTAACAATGGCAGCTCAGTTGATGTTGTTGTTGTTCATTGTTTTGTTTTTTTTTTTTCTGTTTTTTTTTTCTCTTAAGGCACTGAAAACAGCATTTTGTTTGACAACATTTTTGATGAAAGAAATGGAAAATGAAGCTCAAATTGATTCTACAAATTCCAATGAAGTAAGAAGCATGGTGTTCTGCATGTAGTTGGACTTTAGATTAAATATTTTTTCTTTTAAATCTTGCAGAACTTACAAATACTTCTTTTTTTTTTTTTTTTTTTCTTTTTATAGCTCTCGGATATATATATCAGCTAAAAAACAATCTTTTAGTGAGTGTAATAAGTAATTGAGAGTTAGCTCCCCTATTTCATAATAGTAAATACTAGACTATATAAACTCCCAATAAGTGTACCAATTATTCTAAGTAGAATATAGCTTTCCAAAGTCTATCAGTGTTATCATTTGTTATTACAGTAAGAAAAATAAATTATAAGGACTAGCAAGAATATGCGCCCTCCAGGCACAAGTATTTAAGTTTTAATATAATGAAATATATTAAATTGATACTTATTGATAAACTTATGCAATTACTGAGGGTATTGTGACATAAGCAGTGATGTAATTACAGACAGACAGACAGACATCAAATCTCCATTATAATATATTCTTTATAAACAAGGACAAAACATATTATTCATTCTATTAATGATAGGAACTTCTTTTTTTTTTCTTTCTTATTCTTTTATTTTTGACAGGTTTTAGAGTTCAGTTCTAGGGATGAACTCGATCTATCTAACCAGGGTCACAAAATTACAGGATGCAGTCATTCAGTTGATAATATATTTCTCAGCCAACAGTGGCAGCAACAAGCTGCATGTACTCCCCTTACCATGGCTTATCTGGTTTGTATTTGTCAGTAATTGAGGCAAATTTCCACCCTCCTCCTCCTCCTCCAAAATTATTATTATTATTCGCTTAAAAGCTGCCTTCAATAGCCATTAAGTTCAATATCAAGTCATATTTATACAGGTTATAATTGTAAATAAATATGCAATTTATTAGCACAATTCCCTGTGGGTCACTTTTCCTACCCAATCATGCCTATGCTTACTTGTATATTATTATTAGCTTAAAAGCTGCCTTCAATAGCGATTAAGTGCAATATCAAGTCGTGTTCCATTTGTGTAAATTTATTATAATTGTAAATAAATATACTATTTATCAGCACAATTCCCTGTGGGTCACTTTTCCTACCCAATCATGCCTACACTTGTATATATCATTATTATTATCATTATTTCACTCCATTCAAGTTTTTCACACCTGCCTTAGCCGGTGGTTCACTGGAGGCTGAGTGACAGCAAGTCTCCTCATTATTATTATTATTATTATTATTATTATTATTATTATTTGCTTAAAAAGCTGTATGTATTACACCCTAACCGTTAGGCATGATATAACCCGGACGAGTTGATATGCCGTTAAAATCAATAAACCAACCAACCAACCTTAAAAAGCTGCCTTCAATAGCCATTAAGCTTGATATCAGGTCATATTCGAATTATACAAATTTGTTATAATTCTAAAGAAATATATCATTTATTTGACAATTCCTTGTGGCCCACTTTTCCTACCCCGTCATGCCTACACTTGTATATTTTTTATTATTATTTGCTTAAAAGCCGCCTTCAATAGCCATTAAGCTCACTATCAAATTTTTTATAATCGTATATAAATATTCCATTTATAAGCATGGTCTAATTTTAATCGTTTAAACAATTCCTAGTGGGTCACTTTTCCTACCCACTCATGCCTACACTTGTATATTTTTTATTATTACTTGCTTAAAAGCTTCTTTCAATAGCCATTTAAGCTCAATACCAAGTCATATTCTATTTATTTAATTCCTTATAATTAAATAATGGGATCGATTCAGAAATTCTAATAATTATCTCCCTTGATAAATTATAATTATCAGAGTGAGCACAAGCACAGACTTTATATATTATTATTATTATCAAGTTGAAAATTGGATTAGAAATTGCTTTATTCTCAGTTAACATTTTAAAAGTGTTGTTCTGACATAAACACTGCCATGATATGACGTGTTTTTTTTTTTGGGGGGGGGGCTGTATTGCGGTGACGTGCATCCAACAATTGGATCATTATAAGTATTTTTTATTTATCAATAAGAAAAATTTTAAATCTTTCCATATTTCTTGTCCAAATTTTTCAGCTGAACTTTTAAGCACTTTTAACCTTTACAATTTAAGTTTGTGTTATATATATGTAAAAATGGAATTGGAAATGAATCCGACAATATGAGGAAGAATGAATAAAAGAAAAGAATGGATAATAAAAGATGAATTTAATCAATATCACTTACACATGTTTCGGTCAGTTCATCTCTGTGTACACGGTTCAAACTATTATTATCATTAAATAAACAAATGAAATGAAACATTTTTCTATTATTATTATTTCATTTCATTTGTTTATTTAATGATGATAATAGTTTGAACCGTGTACACAAAGATAAACTGACCGAAACACATGTGTAAGTGATATTGATTAAATTCATCTTTTATTATCCATTCTGTTCTTTCTTTTCTTTATTCATTCTTCCTCATATATATATATATATATTTATCATTAAAAATTATTTAAGCAGCCATGGACCCTTGAACTTTTTAGGTTCTCATTGTAATAACCATCCATGATGATATTGATGCTTCTGTTTAGGAAGGATTGATGGATCCTAATCAGCATTTCATAGTTAACAGCTGTCCATGATGATATTGATACTTCTACTTACCATTCCACTACATTGGGAATTTGGATGATTAAAAAAGATTAAGTTCAGTACAAATGCAGATCCCACAAAATTATAATTCGGTTTCAAATTGGACTCAAAATTGATTTATTCTCTAAGTTAGAACATAAGTAAAATCTAATAAAAATCTTAAATTTTGGCTTGGAATTTAAGTAATATATTTACATCCATATTTACTAAGCATAATTTGGTATGTCTCAAGGCCTTAAGTGTGAGACGCTCAGTGAGGATTACACTCATTAGAATAGTAATAGGCTATAAGACTAGCTTGGTAGCCACTACTCCACAGTGAGGTGCCTTTAGCTGAAATGCACATTTTCTACACATTGTTGTTATTTCTTTGCTTAGCTTGGTATAGCACAAAGCCACAGTAATTGAACTCCCAGTGGAAATCAAACTCTAATAATTACTGAGATTATTGTGCTAACCATTGCTTCATAGCATATAACTTTTCTCTTTTCTTTTTTTCTCATCTTCTATTTTGCTTGTTTTGTTTGTTTGTTTTGTTTGTTTGTTTTGTTTTTGTAGTATATTTTTAAATAAGATTAATTACTGAATCTTATTCATTATACATTCACTTTTAAACACGTATACATGACAGAAACAAATTCTCGATCTCTTTTCCCTCTGTTTTTTTAACAGTATAGACTTGTCTTGGACTGTGTCAAGGAATGGTAAAGCCATGTGGCTATTTCATTTTCTCTCATCAAGTAACCTTTTTTCCATTTTTGTATTCATTCCATACAGTGTTTGTTCACAGAACAATATGTGTATATTTCTTGCTGTTGAGACATGTTTCTGTATTATTTCTTTTATTAATACCATTGGTATGTATAATATGTATATAGAAGGTTAGATGTTCTTGTTTGTAGAAATGCATTTATCTTGTCTCCTTCTATTGTGCAAGTATTTGTCCTTGGTGAGTTGAGACTTGACTAAATATCTTCCCTAATGATCAAGCATACCAATATACTTTTATACATATGACGGCAACACCCAGGCGAGGAATGAGTAATGACAGTCGACTGGTGAAGACACTTTTATTTAGGAAAATACGGGAGTTGTCACTTATCCTCCTGTTTCGCAACTGGTCTTCAACGTGAAACTACAATAGAATACAAAGGGCTATGTAGTTTCTCTAATACACAACTAATAAAAATCGAAAAAAAGGAGGAAAAGCTCCGTGCTCGCACTTACCTTCTTGTCTTCTCCAGTTCCTGCCTGCTAATAAGAATTGAAAACTAGCGCCACACGCACATGTGACTTTTTTACCGGCGTCAAACGGTGCTTGTACCCACGCAATAGGATGGCCGAACAAAACAAGGGAGATAATTATCTTGCATTTACAATACACATACACCTTTACACACAATTTTAAAAGCATATAAATTTGTGGATCTTTTAATTTAATTTTTTTTTCTATTACATGTCTATTTGTTTGCTACTTCTAACTCTAGTTTCATTTAATATTTCCTGGTGATTTGGTTACTTGAATATACAATTAACAAAACTATTACTAATATTCATAAAAGTTTAATAAAAAGATTTTTGAAGGCAATTTACAATGCAATATGTGTTGAAAGTTATATTTATTTAACTTTTTTTTTTTTTTATTCTAAATATTTTCGGAAATAAAATTCCATCATCAGAGTAATTGAAAGTACTAGGTGTTTTTTTTTTTTTTTATAGTACTTATCCCACGGCGATGTTGTAATCATCTGTTGTTTTAAGAAGTTGAGGAACGCCGTATATTTGAAAAAAAATTTTTCTTTTTCAGTTACTTCCGTAATGTTAAATCGGCTATTTCCATGATGTTAATTCGGTTTGGCTGCTCCTGCGCTCGTAGAGATTGTTCAAAATTATTTTAATCTTTTTACTATAAATTTAGACTCGCTCAGGCATAGTGAAATAAAGGTTTTTTTTTTTATTGTGCTGTCGAAAAAGAAAAAAAAAATGTTCAAATATACAGCGTTCCTTAACTTCTTAAAAACAACAGATGATTACAACATCGCCGTGGGATAAGTACTATAAAAAAAAAAAGCACCTAGTACTTTCAATTACTCTGATGATAGAATTTTATTTCTGAAAATATTTAGAATTAAAAAAAAAAACTTAAATAAATATAACTTTCAACACATATTGCATTGTAAATTGCCTTCAAAAATCTTTTTATTACACATACGCACAATGCTTCAAAGATACTATTAAAAAAAAACCTTTATTTCATAAAAATTTATTGCTATTCACTTACAGTAACAATCTTATTTTTTTCTTAATCATCTTTGTTTAACATTTCAGTGAATCTCTGTTTTCTAATTGTTTTCAATTATTTGTGTTAAGTTTCTGGCCGCCATCCTTGGCCAGTTGAAAAGGACTTAAAGTAAGTAAGTCCTGAGCTATAGAATCCTTTGGTAAGTGAATAAGTCCTGAGTTATGGAATCCTACGTAGTGTCAAAGGTCCAGTGATATAATCCTATGTTCCGTCGTCCACGAAGGTTCAAGGTAGTTGTGAGTTGCTAAGATCAGAACAGCCGATATAAATAACAATATCAGCAGCAGAATACTGCCAGTGATTGGCCAAGAGTATGGGTCACATGATTATCGCCGAGTCTATAAGTAGAAGTGGGCTTTTACCACACGCCTTATATGCCAAAAAATCTCAACAATTTGTAATTGAGTTTTATTTTATGAAATTTGTGTTAATCATTGCTTAAATTTCTAAAAATGTTTATTTTCCTTCTAATCTCAATGACATTATTAGTAATTTACTATGAACTATAAGTGGCTACCCATCGATGCCTGGGTAGAGTGGGGTAACCCTGGTGTATTGATTTGTTTACTTTTGAGATTTACAAATGCTGGACATTTTTAAGTAGAATTGCAATGCTATTTCTATGTATATTTTAATTTTTAAATAACTTCAAATATAAATCAAAACTACAAAATTTAACCTAAAAAGCAAGAGCCGTTAATATTTAATGTGTATATACATTTTCTTTGTTGTTAATTGTTTTATTTTCATAGTTTCATCTAGACATACATACATTGACACCAACTGCCCTTTATATATGTATAGATAGATGAGGAGTGGTTTTAAAAGCATTAAAATCAATATCTTTTTGTCAATAAAACTTTAATTTTATTTTTTGAATAATTGTTATGAGCCATTATTAATTTTGACTAGTATATTCTTTCATCCAGGGACAGACTTTCGACTGCTGAGCCCTAAGCTATATGAAATGTGAGGCCCTGGCTATATGAAATGTGAGGCCCTGGGCTATATGAAAGTGAGGCCCTGATATGAAACGTGAGGCCCTGGGCTATATGAAACGTGAGGCCCTATATGAAACGTGAGGCCCTGGGCTATATGAAATGTGAGCCCCTTCTCTAAAAGAAAAAAAAATGTTATATACTCCTCTGCATGAGCAGGATGCAACAAAAGGTAAATTTGTTAAGCAAAGTTTAACAAATTTGGATTCAGAGTTTTCCTTCTCCTAGACTGGTTGCCATACCAAGGTTAAAGAGCCTAATCTGACCTGTTATTTACCTATAGCTAGAGGGAGAATACATACTGGACTGTAACATTGTAGTCAGCTAATTTGAATTCTAGTCATGCTATTACATAGCCCAGTATGCCCTACTATTTATTCATCGCTTGAGGAGAATAGTTGGATTCATACCTTTCGCAAGGGTATTGGCACTGTGCGAAATGAAAATGGCCTCGTCCAGGATTTGAACTCTTATTGCCATGTCCATTTCCTGTGATAATAACTGTTACGTCATGAGCCCTTCCAAATTCTGACTAGTAACCCAGTACCTGCTAGGATTATTCCAGTGACTTTTATTTAATACTCGCTTAAATACCGCTCTATCAAGCGGTAATTAAACTAACTCCTGCAGAGGGCACTTGATTCAGCCTTCAATCAACAATGACATCTCACACATTGAGTATATATTAAATTTTATTTTACAAAAAAAAAAATTATTTTAAATAATTGCCAAAAAACTTGGGAATCCAAACTTTCAGGATTGTGGGTCTGGATTTGACCCAGAACGTTTTTTATTTGCTCACAGAGTTGGCCTGATTCCAAAATGGTATGATATGTTGGGCTATGGCCTCTAGAAGTAAAGTTGAAAAAAAATGTGATGCACTGACACACTCATTTATTATTAGAGAAACATGGTAGTCATTATTTAATAAGCATGGAAATCACCTAAAAATAATGCACACACAATTTTTTTAACATTGGTATGAATATTCATTATATTCAAAAAGTTCCATCCATTTTTATAGGACATTGGTAAGATTTATAAATATGATAATAATTTTGTAAACACTCCGTAAATGGGATGGTGGCACATATTGAGTTAATGTTCGTATATTTGAATTCATGAATAACTATTTACAGAGGAAATGTCATGTATGATAAATGTCATATTTGAAATATGACAAAATAATGAGGGTTGTTTTTATGTTGTTGTTTTTTGTGGGGGTGGGGTTGTAAACAAAAACTGATTTTAAAAGTCATAGGATTAATGACAATTGTTTTGGATGTGCAGAGAATTAAAAGTTTATTAGTTAATCCAATTTTGGAGCTCTGGGGAATGTGGAGCACCCCTTCATCACCATTACTCCCAGGCCCACTCTGACTCGGAGTGGTAGTACCTGTTAGGGTCCCATCTATGGATTAAATAAAAAAACTGAGTTTTTAAAAAATGTGTTAAAATAATTGAGTTTAAAAATAAAATTTTAATACCCATGAAGCATGAATAGAACAAAACATCTTCTGCATAAAATAACCCAACAAGGGTTGACATGCCATAAATCCAACAAACCAAACCAAAAGAAGTTATTGATTTGAGATTTTTTCTTTTCTCCAAATAAAGATTTTTTACGCTATTCAGGGGAGGTGTTTAAAAACTGGTCCATTTGGTGAAGCGGGAATAAAAATACTTTGAACTATGGATTATTATCGATTTCTATCAGACTGGTTATAAAAGATAAGTTTATGTAAATCATCCCCCTTATTAGAATTTTATCGATTACATATCAGGATTCTTTATTTTTGAGTTTTCAGGCTCATGTATAAGTTTATAGTGAGTGAGCACAAAGCAAAATAAATAACTTTTTGAAACAGTCTGATAGATACAGGAAAAAAGATTAAAAACCCAGGTCCGCCAAATATTTTGCTAATAACATGATTTTATTGTTTAACAGGAATCATGAAAATACCAATCAAGTTTAGTTTAGAGGAGTGTAAATAATTTTTTATGTGATTGTTGCACTTGAAATTAAGATATTTGAGCATTGATTTTATTTTCCGCCTTTAGTTAAATTATTATTTACATGATTTAAAAAAAATTATAATGGGATTTGTGGATAGGATGATCATAACCCTACAAAACAATAGCAACTTTCCCAAAATTGGATAATCTAAAGAAAATTTATTGGTTTTAAGGTTTCCCCTCCCCTCATAGTATAGTGGAAATTAGTTTATTGTTGGTAAAATTTATTTTTGGTTTCACAGGACCCAGTAGATTTGGAAGCAAAGAAAACTATGAAAGACACAAAACAAAACAAAAATACCATATACTGATTGTAAAACAGTTGTGAAAAAAAAATATTAAAAAATAGCAGAATCATTGGAATGCACTCATTAATAACAAACTTCAAAACATTAAACCTACCATTGGAAAATGGAACTTAAAATACAAAAAAAATTGAAGAAAACAGGTTGTGCTGACCGCCTTCACATAGGCCACAACCACAACCACCATCATTTACTAGAGGGCGCAGAATACCCAATATGCACTACATGCCAAGAGAGATTTACAGAGAAACATATACTGCTAGAGTGTGTAGTGAGTGCAAACAAAATAATACTACCAAGCAAGTAATTTGAAAAAACTTTTCACGAAAATAAGACTATCCAGGATTTTACATTTCCTAAAAGAAGTGGATTGTACTAAAAAAATATGAGTAATTGAACAATATTTAAAATAATACATATATACATTTTGTTTTCTACCAAAATATTGCTATGAATCCAAAACTTAGTCGGCATTAAATGGCCCACCGAGGTTGATGCCACAAACCAAACCAAACAAGAAAATACCAAGGAAGTTTAACTTGGTAGGAGTAAACCTCTTTATAAACAACTACACAACAAAGGCAACTATAAATATATAATGAATGCAATTCCTAACCTTTAGGCATGAAATAATCCTAGCCATTAAAATCAATCAGTACAAAATACTAAACTAAGCATGCACTGTTGTTACTAAAAACCCACAACACAATTGAGACTTATTTTTGTGTTTTATTCAATAAGTTTTTACTGCTTAGCTCAGTCAGTAGAACATTTGCCTAGGAATCACAAGGTTCCAGGTTTGATACCGGTCCTCACCAACTCAGTACATGAGTAGCATAGCTTGGGTTATCTGATCTGTGTGGTAAAACATCTAGGAGCTGATGGTAGCTGTGGTGCACCACCACCTTCACAATACAATCTCCCTGGTCTAGCACTAGCAAAAAGGGGATGGACTCCTCACTGTTCAGCTAATACTGACAATAGGCCACAATGTAAACTTTACTTATATTGTTGAATAGAGCTCATTGAAATAATTCTATTGCACATAAAATATATTTTTCTCTCCTTCCACTCATTTATTCTGTATCCAATGGTGAAGTTCCAGTTATAGAGCTCTGGTGAAATGTGGAGTACCCCTTCATCGCCATTACTCTTAGGTCCACCCTACCCCAGGGTGGTAATACCTGTTAGGGTCCCAATCTATGGGTTAAATAGAAAAAAATAGTTTTTAAAAATGGGTATGTAAAAAAATAAAAAATTTTTAAATTGAGTTTTTAAAAAAAATTTTTTTTTTTTTTAAATTGAGTTTAAAATTTAAAAAATTATAATACCCATCAAGAAGGAATAAAACAATTTCTTCAGTATAAAATAACCCAACAGGGTTTGACATGCTGTAAAATCCAACCAACCAACTTTCTATTCATTATACTAGCCAGGGAGATTTTTTTTCTAAGGTGGAGCGCCATACCTACCCTCAGCTCCCCACTTTACCACTCAGATCAAATTACCCAATCTGTGCTACTCATACACTGAGCTGGCGAGGACCGGTATCTAACTTAGAACCTTGCGATTCCTAAGGTGGGTGCTCTACTGACTAAGCTAAACCGGTCCCTTATATATGATATACCCATATACATTTTCAAGAGGTCATTGTGTTTTATTAAATTTCATCATTTTTTTCTCACGCAATGATTAATAAGATGTTTTATACCAATTAGACCATCTTTTCTTACGTACTTATTAATGAGTATTCTTATAAATCAACGTTCATAATTTTATGTAGTAATTATATTGACTATAAATTACATACTCATTGATAAACTTGCTTAATTCCTGTAGTGGCTGTGACGTAAGCAGTGACGTAATTTCAGTTACAGACAGAAAAACACTGAATCTCCATTATATATAGATTTATCTCCCAATAGTTTTTTATTAAATTATATGTAGTAAATTTTATCTAAATTATATGTAGTAAATTATATGTAGTAAATAACTAGAAAAATTAAAAAAATTAACTAGTCTTAAATATGTAACTAGTAAAATTAACTAGTCTTAAATATGTAAATATTATGTGCAATTATGTAAATTAGACTAGTAAAATTAACTAGTCTTAACTAGTAAAATTAGTATCTAAATTATATGTAGTAAATTTACGTAGTACTATAAAATTAGGTACATTGCTACTTGCCTAGTAAGTGTGGTAGTGTATGCTAGATGACGTAAGCAGTGACTTAGTTTCAGTTACAGACAGAAAAACACTGAATCTCCATTATATATATATAGATTTATCTCCCAATAACATCAAAAATGTCTCAATGGTGTCATAGACTGTAAAACGTATTAACTAAAAAAGAAGATTTTTATGAATTTGTTTAATTGACTTTTTTGATTTGATTTTCTATTTGAACAGGAATCTAAGTTATATCACTGTCAAGATGATAAATTAAAAACAATGACTTTGAATGAAAAATTTTTAAAGTCGTCCTATGCAACAATAGATGAAGTGCAAACAGGTAAGACCTTCTTGTTTAGACAAAATAAGAATTTTTATTTGCTTACAAATAACTTTGCTTCTATTGTATAATTTTTACCATCCATTATTCAATATTCTACAAGAAAGCTCACATGAACATCTTGTTACATAATTGATAGGGTACCTATAAATTATGTATGGTAGTGTCAATTTACTTTTACATTTTTTTTTTTGTTTGCTTTTTTTTTTTTTTTTTTTTTTTCCTGATTCAGAATTACTGTTATTTTTAATTTTCACACTACCATACTGTTATATACCCTACCTATCAACAGGTAAGACCTTCTCATTTAGAAAAAAAATAAGAATTCTTCTTTTATTTTCTCACAAATAACTTTGCTTAGCCAATCTTTTATTGTATAATTTTTACCATCCGTTATTTGGATTCTGCAAGAAAGCTTATGTGAAGATCTAAGATTTGTCTTTTAAAATTTTTTTTTTTTTACTTTGTTCTCAAATTTAAATTTTTTTTTTTTTTTTTTTTTTTTTTTTTTTTACAGAAAACCAGAAAGTCTTACATAAATCTCTTGAAAACATCACATTGTCATGCAAAGACCATTACAATGGCAAGTCATATACTCTACCAAAACCAGATAAATCTGCAGTGACGACCCCAACCAATAGCATAGATACCTACCTTCAGTCAGTTCCAGAGTATAAAGAAAACCGAAGACCCAGCATGCCTCAGCCTAGTGTGTCCGCCCCCCATTGTCTCAAATCTCGTCCTTCTTCCTGTATTATTGGTGGCAGCAGCAGCTCCTCTGTCCACCCGCTGGAAACCCACGTTATGAATGGCTCTCTCAAAGAACCTGCAGCACAGCCCAAATTACGCCCCTCGTCTTGTATTATCACAAGTACTACAAACACCAACGGCACCCATCCCCTAGAGACCTGCACTGCAAATGACTCCTCGAAAGAAGCAGCAGCCCAGCACAAGACAAAACGAAGACAACGCCGTTTACGAAAGCATAGTCCATACAGTTACGACCAGGACGCAGATTCGGAATCGGAACCCGATGAGAACGGTGCTGCCCCCAGGAAATCCAACGACGAAACGAGTGGCAAACACAACGGAGTCGGCGGTGAGGATTTCAACTTCAAGGTTCCCCTTCATCACCCGAGGTTTCCCGCGGGTCTGTCGCAGAGATCCGGCAGCTGTAACGGATTGACTGGATCCACCAATCCGAATCCCAAGGATCTGTCCGAGGAAAAGCTCACCAATGGAATCCAAGGTCGGTGTAAATCTAGAGCTGAGCATGACCTTGGTGTGAAACGTCCACGTGAGTTTTTCAGTTTCTCTCCAAACTTTTTAATATTTGCATTACTACGTTAATTATCTGTGTATAATGTGCATTCCCATCTTTGGATTATGAAATTCTTCAAAAAAAAAACATTCTCTTACATAATAAGTACTGAGTTTTTAGAATTTGTAGTAGCTAAATCTAACCTAAATTTAGCATTTGTTTAACTTTTTGGTTAGTAGTAAGAATAAGAATTTATTTTGGTAAAAATTTTGACTCACCCTAGTAAATAAGGCTGATTTGAAAAGGAAAAAAACTTTTTTTTTTCTATAACTCCAACATAAAAAAGGGGAACCACTCTGATTGACTGATAAATTATTTATTTATTTTCCCATTAAACTAACCCTAACCCTAACTTCTTTTTTCTAGCTAGACCTTAATAGTCATTGTTAATAAATAAGATGCTAATTAAAATTAAATAATGAATATTTAATAACCATTGAGGGTTATTTCCTATAAGTCCAACATAAACAAAGGGGAACCACTCTTGACTGATAAATTATTTATTTATTTTCCCATTAAACTAACCCTAACCCTGTCTTCTTTTTTCCTGTAGATTAATAAATAAATAAATAATTTATCAGTCAATCAGAGTGGTTCCCTTTGTTTATGTTGGAGTTATAGGAAATAACCGAAAAAACATTCTTTTTACTTTGAGAAGTCATTTTTTAATTGCTGTTTTACCGTTTGAACAGTAAGATAATCGAGAGAGAAAAAAGATAATTTTGTAAAATAAGAATATAAAAACTAAAATGGTAGCAACTAAAATAAGAAGATAGCTCTTTACTGCTGACCAACATATTAACTCTTAACATCCTATACCACCTCATTCCACCCGTCCGGAAATCATTTATTTTCCTAATCTACCCCAAATGATATCCTTTGTTAAATGTAATATTAAACATATTTAGAAGTTTTCAATTTAAGGGAAATAATGGGTAACTTTTAATGAAACTATGGCCGGGTTAGCTCAGTCGGTAAGCGTTCGGCTAGAAATCACAAGATTCCTAGTTCAATACCGGTCCTCGCCAACTCAGCGTATGAGTAGCACAGGGGTCAGTGCGGTAAAGTGAGGAGCTGATGGTAGGTGTGGCGCTCCACCTCAGATGCTAGGAACAATCTCCTTGGTCTAGCGCTATTGAAGAGGGATTAGACTCCCTCGCTGACTGGCGGATACCGACTTTAGGCCGCCCCGACGACTTTACTTTTTAATGAAATGGCCATTTTTACCTATTTTTGATAAATGGCTATAGGAATTGGACTCTGGACTTAGAAAATTCTTAACAGGATGTTAAGAGTTAAGGCCAATGAAAATAAAGAATTATTCACACCCTATATTATGTAAACCTTTATTTCTTAATGATATATAAGACACATTGCAGAAATTTAAACACATTAATGATATGGGCCGTTTTGAGGCAGACCTATCTCGGCTAGACCTTAATAGTCATTGTTAATAAATAAGATGCTAAGTAAAATTAAATAATGAATATTTAATAACCATTGAGGGTTATTTCCTATAATTCCAACATAAACAAAGGGGAACCACTCTTGACGAATAAATTATTTATTTTACCATTAAACTAATCCTAACCCTAAACTCTAACCCTAACTACTTTTTTCCTAGTAGATCAATAAATAAATAAATAATTTATCAGTCAAGAGTGTTTCCCCTTTGTTCATGTTGGACTTATAGAAAATAACCCCATTGAGAATATAACCTAAATAACTAAGAGAACTGTGATGTTGATGGTAATATAGTTTCAGTTACAGACAGACAGATACATAATCTCTATTCTAATAAGATTTTAGATGTGAGCTTGCTGCCTTTTATTTTTATCATGAGACACAAATGTACTAAGAAAATTATCTCTGCCCTTTTAGTTCTTTTAGATGGTGGCTGCCAAAAGCGACCTCTGTGTCATTTCCATGGTTTTATCACATACTTTACTGTTACAGTTGCTTGCCATTGAGTTCTTATCTAAGTCCATCTGCCAATTCAACCCGCTTAGACACAGAAGTGGAGAGTCAATATATTCATCTTTTCTTATCACAAGTTATGGTCTTTACTGCCTTCAGTTGAGTTTTAATCTATCAGCCAAGATGGTTACCAAGTGTTTTTCACAGTTGTATACCTGAACATCTTACCTACTGATCTCAAGCATATTTATTTTCATGGATAGGTATTAAAAAATAAAAAAAAAAATAAAAATCTGAAGCAAAAAGGTCCGCTGTACCTTGTAGAATTCTGGCCCTCATATTAGAATGGAGTGATGATGTGTTTTATAGTAAAATGAATTGTATACTTATCTCATCTTCTATGCTATGTGGAGAGGTTCGAATCTGGTTGCTGGGCTGATGTTGACTTGATTAGCAATACTCTGATGTTTGGAGTCTGGAAACCAATTTGGGGTTCTGGGGGACATCTTGCCTTGTGCCATTTATAGTTTTTAGGAATAACACAAGGCCACTTCTTTTTCTCGTGAGATTTTTTATTTTCTCCTAAGTCACAACTTAGAGCAAGAGCCCACATCTCACTCTGTCAGCGCATAGTTCCAAACTCCCTGAACATTCTCACCTCTCACTCTTCCTACCTCCCACGTCTCATGTCTCGTCCAATAGAAAAATACCATGTGGCCTTTTGCTGATTCATCCTTAAACTTTTCCATTCTAATCTACACACAATTCTTATATTCCTCCTAAAAACTTTTCCATGCTAATTTACATGTCACTGTTATATTCCTGGCTCCCCCTCCCTATTAAGTTACATCATTACTTCTCCCCAAGAGCACACGTCTCACTCCGTCAATGCATAGTTCCAAACTCCCTGAACATTCTCACCTCTCACTCTTCCTACCTCCCACGTCTCATGTCTGGTCCAATAGAAAAATGCCATGTGGCCTTGTGCTGATTCATCCTTAAACTTTTCCATTCTAATCTATACATAATTCTTATATTCCTCCTAAAAACTTTTCCATGCTAATTTACATGTCACTGTTATATTCCTGACTCTCCCCCTCTCTATTACATTATAATGATAATGAAATTTATTGTGTACAGTGCTCAGGTGCACCACAACTCATCAAAGTCTCATGTCAAGTACACAGAATAATGTATTAGTGTCAGGAATATGAACAGTTTACAGTAGTAATATGCATATATGTGTGCGCGTGTATGCATATGTATGTGGAGAGTGGCATCAGGTATAGCGTCGGCGGACTACAGGAAGCATGGAGGCTTTAAAAGACTCAGTGCTTCGGCAGCCTACAACAGACGTGGGCAGTTTATTCCATGTCTCCGCAACTCTGAGCGTGAAAAAATGTTCTGTCGTTATATTATTTATAATTTAAAGTATCTTATCTTCTGTCATACAAAGGATGATGAGTCTTGTTTTCAGCCTGTACATGCCTGATTATAAAGATGCATTTGATATGCGTGTTCAATTTTTTTGTTTTGGTCCCTGTAGGAATTAAACATTTTCATATTCAATTGTTTTTATTTTCTCTCTCTCTCTCTCTCTCTCTCTCTCTCTCTTTTTCTCTCTCTCTCTCTCTCTCTCTTTTTTCTCTCTCTCTTTTTCTCTCTCTCTCTTTTCTCTCTCTCTCTCTCTCTCTCTCTCTCTCTCTCTCTCTCTCTCTCTTCTCTCTCTCATTATGTTCGATTGAAACAGATTAGTGTTTATACTTCCATGCATTCACTCCTTCTATCTTCCCCCTACTTTCTTTCTTTCTTTTTTCTTTTTTCTTTACATGTCACTGTTACATTCCTGACTCTCCCCCTCTCTATTATGTTATATTACTGTCTTTCATAAAACAGTCGTTATATTATTTATAATTTAAAGTATCTTATCTTCTGGCATACAAAGGATGATGAGTCTTGTTTTCAGCCTGTACATGCCTGATTATAAAGATGCATTTGATATGCGTGTTCAACTTTTTTTGTTTTTGTCCCTGTAGGAATTAAAATTGTTTTTATATTCATGTAGATTTTATAATTCTATGTTGGTAATTTATGAGGAAGTGCGTCCCGGTCCCCTGCCTCTGAAATTGCTGCCGGGTGAATTTTAAAATAACGACCCCAAGCTTCTGCAAGTTTCATTGTGTTAATATAGGGGGGAGGTAAATTTCACGGGGTAAAATAGGTGTTACCTATTGTTTATCTATCTATCTCAGTCTATTCAAAAACTATCCATCTTCATATCTAGCTATCTATCTAGCTATCTATTAAATACTAAGATTTTCTTTTATTACGATAAACAAGAATTACGATAAATTACGGTAAATAAACCAGAATTACGACAAATTTCTATAAATAAACAAGAATTAAGACAAAAAGAACCCCCCCCATACATTTAACGCCCTAAGTTGGTTGTTTTCTTTCAAGTAACACCGATGTGGCGCTTGGGGTCGTTATTTTAAAATTCACCGGGCAGCAATTTCGGAGGCAGGGGACCGGGACACACTTCCTCATAAATTACCTCTGGTTTTTTGGGGGGGGTTAAAATCCTCGTCCCAGTCTGTAGGTGCTGATGGCTGAGTGGTTAGAAGTCTGACTGATGATAAATCAATTGAGATTCCATCCCGGCTGGAGATAGCCTACTAATGTCTAGCCACACTGAAAAGACATGATACGTCGAAACATGGTGTCTGTGGATGACATATATATATATATATATATATAATATATATATATATATAAGTTAAGATAGTGTGGATATGGAGTCAATGGCACCTGTTTACTGACTTTTCTTAATTAATATTAGGTCTGGTCAGGATTGAGTGGTCCGTTTGTATCTCAGTCTCAGAGAATTTTATGCATCTCATTTTCAGTTATTTCCTATTAAAATAACGACTCAGCTCAGTCTATTCAAAACTATCCATCTTCATATCTATCTATCTCAATTTGTTTATATTTATCTATATTACTTTAAATACTAAGAATTTTTTTTATTTAGGTTTGTTTAATGTCTTGTTTTTAGTTTAAATAAACAAGAATTACGACAAAAAAATATGCGACCACCCCCCCAATACATTTACTTGTCGAAAATATCTATCTTCATTTGTTCATATCTATCTATATTATTTTGTCTGTTTATCTATCTATCTATCTTTCTCAGTCTATTCCAAACTATATATCCATCTTCATATCTAAACAAGAATTGCGATAAATTACGATAAATAAACAAGAATTACGACGAGCTGGGGTTGTTATTTTGATAGTCACTGGGTAGCAATTTTTGAGGCAGGAGACCGGGACGCACTTCCTTATAAATTACTATATAATTTATTATTATTTAAAGCAATTAATTACTTTTTAATTAAATTGGGTATCTAGTATGATGGTTAACAAGATAGACTAGCAGGCCATTATAAGTTTGATTCGCACGAGGCGCTTAGTACTTCTGACCTTATGCCATGATAAGCTTAGTAAGTGACTACTTATTAATTAGTTGTTTTTTATTTTTATTATTGTTGACTAGCAAATATATGCACCCTCCGGGTGCAAGCATCTAAGTTTTAATGTAATAAGATATTATATTAAATTAGAAAGGCTAATGAAACTAAATAAGAATGCAGATAAAAAAAGATTTGAAACAGAGAGGGGGTATAATCGAAAAATAGAACAACTGAAACTTACTCTTCCATCACTCTCGTCTTTCATTGTTATTTTTTCTAATTTAAGTATTTAGTTAAAATAGGAAGTAAAGAATAAAATGACAGTTATTTTTTATTGTTAATGGATTTCATTTAAGATTCATTGAAGAGATTTTTGCTTATATTCATTAAAATAAAACCAAACAATTAGAAATCAATAATACTAAACACATATTTATTAAAATCACATTTTTAGTATCAATATGCAAATTAGCCTTCCCGTTCACACTGTAAACCGCTATTTTGTCGTATATATAAATATAATTGCATGTTGTTAGTATGTAGATATGGTTAACAGTATTAATAATGTTAAACAATTTTATTAATAATTGAGGTTAAAATAAAAATAAAATCATTGAGAATGTGATATCAATAACTAAGGGAATTGTGACTTGATTAGTAATATAGTTTCGGTTATAGACAGAAAAACACACAATCTCCATTATAATAAGATTAACTAAGTGGACTTGGATATATATATAATATATATATATATATATATATATATATATATATATACATGAAAACTTCTAAGTTACCCCATTTCTATTTGTTCTGGCATTAGTTATTTTTTAACAATTATCTCTATATTAATAACCTTACTCATACTTATCTATATAGATGCTTCCTAAATCTCATCTCCACCCCACCCCACCCCTTAAAAAAACAAAAAAACTTTATGCCATTCAATGACAATAATTGTCAAAGTTCAATTTTAAACAATACTGTTGCTGTAAAGCACCAGTTTCTTCTCAATCACCAAAGTTAAGCAGCATTGAGCCTGTTCAGTACTTAGATGGGTGACCATTTAGAAATAGCATGTACTGTAAACAATCTTAAGGCTTGTGTGCCAGATGATGCAAAAATTTAGTAAACAACAAGATTGGGTAATATACTGTATTAAACAACTTAAAAGACACAACTCAATTTGGCCAGGCCTTTTTTTTTTTAAATAAATAACGAGTTTAAACTATGAATGTCAAGTGAAGGACTTTTGTCTGACATTTGTAGCCCTCTCCACTATCTGGTCATTTTTAAATTGTTTACATTTCAACCTGTTCTTAAATACTAAACCAAGCAATATTCTGAATTTTATCAAAAAAATTATTTTAAATAGCTACTAATATAGAATAGCGTGCAAGAGATAATATCATTAGATTACATATAAAAATCATTACGTTTCAACAGAAATACCCAAAATCTTTGAGAAATTAAGGTTAGGGTTAGGCTACTTTAGGAATATCTGTAATCTAATGCTATTTATAGATAAAATGCGATTCTAATACTATTATCTCTTGCTGAACGCTATTCTGCATTTGTACCAAAAAATAAAAGAAAGTAAAATAAACTAACAAAATAGATAAGATACATAATAGTTCTTTTTTAAATATTCCCCACTCAAATAAAAAAGAGCAAAAGAAATATGTTAGTCTACAAAGTAAAAATATCTACAAGATTCCCGCATACAAAAGAAGATCGTTTGAAAACACTAATTTGAGGCATTAAATGACCCAATAGAGGTTGATATGCCATAAACCTCAACAAGATTGGCTGAGATGTTTACAGTTAAGAGCCTCTGCAACACTACAACAGCACTAGCCAATAACCCAAAGCCAACCCATGAACTTATAAGACACAAGGTGGCTTCCTGGGACATTTAATAAAAAAAGTGGGGATCTTATATGTATTTATATAACCTATCGGCCTGATGAGCCAAAGGGCTCACTGAATATCTGAAAATGGATGTCAATATCGGATTCCTTCCATCAACCATGGGTTACAGTGTCTTCTACACTTGCTAAAAGTCTGTTCAAATGCCCATGTGTGTGTGGGGATGGGGTGGGGTGGTTGATGTTACTTTAGTTAAAATTAATAATGATTGACAATGATTCATCTAATAAATTTCTTTGGCAAACTTCTTAAAATTCAGTCTTTATCTTTAAATGAAACATTGGTAACCATTATTAATTTTGACTAAAGTAAAAAGAAAAAAATGCTGGGAAAAATTAATAAAAAATGGAATTTTTAATTATTGAATTATATCATTTAATTTATCGTAAAAATTCAGACTAAATAACTATTTAGTCATTACCAATTTTTATTTGCATTTTTTAGTAATTTATGAGGAAATGCATCCCGGTCTCCTGCCTCAAAAACTGCTACCCCGGTGACTATCAAAATAACAACCCCAGCTCATCGTAATTCTTGTTTATTTATCATAATTTGTCGTAATTCTTGTTAATGTTTAGATATGAAGATGGATATATAGTTTTGAATAGACTGAGATAGATAGATAGATAAATAAACAAAATAATATAGATAGATACAAACAAATGGAGATAGATAGATATTTTTGACAAGTAAATGTATTTTGTCGTAATTCTTGTTTATTTAAACTAAAAACAAGACATTAAACAATCATGAATAAAAAAAAATCTTAGTATTTAAAGTAATATAGATAAATATGAACAAATTGAGTTAGATAGATGGATAGTTTTGAATAGACTGAGCTGGGTTGTTATTTTAATAGTCACCGGGCAGCAACTCTTGAGGCAGGAGACCGGGACGCACTTCCTCATAAATTACAAATTTTTTCTATAGCCAGAGAAATGTAATGATTTTTTAATTTTTTTTATTTGTGAATTTGAAAAGAAATTCAAATAAAATGTGTATAAAAGTTGTTTTTTTTTTATTTCAAATTTTGTTTTTTTTATTTCAAATTTTGTTTTTTTTTCTTATTTTTTTCTTTATTCATTTTCTTTATTTCTTTCTTTCTTTTTTTTTCAAACAGAAAATCGTAATGTGATTGGATTAAAGAGGCGGCCAATTTCATTTAGTTTTGATGGTCGCCTACCAGATTTCACTGACTCCATGTTTGATTATAATTCTGATAACTTTCCGACTGAAGACTTAATAGGACGATACAGAAGTATGCACAAAGAGGTGAGATAAATTCTATTTCCTTAATTTCTTTATTTACAGAATCTTTGATTCTTCTATTTAACTCTATAACTATAAATGTGGAGTCACTTCTTCATTGCCATTACTCAGAGGTCCACTCTGAACCAGAGTGGTAGTACCTGTTAGGGTCCCATCCCTGGGTCAAATAGATCTGGTTGCAAAGTATTGTTATTAGATAAGTATATTTGATATTATGTAAACATGGGCAAAAAAACTCTTAACAACTACACAAAAATGTAAATATGAATGTACACTTGTGAACAAAATAAATGGGCCAAGCAAGTATTATACATTTTATTGTACAAAAAGCTAAATTAAACAAAATACAATTGAACAAAAAACAAAAATGAGTCTTATATACACAGAACAAGACATTTACTTTAATAAATGCTTAGTATGGAATCGCTTTCCCCTTTGATTTCTTTAAAAGATTAATCCTTTTAACTATGCTCTCAACCAACTTGGAACACTGTGAAGAGGGGATGCTATTCCATTCATTTTGCAGAGCTTCCCACAGTTTTTCTTTGTTCGAAAAAGTTCTTCCAGCCAATGCACGAGATATTATGGCCCAAATATTCTCGATTGGGTTTAAATCAGGGCTTTGGCCAGGCCAAAACATCACATCAATTGAATTATTGGCAAGCCATTTCTTAGTGACTTTAGCAGTGTGTGCAGGTGCATTATCTTGTTGAAAAATAATGTTATTGGATACTCCCAGCTTCTGGATACTTGGAAACAGTCTTTTTTCTAATATTCGAATGTATTCCTTTGCATTGATTGACGCCTCACATCTAATAAGTTCCCCAACTCCTGCTGCATTAAAAGTTCCCCATAACATTATCCCTCCATTCCCGTGTTTCACTGTCGTTTTTATGCAACTTGGCGATAATCTTTCTCCGGATCTTCGAATGCAGCGTTCGGGAGCATCACTAAAAACACAAAATCTTGATTCATCGGACCAGAAAACATTCCTAAACCATTCTGTATCTTTCTTATCATAACACGAGACAAATGTCTTTCTATCATTGATGTTCTTCTTAGATAATAATGGCTTCTTTGCGCACCTTTTTGAAGAAAATCCCATTTCCTTCAATCGTCTAGATATTGTCATTCTAGAAATGGAATTTCCGCTGTTTTGAATTGTTTGCTATGGTCAACATAAGTTTTCTTTCGGTCCTTCAAAACAGTCATTTTAAGCCTGTGATCGTCCTTCATTGTGGATGCTCTAGGGCGACCAGATCCAGATTTCCTTTTTACTGAACCTTTGAGTGTAGAAGAAGAAGATGAGACTTAATAAAGTCGAAACAGTCTGTACAATGTTCTACAGACCGAACGATCCTTTGTCGAAATTCACTTATATTTATTTACTATAATTATCGAATTTTATGCGATATACGCATTGTAATTGCCTTCAAGCAAAAAAAATATATATATAAATAATATATATATATATATATATATGTTTGTTTTTTATTTATTGTGTGTAGGTATATATGTATACATAATATATGTGTTGGTGTTGCAGTGCTAGGATTCCATTGGTCAAAAAAGTCAACAACAGCATAAATTAACTTTACCGCCCATCCTCAGTTTTTCTGTACAATGAATTTGTTTTAAATTTAAAAATTGAAACCTTAATCAAGCATTAATGTCTTTTTCTCTTTAATTTTTTTTCTATTTTCTTTTTTAGGAAATGGTTAGCTTGATAGTAAGTCAGAAAGCCCAACTAATCCGGAAGGACCAATACATCCGAGGATTGGAAACTTATATCGATGATCTGCTTGTTAGTGTCATTGAACAGAATCCAAAGGTGCTCCAGAGACAATTTCGATATTAATAAAACCTTTAGATTTTTTTTTTTTTTTTTTTTTTTTTTTTTTTTTTTTTTTTATTTTTTTTTTTTTTTTTTTTTTTTACTTGACCAGAGTCCCATTTCCTCTTAGTTAATGAGAACCATCCTTTTTCTTTTTCTTTTTTTTTTCATCAGCCATTTATTGTGGCTGGAAAATTTATTGTAATTATTTTTTTTTTTTTTTATTTTTTATTTTTTTTTTAAGTAACATTTTTTTTATTTTTCTAAATTAACTTTTTTTTTTTTTTTTTTTTTTTCAAATTACTACAATTTTTTTCTCTTCGTTTTTTTTTTTTTTTTTTTTTGTTTTTTTTTTGTTGTTTTTAATTTTTTTTACGTTTTTGAATTTATAAAAATTTTATAAAAAGTTTTGTTTATTTACTTTCATTATTAATTTCGGGATAAGTATTAATCCATTTTGAAGACATAGCAATTTCGTAACATAAATTATTTCAGGATATTCAAATCCACTTTCTGAAAATCCAAAATAATAATTCTTTATTTTTAAAGTTCATGCAACAAATTATTTTAATGATCAATTTTTTAAAGTTTTTAAAAGTCCAGTAACATTCATTAGAATATACATACTTCAGTCATTGATGCTTGAAAACAAACAACTATTTTCTTTTTGTAATTCTTGTCTTTTACATTCATTTATTTAATCATATAAATAATTGTTTTTATTATTATTATTATCATTTCAAAGTTAAAATTTTATATAGTTAAAAATTTTGGCTAAACTTCAGGAATTGTATAAAGATTAACTTTCTAAATTATAAATTATTTCATCAATATTTTTGTATATTTTCTTCAATTCATTTTCAATGTACTTTTAAAAAATTGTAATGTATTCATTGTTTAAAACATTTTTAAAATAATAACTTTGTTTAAATTTATTCAAAGATTTAAATGGTAATAATTTCTGCTTTTTATTCTTTTGCTATCGCATTAACTTTGTGAGTTACTCTTAAGTTACCTCAAAACAAATTAAATATTTCGTGCTCATAGATCATGCATTTTAAAGCTAAAAATTTAATTATTTTTGTGATGTATTTTATGTATATAAAAAAACGTTTTATATTCCAAACTTTTCAACTTACTTCATTTCATATAAATTATGGTGATTAATGTGTTTGATTATTGATATGATCATCTTAAAGCTTTAAGATTATCATCCATTATATATAATTATGATTAACTAACATTATTTATTTATTTATATAAAATGAAGTTTCAAAATCATTCATTAGTTCATCAATGGTTAATATCCACGTTTTTACAAATCCATAAATATAATCATAATCAAACAAAAAATGAAGGACTCTACCTACTATTCTAGTATTTGTGTAATATATATATATATATATATATATATATATATATATATATTAAAAAAAGAAGGTCCGCAAAATGTATTGTGTTTTCAGAAAAAAAAATTAATTCTTTTTATCTTACGTATGCAACATGTGTTTCAGATCTTCTTCAGGCTTTGATCAATAATATGAAAGAAAAAAAAAAATAAATATATAGATCAAAGCCTGAAGAAGATACCAGAAGATCTGAAACACGTGTTGCATAAAGAGAAAAAGAATTTATTTTTTTTCTGAAAACATAATACATTTTGCGGACCATCTTTTTTTATAAAATATTGAATTTTCTCCTGTTGGAACCAGAACAACAATATATATATATATATATATATATATATATATATATATATATATATATATATAATATATATATATATATATATATATATAGAGAGAGAGAGAGAGAAAGAAAATGTAGAACCTACATGGATGTTATAATGGATGGAAATTTATTAGTCGATGTTCAAACATTTTGGTTTATAAAGGAAAGTTTCTTCAGGACAATGAAATTATTCAAGGAGAAAAAATGATTTATGTAGATAAAAGATAATGGATGTTCTACATTGATTCTTTTTTTCTCCTTGAATAATTTCATTGTCCTGAAGAAACTTTCCTTTATAAACCAAAATGTTTGAACATCGACTAATAAATTTCCATCCATTATAACATCCTGTGTTTGTTCTACATATTCTCCACATACTGTCAGATTAATTTCCTCATCTTACTCCCATATATATATATATATATATATATATATATATATAATATATATATATGAGGTTAAGTAAACAAACAAATGTGTTTATTTTTATATGGCTTTAAGCTGACAATTTTTGGAGGATATGTGCTTAATTGAAGTCATACCTAATTTTGGAAATTAATTAGTTAATAATTAATATGCCCGCCTAAATTCATTAATTATTAACTAATTAATTTCCAAAATTAGGTACGACTTCAATTAAGCACATATCCTCCAAATATATATATATATATATATATATATCTCAATACAGGAGGTTTTAAAAGAATGATATAATTTTGTAATGTAATAACTTTACCAATTCTCATTTAAATGATCTCAAATTTTAACAGCATGTGTAGAAACAAATTCCATATTTAATGTTTAAACACCTTTTCTTTTGTACTGAATTAGTGAACCTAGGCACAAGACCCGAAGATTTATTGGGAGCTGTAGGGGTCAAATATGGTTATGCCGCTTTCTTTGTTCTATCTTAGTTAATTTCACTCCCCAGCCAATTCATGCCAATAAATATTGTCATCCATCGCCTTTCACAGCCTACTTTCACTATAATGCCTCAGGCACTCCATGTTGGCTAACCGACTTAAAAACTGTGGTAATCTGAACATTAGCTACATAAATGAGAGTAACCTCCCCATGTTTATTTCACTTTGAGGAAGCCATATGTTTTGGTTGGCCATTTTCATTTCACCGTAAATCTACACTGAAAATATGAATTTGTTTGAATCAATACAACTACATGTTTTATACGAAAATATCATAAAATGTTCTTAATTGTGCTTGCGCATTATTTGAAATGAACTTAATTGTTATTAAGAACACATTTTATGATATTTTCGTGTTAAAACCTGCAGTTGTATTGATTACGGTGAAATGAAAATGACCGACCAAAACATATGGCTTCCTCAAAGTGAAATAAACAAAGGGAGGATACTCTCATTTATGTAGCTAATGTTCAGATTACCAAAACTGCAACCTCAAAATGGATGAGTGGTGAGGAGGGGTGGGAGAAAGAACAGAATGTCCCAACAAAAAACAGAAACAAAACAAAAATTGAACCATTTGGTTGCCCCCTTTCCCTCTGCTTTCTTTTCTACTGAATCGTATTTCTATAACTGAAAATAAAACATTTTAACATATAATTTAGAGTTGTTTCTACACATGCTGTTAAAATTAGATCTTTGAATGAGATTTGGCCAAGTTATTATATTATGAAATGATATGAATTTTTCTGAAAAACCCTGGATATATTTTGTAACTTAATTTGAAATTCTCTCCAAATACACTACTGAATTAAAACAATGAAAAATTTTAATTTCGAGTTACAAATATGTAGAAATTTTTTTTTTTTTTTTTTTTTTTTTTTTTTTTTTTTAATTTCATGGAAGAAAGAAAAGAAAAACGGGTTTATCATAAAAAAAGAAATTCATAATAAAAATGTAAGCACTTTATGGGGATCATGTTCTTACTTTAAAAGGTTATCATCAGCCCACCTCCTGGGGTAGACATTTACCCCAACCCATTCACCCTGATAGGATGTGACATAAGGTCACAAGTATGGGGCTACCAAAGAAGAATGAACTCACTTTTCAGCAGTAATGGATCTGTGAGACTAGCTTGATAACCATTACACTACAATGTGACGTTCCCACTCCCTGGGGTTATGGTTTGTATTGACTAAAATGTGTTAATGAAGATTGAAGTTCAAATAATCAAAGGTCAAAGGTAATATTGTGAGATGGGTAGGTTATTTATCCAGCTTCCCCTACCCCAGCGATGCTTGATAGCTTTTTAATTTAATGCGTCCTGGGACGCATGTATTTGATTTGAATGAGTCTCGGGAAATTTTATGGGTCCCAACTAAAGTTTCTTAATAAATTGTAGAGTTTTTTTTTTATCTTATGAACCAACTAAAGCTGTCTAACCCCTACTTTGTACCCCATAGCATGTAATTTATTTACAAGAAAATATTGAAATGTATATTGTTAGCTGGAAATGGTGAGGGGAGAGGAAAAAACACTGGGATGCATGGATACCATTTTACTGCATCCTTTTAGATTTTTATGTGTCAGGGATGCAGGATGCGTACTTTATCAGCATCTATGCTAGACTGTAAAGGCAGGTTTGACACAATGTCAAGTTGAATGCATTGAGCCTCTTGTACAGATGTCTTGTGCCAAAAATAGAGAGAGATGGGGTAGATCCTGCCTGAAGCTGAATTAAATTCTCGACCACTGATGACCACGGATCTTATCGTGAGCTGATAGCAGTAGGAATTTAGCAAGTAGGGGAGGCTACTCTAAGGTTTAAATTTGCTGATCCTAAAGAATTACTTCCCTTTGCATAATCACTCGTGACGTCATTTCTTTTTTTATACTCTGACTATTCGTAATAAAAATGGAAGGTGGTTCGCCTCAAACGCTGTAATGGTGGAGACAACTACCAGCTCATAATCATTTTTCTATTTATTGCAATCAATGCATACGTGAACTCTTATTAAAGTGTTTATGAGCAATACAGTTTAAATAAAATAAATATATATGAATATATCTTCCTTTTTTTTTTTTTTTTTTTTTTTTTTTTTTTTTTTAAAATATTTCTAATATAATTTTCTGTAGATATTTCTAATTAGTGTTTGAAATAGTGATTATCTTAAATTAGAATGAAAGGGCTTTGTTTATGGTAGTTTATATAATAGACTTTAATTTTATATGCAGTTCTAAACTTACTAATATGCCATAGCTTAGGGCCAAATTCTCCTGGGGCTTCATATTTTTTAAATATTTTTATTCTATCCTCAGTTTTTATTCTTAAACACTAATTCATAAATTATATATATTTATTTATTTATTTTTTAAAGTCACCAAAACAAAGTTCGTCTTACCATATATATTGCCTAAAGAGTCAGAAACTACTTACCTACATTTCACCTGATGAATCATCATGATAATTCTGACTAAAGAGGTTTGGCACAAACAACATTTTATTATTAAAAGTGGCCACAAGAAAGTATTAAAAAAAATAGCATAAAAAGAAATACCAAAAACAATTACGTTTTATTGGCTAAGGAGTCAGATTTTTTTTTTTTTTTTTTTTTTTTTTTTTTTGTCTACAAGCATTTAAAACCTCAGACCACCGATTAACTAATTCACTAGGTATATTATAAAAGCTATAGCAAGCTCCATACATAGGAGCCAAAACTTATCACCCGATTTATTTACTGCATTTTTTAAATTTTATATATATATATATGTGAGAGTACATAAATAAACACTGTTTATTTGATATGGCTTTTAGTCGACAATTTTTGGAGGATATGTGCTTAATTGATAATAAAAAGTGGAATATAAATAAGTTCAAAACAGACGAAGAATCTGGGATTGGCCAGCTGGTGTAGTGGTTAGAATCTCCGCCTGTCAGCTTGGCAGTCGAGGTTTCGAGTCATACACGGAGCAGTCTCCCATGTCTATAACCTTGCTGATGAGAGCTAATAGGTCGAAATGTACATTCAGGGATTGACATTTTCTCGATTTGTTTAGCCTTACATTTGAACATATATGCCCGCCTAAATTCATTAATTATTAACTGATTAATTTTCAAAAATTAGGTATGACTTCAATTGAGCACATATCCTCCAAAAATATATGTATATAAACACACACGTGTGTGTGTTTATAGATATAGATATATGAATTTTTTTAAATGCAGTAAATAAATCAGGAGATAAGTTATGCCTCCTATGTATGGAGGAGAAACTTGCTATAGCTTCTTAATAATATATCTGTGAATTATTTATATATATATATATATATATATATATATATATATATATGTGTTGTGTGTGGATGGTTACTGTTTCAGCTTTTGCTGGAATGGTGTACCAAAGGCAGTATTATTGTGTGTTTCAATATAAAACAGAGCTGTTATATAATAAAATAAATATATAAAGGTTTTACATATCTATTTATTAGGTGACAAAGGAACATTCACGACCATATTGGTTTCATGCGAGGCAATCATCAGGTGAAGATGTTTCAAATGCTTTCATTTAGATATGTAAAACCTTTATATATTTATTTTATTATCTTATATATATATATATATTTTCTTTCTCAAATTTCCTATAGCTTAGGGCCTCAGGTGAAAGTCTGGTCCTGTTTATATGATGTCGCAAACATAAATAGATTTTTAAAATATGTGTGGAAAGAAATCTAGAGCAGTTATGGTAAAGGTTTTATGAGTAGTAGGCTTCATAAAATATTGTGAATCATGAATCGGGATTAAGGCTTCATCACCATTTTTTTTTTTTTTTTTTTTTTTTTTTTTTCTTCATATATACAAAACTTAAGAGAAAGAAACAAAATTTCAATAAAGTTATGTTGATGTAATTATGAAATTATGCTATCTTTACAGAAAATCATAAAGGGTCTCCTAGACCAGTCACCATACCAAGGCTAAAGAGCCCAGTCTACCCTACTATTTAACCCACATCTAGGGGGAGAAGAGATGGATTCATGCCTTTCCCAAAGGCATTAGTGTGAAGTGAAACAAACAACCACATCCTAGATTTGAACTCGAGTTGGCGAGTCTATTTCGTATGAAAATAACTCTTACACCTTGCGCACCTCCTATTTGTCAGGGTTGCAATATTGATATTAGTAGTGGTGGTAGAAAACACAAACTTGGTAACTATTGCGGTTTTCATGAGGAATAAATTTTTGGCATCCTTCTGTCTATGAGAGACGATGGAGTAGTGTCTATTTTTTTTAAATTTTTTTTTTTTTAAAATTTTTTTTTTTTTTTTTTTTTACATTTTTGTAACTATATAGCCTGGGCAGGTTTATATGGAGGATGAGCTGTTGCCCAAGCAGCAAACCCCCCTCTCCACACTGCTGCTGTGATCCAAAGGAAAGGTAAGGAACCAATGCAGTTTGGCAGCGGTAGTGTTGCAGGAGTTGATGGGTATCATTGGATTTCAGCATCACACCACTTTAGGGACTTCGGCTCCTGATTTGTTTTCGGGGTTTACTCCCCTAGCCTTTCCTTGGGATGAGGTAAAGCCGATATGCAGCAAAGGTTTTGTATCAAACTTTTCCTTGGGTTGCCGACCAAGGTTAACCCCTGCTAATCCATTAATCTTACTACTGTTGGGTTCTCTTTTTTTTTTTTTTTTTTTTTTTTTTTTTTCATGAGGAATAAATATTTATGATTTTAAACAATCTCAAGTTGTGTGTGTGCGCACACATATATATATATATATATATATATTGAGATGTTTAAAATTTGTCTTTATATGGGAAAATCTAGCATCAAATCAGAAAGAATAGCGTAAGAGATGTTTCGCTAGATTAAAGAGCTTTGAAGAAAATAGACTGAAGCATTGAGATCAGCTCTCCTTAACTTTAAAACAAAAACATCTGACTACCGCCTTAGAGCATTTCATCTGTCAGTGTGGCTTCATAGCTCGCAGCTAGGCTGGGCTGCTATCACACTCGAGGAAACACAAAATGTCTTCTTGATAGCATGCACAACATGGGAGGAAATAAATCACTCACTGCTGACCCTCATCTATCGTTCACGATATATAATGAAGTGGACAATATGTTTGAAATGGCGAAGGCTGACAATTTTTTTGGAAGATATGTGCTTAAAGTCATACCTAATTTGTTTGTCCACTTCATACTGTCGTGCCATAAGTCACCCAAAAAGTGCGATATACACATCAGTTTAAAATAAACGAGAAATTCTGGCGAAGCCAGCTAGTGTAATGGTTTGAGTGTCCGCCTATCAGCCGGACAGGTAGGGTTCGAATCACGCACAAAGCACTGCCCTGTCTATAGCTCTGCTGATGTGGTCTAATAGGCTGAAATGTACATACAGAGATTGACTTTTTCTCGATTTGTTTACGCTTTACATTTAAACCGATATGCACGCCTAATTCATTTAATTATAATTAATTAACAAATTAGGTATGACTTTAATTAAGGACATAATCTTCCCCCAAAAAAAATATATGTGTGTCTGTGTGTATATATACAAGGATCAGCTGAAAATAATTTCATAGTCTGATCAAGATACTCTCATGGTTTATCTTTCAATATAGTCCCTTGGGGTCAGCATACTTCTTCCAGTGATGTTGCATTGCTTGGATCCCATTGGTCAAAAAATCATCAACAGCAGATATGACATCATCATATGAACTTTTCAGCCTACCCCCATTGTGTGTGTGTGTGTGCATTTATGTATATGTATATAAAAGGATGCTGGACACGCTCAAAATTTGCTATAAAATTTGTTAGAACAATAAAATTGTGGGAATTTTTTTATTTTTTTTATTAGCACCCATTGGATGAGTTTCATAAATCCTAACCTTGACGTAAGACTGCCATGTACAGTGAGTGATTTTAAAAAGAATACATCTATATATATATATATATATATATATATATATACACACACACACACACACCACACACACCAACCCCTCCGCACGAGCAGGATGCGACACAAGGTCAATTTTCAACAGGTTTGAATTCAGTTTTCCTTCTCGTAGACCAGTTGCCTAACCAAGGTTAAAGAGACCAGTCTGTCCTACTATTTATCCATAGCTGGAGGGAGAGTAGGATTCATACCTTTCCCAAGGGTATTAGCGCTAAGTGAAATGCAATTACCACGTCCAGGATTTGAACTCTGGATGACGAGTCCATTTCCCATGACTTTAACAATTAGACCACGCGCTTCCTTTTTACCATATATGTGCTAGAAGGCGGTGGCTGAGGTTCTTAGTGTTCATATAATGCATAATATGGACAGATAATAAGTAAAGTTGTCGGGATGACCTAAAGTTGGTATCAGACAGACCAAGGAAATTGCTTTTTAGCATCTGAGGTGGAGCGCCAAACCTATCATCAGCTCCTTACTTTACCGCACAGATCCCTGGGCTATTCATACGCTGAGTTGGCAAGGGCCAGTATTGAACCAGGAACCTTGTGGTTCTTAGTCGGACACTCTACCGACTGAGCTAAACCGGCCTATATGAACAAGTAATGATAGGGAAAAATATGTAGGTTCAAACCCAACTTATTATTAGTAGAAATATTATTTTAAATATTCATATGAATTGTTCTCAAAACTTGTATTTCTTTTATTATTTCTCTGACTGCGAAGAAAGGAAAGTAAACACAAAATGAAAGAATTACAAGTAAAAATTGATAAGCTTATACCTGAATAAAGTATATTTTCCACTGGTTTTTATTTTTAAAAATGCATAAAATTCAGAAAGAAAGGAATTGTTATATACATTTTTTTCATGCTCAGAGTTGCGGAGACATGGAATAAATTGCCCGCTTCTGTTGTAGGCTGCCGAAGCACTGAGTCTTTCAAAGCCTCCATGCTTCCTGTAGTCTGCCGACCTATACCTGATGCCACTCTCCACATACATATGCACACACGCGCACACTTACATTCATATTACTACTGTAAACTGTTCATGTTCCTGACACTAATACATTATTCTGTGTACTTGACATGAGACTTTGATGAGTTGTGGTGCACCTGAGCACTGTACACAATAAATTTCATTATTATTATATATTTTACTTGAATTCAAACACTAACTACAGGTGAACACTAACTTTACAGCTACCCAGAAGACTAAAGATATTGGTTAACCTACTGGAAATATTTGAGGGGGAATCTTTTTCTTTTTCTTTAATAATTAGTAAGGTGACCTTCCAAAAGTAATTTAAGATTAGTAAATACACAGTGATCAAAAAGTATTGAGTTAACTTTAAAAATTTGGTTTTCTAAATATTTTGTTGTCTTGGATACCTGCCCTTATTTATGCTACATTTGTCCAAAAACCCTTTCAAGAATTCTTCCCCTGCTCAACCACCAGATTTTTATATGCTGTGGGGATTCTTTATAATATAAATGGGATGGTCCATTATTTAGCTGAAGTGACAGCACTCATGATAAATACGAATTCGGCGGATAAGCAACACCAGATAATCAGGATTTATATTTTTGCATTTCATCTTGGACAATTTGAACGGTCTCATTCTTAACCAGAGGGTGTTGCAAGATAAGTTGTATAATTAAGGAACATGACTGATTTAGCTCAGTCGGTAGAGTGTCAGCTTAGGAACCACTAGGTTCCTGGTTCGATACAGACCCTCACCAACTCAGCATATGAGTAACACAGGGATCTGTGCAGTAAAGTAAGGAACTGGTGGGTGCTCCACCTCACATGCAAGAACAATCTCCTTGGTCTAGCACTAGTTAAAAGGGGATAGACTCCCTTGCTGTCTGGCTTGATACCGACCAACATATAAAAATTTAGCCTCAGAAAAAAATTCATATTTTGTGTTTTTAGCTGTTTAAAGAAAAATACCTTTTTAACTCTGTAAAAAATGATTCAATGGATAAAAACACATACAAATTACATATTTAGAAAGATTATTTTCTTTTCTTTCCAACCATATAAATATTTTTAAGATTGGAGCAGAAATGCTTGAGAATATACTTTAGGCCACCCCGACTTTACTTAGTATTAATATATAGATCATTATTATTGTTATTACTACTACTACTAGTTCATTCTTTTTATTATATTCTAATTAACTTGTTAATGAATATTATGAAAAAGTTTTTTAAAAAACTTATTGATGAGTCAGTGCCAATTCTCAACAGTTTTTTTAAGACTTATGTGTTCAACTTTGTTTGGTTTCTAAACTGAAAATTCATCTCAAAGGTAAAATTTGAGTATGTAAATAACAGTGTAATGGTGAACACAAAATAACACTTGTGGCTTCAATTTTTTTCAATGTGAAACTACAAACAAATATAAACATAAACATAATACTTATAAGCATAAATATAATACTTATAGACTACAAACATAAACATAATACTTAAACTATAAACAAATATAAACAATTTCATGCATACTGGGCGTAAATTGGTGGCACAAAATCTCCCACTTAGAAATTTGAAGCAGAGCACGCATTGAGACCATCCTATCGCAACGCCACCTGCGATGGTTGGGTCACACCATCCGCATGCCTGCAGACAGACTCCCCTGTAAAATACTTTATGGTGAACTCGCTGATGGTACGTGGAGAACAGGAGACCCCCAAAAGTGGTTCAAAGATCATATTAAGATAACGCTGAAGAAATGAACCATCATGCCTTCAAGCTTGGAAGATCTGGCCTCCAACAGATAGTTGGTGAGACACATGCCACACAGGAGCTGAGTAGCTCAATATCGAGATTAACAGGGCTGCAGAGTGGCGACGTCTCTGTCATCATAAACCACCAAATGCAGATGGGAATTTCTCTTGCTATGTGTGTGACCGCATTTGCAAGTCCAGAATTGGACTAACTAGCCACCAGAGGGTCCACAGCTGTTGAAGACATGGAGTGATGTCATCGTCGTCTGTGACAGACTTCGAAAAGGAAAAGAAATAAACAATTTCTATAATACTCTTCACACAATAATAATTGAATAAATGAAGTGAAATTCCTGTATCAGTGCTTTCCTCTTTTATCGCCTCAAATTTGCCTGCTAACGCAATCGTAATTGCTGCTATAATAACACGTGCCAGTGTAAAACAATGAATGTACCCTCACAATACAACACCTGTGAACAAAGCAAGGGAGATGACTCCCACTCATTTAAACAAAAAAATTAAAAAAATACAATACAGCTTCACATCATATAACAAAAGGAGTATCAGAGGTGATTTGGCCAGTGAAAAACTCACTGGAATAAGTGTGTAATATCAAGGGAACTATTTTAAAGAAAATAACTGTTTCATTCATTGTTCATTTCTGTCTTGGTAAATACAGCTTGAGTCTCATACTTTTTAACATACCATATGTTCATTAACAATATTTGTAAATGTTTATTAATGCAAAAATAGTATCTATTGGGTTAATATTATTAATATTTTAACAGACATTTAAAAAAAATTAACTCTTTTAACCTAATCCAGAATTATCCTGCTGACCTCCCTAACTTATTTAGCTATCCTTTTCCTACAACAATACACACATCTATGTACATATATATTCTGCACCTATCACCATGTTGCACCCATATACATACATATATGCTATGCCTATACTCGTATAGATGTGCGGGCATTCCATCATGGTGTAATGGTTAACGAGCTAGACTTGCAGATCCATTACTACTGAATAGTGAGTTTGATCCTCACTTGCAAACTTGTATCACATCCATATGCATTATTGACCCTAAATATATGCTCTCCCCAGGGGCAGAAGAGCTTATAGTGTCACAATATTTATAACCATAATATAATATGGACTCTCTCGTCAATTTCAATGCATGAGGGTTCATCCAATGAACAACTTACACAGTGTTTTGTTTATAGTGGTGAAGGCTTGTGTTGGACCCTCCACACTTAGAAATAATTGGTGCATAACGAATGCCACAAACCCAATCAACGACTGACCTCAGGTTTTTCAATTCAGTTTTCCTTCTCCTAGTCTGGTTACCTATCCAAGGTTAAAGAGCCCAGTCTGCCCTACTACCCATAGCTGGAGGGAGAATATATGGATTCATATCTTTCCCAAGGGTAGTAGCACTATGTGAAATGCAAACAGCCTTGTCGAGGATTCAAACTTGGGTCAACGAGTCCATTTCCTATGATTAATCACTCTATATTGATGTATTGATTCTAACTGTTTTTCTGTCTGATTTAGATTAATGGGCTCCTAATAAATAAAATTCATTTTTTTTCTTTTTCTCTCATTCTTTCAATAAGCATCATGATATTTTTTGTTTAAAACTTAAGTTGGATTCAAATCCATGTCATTTTTTTTTTTTATTAATACTTACCATATTTTATGTTATGTAAGATTGACTTTTTGTCAAAAATCACCTATTGTCCTACAAAGGGAAATTCAGTCTTAGGGTCAAACATAAGGTTGACAAATTTTTCCCAGTAGGGACTGGAGCAAGCTCAAAAAAACAAAAAAAAAGAATTCACACAACTGTTCCAATATATTTTATGCTAAATTTATGGTGTTTCCAGTATACTACAAATACAATATGCTCATCACTTGAAATTGTTTTTTGTATAAATAGAAAATCCTTTTTACTTATTTTATATATAATGTTAATTCATATATATATATATATATATATATATTATATGAGAAGAAAATATTTTTAAAAATATAACAAACACAGGATGTTATGATTAGGGGAAACAATTTTATGTGTCAATACTTAAGCATTTCAGTATATTGTACCATCTTCACGACACTGTTAAGTAATGTTTATGTGAGGGACACTTAACATCTTTCATTTTGTCCCTCACATAAACATTACTTAACAGTGTCCTGAAGATGGTACAATATACCGAAATGCTTAAGTATTGTCGGATTAATTTCCTCACCGTATTTCCATATATATATATATATATATCACAGGTTGTTCATAAAGTCTTGCAGCAGTTCTAAAATGTTAAACGGAACAACTCACATTGTACAAATGATAGAATCATTTAGTAAAAACCATATGAATGTTCAACTCTTGTAGTTTTATTTTTTATGTATTTTTTGATTATTACATTAAAACAAGACACGAATCTTTGTTGTTATATTTTAAATCTGCTGCAGGACTTTAAAGACACCCTGTATTATGCAATATAACACAAAATATAAAATCACATATTGTAAACTTTATACTTTTGCAATCATTAGGCAATACGACATTCTGAAAAAAATGTAACTATTATGTGAGAGTGGTGCATGGAATATAAAACAAAAATGGATTTACATTACAGATGATTTGAGAAATGTGGAGAACAATAGATTGAACAGATATCTTTCTTTTTTTAAGTTCTAATATTTTAAAAAGCTTACATTTCTATTCTTTGCATTTTTTCTTCTTTTTTAAAATTTTTTTTAAGTTTTTCAAAAATAAAATGTTTAAAATTTTAAAAAATCAAGTTGCTTTATTCTCTAAGTCAGAGAATTTTTACTGCTTTTGTTCTAACAAAAATCTCATTATACAGAGTGATTGAAAAGTAACTCCTTATTTTAAACTATTTATAATTTACTTTATTTACTAATCATCTTTTATTGCTATCAGTACAATGTTTCGGCCAATGTCCCCCCCGGTCTTCTTTAGGTATTTCTTGTCGGATTTGGAGCCTTCTCAAGCTTGGGAACCTTTTTTTTCAATTGGACACATAGTGTAGTGGATAAAGGCATTGAGCTATGGTTAACGGAATGAGAACAGGATACCCCCCTGTGGATTGAATAAACAGTTGGGTTCAAATTTCCGTAATGGCTCCCAATTATGAGAAGGCTTCAGAGTCCAACAAGAAATACCTGAAGAAGGCCAGAGGGTACATCGGTCGAAAAATATTGTAGAAATAGCAATGAAGATGAGGACAATAGTCCGAATAATCCAAATAATACTATTTATAATTTTTTTATATGCAGTTAGATTTTTCTCAATTCTCTAATGTATGTTCCTTAATATATAGCAATTAAATCTGTGTTGTTGTTTTTGGTGCTCCACATTTTTCTATTGTTGTTCATGAATGGCTGAATCACCACTTTCCTGGGAAATGGATGGGTGGATGTGGTCCACATGAGTGGACAGCCAGAAGCCCTGATTTATCATCCTGCAACTTTTTTCTTTGGGGTTGGTTGAAGGAGCAAGTTTACTCTATGAAACCAACGACTTTGGAAGAACTTGAAGGACAGATACAAGGCTTTATTTCTGCCATTCCACAAGAGTTCCTGAGAAGATCGGTTGATGTGATTCCTGAGAGGCTGGAGGCAAATGTTGGTGCCCATATAGAATTTTAAATAAAACTCCATGTTATGTGTGTTCTTCTCATATTCAGTTTTTGTAAAAATAACGATTCAGAAATAAATTATAAGATTTTAAAAATAGGGATGGGAGTTACTTTACAATCACCATGTAATGTGCTATTTTTTGTGTGAAAGTCCTTGTCCCAATCAATCATCGCTTACTTGGGCAAATAATTTTTTTTTTTCTGGCATCCTTCCATCTTGCTAAAGATGATGGCATAGTGTCCAATTTAAAAAAATTTTTTTTATAACTGTATCTGCACGTGTGGCTGAACAGGCCAATTTTTGAATGGCAATCTCTGGTGCAGTGACTGCAAACAAACAATGATGCTTGCTGGAGTTGCTGTTGTTTCTCCTTCCTTCTGCCTCTCTTTTCTGTGGCAGCTTCTTTCCTCTCTTTTTCACTCCTTTTTGTTCCTTGTTTGACAAGAGGCGCCAGACCGCTCGGTTTTCTACACCAGCCTCCCATGTGTTGGTGTTGATGTGGCATATATTCATGTCCTTCTTGCAGACATCTTTAAAGCATAGACACAGTCTTCTTACTGGTCGGGTGCCTTCTACTAATTCACCATACTGTAGGTTTTTGGGAATACGGCCTTTGTCCATCCTCCTGACATGACCAAGCCAGCACAGGTGTCTCTTGCAGATGAAGGCGAACATGCTGTTCATGTTTGCTTGTTCTAGCACGTCTGTGTTGGAACAAGCAAAGAATGAAAGTAACTCAGAAAAATGCATTCAAAAGTAATTATCAATTGATTAACATGTATTGGAAATTCCATAACCAATTATCTCCCCTTGCTGCTAGGGGGTGGGTCGCCAACATACGATGTTGGCGCCAAAAACCAGAAACCTTACTTATCAGGGAACCGTTACCAACGAGAGACGTAAAAACAACACTCTAATCACTTCGCCCATATAGGGCCTACTTACCAAGGAGTACCCACTGACGGTAGTCGTGTAAACAGCGGTCCCTACACTTCATTCATCACTCAGCCCAAACAAGGCCTACTTACCAGGGAACCGTTACCAACGAGAGACAAAAATAAACGCTTTCATCACTTAGCCCAAAAACAGGGCCCACTTATCGAAAGGCAGTACTGGAGGAGAGACGTAAACCCACCAAGCTCTCATTACCAAGCCCCAAAACAGGGCCACACTTATCACAGAACTTTACAACCAGCTCCCTTCTAAGGCATTGTATCTACATGCTGCATAAAGGCCGGTACTATTGCACACTTACTGACAGATGAGAAACTACCGAGACGAAGTGTCTTATCAACATTTCCTACCGACGAAAGAATACCCTGTTATCACCATTACTCCAAGAAAATTACTCCACAGATAAGTTTGTAGCAAATACCATCAAAATTTGCAACAATTTTATGTATTTTTTTGTCAATACAAGTGTCTGCATTTACTTTCGTGTTTGTTCCTTCTTTGTCCAACAATTTGCCTACAACTATGGAGAAATAAGAGCTCCTACGAAAACCATAAATACTCTTACATGAAAAAGATATCAATAAATCTCTGATAATTTTGATAAGTATTTCCTTTTTTTTTAAGTTTTTAAGTGCTTTTTTATTTTATTTTTAAATCTTTTATTTTCATTCCTACTCATTGGGTCATCATTTCTGTAGCAGATTTTTAATGGAGGAAGCTAAATATTTATTTAACCAATTGATACACTTTCATAGTAATACATTTTAATGCATAGAATACACAAGATTTTAACAGTTTTATTAATACTATTTTAATGGTTTTGTTAATACACAAGACTTTAATGGTTTTATTAATACTATCTCTCTAGGTAGGTATTTACCCAACCAGCTCACCATGAGTAGCATGTGTCACAATTATGGGGCATCTAGTGAGGATCAAATTTGCTATTCAGTAGTAATGGATTTACGAGACTAGCTTGTTAACCATTACACCACAATGGGATGCCCATATTTCTCCAGGTATTTGATTTAAAAAAAAAACAAAGTGTTGATTGAAAGAATTTCTGATATTTATCTTTGTGTCTTCAAATAGTAATTGCTCTGTGTAGATACTAGATGCTGTGTGGGGGACTTTTCAGAAGCTTGGAATACCCATTCACTAATTCTCAGTGTATAATTAGTGCTTATATATATATATATATATTTCCTTTTCTCCTGTAATAATATAATATATATAACCATTATAAAAATGTATCCCATATATATATATATATATATATATATATATATATATATATATTATATATTATATTATTATACTAAAGCTGAGATTTGGAGCGTTCTATCCCTAAAGGCTTTTTTGTTTGTGACCTTGATCACACGAAATTTGTCTCTAATTATTCCTTAGTTTTAGCTCAACCTATTGTTTGAAAAAAACCCCACTTTAATTGGTTTAATTAGTCGGAATTTGCAATTAAGTCAAGTCTTAACTCATCCCTGTCTTTACATCCTACGTTCCTCCCCTTTTTACTCCCTATACGCCTAGGAAGAGGAGATGAAATTGATCACAAATAATATTACTACAAAGGCAGCAATTCTAGTTGGTCCTCAGCCCCCAACATCCTATAAATCTAGAGTCGGCTGTCTTACATTCAAAGGGTAGACGAAAAACACCCGCCACCCCACAATAAAATTCTGATGTCTATTTCAATTGTCTAGGTCAATTCATTGAAAAATCCTTGTTTTTTTTTTTTACAATTTAACCCTTACGTTTGTACCAAAACTCAGGGAAGTTTTCGATTTTAATTACATTTTCAGTGTTGATTTAGCAATGAATTAATTTTTATTCTATTTTAAAACTTTCTGATTTTTTATAACCCAGAAAAAACAGAACAGACATTTTGTAATAAACTGTTAATTTAAGTAGGGTGGGGTTAGAGTTTAGGGTTGGGGTTGGGTTTTCGGGAAAAAAGCCCTAAGTTGTTTTTTTTTTTTTTTTTTTTTTTTTTTTGCGAGTGACACCGCTTCGTCTACGGACTTCAATCGTAGCTGGTGTTTTTTTTTTTCAGCAGCCATCGGCTAGCGTTTTTTAGGCAGGAGGCAGGACGGTTCTCCGCGAAGAGTACGGTTTTTTTTGGTTTTTTTAAAGAATCTGTTCGAGTAGTAAATAAGTACCGAAAATCGAAAAATAAAATGAAAACTAAAAAATAAATAACAGGAACCTTCTTGTAATAGGGAGCCATCACAGAACTTTGAACCTAACTCTTTATTCAGCCCACGGGGGTATCCTGTTCTCATTCCACTAACCATAACTGGGGTACAGGTGTTAAGCTATGTTAATTATTATTCAATGTTACTGCTGCCCCTGACCAGGATTGAACCTGCAGTCTAGAGATAACTGTCATTTAGAACTGTCTTAACCTAACTCCTTTATCTACTAGGTTATGTGTCTAATTGGACAATCCAGTGTGAATTTTTTTCAAGCGCAAAGGTTAGAATTTATTTTGTAAAAACGAATTTTAAGTAGCGTCTTGGCAGATCAAGATGATCGAAATTGACCGAAAACATCGTTTTAAATGTATCAAAAATAAATTAAATGTGTAATATTATTTTGCTTTTTTGCTTATGCTCATTATGTTACTTTTTCGACTTAAAACTTGACCTTAAATCGTTTTAATGAATTTTAATTCATTTTTAAAATGAAAAGCAGATGATATTTTGGCAGATCCTACTCTTTTTCCTAATCCCAATCATCTAGCGAGAGCTTAACGGGTGACTCAACGGGTCACTTTTTGTCTAGTATATATATATATATTATATATATAATATATATATACACGAAATCATACCATCGTTTCCTACCTGAGATTGGCAAATTGTATTGCCGAAAGCGCTCGTTTTGAAACCTTGGGGGACTGTTATACCAGTTACACCCCGACACCAGAAAAATTGGAACGGATCAACGAAAAACTTGTCCGACAGGAATTGTCTGTACAGTTCAACAAAACTTGTATTATAGAAAAAATGCTGCCAAAATACATTTATATATATATATATATATATATATATATATATATATATATATATTATATATATAACATTTGGTACTTGGGAAATATATGAAAAACAAAAAGTATATTAACATTAGTCCTTTAAGAACTACTTTATACTCAGATGTTGATTTAGGATTTTTCATTTCCTTGAAGGAAGATTCATTAGTAACGACAGATGACAGCTGGACCATGTACACCCAAAGAACCTTTTTTTTTTTTTTTTTTCTTTCTTTCTTTTTTTAATTTTTTTTTTTACATGATTTGTCAATCAAATTTATCGGTGCTTACCTTCAAGGGAGGTAACTCTTAAGTATTACAGACGTCTTGGTTTATTAATAAGAGTGATTGATAATTTAACTCTTAACAGCTTGCTGTATAAATGTCTGTTTTTTTTTTTTTGTTTTTGTTTTTTTTTAATTTATTTTATTTTATCTTTTTTATAAATTAGCTTCTTGATTCGTTTATGTAGGATTATTAAATGAATGATCAGCCGATAATATATACTACTTACTATACACTTTACAATGTTACACAGTACACAGCATATGTTGGATTGTTTTTTATAGTTTTCTTTTTGTTTTCTTCTACTTTTTAAAGTTGTTGTTATTGTCCAACTTCGTGATGTCTCATGTTCGGACGAAATACATCAAACAAAAATTAACTATCTTATCCTGGTCACTGGACATCTAATTGTATTAAAGACAGAGTCTCGGTTACATTGGCTACTTGGGGGTGAGGTGGGTACGTGGGAACCAACCAATTTCTGGGAAATACAACTAAAAAACAAAAACAAGGAAACGCGACCTTGAGTTTATGTTCGCTGGATCCTAATTCTTCCTCCGCAACACTTCATTTCCTTACAGCATTAACCTTAGGGTCACATTAGGTGTATTTTGGGGTTGGGGAATACATCCTGGTTTCCACTTTTTTTGTGCAATACAAAAAGTTGGGGTGAAAAAAAAATCAGTCATTCAGTCTTTTATTTAAAAAAGAAAAGTTTGTCTTTTCTTTGCTTCATCATCTCATACCGTTGAGTTTTAACATTTATTGTTATAACTTTTTAATCAAACAAAATTAAATCGTTCCTATCTTGTACAGTGTGGTCAAAAGTCTTGTCACCCCTACATATTTTGGTTATTTCCTATAACTCCAACATAAACAAAGGGGAACCACTTTTGACTGATAAATTATTTATTTATTTATTGATCTAGGAAAAAAAGAAGACGGGGTTAGGGTATAGGGTTAGTTTAATGGGAAAATAAATAAATAATTTATCAGTCAAGAGTGGTTCCCTTTTGTTTATGTTAGAGTTATAGGAAATAACCCATATTTTTTTAAACTTTAATTATTTTTTGTTTTAATATCATAAGCTATATAAAAATTTCACCTCTAAAATAAATCTTTAAAAATTAAATTATTTTCTATAATTCCGGGTTGTATTAATTATTTTACCTCTTGAAAAGATGTGGGGGTGACAAGACTTTCGGACCACCAAGTTGTTGATTTTTTTTTTTCAGTACTACTAATTTAAAAAAAAAAAAAATCACCTATTTTTTCATAATTTTAAAAATTAGACAAAATAAGTCTTCGAAAGAATGTAAAAACTTGCGTAAGTTAACCTTAATTTGATGTTAACTGCTGCTTAAAAAACAACAGAATTTTAAAATGGTTCACTGATATTAAATAATTTTTTTTTTAAAGTTATATTTTAATACTTATTTAGAATACCTCGCTGAACAAAAAAGAATGGTTGAGGTAATGTAAGTAAGAAATGTATATGTAGTTGTAATACCTACATTTACAATTCAGATAGGAATACGTTTTAGTAATCATCCTCTTTTTATTTAGGAACTTTAACGCACCCCAAAAATAAGCAAATGCACAATCTTACAAGGTAGCCATATTTCATATCTCAACCCCCACCCCTATCTCACCATAATTAAATATAAGCAAAAAAGTGACCTTTTTTGTATGGCTGACAAATAACTCAGAATTTATGGGATCACACAAATTTGGTAAATCACCAATTAAAACCTAAACTTATCATTTAACCAACTCTAACCCAGTCACAATTTAAAGATATCAGATGTATCCAATTTAATAAACATGTATTTTATTTATTTTTTTTTTTAGTTCGAAAATAAAAAGTAGACAATGACTGAAGTTTATTCTTATCATGGTTGTGAATATAATTATTATTATATGTAGTACTTATTATATTATATAAGTATAATTTTTATAAACATTATAAATATTATAAGTACTACATTTTTATAAACATTACTACAACCATTTACCCAGGGGGGGGGGGGGGTATTCTAAATAAGTACCCTTTATCTACATAGTGCTTTTTTTATATTATCAAAAAATGGTAGAGTTGCAGATGACAGTGTCATCCACACTTTTTGTTTTGGAACCTTTTAAGTTAATCAGTTAATCGACAAATGCAGTCATTTCTTTTTAAATATGAACGCGGTTCCCTAATCTCTAGGCAGAAAATAACCCTAGATGGGTTGACATGCCATTAAAATCAATCACCTGATGCTTGTAACAAATCCAAACCATAACAACAGTAATCAGGAATCGCGTAGTGTCCTAGAAAATAATATCATCAGCTGATTTAAAGGGGGTCATTCTAAAACGGTTATGTAACAATTGTCCCCTCTGACAACCCTGATAACCGACTTATTTGAAAAATCAGGACATGTATTTTAGGTTGTTACTTAGAAAAAAATTCATCACAAAATGCACACTAATCTTAATTAACGCCAACGGTGTTAGTTTCTTAATAGTAACAATTACTGAGTTATGTCAACTTACAATACAGATTGGAACAAAAAAAGTAAAAATAAGAAAATAGGCGGTGTTTCGTGTTTCGGAACAAGCAGCTTCCAAACACTAAACTTTGGATTATTCGGATTATTGTCCTCATCTTTATTGTTATCTGTACAAAGTTTCGGCCGATGTGACCTCCGGCATTCTTCAGGTATTTCTTGTCGGATTCGGAAGCCTTCTCGAACTCAGGAACCAAACTTTGTATTAGTTTTTTTTTTTTTTTTTTTTTTTTCAGAAATGTCTTCAGGTTATTATTTTTAATGAGCAAGACTTTCAACAAATTTTGAAAAGTTTTAAGTTTTAACATTGAGTATTCAATTTGAAATTGAATATTCATTGTTAAAACTTAATTCAAAGGGAATTCTAAAATCTGATACCTGAATCAAAGTCGGACTATTTTACCAGGAACGTACCATTGCAAAGAGACGTCCAAAATGAGTGCGCTCAGTTTTAACCTTAAAATTTCAAACGATTTAAAAATATTTAAATAGATTATTTCATGAAAAATCATAGCTTCAATCGTTAGATAAAAGCATAAAATTAATCACAATTAAAAGGAAAAATGCATATTTTCCCTAATTAAACCAGTTTTAAAAGTTTAAAAAAGAAATTTTTTTCATTTTTTTTTTTTTAATTAACAATTTGATTATTCAATTAAGTTCTTTTGCAAACGTTCTAGGTAAAATAGTCCCTGACTTTGACTCCGGTATTAGATTTTGCAATTCCCTTAAAAAAAAAAAAATGCGGCCCCACTCAGGTTCGAAATAACAAGATAATTATTTATTAAGCTTAGCTTAGTTGTGGCACAAGGCCGCAAGTATGGGGCACCCAATGAGAATCGAACTCACTAACAAGGGTTTACTAATCCAGTTTGCTAACTACATTATACACACATAAAAAAAAAGTGGTTACTTATTTCAAAACTTCGCCCATCTGGATATAAAAGTGAACAGAGTATGAGCACTGTTCATTGAGTAGGTAGATAGAAATTGTTATTGAAGAAAAAAGCCGTATCGCTTTCCTTTATAGTAAGTACACTTAGACTTAATTCAAGTTGATAGATTGACAATAGGTACCTCCAATTTGCCTTGTGAAATCCCCCCACCTATATTTAACACAATGAAACTTGCATAAAGGTTAATATTATCTTGAAATTTTTTGGACTATTCAAAAGAAGAAACAAAAAAAACCCCAAAAAAACAAAACTCCTGATGATTTAAAAAAAAAATTCAGCTTGCGAAATTAATGAAAATTATGAACGAAAATGATGTTTACATATTTGCACCGATAAATCAATTGAAATTTAACGTAGCCAAAAACAAGTTACGACTAGAGGCTTTTTAAAAATTCTATGAAAAATCAATTAGGGAAATATTTTTTACGAGGTCTACCCCCCTTCCAATTTTATTTTATGAAATATTAAAAAATGAACCCACAAAAAATGATTTTTACTTTTCTTCTATAAAGATAAAAATCTGAATAATTATATCAGAAGATTTTCATAAGTTTCTTTAAAGGAATTTTTTTTAGTAAAAGCCCATGAATACAGAATTATGCTAAAAAATATCAATAAAGAAACTAACCCTGTTGTTAAAAAAACGAACTGTTTTGTTATTTTTCAAGATAACGGTGAGTAATTTTTCCCCAATGGGATAATTTGATATTTGAATTAACTGTTTTTCTTTGTAACAACTCTTTATGTTCGTTTTTTTTTTTTTTTTTTTCGAGATTTCCAAAAAAAAATTCAAAAATATTTACGTCTCTTCTTTCAATATTATTGCACAAACTGATCACGTGACGTATTTTGGTGGTACCTAATTGAAATCGGAAGCCTACGAGAAACCATTTTCCCACCCACTATCGCCTTTTTGACTCCTCCAAAGGTCACGTGACAATCTCTGAGTGTGTTATTTTATTTGTTTTTAAGGTGTTCCATTTTTCGATCATAAAACCTAAAACTAGTCCACTAACTTGCAATTTAATTTTCCATTAAATATTCTGAGTTTAATCAAAATTAATTAAAGTCTATTCTGAACAACCGACTTCAAAATTATGTTTGTTTAATATGTGAAACGTGAATCTAACCAACTTATTATTTTGTTCATCTTCCCCTTCAAATACTCGAAGAAAAAAAAATCCTGACTTCCCACCAGCCCAGATTAACACAAGCACAAGGTCTATTTAACGGGGATTTTTTGTGTAACGTGGCATCCAGCGAGGATCGAGCTCGCTATTCAATGGTAATTGATCTGCGAGACCAACTTGCTAACCATTGCACCACAACGGAACGCCTCGAAGAATAAATGTACATCCTTTTGGAATAGGATTTTTTTTTTAAATAACCACAATTTGTACTGCTCCTAAGTTGATTATGAAATTAGTAAAACAGATACTATCATCGCTCAAAGATACTGCTAATAATATCTTCTAAAAATATGTGTTTGTAATAAGATAATAATTTTAATTCGTCTTCAAAAAATAAACACCACAGTTTTAAAAAGACTTTGTTTACGAATTTTAAATTTCCCGCGCTTGTAATTCCAATCCTGAAAGCTAAAGTATATAAGAGATTCTGATTGGTTGCTTCTTTTTGGCCACGTGGTAATAAGTTGACAAATCGAAGAGCGCGTTTCTTAAGTACCTTGTACGTCCATTTGTGTATCATTATCGACACGACGACGACGATGATGGTGTCTTTGTAATAATAAATATAAGCTCTGACAAAGATGCTTCGTTAGTTTATATATCATCTTTTCATTACTGACTGTCACCACGGATTACGTTAGTACGGTGGCCAACGGCATCACTGGCCTAATGAATCTAGCAACGCATAGCGGAGACCAACTCTGTGACTTGTTATTTGTGAATTTTAATCAAGATTGCTCGTAAGTGCTATTTGTTTGTTTATAGTCGCCATCGTCCTCTCTCGCACTTTTTTTTTCTAATTGTAGATTAGGTTAAATGGTGTTATTTATTTGTTATGAGTTCTTTCGAATTTTAACTAAAAACAAAAGGAAGAACCAAAAAAATAAAGGGTTTCGCATAGTTTCATTATTAATATACGTTTCTTCCTGTCTGTAGAAAATGTCCATGAAAAAACAGAAAAATATGACTCCACTTTGCCATTTTTTCGTTCTGACCAAAAAAAAAAAAAGTAAAGAAAAAGAAAGTTGGTTTATTTATTTATTTTTTATTTATTAATAACAGCAATATTTATTTAAATAAACGATTTTCTTAAGTTGCCTTCAATACAGTGTATTACTTAAATAATACCGTTTTAAATGTCAAATAATGAATAAAAAAATACCTTTTTGTGTTATGTGTTTTTAAAAGGTGAAAAAATATGCCTGCCTAAAATAAAATGAAATAAATCGTGTTTCAATTTATTTCACTGTAGTAGTAAATTGAAATAAAAATAAAATGAAAACAAAACATGTTGATCATTATCAATAAATTATTGATTTTTCACAATAGATTTTTGTTTACTATAATTTTTTTTATAGATAACGTAACCGTTTATCTGTGTTTACGTAAATGAAAATTAAAAGCAAACATTAAAGAAATATCCCCCACTTTCTTGAAAGACAGCTGAGTGAGTTTATTTTTAGGAATGAATCATTTATTTTAAATCAACATTCAATAAACAACACTACTAGCCAACATTTATCGAGAGAGAGAGAGAGAGAGAGAGAGCTTGATAGATTTAAAAAATCAATTTAAAAATTTATTTTTGAAGCAATAAAAAGCATGTTTTATTTGTTTAGTGTTTGTTTATTCAAGTAAATATTAATTTATTCTAATTCTAGTCGGATCCATCAAACGTTTTTATCGTGTTTGTATAAAAAATATTTAATTAGAATTTAAACAAACAATACGTTTGTTTTGTCTTTACATAAAATTTCTATGGCCTCAATTCTCCAACCACCAGACAAAGCAAATGTTGACTTTTAAAATGTTTTTGTTTTGTTTGTTTTGTTCAATTGTTATTTTTCAGTTTGATTTAAATTAGTTTTTTAATTATAGGAAATTATTGATTATTAAATTGGTTGTTAATCTAGAATTTCAAATACTTTTTTATTATTTTACTTACCTGTGTTCACTAAATGAATTGAATAATTTAGAAATTATTCCTGGTTTTGTTGTTTATCACACTTCTAGTTTTAACAGAGATTTCTAAATAAAACTAATAATTTTATTTGTATTGTACTAAGTTATTATAACTACAATGTCCTTAAACAACATTTTCATTAAAACGAGGAATATTTTACAAACCTAAACAATTACCAATGATGACTGAATAACTTAAAGAGATTTGAGCAAACACTTAAGGTGAATAATGAATATCATCTTATTGTTTGAAATAAATAGAGAAAATAAAAACTTCTTTATTGTAATTTCAGTCTAAATTTAAACCATTGACAAATATCTAAAATGGATAGAATTATCTCTTGTTTATTTTTCTGTTAGTATTTTCTCATTGCAAACCTATTCCTTTCTTCAAACTTACAACAGGAACAAAAACCCTTTTATGGCTTTCCTTTATAAAGCAAGAAGAATGGTTACTTCATTATTTTTAAATAATTGATAAAAAATGCTTATTTATTTCATATCAAAATTACTCAGATGATAGCTTCTTTATTATTAAATGCTGACACTAAATTTTAGTGACTAAAAACAATTGTTTTATTGTTTGTTTAACAATAAAACATGCATCAAATTTACTCATGAGATATAAAATAAAGAAAGAAAAAAAAAGCTTATTTCATTTTAGTCTTTGAAAATGTAAAAAAAAAAAAAAGTACTCAATATTTTTTTTTTTTTTTAAATTAAAAAAAAAACAACAAAACAAAACAATTTCATATTTTGACCTGAAAAGACAATGTGTTATTTCAACATATGTTGTTACGCTTTTTTTTCCCCCAATGTCCACTCGTTTGTGTTTCTATCCCTCATAATCCCATTTTTGGGTTAATTTTAAAATCTATTTTATAATATAAAAAAAAGTGTACAATAATAAATGTTATTTTATAACGTAAAAGTAACTTTGTCTTCAAATCAAATTAATACTATTTTCTCTACTACATATTTTTTTTTAATTATTTCTTGTTCACCCGTAATTGTGGGTTTTTCTCACCCCATCGTTTCGTAAGTTTCAGGAAATCATATGAAATATCTCCTCCTAACTTGAACTTTGTATTTTTTTATTTTCAGAGATTGCATAATATATATTTCTTTACTTAAAATAATAAAATGAAAAACTATATTTTCACTAATTCTTGTAAAGACCAGAAGTGTGTAAAATTTACACTGTAAATGTTTCATTATTTTGTTTTCAAATCCGAAAATTTGATTATTAGTTTTTCTATTGTGGCAAAAGTTTATAGAATAATAAAATAAAATTATATTCCAGAGAAGTAAGAATTCAAACGTAAACTATATTTCTTAAAGTTCTTTGACTATTTGGAACCATTGTTAACCTTTGTCATTTCTTCATTATTCGATATTATCCTGAGAAAATAAGTTTTTTTCTTTTTAAAATGAAAATAAATTATTACTTTGTAAACTTTTTATTTCTTTAGAAATAATCAAGATAAATTTGTTGGTATTTTTCTTGTTTTAGTAGAGAAAAATATCAGTTCTAGTCTTTTTTCTTTCCTTTTTCTTTTATCAATTTGTGTCACATTATAAACTTGATGTTATTTACTTTCTTTTTTATTGTAATTCTAAAGTAAACAAAACAAAAACAAATTATAAATATTTTTACAACCATTAATCTAGTTTTTTAAAAAAAAAATTCTAAACAAAACTTTAAATACGAGATTTGAAACTATAAGGTCAAGATTGTATTGTTTCTCTCGAGTGTCTCCCATACGTAAAACTTCTGAGAACAAAAATTAAGTGTAGACTTTTGTTTCTTTTTATATTACAAATGTTTTTCTTAAATATTTTCTGCTTGTTATTAAGATAACAGCCAACCGTGGGTAAATTTGATTATCAGGTTTAAATTTTAACAAAATCTATTCATTTTTACGGTGGGTTTCAAACAAATATCCCTTTGTGAACGTCGAGTGACTGATTGTCACGTGTGTACCCCTTCTCGAAAACTAAGTAAAATATCAAAATCACTTATTAAAATCAATATTGAACACTTTAACCTATACAAATTATTACTTCAAACACTGACATTAACTTTTATAAAAATGAGTCATTTGTCGTGTTTGCAAAAAAACAAGAGTTCTCTCTCTTTGTTGTCTTTTTTGTTCTTTTTTTTTCTACATTCTTCTCAGAAATTATCTTAAGAATTGAATTTAGTGAAAAAAATAACAGCAAAAATAATATTCATTATTGATGACTTTTTCAGAATTATAAAAGGAACTTAGAAATTATTTTTTAAATTTATACTCGTTATGGAGATTTTTATTTATTTATTTATTTTTACTCAACTCAACATGATTTGATTAATCCTTTAAATTTAAATGGATAAAAAATTGGTTTTACTTAGTTTTTCTAATACTAAAACCTGTGATTTATTTATTTATACGAGATATATTTTAACTATCTCGGATTTCCTTTTCTTTCTGTGAACTAAAAATAGTGTTAAACAATGCGGTAAAAAAGATTTGTAAAACTTCCAAACTAAAACCACTCAAAAGTTTCCCAACAGATAACAAAAAAAATGCAAATGACTGTGATTGTCGGTAGACTTAGTGAGTCTAACTTTGTACAATTTTTTTTAACTTACAAGAAGTTAAGATATTTATAATCATGACCACAGGTTTACTTGAAATATGGTGACCTCACGTGGTTAGAAAGCTGGAATAGCAAACCATTGTTAGTGAGTTCGATTCTCATTGGGTGCTCCATACTTGCGGCCTTGTGCCTCAACTAAGTTAAGCTTGATAAATGAATAGTTTAACTTTATTATGATGATAATATAAAGAAATAAACAAAAAAAACTAAACGAAAAATTAATCTCCTCAATTGTTGACTTAACTAACTAAAGAAATTAAATAAAACGTACTGTTTTAATTTAGAAATGAATAAATTAAAAAATAAAAATGCCTTGTGGATGCAACAAAGGTTAGTATTGAAAAATTATTGAATTTCACATAAAGATCTAGGATTCTCGTCATCTTGCTGTTTTTCCCCCTTAAACAAGTATAATTTCTTAAAATTTTGGAATTTAAATAACTTTAAAATATTTGATAAAACAGTTGATTCCATAAAAAATAACAACTCTGGTCTACTACAAAATGACACTTTAAAATCCTTTAAACTTAGTGTTGTTCTTTCATACATTCATGTAAAGTTTTTGTCTCTTGAAATATTTGCATTTCATTGGGATGAGGAGAGAAAATATTAATTCAGTATTTTTTACTTTATATTGTCAACATTTTGCTTCTTGAATTCTACTTTGGTTTCAAAGTAATTTGTGAACAGAATCTGGACATAAAATGCTAGAAATATATATACCCCCCCCCTCAAGAATAGTATTGACTGTATGGCATACACAGTGAATGCTATTCTTGAGGAACAAATTTAAATAGTAAATGCCATTCACTATTTGAATGTGTTTTTGTTAATGTTCTAGGAAATTAATAGCTCTTATGCACTATTCTTAATAATATTGCTTAAAATATTTTTGAAGCATTTTGTATATTATTTACTTACAAGTGTTCCTCCATTGCTCCAGTATCCTGTGACATGTTTTTTTTAGTAATTTTCTCATTTAGTCACTAAAATGAGTTTTAGTAATGGCTTATTACTGTAAATAATGAATTTGTCTGGGTCAGACATACAGAAAGATGTCTACTTGATTATCTTATACTTGATTTTAGAGACAATTTTTTTCTCCCTTTTTGCTAGCATAGAAACATCTTTTCTATTTCATTTCACCATTTAAAACATTTTTTAAATAATCTTATTGAAGAACCAAAAGCCACAAAGAAACTGGAGTTGTAAGAAAATAACAGTAGGACAATAATATAAACAAATATATATATACATTGTATATAAATGATTCTTGCTGGACACTTATAACTGTAATGTCTGTACCTAAAAAGTTATTACTTACAGAGTATTACAAATTTGTTAATATTATGTTAATCATTCAATTCATTTAATACTAGTAAACAAATTTTGTTTTATTTTGAAAAATGAAATGTTTGACTATTGATATGGGGATTTTTTTCTAGTTTTTTTTCTTAAGTGTTTGGACAAAAATATATAGATTTGTTTTGGAATTTAATCTTTCAAATGAGTCAATGAAGAAAAACCTGTTGAATTTTCTTTTTAACCAAGTTGCAAATGTTCCAAAAGATACCTTTTTCTTTTCTTTTTTTTTTTTTTTGACTCCCTTATCTTAATTCCAGTTAATAAATATAACTTAATAAATATAACTTAATGTTTTTATATAAAAACAGAAGTTATAAAATATTTGATCTGCAATTTAAAATCCCTGTCAAGTCACTGAAAGCACTATTTTCTGCTAGATCACCAGTTCCCACTAGATCACTGAAGTTAAGCTGCAATAAGCCTATTCAATACTTAATTGAGTGGCCACTTAAGCAAAAGCAAATACTGTAAGTAACCTGAGTCTTTTGTTTATAAAAAATAACTTGATTCAGCAATAAATAACCTGAAAGAGGGTTGATATGCCATAAAACAACCAACCGACCAACATATAAAATCTTAGCTGTTTTTACTGTAAAAAAGCTTGGAATATAAGTGAATTTTGAGATTTTGCAATTATAATTTAGTAGTTTTAAGCTATTATTATTTTTAACTAGTTCATAAAACGATTTAGGAATTGTGAAAAAGCTTTCAATGTTTTTGCTTTTATCCCTTATTGTTAAAATTGACTCACTGTATCTTATTTGAAGAGTCTAAATAGAAGTACATAAAAACTTGCCCATTAAAATACTTGAAAACAAAAGATGAAGATAATGTTGAAAAGGAAGCTTAGTATATAAGAAATATTTGATTATGTAACAAGAGATGTAATTGATTTTGTTTACAATATCTATTTACAGAATATTCTGAGGATAATAAAAATATTAACAAAATCAATAGTAGTTCTTAATTGATGAGTTAGAATTGTCTTTTTCTTTTTAAGTTACCTATACTCTTTCAAAGATGCTGATAGATATGCATCCTGCGTCTCTGATGCACAAAAATCTAAAAGGATGCAGTAAAATCATATCCATGCATTCCAGTGTCTTTTTTCTTCCCTCACCATTTAAAGCTAACTGTAAATACATTTCAATAGTTTCTTAGAATTTAATTACAGAGGATAGATTAGAAGGTAGGGATTAGACAGTTTTAGTTGTTTATGCAGATCATAAATAAAAACCCTACAATCTATTAAGAAACTTTAGTTGGGACCCATAAATTTTCCTGGGGACTCATTCAAAGCAATTATGTGCATCCCAGGATGCACTAAATTAAAAAGCTATCAACATCACTGCTCTTCATAGTGTGCACAAAACTGGAATAAATCATTGTATATTATTATACCTCCTGGCAATCCATATAAGGATCACCTTGCTATACCTATATTTGTAAAATTACTCTGTTTTGGAGTCATTTGTATAGCTACAAAATAGTAAGTAAAGCAGTCAGGGTGGCCTAAAGTTAGTATCAGCCAGACAATGAGGGAGTCTACCCCTTTTAACTAGTTCTAGACCCAGGAGATTGTTTTTGTGTCCAAGACGGAGTGCCACACCCACCATCAGCTCCTCACTTTACTGCACAGATCCCTGTGCTACTCATACGCCGAGTTGGCAAGGGCTGGTATCGAACTCTGAACCTTGTGGTTCCTAGTCAGACACCCACTGAGATAATGCTACAAATATAGGTAGTAATAAGTTTTAAGCGTTTTTTTTCTTTTTGTTTTCTTAATCTCCATTTGAGTTTTTAAACATTTTAGTTTTTTAAACTTTTTAAAACTTTTTTTTTTTTTCTCCAGATGTTATATTTTTCTTTTGTTTTTCTCTTTTTTTTTTTTTTTTTTTTTTTTCATTCATTCTTTGTCTTATTTCTTTGTCCATCCATCCAGTTATTTCTTTTTTTTTTTTTTTTTTTTTTTTTTTTTTTGACCTCTGACTGAACCTTGGTCAAACAACTATTTACAACAAAAGACACTACACAATGTGTTCCTTTCTTTGGCTATTCAAGAGATTTATTTATGGTAAGAAAAAGAAAAATCAAGCAACCTATTAAAAGTTTATTTCAAGCTCTTAATTCATAGGTTATTTATCATTCTTAATAAAAGCTTTTATTTTGAAGTAGGCTTAGAAGTGTTTGTGGTATATCACCTACCCCCTCTCTAAATACCTAAAGAAGCTATTTTTGCTTATGACCTAAGAAAAGTTTAAGAAGCATTCTCTTCTGCTTCTGGTCTAAGTGAATTATATTCTGGATATTAATGTTACAATTATAAATAAAACAACAGATATGATTGTTTGTTGCCATCATAAAGTATTCCATATTAAGCAAAAGATTTCTTTTCCTTTTCATTAGTCTTTAACTTAACACTTGAAAAAATGAATCTTGTGATATTCTTATTTATAACCTGTAAATTTTACTTATTAATAAATGTAGTGTCTCATCCTGTTGGTATGAGACAATTGATTTTTTTTTTTTTTTGGAGGGGGTGGATAAAAATAATAACTTTTTACAAGTTGAAGTGAAGAGAATCCATGATTAGCAATTCCCCTCACACTCTTCCATTTCCTATTTCTGTATTAAAATAATCCAACTAGATAAAAAAAATGGGTATATTCGCAGTTCCGTCCCGGGCCCCCAAGCCTCAAAAACCGCTAGCCGGTGGCTGCTGAAAAAAACCCACACCAGCTATGATTGAAGTCCGTAGCCGAAGCGGTGTCACTTGAAAAAAAACTAGGGTTGGGGTGTAGGGTTAGTTTAATGGGAAAATAGATAAATAATTTGGGCTCTGTTTTTTTCTGGGTCACCCTGTATACAGGATGACCCAGAAAAAGCAGAACACACAAATTTTGTAATAAAACTGTTAATTTTAACTAGGGAGGTTTAGGGTTGGATTTTCTGGAAAAACACCCTAAGTTGTTTTTTTTTTTTTTTTTTTTCAAGTGGCACCGCTTTGGCTACGGACTTCAATTGTAACTGGTGTTTTTTCGTTTTTTTTCAGCAGCTACTGGCTAGCGTTTTTTGAGGCAAGAGGCCGGGACGGAACTCTGCAAAGAGTACCCAAAAAATTATTAACGGCATATCAACCCATCTAGGGTTATTTTATGTCTACAGGTTAGGGAAGTGTGGTCACTGTACGTTCATATTTACTTTTTTTTTTTTTTTTTTTTCTCCATGCGGGCTTATCAAATATGAATAATTTTTAAACATTTGACCCATGGATGTTACTCAAACAGATGCTACCACTCTGGATCAAAATTGGCAATGAAGGTACTCCAGAACTGGTGCCTCACTATCGGGTGCAGTTTAGTGTCATACTCAGAACACCCCTTTTTGAGAGGGTCTTCTTAAGCCTCTGTAAGGAAGACATCAAGGTGTGCTAACAGCATAGATTCTCTCGCCATCCGTTTCTATCTGCCATTGCTCTTAGTAAGTCTTCTAGATGGCATCCGTTGTCCGCATAGAGCTAATGAATGGACAGTCAGTGTATTATAAGCTCCACCAAACAGGGTGATAGATAAAAAAAGTGGGGGCAGCCTTATACTTTGTAGTGAATTATGTTTTACCTAGTAAATTTGGCAGACTGGCTTATTGCAGGTATCAGTCGTATAGCGTGAGAGTTTCTCTCCTTTGATGGTAGGTGTGGTGCTTCACCTATGATACAAAAACAATCTCCCTGGTCTAGTGCTAGGGAAAGGGGGATAGACTCTCTTGCTGTCTGCCTGATACTGACATAGGCCACTCTGCCAACTTTACTGTTTCACCTTGTAAACATTTTTATAGATGAATTTTATTGAAATACTCATAATTGAATTTTTAAAGCAGAAATTAAATGAAAAGTTTTTTTTCTTTTTCATTGTTCTGATACTTTATCATTCTTTACTAAGGTTTGCTTAGTTTGCTTCTAGTACCTGGTGTTACTAACTGCTCACCTATCTAGGTAATGAGCTAACTTTAGTGACCTGGCAGAAACTGATGCTTTCACAGTGACTTGACCAGTTATTCCAAGTCAAGAGAGAAATAATGTTGCTATTCTTTATTCAACATTGATTTCTCTTTACTTCAGCTAAAACAGGCAACTACTTGAAGTTATATATATATATATATATATATATATATATATATATATACATACATACATACACACACACACATATACACACTACTAACTCTGACCTAAACAAGAGCTTCAAATTGTCATTGTCATTTATATATTCTTATTTCTATTATAATAGAATTATGGTCTGAATAGAGATTGTAAAGGATACACGAATAGATTTTTGGTTCTGAATTTCAGTATAAATAACTAGCAAGGAGATAAAAATGTTTGGGACTGGTTCTCTAGGTTGGCCTTTTATGATTCATAATCCTCTCTTAACTGAGGTATATCAACATGCAATAAAGTCAACTCAGAATATACACTTACAGAACAATTTGAACTTGATAGAATAAAAGCAGCTTTGAGTAAATGTTGATTTCTATTTGGAAACTATCAATTCTTTTAATTCTGTTTATTTTTAGTTGTAAAATGTTCTCCAAACTAAAGTGTAGTTGGTGAATGTTCAGTAAAAAGAGAAAAGGATTTACTCAGAATTGGCTTGAATTAATTTTTTTTTTTTTTCTAAAAGACTTGGTAGATCCATTTGAGAGATTTCAGTTCTTTTATATTTATACATACTTGTTGTTGTAGGAAATAGAGATGGCAATAGAAGTTCAAATCCTGGACAAGGCTGGTTGCATTTCACATAATACCCTTGAGAATGGTATTCATCCAAGTATTCTCTCTCCAGCTATGTGTAAATAGAGAAGATTGGTTACTTTAACCTTGATATGGCAACCGGTCTAGGAAAAGGAAAACTCTGAATTAAAGCCTGTTAAACTCCACTTAAAAATTAACCCCATGATGCTACACCGACTTGTGAGGAGGAGTTTGGTAAATACATACCAGTAATAGATTTGAAAAAAACTGAACCATTTTTTTTTTTTTTTTTTCTACCTGCAATTTCAATGGAACCTCATTGGCTAAGACACACATAGGAAGAGATTATTTTCCTTGATTATTGTTATCAAAGTTTCCTTAGTTTTAGTGAAAAATCATTTCTAAAAAATTTTCAGAATTACAAAAGAATCTTTGAAAATTTGAGAAAATTTTTATTTTTTATTTTAGAAAATTGGTGTTTTGTCATAACAAGAAATATAATCACTTCCTGTGTGAAATATATATGTATATTTACTATATCATTATTTATTTATATATATATATATATATATATATATATATATATATTGGTCAGTAGAGCATCTGCCTAGCATTCCTATTTGATTTGTTTTATTTGAGGTTATTGTTATTTAATCACATTAGGTATATAGAGCTTTGTAAATGGAGTTCAGAACTGTTTGAATAATGCAAATATCCCCAGTGGTTCAAAAGTTATGAGAATTTAAAGCCCCAAAATTGGGGGTACAAAAGTGGACATGATTTTGTTAAAAAAAAATGTCAAATCATGGACCATTTCAATAAGGAATTTAGTAATTTCTTCACCATTTCTTTATTTTTGGAGTAATTTTCAAACAATTTTACATAAGAATGCAAAGTTTTATGTTCTTTCTGATTCTGCACTACAATTTTATGTATCTCCATACTAGAACCCATTATTTGGGGAATAAGAAGTAGGGATATCAAGATTTTTAAAATTTTATTTATTTTTAAAAAGTTTACCACAAGATTATTCAACATCACTAACATCAGTAACATCACTTTGGACTTAAAAATACCTTTTTAAATACCTGCTCTGTTGTATTACATACAAGAAATAGAATAACTTTTTATATAATTTTATTTAACAAAGCTTGTCCATGTGCTGCTTTATGTGTAATAATAAACATAACTCGCCATAAAAAAAATTCAATGGTTTAAAAACACACAAAAGTTACATATTTAGAAAGATTATTTTATTTTCTTTCCAACCATATAAATATTTAAAAAATTAGAACAGAAATAAGCGATGAATTACTATGTAAACTTGTATGGTTTGGATAAATGATGCCTAGCTGAGTTGTTTACGTTATGGAAGACAAGTAAATTTTTTTTTTTTTTTTTTTTTTTTGTTTCCAAAATTTCAAAGCAAATCCCTGACAGTATACAATCGTTTTTATTTCACACATTATATAAAAATGATCCTAAGGCTGTCTCCTATTAGGCATATAGTGCTTTTTTTTTTTTTTTTGCTTATCTTATATTTTTTGAAGAAATTGCTTTTAACTTTAGTCTATTGTTGTTTCACTCCCAAAAGTCGGAAAAGAAAAAAAACAACTTTCTATTTAAGTGTAAAATTTAAGAATATTGATAAAGATTAACCACTTTGATTTAAAAAAAAAAAAAATATTAACAGAAAATTTACCTGTGGAAAAAAATTTGTATCACACGTTTTCGCCCTTTTAAGACAAAATACCGTTTTAACTCGCTGTAAAATAATTCAATGGATAAAAACACATACAATTTACATATTTAGAAAGATTTTCTTTTCTTTCCAACCATATAAATATTTTTAAGATTGGATCAGAAATACCAGAGGAATTGCGATTTGAACCAATTAAGGTGAAAAATTGTCTATGTCCAATGATTTTATGAAGCTGTTATTGCTAATCTGCCTTGGATCCACAAGGTTCTGGGTTCGAACCTGGCCCTTGCCAACTTAGAGAATGAATAGCACAGCTTGGATTTGTGTGGTAAAGTGGGGAGCTGATTATAGGTGTGGCACTTCACCTCAGATGCAAAAACAAGCTTACTGTTTGGCTGATACTGACAATAGGCTCTCCACTGACTTATATATATATATATATATATATGTGAAAATAAATGGAAATTAATCCGACAGTATGAATAAGATATAATGAAAAAACAAACGATGTTTACAACTGAAATAGGCTCATCAGAAGAGAAGTGTGCAAACCGTTTCAATTCTCTTGACGGTTTTAAAAAGCAACACTCGGCCCATCCTCAACTAATATGAGGACCCTATTGCATTATAATGTATCTGGGTCGGTCATCAACAAAAACAAGACGGGAAAAAGACCGTTAGTAAAAACAGAACGCTGCTAGTCAAACGTTGGAATTAATCAAAAAAAATAAAATTGTGCTGTCTGCATTAAAAATAATATGAATCTCATTTTCAATTTTGAAAATAATCAGAAGCATTATAGTAATGAAATAAGACTCAAAAAAGTCTGATGTAAAGTTATAGAAAAGTGTAAAATATGTATAAAAAGTGTATATGGAATACCGTCAAGAGAATTGGCCCGAAACGGTTTGCACACTTTCTCTTCTGATGAGCCTATTTCAGTTGTAAACATCGTTTGTTTTTTCATTATATCTTATTCATATATATATATATATATATATATATAGGTATATGTAAAAACAAATTTCTTTTGCGATGAAACAAAGAAAATACAGTGCTCAATCACAGTTTGTAAGAGCTAATATTTATTTATTTTACAATGTTTTCATAGATCAATGTTCATTATCAATGACCGCGGTTTCATGCTAAAGCAATCATCAGGTTGAGGAGCAAGATCCAATGGTGTTTGTTGTGGTTCTTTACTCAAAGTCAATGTGACTTTGAGTAAAGAACCACAACAAACACCATTGGATCTTGCTCCTCAACCTGATGATTGCTTTAGCATGAAACCGCGGTCGTTGATAATGAACATTGATCTATGAAAACATTGTAAAATAAATAAATATATATATTTTTTTTTTTTCTCCTTCATATGTCAATCTTGTGTTTTGTCATTTGCTCTTTTTTGCTGTCTCTTATTTTCTCTCTCTGAGACTGCTCTAACAAAAAATAAACAAGAACTCCTTCTACAATCATATTCATAATGTTATAAAATCTATGTGTCACCTCCTGCTGCCAGATCAATAACTTCCATTTATTGTAACTCTTGGAGAAAAGAAACTTTACTTTATATGAAGTACAGTGTAGTTTTTGTTCACTTTTCTTTTCCCTCTATAATACCCCCTTTCTTTTTTTATCTCCCTCCCTCTAACCTCCCTACTTTTTTTTTCTTTTTATACAAGTTTCTACTATCATTTCAGTGAGGGAAGGAAACTAACTTCCTTTAAAGGGTAGATCATAAATTTTAAAATGACCAATTTGATAGTGCATATTTGCAATTTTTTCATTAAGTCTTTATTAGATTTTTAAAATCATTTTAAATGAGTCAAGTGTTAAAACAGCTGATTTTGTTCTACATTAGATCTAGGTTAATTCTTTGAGAAATATGTTGAATAAAAATAAAACTTATTTACTTTTTATTATCCTTGAAAAGGAACCATGTTACACATTTGTTGTGATTTTTTTTTTTTTTTTTTTTTTTTTTTCTGCTTCTCATTTCAGTAGATTTGTGTCACTTAAGCAGGATTTCTCTTAGATAGTAAAATTACTTGAAATTGAGAATGTACACTATGACCAGTGTTGGAATTTGGGTCAGTGTTTCTAACTAAAAACCATTCCATCTGTAGGTTGTAACATAAATTCTGTATTATAAGCAAACATCTCCTGGAACTTTAGGTCTCGTTGGTTAAAATTGACTTGTTTTGAATAAAATTTAATTTCAAGTGGTAGTTTTTGTCTTTAGATATATGCTTATGTAAAAGAGAACTAGAAATGGAAAAAAAAACTTGAAAAATGTAATATTAATGAAATTTTATACAAATATTACACTTCTCAAAGTATTTGTCTGAAGAATTCTATTAATTATTACTGAAAAATGACTTTGAATCTCAATTCAAATTAACACTTACTGGTATAAGCTGCCTGTAGACTCTTAAATATTTACAGTTAGTACAATTTTTAATATTTACTAGTGTTTTGGTTTGGTTTCTTTGTTCAATGGTTGGTATTTACCCAACCCATTCGCCATGGGTAAGATGTGACATAAGGTCGCAAGTATGGGGCATCCAGTGAGGATCTAACTCGCTTTTCAGTAATTGATCTGTGAGACTAACTTGCTAACCATTACTATGATGGGATGCCTTCTTTGTTTAATGGTATATCAACCTTCGTGGGTTATTTAATGCCAAAGCCATCTTAGTAGAACAGTAATGACACTAACTCGTATATGGGAGGATGATGGGGTTTCTCAAGACTTATCTCAAGTGAACATAATAGTGTGACTGGAGTTTGAACTCGCTACTCCAAAGTTGCAGTCCAGCACATTAGCCACTACGCAATGAGCATTCCATATTGTTGTAGAACAGTAGTGGTACTATTTAACCCATAGCTGAGGGATTGACAGTGTTCATACCTTTCCTAAGAGTATTAGTCTAAAAGTGAACATGATAGCACGGCTGGAGTTTGAACCCACTTACTGCAATATTGCAGTCCAGCATATTAGCTATTACACCACAGGGATTTCTAATGGTTTGATGGTGTCTGATTTTACCATTCTAAGAATTTAAATTATAATAAAATGTGATTGAAATATTTTTTATAACACTCTGCTAAAGGCAGATTTTGGTGCAAATTATTGGTGTCAGATTGGTATACCTGGAACCATAGAACTCTGCAAACAACTGATTATTAGTATTAGATAGGAATACATGATACCATATAAACTGTGTGTAAATTACTAGTATGAGATAGGATTTCCTTTGCCGAAGAGCTTAAAGCCCGAGTTTGTTATTGTTCACTCAGCGCCCCCTTGCCTCATATGGTAGAGATGTCTCAGTATCATTGACAGGTTAATTTCGCAGGAATATCTCCGTGCTGTATCGTGGCTGAAACAGTATAGTTTCTGACTATCCTGCTGAAGTCCCGGTTTCGATTTCTGTCGGAGGGAAATCGTTAGTATACATCGCTGATGAGACTTAATAAAGTTGAAACAGTCTGTACGATATTCTACACACCGAGTAATTCTTTGCGAAATTCACTTGTCATTATTATCTTCTATAATTATCGAATTTTATGCGATATGCGCATTGTAATTGCCTTCAAGCAAAAATATATATATATATATATATATATATATATATATACAGCTAATAGCTGTGTGCTAACAAATTATAAAGTTAAATGGAACATTAAAACATGGTTATGATTACAATCAAACATTTACAAATTAATCAAATTTTAGCATTGAATAACCAATAAGCAGTTGTAAGTGACATTAAACAAATGAACTAAATTTTCTACAAAATTTATATTAAGTTGCAAATTAATCATAATGGAAATTACTCTATTATAGTTATCTCCCTTGAAAAATAATCATGATCAAGATAAGTCCAGCCATAGATCTATTATTATAACTATCAAAAATATGCAAATATTTAAGTTCTAATGTAATAAAATATGAGAAAAACTAAATAAGAACGCATATAAAAAGATTACTATTTTTTATTTTAATTAATTTCTGTATAAAGTTTTACATAGGATTGCTTTTAATGATTGAGAATAAAACAATATTAGAAATCAATAACCCTAATTATTTATTAAACTCAGTTTTATTAAAACCAGTATGCAAATTAACCACACTATATACTATGTAACCCTTTTTCTTAATGATATATAATACACACTGGGGGATTTTCTCATCAATAATATGTGCTGTTTTGAGGCAAATCTAACCGGTTAGACTTTAATAGACGTCATTAATGAATGAGATCCTAATTAAAATATATTTAATCATTGAGAAAATAATGTAAGGAAATTGTGACATTTGTGGGGATGTAGTTTTGGCTAGAGACATACATGATCTCCATTATTATACACAGGGATGCTGTGTGCTGTCTTGAACAGATATTGGAAACAGTACTCAACAAAAGCGTAGCTGTATGGCTACTTGCCTTCTATTACACAAATCATCTAAATAAGACAAACAAGACTTGCTGGACATAGTTGGAAAAGCAAGGATGAACTCATAAGTGACGTTCTCCTGTGGACACCTACACATGGACACTCCAGTGTAGACCGACCAGAAAAAACCTACATCAATCAGCTCTGTGTGGATTCTGGATGCCATGCAAAAGATCTGCCCAGGGCAATGACCGATAGGGACCACTGGTAAGAAAGTCAACGGAATCTGTGCTGTCAACATGACTTGAATGCCTTTATTCCCAAAGTTAGTGCAATAATGTTAAAATAATCAAATCAATTAATAATGGAGATTCAGTCTCTATTTGTCTGCAACACAAACTGTGTCACTGCTTACGTCCAATTACCAAAATCGTCAATACATAGAATAAAGAACAATTAATATTTATAAAATAAATTAAAGCTGTTCCTTATAATTAAACATTTGACTCCTTTCCATTATAATAAATAATTATATATTAACTAAACTATATAAACTATGAAATTTATAAAAACAGATGTATTACTTTGAATAGAAAAAATATTTGCGAAATTTGTAATCAATTTTTAAAATTATCTTTATTCGCCATTTTTTCAGTAACAAAAAGTTAGCAAATAAATAAATACTTACGATTTTTTGTAAAGTTTATGCATAGAATATTTAGAATAATTATCTAATTAATAATTAATAGATGCGCGCAACATTTATTGGGAGGTGGGGGACAGAACTAAGTTTCCATTTCAAATTGTTTTATTTTTTCTTATTCCATTAATAAATTTGATTTAATAAAATTGATTACTTATAATAAAAACCCTCTGACATTGAATTTTTAACTCCACCACACTCAGGCAATATCTTTAAAAAATAAATATTTACACCACCGGAGAGTTTTTTTTTTTTTTTTTTTTTTTTTTGCTAGTAAAAAAATATATAGCTATTATGTAATTTTCATGAGTTTCTGAGAAATATAATCTTTGATAAATTATGTTAGATTTAAACTTTAAGTTTTATAATCTTAACAAGTAATAAATTTTATTTCTTATTAAAATCTATTAATTTTCACTAAATACTGGTGTTTTTTTTTTGTTTTTTTTTGTTTTTTTCGAATTAAAGCCTTTATTAGCTAAACCCTGTTTTATGATAATCAATTACTAATTTATTCCCTATTCAATTTTAGCTTTATAAAATTAATTGTACACAATAAGGATGACATAAATGTTATATATTGGCTCTGTAAATATATCTGACTTATAATTGTCATGTGGAAAGTGCCTAAAAGTTCAATCAGTTAATGTTGATATTTAAATTCCACATGGAAGGTCAAAGGTTAAGAGGGAATGGTTTGTTTATCAATTTTAACCAAATTTTCCCAAAAGTATGTCCACTGTGGTATTTGTAGAAAGAATCTTGTTTGTTTTGAACAAAACATAAATAAATACAAATAAGTCTTATATCATTGATTTAGAAAACAGAGCTTGTACATATATTGAACTTTATTGCTGATGTGTAGAATAAAATGATTACATAAGAATTTGTGTTTATATTTAGTAAGTGGTCTCAGCTTCTAAAAATATTACAGACACCAACTAGAATTCATTTAAATAAGAATTATGATCTATCTGTTCCTTGTGTATCTCTCTCACACTCACTCACCCACTTGATGCACTTCTCTTCATCCCTTTGTTTATAATTGATAATTTCCTGCCTAACATTTGCTGTCCTTTTAAATAATTTTACAAATGTATAAAATATTAACATTTGAAGCCTTGACAAAAACTTTGAAATCATTTACAAAGCTGATATTTTCCAATCTTATTCAAATCTGATCCAAGGCCACAATAATGGAGCACCCTGTGATAATTGAATTCTCTACACTAGTAATGATGTGGTGTGATTAGTTTGCTCACAATCACTTTGCTGTCAGCAATCAAAATTAGTGTTGCTACTTAAGTAATGAACCATTCACAAAATCTAAGGTTTATTAATCATTCATGCAAAATGGGTCACACTGAAAATGTATCTTGTAATCCTTGTAACCCTGTATTTTTCTATTGTGGTTGAATCTCACCCTAGAGCTATCATATGCCTATATATATATATATATATATATATATATATATATATATATAATATGTGTGTGTAGGTAGAGTATAGACGGAGATATTGTAATAAACAACAAAAATGAAGATAGTAGAATGGAAAATTTTAATAATCATTGTTCATTATTCAGAACTTGAGTTCTGAGACAGGCTCTGATTTTAATATGGAGGCACATGGTATATAATGGTTATCATTGTAGGAAATGGACTTACCGACCTGAGTTCAAATCCAGGACAAAGCTATTTGCATTTCATATAGCATTAATAGCCAGCTATGTGTTAATAGCAGGGCAGACTGAGCTCTTAAACCTTTATTAGGCAACCAGTCTAGGAGAAGGAAAACTCTGAATTCAAACCTGTTAAACTCAGCTTAAGGAATTGACTTTGTGTAACATCCTACTCATGTGAAGGGGTTGGTAAACATGTACTTTGATTTCATAAAAAGATTTTATTCTAAGAGGAGTATCAGATAAGTAAAGTTGGGGGAGTGGCCTAATGTCAATAGCAAGGGAGTCTATCCCCTTTTCATTAGCACTAGACCAGGTAGTTTTTTTTTTTTTTGTTTTTTTCTGACTGTGCAACACATATCATCAGCTCCCAGTTTTTTTAATGCACATATAATACCCAAGCTGGACTACTGATTTGCTGGGTTAGTGGTGAACCAGTATCAAATACAGAACCTTGTGATTCCTAGGCAAATAAAAAAGCTAAAATCTTGTAATTGGAAATGGTTTTTACTGTTTGCTTTAAAATGGAAGTGCAGAGTTGTGTAACTGTCAACATGGAAAATGGAATCTGTGAACTGAGTTTAAGTTTTGGTCAAAACTGTTTGCCTTTAATTCATATTTGGAAGGCATGAATCCACTTCTTGCCTTTTGTTATGGATAAATAGAATGTAAAAAAAAAAATCGTTTTTTTTCCGTTAAACAGTCCATCTCTACCTTTCAGTATATTGTGTATCTGTTAATATTTAAGGAACTTTGGACAAAATCTTTTTATTTTGTTTATATCTGGTAGTGGTTGTTAAGTATTAAGTAATGATAAGTCTTCTCTAATCTTAGCACTTTCTTCACTATTTTTGCAGATGACTAAACTGTTGTTGTTAGAACAATCTTAATTTTGCCTTTTAATCTTGGGAGGGGGATTCCTGTGACGTAATGGTGAACATGCTGGACTGACGTTGTAGTAAGCAAGTTCATACTCCAGTCATGCTATTACATTCACCTTTGGACTAATACCCATGGGAAAAGTATGAACTCCCCTCACCCCCCAGCTATGGGTTGAATAGTACCACTACTATTCATTTAAAAGGATGGCTTTGGCACTAAATAACCCACAAAGATTGATATGCCATAAAAAACCTTCAAAAAACTAACCTTTTATTCTCAAATTCCTCCAATCTTGCTACTATTGTTTTTAGCACTATTAAAAGACAATCAGTTATTATAACCTTCATGTTCCACACCTTTTGAGTAAGATCTTGTTATCACCATCTTCATCTTCCAGTTGGCTGGCACAATCTAGCAGACTTTTCTTTCCCTTATGATATAGTTATTTTAGAACAACCTCTGAATTGTACTTATTTGTTTTGTGATTTGTTTTTTAAATATATTTATTTGTTGCATAGTAGATTTAGTTTTTTTTTATTCTTCCACAGTAGTTTTCTTCATAAAGGAATAGATTTATTTTACTATTTGTCCAATCAGGATTTACTAATAGAAGTGGCATCTGCTTGGTTTGCAATAGCCTCTTTTTTTACCTTTATTTATCTAATTTGGAACTTCTCTTTTTCAAATTGCTGATGGGCAAGTTTATTGTATATAATATTGTCAACTAAAATTCATTGATTCCATCTGATCCTGGTGTTTATTACATGGTCATTTTATGGAAGTCTCTCTTTTTTAATTTTGATGTTTCCTCATATATATATATATATATATATATATATATATATATACTTTGGTGTAGTACCAAGTTTCTTGGTACAAGGTGATTCTAGGCTGGTCCTAATTCTCTACCAGTAGTTTGTTGTAGAGTTATATATATATATATATATATATAAGATTTCTTTTCCGAATCTGTCATTTTGTTTTATTCTTCTTTCCATTCCTATATTTCTTTCCAAAATGTATTGTGACTGTGGTATCTGGCATTTGATTTTATCTCCTCCATTTATTTAACTTGTAAGGTTTTATTTAACATTTCATTAACATTCATTCCATGGAGCAACAAATTCAAGAGATAATAATTAGGATATAATAAACAACTTTATTAATGTGTAAACAAGGACAAAAAGGTATACAAGGGTCGTTCAATAAATAAGGTGAATTTTGACCCCGTTTACAGTTGCACCTTATTCAAGGAAATCAATAGTGATGGGACCTTTCCTGTTCCAGAAGACTGTCAGCCTGACCTTCTTTACTGACCACTGCACCCAGAACTTCTTTTTTACAAGAGTCAGTATGTTTCCACTCCATGGACTGTCCTTTTGACTCTGGCTAGTATTGCCAAACCAATGTTTGTCTCATTTGTGAATATTTTTTGACTAAAACATTCTTTTCTGTACACATGACATTCTTTTGTAAATTTCAGATGGTTTTTACTTCTCAACCACCAAAAATCTGATGACAGATCTCTATTCGAGCTTATTTGATTTGCCACCCTTTTGAATAGCTTCCAAACAAATATTTTTGAAAGATTAACAAGTTTCAAACCATACAGATAGATTCAAAAAGTTTGCATTTATGAAAAAAAAAATTAAATTGCTTTTATAAAAAAAAAACTTTATTGAATGACCCTCAAAATTTGTATACAGAAAGGTGTGTGTGTGTGTGCATAAGAGAAAATAGAGTAAGGTTCAAAACCTGCCAGGTAAAATCCCTTTTGGCTATATTTATATGTTTATACCTTAAGATAAGTGGCTGAAAGAACAAGTTTAATATCCATGTGCTGAATGGTACTGGTACATGGGTTCCCCCCCAAGGGGGTTATCCAGAATGGATGAGATAGTTATTAACCTGCTTCCTTTGGCAATAAATTGTCATTCTCTATCGATCAAATAAAAAATGTATTTCTGCAGGAAAGAACAGATAATCCAAAATTAAGTTTCATTATCGCATTTGTTTGGTTAGCAGGACCAGTGGATATGCTACAGCAGAGATGCTGATAGGTACGCGTCCTGTGTCACTGACGCATAAAGATTTAAAGGATGTTCATAAATAAAAACTCTGCAATTTATTAAGAAACTTCAGTTGGGACCCATCAAATTTCCCGGAAACTCTTTCAAATCAAGTCCGTGCGTCCCAGGATGCACTAAATTAAAAAGCTGTCAGCATTACTGCTACAGTATGACAATTTAATTACAATGTTTATTATGTTTAATTAAGAGCTATTGCTAAATAGTTCAATATGTAAAAAGTATAATAATCGTGATTTAGCTATCACTCTTTTTTTTCTTTCTTTCCTTCCTTCCTTCTTTTCATTATGTTTGATTGAAACGAATTTGTGTTATCACTGCTGCGAGCTCACCTCCTCTCTCTCTTTCCCCTACTCTCTTTTCTTATCTTTTCTATGTAGCATGTCCTTTTTCTTCCCTTTCTTTCTTTATAATAAAAATGGAATGGTCCATTATTTTGCTGAGGTGACAACACTCATAAATAAGAATTTGGCGAATAAACAACACCATAATAATCAGGATTTACATTTTTGCATTTCATCTTGGACTTTAACCAGAGGGTGTTGCAAGATTAAGGAACAAGAGTTATTATTATTATTATTATTATTATTATTCCATTTGTTTATTTTAAAACATCTTGTTTTATCTTTCTTGAGTGTAGGTGAGTGAAACTCTGTTTTACTGAATTTTGCTAGAATTTACTTGGTCTATCCCAGGTTCAATTCTTACTAGTGCTGATTATAATTTCATTTCACAATTTCTTATAATTACTTAATCATTCTTTTATTTAATTCTAATAATAGCAAACTATCTCCATTGATGTTCTTGCTAATAAAGATTTAGCCATTTAATGCCTCCACCTGGTGTTAAGGTAATGCTTATCTCAATTTGTAGTTGAGTTCTGATATCATCATGCACTTAGTCCTCCTCTCCCTCCTCCTCTTTTTAAATGATTCTGCATTCAAACTCTCTTAAAGACCCTGGAATCATGCATGATTATTATGTATGAGTACAATTTCCCTTGCATCACAGTTTTACTTTTAAAGTTCCATGTTTGCACTATTCTTCCAACTGTGCAAATTCATCCATCCATCAATTCTTCACTTTTCCCAGTGGTTAAGATTTCCACTTCTTCCAACTGCCCCAGCCCTACCCCCCACATTGTATCATCATGCTGTTTCTCAATTGATTTAATTTCAAATCCCTTAAGAGTTATTAGTTGTAGCACTATTAAGATTAGTACAATTACTGTTCTTGACAGATATGAGCTAGCCACTGCATTGGTCATCCAATTACTTTGACTAGGTCCTTCTGTTACCAACCTCAGCTTATCCATTAATTGCTGTAGGGTTTTCAACTTAGGATCTCCTGAGTTTTCAATTCAGGAAATTCCTTTACCAGCCGATTCACACCAGTACATCCCATTACTAGCATTACTACTACTTCTATCAGAATCTCTCTCTCTCTCCCTCTCTCCTCCCTCTCCTCTCTCCTCTCCTCTCTCTCTCTCCTCCTCCTCCTCTTCCCCTCTCTCTCTCTCTCTCTTCTCTTCTCTCTCTCTCTCTCTCTCCCTCTCTCTCTCTCTCTCTCTCTTCTCTTCTCTTCTCTCCTTTCCTCTCTTTTCCTCCCTCTCTCTGTCTCTCTGTGCCTCATAGTTGGGCAGTAAAGTAATTGTTTCACCAAAAGCTAAGATTTCACTGTTAAACCTACAGTAACTAGAAGTGGTGTTATGGTTATTGTTCCTGTTTGTTTACCATCACATACTTTAGAGAAGTCCATCTTCCATTCTAAGTGATAGCCCATTTTCCTTCTCATACACTCTCACAGCTTATAGTAACATTTCCCTGGTCATTGTTTCTTCTTGGCAATCCTTTTTGATTGCATCCATATGTCCCTTGTCCTTAGACTTAATACATATAGTCAATGATCACTATTGGACAAGCATCCAGTGCATTCATTTTGCACTCCATGGCTTCATTAGATGTTAGCAACATAAACCTGGCCCTGTCGATAGTTTGTACCTTTCAATTATCCCTCTCCATGAGGGTAAGGGATGGAAAAATGTATCACCTTTTAATACTTAAAAAATAATACTGTCTCTGTCTATTAAGGTCACACATTCCACTGAATCCTAATAATTCCATAATTTAATTGTTTGATCAGTTGGTAATCTTGGCCAATGAAATTAGTTCTGATTGTATTTTGAGTAACAGATCCCTTAAGTGCTCATGGACAGCACAGATCTCCATTACTCTTCCTTGCCACCTGTCCTTATTGGTCATGTCTCCTGAAAGGTCCTCTGCACAGCATTCAATATCCATGTAGAGATGATCAATGTAGGTTTTTGCTAGCAGACCCACGCTGGTGTGCTATGTGTAGGTGCTCATAGGAGCACATCACTTATGAGCTTGTCTTTGCTTCTCCAGAACGTCTTGTTCATCTTACCCAGATGTTTTGTGTGATAGGAGTCAAATGGCCATGCTGCTTCCAGGATTTGTTCAAGAGAGCACTCTGCATCCTTGAACAGTTCCCATCTAGCATCCCCCCACCCAAGTGTTTTGTTAGAGTCAGTGCAGGTGGTGCAGCCATACAGTAACACAGTTGGTGACAAATCTCCTAAAGACATGTCCAACTGAGCCTAGACATACTCCAGGGATAATAGTTAAGATTACAAAGCCTTTCACAATCTGTCATTTACAGTCAACAGTTGTAAATACTGTTTTTACAAATCCTCTTAGTTTATCCAACTGAACCTTTACTACTGCAATCACATTTCCCACTTCTCAGCCCAAATCTTGAACTATATTGATTAGCCAGTTGGCTATTTTTTAAATTTTTTTTTTTTTTTTTTTTTTTTTTTTATATGTCTATACTAGAGTTACACTTAAGATAGACACACCTTCTCGTGACACCTGGGCTAATTTCTTCTGCCCGCTTTCCAAGGTATCCAACTTTCTTCTGATTGGTGTTTAAATTGCCTTCCATTCATCTTCCATAGGACATTGAAAGCCTCTCCCACTATGGTTATTACTTCACATCTTTGTTTTTTCCTTAATAGTTTTATATCTCTCAAATAATCTTGCATTTCCTTATATGTTGCTTTGCCAACATTATAGTCTCCTGTCCAAGAAAAATAAGTAATAGACTCCGGTATCTTGTTCCATCAGGAATTATGTAGCTGTCTACATTAATCACCTAGATTTCTTGCATGTGTTATTTCCTTTCCCAACCTTTCTAATAATACTTTATTGGGCCTCAAATCAATTGTGAAGGTTATCATCCACCTAGATTTTGTTATGGTCACATGACTGTTTTTTTTGTTTTTTTTTTGTTTTTTTTTTTAAATTTGTATTCTGCTCATACCTATGTACATCATCAGGAAGAAGAGCATTATTCTTGCGTAAGATGTCCTGCAAAGACAAGAGGTGCATCATTATCTCAATCACCTGTGCCTTCTATCTCCCTATCCTTTATAGTAAACATTTATTTGAATCAATTTTTTTTAAAGATTAATATGCAACTTAACCTCCCTGTTTACACTGTAAACCATTATTTGGTTATATATATAAATTCAATTGCATTTTATTAGTATGCAGCCCCGCCCAACAGGTGGGGATTGCTATAATTAACGGCGTCGATCCCTGGGGGCCATCCCCCCAGTCAACACCTGCCCCCTTGTTTTAAAGGGGAAGGGCTGGGTTTATTGCCCAGAGCCTGAGGCACCTCCCCCTTGAGGGAGAATGCCAACAGGATTGATGCAATTTTTTCCACCTACCACTCATTAGCCTCGGCTTGTGGGTGGGCCCACATAAAAATGTCCTTGTGTCCCGCCCTCATAAGTGGGATGAGAGGCAAATACCTGTAGACCTGCCCAACAGGGTGGGGTCCAGTGGCTTCGGCCCTGGATCTTTACAAGTTAATAGTGTCAATCCCAGGGGGCTATCCCCCCAGGCAATACCTGCCCCCTCGATTTAAAGGGGCAGGGCTGGGTTTATTGCCCAGCGCCTGAGGCGCCCCCCTTGAAGGGGGAACGCCGACAGGATCGACGCAATTTTTTCCACCTACCACCCATGATCTTCGGCTTGTGGGTGATCCCACATAAAAATGTCCTTGTGTCATGCCCTCATAAGTGTGATGAGAGGCAAATACCTGTAGATAAAGCCAACAGTATTGATAATATAAAGTAATTTTCTTAATAATTGAGATTTAAATGAAATCATGGACAATGTGATGCAAATAACTAAAGGAATTCTGACATGGGTGGTGACAGTTTCAGTTACACACAATCTCTATTATAATAAGATTACTTATTTAATTTAAGAGTTTTTTCTTGGATTCAGAACATCTGAAGAATACTAGCCATTAAATTTGAAACTCCTGCATATCCAGTAGTGTGCACCTCCCAACCAATATGCAATACCCATCTGTACCCACTGTGGAATATTTCCACTCATCATTCTAATTTCTGAATTATATCTTCTATTATTCCTCCTGAATTTTAGTTATCACACAAATCATCCTTACTTGTCTCTCCTGTTTCCTGCTCATCAGAGTTTATTCCTTCCTTCCTTTTTCAGCACATCTTTTCTTCAAAGGCAATTCCTTTTTGTCAAACTTCTTTTCCTTCTCAGTTTCTTTGCGTTCATTTTGCTAGAAGAATTTCATCCTCAACAAAGTCCAATTCTTCTGTTCCTTCTCATAAAGAATCTTCTTTTTCTTGTGAGCTGTCATTACACATTGTTTCTAAACTTTAAGGCTTTAATTTTATCTCTGATCCTGTATATAGCTGTAGCTCAAACTTGTCCAACATACCTATCTCTCTCCTTTAATCAAATGTAGGGGTGTCTCATTCTTCAGTTTTTGCTAATGTCAAGTCAGTAGCATATACTCATGCAGAGATGCTGATAGGTACGCGTCCTGCATCCCCGACACATAAAAATCTAAAAGGACACAGTAAAATCATATATATACATTCCAGTGTTTTTCTTTTTTATTCCTTAACCATTTCAAGCTAACTGTAAATACATTTCAGTAGTTTCTTAGAAAGGAATTACACAGGATATGTTACAAGTAGGAGCTAGATGGCTTTAGTTGTTTCCCCAGATCATGAATAAAAACACTACAATTTATTAAGAAACTTTAGTTGGGACCCATCAAATTTCCCAGGGAGGGACTCATTCAAAGCAAATATGCACATCTCACTAAATCAAAAAGCTATCAGCATCACTCCTAATGTTTTTGTTTTTTTTCTGCCAACTGATCCTAAATCACAAAACTAACTTGTTCTGATGTTCCACTATTCGGTAATAAGGTCTCCATTTTTTTTTTTTTTTTTTTTTTTAATTTTTAATTTTTATTGAGTTTCCTGCTTTGTCTGTGTTCTATAAAATATTGGATCTTTACACTTAGCTTAATTTCTTGTCTTCCATTGTTAATTGCTGATTCCCCTCCTTTTGGGCTCTCTGCTGATTCCCCTCCTTTTGGGCTCTCTCTGCCTTTGATTTCTTGCTTGCACAAATATGTTATGTTGTCATTCGATTATAATTTTATAATATACTTATTTCTTTATAGGCTTTACCACATCTCTCTCAAACACTATATAATGACGGGAATATTTGTTGGTCTCATTAAGAACTTTGCTGCTGCCAAGGCTTGATTCAAGAATGATATCCAATTTTCATTTACTGCTTCCAACAATTTAGCCAATATATCTCCTAATAATCTGTGAACATGTTCTAACTTTGTGTTACTCCAGATGATAAGGGGAAGTAACTACAATTTTCACATGTAAACTTTCTAGAGTCTGCCTTACTTTATTCACATTTTCACTGCCATTACAGATGATTGTGTCTCAGATCTATAGCAGGGGAATATTTCATTCAATGATAAATTCATCATGGTGTAGCCCTGTTGGAAAATGCCTAGGATATGCTATTTCCCCTGCAGTGTCCTGCTGGGTATGACACTAAACTGTATCTGATAGTTCTAGAGTACCTTTCATTGCCATTACTCCCATGTTTATTTTGACTAGTAGTAGTACCTGTTACGGTTCCATCTCTAGGTCAAATAGACCTTTTTAAAAATTATTTGTAGTCGATAGGACCATGTGTTAAAGAAATACACAAAAGATGTAAATATGAATGTATAATGAACCTAATTCTCTAACCTCTAGGCATAAAATGACCCCAGATGTGTTGATATGTCATTAAAATCAATCCTCATGGTGTGAGCCATTTTATTCATCACTGCTTATGCCTCTACCCAAATCATTAGCACGTGCACACACACACCTATCTATATATCTATCTATATATATATATACTGGAATAGAGCATAGTAGGGGGTCCTGATACCTCCAATCTGATCTTCTCAAAGATGTTGAAGAAAGAAATTGTTTCCATTAATGGAGCAGTTTCTCTTTTTTTACTTCTCACTTGACATATTGGACAGCTACCAACATAAGCTGTTACCTCTTTATACATCCCTGGTCAATATTATTTTTCCACTGATCAAGTCAAATGTCTTGTCAATACCCAAATGTCTCCTCTTTTCATGGCATTGTTCCAATGTCTCTCCCTGTTGTCCTTTTGGATATATACATAATTGAATCCTCAGGTTTTTATCTTCCCCGACACAGTAATCATTTATGTACTTAATATTTGTTGGCTTTTGCACCTTTTTTCCATCCCAGTTTCCGTTGCTTTCTTGCATCCGATACTCTCTCTCCCAATAATTCTTTTGTTGACTCAGACTTTTCTCTTATCTTCAAATTCATTCATCTGTGGCTTATCTTTTTTTTTTCTGGAAATTTATCACATCTGATGTGCTTTTTCATCCACTTCAGGCTCTACCATCAATGATTCTGGTTCCAATTTCATAGGCATTTGTGACAACAGGCTTTCACAAATATATTCTTTGTCTCTTAAATACTTTATTTGACAATTGTATCCACTTAATTTCAGCATCCATTGCTGACTTTTCTTATTTGTCAAATTCAGCATTAAACAAGTAATGGTTTCATTTCTTTGTTTAATGATATAGGCATATTAATCCTCATGGGTTATTTAATTACAAAGCCATCCTTGTAGAAGAACAGTATTAGTACTATTTAACACATAACTGGGGGAATAAGGGGAATTCATACCTTTCCCAAGGGTATTAGTCCAAAAGTGAATGTAAATGTGCAACTAGAGTTCAAACCCTATAATATCACAGTGCAACATGTTCGACATTACACCATGGGGACTCACTCTCAAACAAGTAATGGTTTGTAATCTATCTTGATCACAAATTCTTCCTCATCTAAATAATGATTCTGTTTTTTTATGCATAAACTATTGTATGGGCCTCCTTTGCTCTGTTTTGGGATTTAAGAGACAAAACGTAGACTGGTATCCCCCTCAAGTATATCTGGTACAGATACTTTTTTTCTTCTGTACACAGTTGCATCAAACAATCCCCAATACATTGGTCATTCAGATCTATATACAATGCAATTGGTTTGCTTATATCAGGATATGTTAATAAAGGTACTGCAATTAATTGTTTCTTTAATACATTGAAGGAACATACATTGGTAATTTATGAGGAAGTGCGTCCTGGTCTCCTGCTTCAGAAATTGCTACCTGATGATTATTAAAATAACGTCCCCAGCTATGTCGTCTCGGCGGTGTTACTTGAAAGAAAACGACCAACTTAGGGTGTTAAATGTATTTTAGAGGGGGGGGGGCTTCTCTTTTTTTATATGAACAAATGGAGATGGGTGTATATAATATATATATATATATATATATATACAAAGTAAAAATGAACAAATTGAGGTAGATAGATAGATAGATATCCATCTTCATATCTAAACAAGAATTACGACAAATTTCTATAAATAAATTTCTAAACAAATTATGATAAATAAATAAGAATTACGACAAAAAAAGAGAAGCCCCCCCCCTCTCTAAAATACATTTAACGCCCTAAGTTGGTTGTTTTCTTTCAAGTAACACCACCGAGACGACATAGCTGGGGACGTTATTTTAATAGTCACCAGGTAGCAATTTCTGAGGCAGGAGACCAGGACGCACTTCCTCATAAATTACCCATACATTTATATCTGGTACATTTCTTAGGTTTATTAAGGGTATGACAATTTTGGAGAATCCAGGAATAAATCTTTGATAATACCCTATGGCCTCTATAAATCCTTGAACTTCATTCACTGTATCGAATTCTAGAATTGACTTTATGACCTCAACTTTAAGTCCAGCTACACTTCTTTCTTATTGATGACAAAATCAATATTTTGCCAGCTTTAATCTTTTAGCCCATACCTCTTCAGACAGTCTAACACTTTGTAAGTGTTGGAAGTGCTCTTCAGATTTTTGATTTTTTGATTTTTTTTTTTTTTTTAACACCAGTATGTCATCAAGATAAGCCATGGCAAATTCTTATAGTCTACCTAATACTATTGACATTAACTGCTAAAAAAAGTTCCTGCTGCACCAACAATTCTAAATACTTACTGTTAACCCTAGACCTGACCGCCTTGGATGACCGTACCAGGAACTTCAGTTCCCGATGCTATGGCTCTGACACTACCAAGTTTAAACGACCCTGCCGCAATGAGGAGAGGTTGGACTTTAGAAATAATGTGCTAGATGGCCGTTGGGCAAAGCGCTTCCTCCACCCTTGATTTTCATTCTGCAGGGTGTCTAGCCACCCTCTTCACTAGACCAAATCTGTTTGGTTAATGGTTTAGTTACCAATGATCCGACTATGAAACAGTACTGTGTTACATAGGGTACCAGTAGCTCTAGATGACATGTAAATACAGTCTTTTGTTAACTTAATCTACTGTCACCAATATTCTTCTCTAAGATAGTGTGGAAAAGCAAGTAGCTTTTCCTAGCAGAGCTAATATTGTTTAACAGTGGAAAGGGATAGGCTGTATGTTTGGTAATATTATTTAAGGAACTAAAATCTCTGCAAAACTTAGGTCCACTATCTTTCTTCCCAACTGCTACAATTGAAAAGCTCCATGTCAATTGTGATCTTTCCACTATTATTCTAGCATCCCCTAGATGGCCTGCTCAACTAACTCTCACTTGTATATGGATGTACAATGGGGTTTCAGTTTTATGGGTAGTTTGTCTTCTATCTCTATCTTCATTGTTTGGATTCACTATTGAGAGAAATAAATATACCAAAAATGTTAAATCAGATATAAAATGTATAAGATACATCTCTGAAACAAAAATACACCTGTAAAGCAAAATTGACCAACTTTTGTCTCGCATTGTAACAATTCATTTAGAAACAAAATATTTGGCTACAAACTATTTGCTTACAAATCATATATACAACAAAACACTATTTGGCATTAAAATAACCCACAGGGGGCTGATATGCCATTAAACAAAATAACCTAACCAAGTTTTACTTTTTTTTTTTTTTTTATTTATTTATTTTTTATAACACCTTTCCCACTGGAGTTCTTCTCATTTCACTTGGGTTTTAATATTGATCACTACTACCTTACCCAGCTCCTCTCCTTGCAACACATGCACCGTTTGATGATGGGTAAACCTCCTGATTTGTCTCCCTTTACTATAGTTTTGAGCATTGCTACTTTTTCAACCTCTGAGCAGAATTCAGGTGTGCAGATTATCTGAAATAATGTTCCCTTTTTAATGGGAGCTTCCAACCTCCCCTTACACACCATAGCCATTTGTGGTAGTATTTTTGTCATTCTCTGTCCTTACCCTTACCCTCAATTCTCCTATTTGATTCTTGTCCTAACCTGGATTAAAGCTAATGTGAACCCCACTTTTCTTAGGCCAATCTTTTCCCAATATTAATACAATACTCATTTTAGTAAAGATGTTTTGAAAATTAAATGCAATTAAGACTTAAATTTAAAACCAAACTTGACCATTACAGCAGATTATGGATTGCGGTAGAGCGTTCGGCTAGAAACCACAAGGTTCCTAGTTCGATACCAGTCCTCGCCAACTCAGCGTATGAGTAGCACAGGGATCTGTGTGGTAAAGTAAGGAGCTGATGGTAGGTGTGGCGCTCCACCTCAGATGCCCAAAACAATCTCCTTAGTCTAGCGTTAGTGAAAAGGGAATTGACTCCCTCGCTGTCTGGCTGATACCGACTTTAGGCCACCTTGACGACTTTATGGATAAAATTGCATTATACCAAAAAAGAATGTTCATTGGTTTACAATCTATTTTCAAATTCCAAGCAGGCACTTTGTATAGTGTAATGATAAGTGAATTTGATTCTCACTGGGTGCCCCATATAATTGCTGCCAAGCTGAGATTATTTAATAACATTACTAGTGAGTTCAATTCTAAATGAGTGCCCTATACTTCTGGTCTTGTGCCACAACTAAGTTAAGCTCAATAAATAATTAAAACATTTTTTTTAAAAGTTCCATATGAGATATGTTCCATTGAAAATCTAATGCTCTACAATTACTGCATATATATATATATATATATATATATATATATATATATATTATAATAGCTATGTTAATATATCTTCAATTGTCTAATGAACATAAATGCCATAGTTTTTATTCAACTATATATATACATATTTTTTTTTTTTTTTTTTTTTTTTTTGTATGAATTTTATTGAATGTTCTCAAACAAGTGTATTTAATTTTTAGGACTGCATATTTACGCAGAAAATATTGCTGAGAATGCTATTTTAAAAAAATTTTTAAAAAGAAAATTGTATATGGCTGTCATTGTTTTCCATTGTAGTGTTCAGTAACCAGTGTAAAAAAAGGCTTGTTTATATAAACAACACAGCCTTGAGATAATATAAGTTTTTTTGAATTCAGTGATATTCATTACTAGTAATCTTGACATATATACAGAAATGCATAGTAAGAACCTTGTTCAGACAAAATATTTATTTGCTATAATTATATCATTACTATTAACATTTCATTCATTATTCATTTTTGCCTTTGTAAATAGTTTCAATCCAGATACTTTTTTGAACCCACCTCATAACTAAATATTGTATTCAATTATCTATATATACTAATTAAACCATGGAATTTATACAGTTTCAGCAACTGTAGAAATTTCATGGTTTAATTAGTATATATAGCTAATTGAATACAATATTTAGTTATGAGGTGGGTTCAAAAAAGTATCTGGATTGAGACTATTTACAAAGGCAAAAATGAATAATGAATGAAATGTTAATGTTTTTTTTTTTTTTAAGTAGTATTTATTCCATTGTATTTTTCATTGATCAAAGCAAATTTAAAAAGTCCTCTTTTGATATGGTGTGAAGCTGTCTTGTCATATTTCTTTTAATGTCTTCAGATAAGAATTTTCAGTTTAGGAAACAAGAAATAGTTGAATTGGGGCTAGGGGATGTGGTGAGTATGGAGAGTACTGCACTGGCACAATCCTGTGTTTCATTAAAAAGCTGTATTGAGAATTGGCATTATCTCATCTAGAAATCATCACTTTATTATATAAGTTGCTCAGATGTTTGCATATCTTTATTTAATTTTTTTAAAAATCAAACCTTAAGTTTTTAAACTTCTTGGCCACATCTTCTATGAGATGACAAACTGAATCACTGTGGAAAAAAAAAAAATATTCTACTCATTTAAACAATATTTTTCATTTTTTTTTTTTTTTTTTTTTTTTGTATTTAGTGCCTTCACTTCCTTCAATGTTTCGGTGCACAACTTTCACGTTGACATTAAAAAATATACAAATGATCTCTAGAATTTAAACAGTAGAAAATCTTTGAAATTTTTTTTCTGTATGATATAGTCAGCCGGGTTAGCTCAGTCGGTAGAGCGTTCGGCTAGAAACCACAAGGTTCCTAGTTCGATACCGGTCCTCACCAACTCAGCGTATGAGTAGCACAGGGATCTGTGCGGTAAAGTAAGGAGCTGATGGTAGGTGTGGCACTCCACCTCAGACGCTAAAATAATCTCCTTGGTCTAGCGCTATGAAAAGGGGATAGACTCCCTAGCTGTATGGCTCATACTGACATTAGGCCGCCCCGACGACTTTACCTTTTTTACCTTATAATATAGACTATCACTGTCACTATATCAATATGATATTTAGCCATGGAAATTTGATGTATACATGTTTTTAAGTATAGTTAATTTTGTAGAATTAAAAAATAAATATGAGACTGAGAGGAAATTGGAGATATCAAAATGTTGATGGTTAATTTATACCTATTCATTAATTTATTTCTGTTTTCCTCTTTAAAAATAGTTATCTTTGAAAAGATAAGCATCTCATGTGGTGTAATGGTTAGTGAGCTAGATTAACTGACCATTGTTAGTGAGTTTGATTCTCACTGGGTTCCCTATACTTCTGGCCTTGTGCCACAATTAAGCTAAGTTTAGTAAATAACTATATCTTTGGAAAAAATCAATGGTTAGCTGAAAAATCTTTTTGCAATTTCATTTAATTTTGGGATCAATTCTTAAAAGAATGTAGTAATCATCATGCTGTGCTGACAGCACAGATTACCATGACTCTCTTGCCTCTTGTCCCTATCAATCATGGATCCTGGCAAGTCCTCTTCATGACATCCAGTATCTGCTCAGAGCTGATCAATGTAAGTCTTGGCTGGTCAGTCCACTCTGGTGTGTCCATTTGGAGAATATCACTTATGAGTTCGACCTGAAGCAGTTTTCAGCAGGTCTTGTTTGTCTTACTTGGATGGTTTGTGTGATAGCAGGTAATTACCCATACAGCTGCCTTTTGTGGGGTGCTACTTCCAGGATTTGTTCAAAACAAGCATGCAGCATTCTTATGTAGTTCCCATCCAGCGTGTTTGTTTGTTTTATTTATTTTATTTTTTTTCATTGTTTCATTAAAGTTAAAGTGGTGCAGTCATACAGTAGCAAAATAACAGCCATCTAATTCATTGCCTTAGGTTTTATTAAGTAGAATTCATTTCTGCAATTTGTCTTAATTATTGTTTTATAATTAATATTTTATGATAGAAGCTCTGTACTTGTTTAGAAATGGTTCAAGAATGTGAAGAAATACAATATGGAAACTTTTATTCTTTTTTCCTTTTTTCTTTTTCTTTTTTAAGGACTGGATGAAATCAAAGGAAGTTGGGACTGAATCTAGGTCTGTTAACTTAAAACTAGGCCAGTATATTCCAAAACTAAATATTGTATATAATGTTGTGATATTATCATACTACTTAGTACATTATTTTCATTTCTAGGACAGACACCAATTCCTAATAAGTACTTAAAAGCTAAATGTTTAGAAAGATGAGTAGCCTTACTTGAAATTTTTAACCAATTTCAAGTTAATTGACAGGAATTTGCTTTCTTTCACTCTTCATCCTCTACTCATAACTTTCTTTGATAATTTAACTGGAATGTTCTTTAATTACTTTTGAGTCAGAATAAATTACGGCTTTTCTTTTCTAATGAGAGTAATCAAAGAATTGCCAAGTCTAATTGATTGAAAACCAAGTTCTTAATTCTTAGTATATCTGTCATCTGAAGATCATTGTAAAACATATGGTAATATCTGGATAGAAAGAGGTGTAATAATGATCTTTAGTTCTTGAAATTTAGTACATTATTTTTTTTACACACACACACTTTTTACTTATGAATATAGCAATCCCTCTTTTTTCTTTATATATTATATATATAATGTGTGTGTGTTTTATAAAGGGTACAACCCAAGGGGGTAGAATTTACAAACATGTAAATTTTATGCTACATTATTAGTCATATAGCAATGCAGTAATTTAAGAGGTAACTGTATTTAGTAGTTGAAATAATTGCATCATGTGCTAGCCTCATTTGACCAACCATTCTTATGCATTATCAACTATATCATTTTAAAATGTTGAATGTTGCTAAGACTTCTATTTTGTGTATGAATTTACAAATAAGAGACAAATTCAATATGAAATTTCACTTTGTCTCCATGTTGTAAAAAAGTCATTATTTTGTAAGACTGGATTGAAAGCCATCTTTAATTGATGGGATTTCAGTGTTTAACTTTGTCATCCAGAAAATCTAAAAAATGAAAAAAAAAACTCTTATTAAATAAATACAACAGAGTTAGCCTGTTTATATCTTGAAGTTTTGCATCTGCAGATTTGACTGGGTAAAAAAAAAAATTCTAGTTGGGGGGAACCAGATAAGTTCTCAAAAAGTAAAACTTTGAATATGTTGCATGCTAAACACTAAGTTGAATTCCTACAAATGATGTGATGTTTAGGGTTACCCTTATGTAGTCTATCATCATTTTACAGATCCTCAATCTCACTCAACATTCTTATTTACTCATTTTTATTTATAGCTTTGTCTTTTTCATTCACTACTTGTGTGCGTCTTTTTTTTTTCTTTTTTCTTTCTTTTTCTTTCTCTACCTTTTTAAAATTTGAATTGAAAACTTAAATGTTCATCCTTTAATGATGAATTTTAATTTCTTTTTTTTTTTTTTTTTTAAAAAAAAAATGATTAACAAGGGTTATTCAATAAATAAGGGGATTTTTATTTTTTTTATTTTTATGAAAGCAAATTTTTTTTCTATTTTCCTGCATTGTTTGGGATTGTTTTTATAGCAGAAATTTATTTTAATTTCAGAAAAATGTTTTGAGGCTATTCAAAATGGCATTAAAATCAAACAGTGCTACATGCCTGAACAGAGGTCTGTCATCAAATTTTTGGTGACGGAAAAGTGGAAATTGTGTGAAATTTGCAAAAGAATGTGATGTGCACAGAAAAGCTTGTTTTAGTAAAAAAAATAAAATTAACAAAAAAAACCCAGTTTACAAATGGGTTAAAGATGGGTTTGTCACTAGTAGCCTCAGTCGAAAAAAAAAAAACAAAAAAAAAACAGTCCATAAAAAACACACTGAAAAAAAAAAAAAATTTAAAAAAAGTTCCAGGTATAGTGGTCAGTAAAAAGATCATACTTCTTCTGGAACTATTGATTTGCTTGAAAAAGGTAATTGTAACAGTTATTCCTATTGCCAACTTCTTTGGCAAAATTTACCTTATTTATTGAATGTCCCTTGTATCTACTTCACACAATTATTGGTTCTAAGTGTGTACATTATTTTTATATCAGAATTTTTTCCAATCTTTTTAATAAACACAATTTTTAGCAATAGAATTTACTTTTATGAAAGTTTGCATTTGTTTTCCTCTGGATCAATCTCCTGATAATTTTTTGTTCATTCCTATGGAGTAACAACTATTTACATAACATTAAGTATTATAAGTAATGTAGGTTTTTGTCATGATGACCATAACTCTTAATATCAATTGGTCAACAACAAAGAACATGTTTGGTTTAAAATCTGTTCAAATATTCAATGGATACTTTATACTCTATTTATTATATGATGAAATCACTTTCTAAAAATAGTTTTTGTGTCAAACTTGACTTAAATGTTTAAATCCTCTTTTTTTATGTTTTCAAAAACTTGTTGAAATAATTTTGAATTATAGCATTTACTTTGACATTCTTCTTTTTTTTTTTTTTTTTTAAATGTCTCTTTCATTAAATTTTTGGGGTTTTATGGTCTTTTTTTTTTCTCTCTCACTTTTTTTTAATTTTAATTTTTTTCATGGTCTTCTAAAAATGTGAATATTGTAAATTTGTAAAAGGGTTTGAGAGAAAAAAAAAAAAATCAAATTTGCTCATGTATATGGAGGGGGAAATGTAGCATAACTTAGATAATTGTATTGGAATTTTAAATTGTTCTTTTTAATAAAACTTTTTAGGTTATTTTCTGTCTTAACCTAAAACAATTTGAATTAACTTTTGAAAGTGCATGCCAAGGCCCCACCAGTCCCTCAAATTAAATTTGCCAGCAAATGTATACAGGTTACAGATTTTTAAAGTGGAATTTATGTCACCATATTATGAAACTTTATTTTAATAGATGTGTGTGTGTGTGTGTGTGTGTGTGTGTGTGTGTGTGTGTGTGTGGGTGGTGGGGTAATTGCATAATATGTTACACAAGTAGTCATGGCAATATGAAAAGAAGCAACAGCAGGTACTGTAAGCAACTGGAATCCTTTGTTTATCAAAATAACTTGATTTGGTATTAAATGATCCGAAAAGAGTTGAGATGCCTTAAAACAAAACAAAAAAATGAAGACAATGGCTTAGAAGATGTGGAAAATTAAAATGAAGTAGAAAAAAGTAAACTAAACAAAAACAAAAAAAAAAGAAAACTGACAATGGATTTTATAAGTTTTTTTTTTTTTTTTTTTTTTTTTTTTTGCTTTGCTTTATTGCATATTAGCATTAATTTCCATGTAATTATTCATTTTAATGTTTTTTCTTCTTTTTTTCAATTTCCAGGTCACTTGCTGTTGGTACAAAAACTGGCTACAAACTATTTTCGTTGGCCCAGGTTGACCGACTAGACCAAATTTATGAACATGGTAAGTATTCATTTTCAAAGTTTTCTTGCACCTTCAGTGATGCCGATAGCTTTTTGATTTAGTGCGTCCTGGACGCACATATTTGCTTTGAATGAGTCCCCTGGAAAATTTATGGGTCCCAACTAAAGGCGTTGAACTCCTAACATGTAACCTATCCTGTGTAATTCATTTCTAAGAAATTATTGAATGTATTTACAGTTAGCTTGAAATGGCGAGAGAAGAAAAAAGAAAAACACTGGGACACATGGATATGATTTTACTGTGTCCTTTTAGATTTTTGTGCATCATGGATGCAGGACACATCTCTGCACTTTTCTTTTTTTTCAAAAAGAAACAGAATGCTCTATATATACAAGTGTTTTCAATCTTATTTCTGTTTGGTTGTACTTATATCATCAATCAAATTATTGATGTCTTGATTGGTTACAGCTGTTAACAGAATGTTTATTATAGAAATAGGATTTAATGACACATTGATATTAGTGGTGGTCATTCAACTGGGTTGTAGGTCATTGATTTCAGAGAATTCAAAATAGATTTTTCTTTGTTATTGTTTCATGTAATAAAAACGCAAATAGTAAAATTAAAGTTAGTGGAATGGCCTATTGTCGGTATCAGCCATTCCGTGAGGGAGCATATCCCCTTTTTGCTAGTGCTAAACCCAGGGAGATTGATTTTGCTTAGGTGGAGTGCTACACTTACCATCAGCTCCGAGATGCTTTACTGTACAGATCTGTGTACCCAAGCTGAGCTATTCATGCACTGAGTTGGTGGTGACCACTATTGAACCCGAAACCTTGTGTCAAATTATGCTTAAATCACAGGTTTCTTTCTAGATCATCAAAGTTAAGCAGTGATAAGCTAGTTCAGTACTTAATTGGGTAAGCACTTGTGCAATGGCTGGTACTGTAATATAACACAATGGTGGGTGCAAGAATGTGTATGTGCATATAAATGCACACTTAGTATATAGTTAAATAATAGTTAGTTAAATTGAATTAAAAAGGTAGTAAGTCAAACCACATATATGTATAAATATGTGTGTGTTCTAGTGTAGATAAGTGTGTTCAGGTGGATCATGTGTGTGTATGTATATATAGATATAGATATATATGTGCGTGTGTATATATACATGTGTGTGTGTCTAATATATAGTATGTGTAAAAGTAGGGTCAATGATAAGTTAGAGAAACCATTAAACCTCAAGGAAGAATAAAAGGATGATAATCTCTTCTTAGGAGACGAGAAGTCTGGGTTGTGAACAACTTTAATAGTTGACCAGTTGGTCAGATAGGTCATAAACCACGATGAGGGTGGTCTGTTAGAACAAAGAACTTTTTCAAATAACGCGGGGTTGATAAGATCTAGGAGGATGAGATTTCATACGAGAGTGAGATGAGATTTGGGGATTCTGGAAAATTGAGAAAAGTTAAAACAGTTGGTCCCTAGGAGGCGAAGAGAGCACATCACAGTTGGTCCCTGGGAGCCGAAGAGGACACATGAACAGTTAGCTTCTGGGGTCTACAAAGAAAAGGGGGGTGTCCCCCATCTCGACAACCAGTGGCGATAGCAGCAGCAAGTTATATGCCTCATCCTTGCCTTTTCTGAAGTTCACCTGACATTGTCTTGTCTTCATCTCCTTTGTTGTTGTTTATTCTCTCTTTCTCTTTGTGATACTGTTTGTTTGTACACCCCTTTGGCGGGGGGCCCCTGCGAGATGTTTTGAGCACATATGCGCAACGTGGACGGGTCCTAGTGGAGAACTAGCAGACGACACGGAATCATTGCTAGACGAGACAAGATAAACGGCCAGAAAGATGCAGTGAACGCAAGAGAGTTGCAGGAGTGTGCAAAAGAGCTTCGCAGCCCGCCCGGGGTAACCTTACAATGGTGCCGACTGACCAGGGTATCACCTAAAGCCACGGAGAGAGTGGGAAGAAAGAAAGAGAAGCGGAGAAAGAGAGAGTGAGCGAGGGGGAGTGAGATGGATAGACTGACAGTCAGACGGACGAACGGATGGATGAAAAAAAGGAAAAAGGGAAAAAAAGAGGAAATCGCAGAGATGGAGACAGAAAAAAATATATATATATAAAGTAGAAAAAAAAAAGAGAGACTGAAAAAAAGAAGAGAATTGAAAAGAACATTTGAAAAGAAAAGAAATAGATAAAGAAGAGAGGGAAAAAAGAGAAAGAAAAGAAAAGAAAATGATAAGGAAACAGACACGCAAAATTTGGTTTTAATTGTGGCACGCACGCACGCACGCACGCATACACACACATATTTATATATACATATTTGAAGGTAGGAATGTCATTTTTTTTTCTCCAAAATACGAATTTGTAGATAATTCTTATTGTTTTTGTTTTGTTCTATGTTTAACTTTGATTTTTACAAAATCGGAATTGTCGGTTGAATAACTAAATTTTTGTAGGGTCCCTACAAACGTTTAGTCGGACAATTCATCATAGGAATTAGAAATATGTCTCAGTAATCAGTTTTGTTTTAAACGAAAGAGAAAATAGATGAATGAATGATCAAATTCCCTGCTAAAATATTTCTTTTCCTCTTAACCACTTATCGTGGATAGAAATTTCTCTTTGGAAGATGGTTGTAGATTTTGTTTTCTCCCTATTAAAAAGAAAGAAAGGGAAGGGAGGAAGAAAGAGAGAAATAAAGCGAAAGGCCTTGAGGGAAGCAGTGGGAGAAAGAAAGGGTAGAGATAGAAAGATATCTGATATACTAATGTTTTAAGCAGTGGGAGAAAGAAAGGGTAGAGAGAGAAGATATCTGATATACTAATGCTACGAACAAAGAAAGGAATGGGAGATTGACCTTTAGTAGGGTCATAAAGATGATTTGCATTTTTTTTTTAGACTTGGATGGAAAGTTAGTGATAGATAGATAGATAGATAGATAGAGTGTGTGTGTAAAGAAATAAAATGTTTCTTTTGTTATTTTTCTTATTATTATTTAGAGTTAGCAAGTGATTATACCTTCTTAATTAATGCGATGAGATTACTAATGATCTTTATTTAAAAAAAAAAAAAATCGTTGAGAAGATTACCAGAGTTTGTTTGTTTTTTTATTTGAAAAAATTTTTTTTTAAATGTTAAGAAAACGGAGAAACCTCCGAGAGAGAGTGAAGCACATCTCCACCCACACCTGTTGATTAGTTGTTTCTTGTCTTATACAGCCGATTTAATTGATTTTTTCCCTCTAGTTTTCATATAGTTGGTTAGAATGTTGTAAAAGGGATTTTAAATGATTATTTTGTCTATTTATTCATTATTTTTTTAAATTTGCGATTTATTTAATTTTTCTGTTGTCCCACCAAAATATATATTGTAAGGTAGCTTTGAGAAGAATTAGGGTGAAGTTAATTGAATGAAAATTATTATTATCATCATCATTATTATTATCATTATTCTATATACAACAACTGACTGTAGAATTTCTTTAAATTTTAATTTTTTTTATTTTATTGTTTTTTTTTCCTACTCCTAATTTGATTTGACTTGGAGAATTGAGCTTGTTTTGTGTGTGTTAATTGAATGAAAATTATTATTGTTATCATCATTGTTGTTGTGGTTATCATTGTTATTATTATTTTATATACAACGGCAATTGACTGTAGGATTTTAATTTTAATTTTTTTTTCTGTCTTCTCCTATTTTATTGACTTGGAGAATTGAACTTGATTTATGTGTGTTGCGATCAGGCGTGTGCCCAAATATAAAAAAAAAAAAAAAAAAAAAAAAAAAAGACAATGAAAAATGACAGGGATTAGATTTGAACTCTTCTAAATCTCCTGATAGGGTGAACATTGTATGTGTGTGATGAAGGGGCGAAACCCACCCCAGGGCAACTTTGGCCATTGAACTGTGCTGTCTTTGTTTTTGTTTTTGTTGATTGCAAAATTGGGGCATAAAGGCCCAGAGAATCAAGAGACTGATGATTGTTTGGTATTTGTTGGTATTTTTTTTTTTTAAATTGTAATGTTAATGAACAGGGGGGGTGATGGACACCCCCGGCCACAAGGTAGACCCGACACTGCTTCCAATCAATAATTCCGATACGGCACCTAAACAACTGCGTGAATTATTATGTCACCACGTCGTAGGATTATATGGGATTACGTAATACTTATGAATCGTTTTAGTAGAGGGGTTAAAATTCCCCTGTGTTAGTGGGGGGTGGGGCGAAATCGAGGAGGTAAATTGAGAAGTCCTCCTGTAAGAAGAGGGTGTTTAAAATCCCTGTGTTTAGTGGGAGGTGAGCTGAGGAAAGCCCTCCTGGTTTGATTAAGTAAGAAGTTTCCCCAAAAGATTGACTTGAGGAAGCAGGGTCGAAGAACCAAACTGGCGGAAGATGTTTTGTTTGTTTTTTTGGTTATGTGATTTTGGAAAAGGAATCACCCTGACCATTGTTGGCCATTGTTGCTGTTGTTGGTTTGATGAGAGGGGACTGATTCCCAATCACCAACATAGCATGAATGCATGTTCTTTTGTCGTTGAATTGTTTGCTTTGTTCTCTCCTCGGTGTGCCTCTGCTCTCGCGGGTGTCCTGTTGGGTCCCCGGGTCCAAACCCAGGGATACCAAGGGGATAGAAAACAAAGATGGGATGCAGGGCCGTGAGTGCGCGTATCCGGCCCAGAAAGAATGACCGCAGAAACAAAATGGAAAGGTATGACCACGGAAACGAAATGGAATCGAGAAGGAATGACCGCCGAAACAGAATGGAAAGCAACGACCACAGGTACGAAATGGAAAAAGGTAGGACGAATGGTAAGAAGGAAACAACCAGGCAACGCAACCGGGATGGGAGAAGGATCTTTGGGTGAGTGCTCTGGTGCCCGGCGGGCCACTCCGTGTGGGTGGTTGCACTTCATGGAGAGAAACAATGTGTCATGTGAATTTTTTTTTTCTTGATTGTAATTTTTTTTGTTTTGTTTGTGTAATTTATGAATAAATGACAAGAAAGGCAAGGGGAGGTATATAACACAATGGTGGGTGCAAGAATGTGTATGTGCATATAAATGCACACTTAGTATATAGTTAAATAATAGTTAGTTAAATTGAATTAAAAAGGTAGTAAGTCAAACCACATATATGTATAAATATGTGTGTGTTCTAGTGTAGATAAGTGTGTTCAGGTGGATCATGTGTGTGTATGTATATATAGATATAGATATATATGTGCGTGTGTATATATACATGTGTGTGTGTCTAAATATATAGTATGTGTAAAGTAGGGTCAATGATAAGTTAGAGAAACCATTAAACCTCAAGGAAGAATAAAAGGATGATAATCTCTTCTTAGGAGACGAGAAGTCTGGGTTGTGAACAACTTTAATAGTTGACCAGTTGGTCAGATAGGTCATAAACCACGATGAGGGTGGTCTGTTAGAACAAAGAACTTTTTCAAATAACGCGGGGTTGATAAGATCTAGGAGGATGAGATTTCATACGAGAGTGAGATGAGATTTGGGGATTCTGGAAAATTGAGAAAAGTTAAAACAGTTGGTCCCTAGGAGGCGAAGAGAGCACATCACAGTTGGCCCTGGGAGCCGAAGAGGACACATGAACAGTTAGCTTCTGGGGTCTACAAAGAAAAAGGGGGGTGTCCCCCATCTCGACAACCAGTGGCGATAGCAGCAGCAAGTTATATGCCTCATCCTTGCCTTTTCTGAAGTTCACCTGACATTGTCTTGTCTTCATCTCCTTTGTTGTTGTTTATTCTCTCTTTCTCTTTGTGATACTGTTTGTTTGTACACCCCTTTGGCGGGGGCCCCTGCGAGATGTTTTGAGCACATATGCGCAACGTGGACGGGTCCTAGTGGAGAACTAGCAGACGACACGGAATCATTGCTAGACGAGACAAGATAAACGGCCAGAAAGATGCAGTGAACGCAAGAGAGTTGCAGGAGTGTGCAAAAGAGCTTCGCAGCCCGCCGGGGGTAGTCTTACAGTAAGCAAGCAGAGTCCTTTGTTTATAAAAAATGACTTGATTTGGCATTAGATGACAAATAATATGATGAAAAAAAACCAAAAAAAAAACAAAATGGATTCAATTCTTTGACATCATCTATCCCCTTTTCACTTGTGCTAAAGCAGGGAGATTGTTTTTGTTTAGGTGGAGTGCTACACATACCTTCAGCTCCTAGATACTTTACTGCACAGATCTAATTACCCAAGCTGTGATATTCATGCACCGAGTTATTGGGGACCGGTATTGAACCCAAAACCTTGTGTCAAGTTATGCTGAAATCACCAGTTCTTGCTAGATTACCAAAGTTAAGCAGCGATATGCCTGTTTAGTACATAATTGGGTGACCACTTAAGTAACAGCTGGTACTGTAAGCAACCTGAGTCCTTTGTTTATCAAAAATGACTTGATTTGGCATTAGATGATGAATAACAGATTTAAGAAAAAGCAAAAACAAAAACGATTTATATTAAATTCCTTGACATTATTTTGGTTTCTTGTGTAAATATTTTTGTCTGCCATCAGATATTTCATTTTGATTTATGACTTGGACTTAAATTTTGTATGTCCTTGCTTTGTCAGTTTAGACACCCCACCCTGGACAAAGTATTGTTTTACCAGGTCAGTGTCACTTATGGGTTGTCAAAAACTATTCTAATTGATATAGAACAATTCTTAATGGTGAAAGTAGAGGTCACTGTCTAAAAGAAACCTATTATTACTTCCGAATTTTAAATAAATGGGCACTTGTGTTACCACTTATATTTTTGTATAATTAGATGAATATATAATTTTTACCCCACCCTACTCATCTTTTTTTTTTCTTTTTTTTTAAATACTGAAGATTTTTTTTTTTGTCAATCATTAATATTGCTTTAATTTCCTATATTTTCACTTGTAACACTATAGAATATGAAAATGCTCATTTTTCATATCAAAAGAATTAATATATCTTACAGGAGATGACCAAAACTAATCTAGTTATGTTGTATATTTATAAACCGTTGTTTTGGGGATGGTTAGTGTAGTTAAATTTTGAATTAAAATTTGTTGAAATTCAAAATCAGAGGGGGGACAGATGATTGGCTCTCAGTAACATCAAGTTGACCCTCAGCTTCCGCCACTGGGAAATGTGAGAACGTAAGTTGAGTTTAGTCAGTTGGCATTTAAGCGGGAGATAACATGATGTAAAGATCATCTCTGCTTCACTCCAGCCGTGGTTGAGAAGTCTGGTTCCAAATAAAGATAAAATATAAGCCTCATGTTGTGTCTGCTGATGGCGAACCAGCATCTTAAGACCAGACCAGTTAGAAGAATGTACCAGCTATGCAAGAAACAGAAATAAGGTACCAGCTGAGTTACTCCAGCCAGAAAGTAAGTAAGATAAAGACTTTAAATATGTGGGAGTGATTATATGAATGCCTCTCAATGTCACCCACGTTCATTGCCTACCTTCATCACTGCAGCAAGTAAAAAATAATAGAACTCTCTTGCCATTTATATAACTGATGCAGCCCCCCCCCCCCCGTTTCGACCGGGGGTCCGGTGAGCTTCGGCCGCTGGACCGGTTATGTTGTAATAATAGCGTCGATCCCAGGGGCCATCCCCCAAGGCAACACCTGCCCCCTTGATTTAAAGGGGCAGGGCTGGGTTTATTGCCCAGTGCCTGAGGCGCCCCCCTTGAGGGGGAATACCGATGGGATCGACGCAATTTTTCACCCGCCACCTCATGAGCTTCGGTTTGTGGGTGGTCCCACATAAATAGGGCCTTGTGACCCTGAATCAAGTGGGTTTAGCGTAAATAAAGATTCATGCCAGTCACTGTTCACACAGTGCATGAGTTTCACAGATTGGGTGATCTGCTCTGTGTGGTAAAGTTGGGAGCTGACGGTAGGTGTGGCGCTCTATCTCGGCAAAAACAATCTCTCTGGTCCAGCGCTAGTGAAAAGGGGATAGATTCCCTCACTGTTGGCTGATACCAACTATAGGCCACTCCACCAACTTTTACTAGCATAGCTCACTAACCATTGTATTATTCAAGGTGCCCTCCTTACTAAAGCATGTTAAACCCTTAGCTTACCTAGTATATTTATGGAGGCACTCATAGTATAACGATTATCTTTGTAGGAAATGGATACTAGCAACCAGTTCAAATCCTGAACAAGGCTATTTGCATTTCACATAGTGCTTAATATCCTTGAAAGTTATGAATCCAACTAATTTCCCTCCAGCTATTGGGTAAATAGTAGGGCAGACTAGACTCTTTAACCTTGGTATGGCAACTGATCTAAGAGAAAGAAAACTCTGAATTCAAACTTGTTAAACTCTGCTTTTAAAAAAATTGGCTTTTGCCACATCCTACTTGTGTGGAGAGTTGTATAAAAAATATACCTGGCATTTTTATATTTCTCTAATGAAAGCAGAATGATTTAGAATAAACCTCACTGGAAGTAGCATCCCCAAAAAAGAACAGCTGTTTGGCCACTTGCCTCTAATCACAAAACCCATCCAAGTAAGACTAACTAGACATGCTGGACACTGCTGAAGAAGCAGGGACAAGCTCATAACTGATGTTCTTCTGTGGGTACCAACACATAGGTCAGCCAGCAAAAACCTACATAGATCATCTCTGCATGATACTGATACTGGATCTGGCGATGAGCCTGTTGACTTAGATGGGTGACCATTCAACAGCAGGTAGCTTGATTTGGCATTCCTGACCAGGGATACTAGGCTGTGCACAGGGGAGCGATGTTCAATAGGCACAGGTGGCAAGGGAAGAGTCATAGAGACCAATGCTGTCGACACAACAATGATGAAGAAATGTCTACTGGAATAAAGTTTCAATTTGACATGCATAATTTTTTTTTTTTTTTTTTTTTTTTTTTTTTTTAAGTTTGTAAT
>CM042141.1:63897902-64062902 GCA_023376005.1 Doryteuthis pealeii | reverse complement strand
AAACAATGTTATTCTAATTCCAAATTTTATTAAGACAATTGAATTTTTTATTAAAATTATTACTAATATTATATGTAAAAGGAGCCCTTTTAATATAATATTAGTAATAATATTAATATTAGTAATGGTAAAAATATTAATATTAGTAATTAATATTAATTTAATATTAGTAATGGTAATAATATTAATATAATAATAATAATGTTAGTAATGTTAAAATATTAATATTAAAATAATAATGTTAGTAATGGTAATAATATTAATATTAATAATAATGTTAGTAATAATGGTATTAATATTAATAATAATGTTAGTAATGGTATTAATATTAATATTAATAATAATGTTAGTAATGGTATTAATATTAATATTAATAATAATGTTAGTAATGGTATTAATATTAATATTAATAATAATGTTAGTAATGGTAATAATATTAATATTAATAATAATGTTAGTAATGGTAATAATATTAATAATAATAATGTTAGTAATGGTAATAATAATAATATTAATAATAATAATGTTAGTAATGGTAATAATATTAATAATAATATTAATAATAATGATATTAGTAAAGGTAATAATATTAATAATAATAATGATATTAGTAAAGGTAATAATATTAATAATAATATTAATAATAATGATATTAGTAAAGGTAATAATATTAATAATAATGATATTAGTAAAGGTAATAATATTAATAATAATGATATCAATGATATTAGTAATAGTAAATAAATAATAACTCCAGCCCTGTATAAATCAATACATGAATGACTCTTAACCTATAAAATGATTTTGATATTGAATAACCCTTTTACAAAATCTGTAAACTGCGCAATAATTTAGAATTAAAAAAAATTATTTGTGGTTACCTACACAGCAACATGTTGTAAATAACGGCTATATAATAATAAATCTAAAGATGCTACAGTCCATTTTGATGTTATAAGGAATTCCTTAATAGAATGTATCCAAGATATAAATTCTAACTGGTGTGTGTGTGTGTTCAAGTTAGAGCGACCTAAAGAACTGTCTTAATCAGATGACGTCAGTGCACCCACACCTGATATGAGTTATTAGTTTTTTTAGTCATCTTAGTTTCTACTGTTTAGTGCAAGTAACCTGGAATTATCAAGAATTTTTTTTTAATGTTTGTATTTGTTTATGTAGAAAGAAAAAAGAAAAAAAAGATTATGGACAAAATTAGGTTTAAGATGTGGCAGTAATGTGTGGAGGAATTCTTATCACTTAAAAATTTGATCTAAAACAAATCAAAAAATTTTTTTTAAAGTTCTCTTTCAAGTAGATAAAATTATTTTCGAACAATTGTGAGGGGAAAGTTACATCATAGACATTTATGTAAATAGGAAATTTTTTTTTTTCTTCTTCCTTTTTTCCCCTCTCGATATCATGTATCATTATTGTGTGGGTTAGAATGCATAGATAAATTGTCATTATCATAAATCCAGTATTCTATCTCTCTATTTCTCTATCTCTCTATTTCTCTGTCTCTCTATTTCTCTGTCTCTCTATTTCTCTGTCTCTCTATTTCTCTGTCTCTCTATTTCTCTATCTCTCTATTTCTCTATCTCTCTGTCTCTCTATTTCTCTGTCTCTCTATTTCTCTCTATTTCTCTCTATTTCTATTTCTCTCTATCTCTATTTATCTCTATCTCTATTTCTCTCTATCTCTATTTCTATTTCTCTCTATTTCTCTCTATTTCTATTTCTCTCTATTTCTCTCTATCTCTATTTCTCTCTATCTCTATTTCTCTCTATCTCTATTCTCTCTCTATTTCTCTCTATCTCTATTTCTCTCTATCTCTCTCTATCTCTATTTCTCTCTATCTCTATCTCTCTCTCTCTCTCTATTTCTCTCTATTTCTCTCTATTTCTATTTCTCTCTATTTCTCTCTATTCTCTCTCTATTTCTCTCTATTTCTCTCTATTCTCTCTATTTCTCTCTATTTCTCTCTATCTCTCTCTATCTCTATTTCTCTCTATCTCTCTATTTCTCTCTCTCTCTCTTTATCTCTCTATCTCTCTATCTCTCTATCTCTCTATCTCTCTATCTCTCTTTCTCTCTATCTCTCTATCTCTCTTTCTCTCTTATCTCTCTTTCTCTCTATCTCCTCTCTATTTCTCTCTCTATCTCTCTATTTCTCTATCTCTCTATTTCTCTATCTCTCTATTCTCTATCTCTCTATTTCTCTATCTCTCTCTCTATCTCTCTATTTCTCTATCTCTCTATTTCTCTATCTCTCTATCTCTCTATTTCTCTATCTCTCTATTTCTCTATCTCTCTATTTCTCTATCTCTCTATTTCTCTATCTCTCTATCTCTATCTCTCTATCTCTCTATCTCTCTATCCTCTCTCTCTCTCTATCTATCCCTCTCTCTCTCTCTATCTATCCCTCTCTCTCTCTCTATCTATCCCTCTCTCTCTCTCTATCTCTCTCTCTCTATCTATCCCTCTCTCTCTGTGGACATTTTAATACACAGAATAAGGCACCATGGTTTTTTACAGATCAGATTAGATATGTATTGTATATAAACAATTTTGCGGAAGAATTTGTAAGCATTGTGTAAACAAATTCAGTTGGTAGATAAACTGACATTTGTTTACAATTTAATGTTAATGGAAACATTACAAGTAAGCTAATATTTCATTTTGTTTTTCAATTGATCAAATAAATTATCAAGATATTAGATGGGTTATCAAGATATCAATATGATACACAGATGCCTTCACCCCCACCCATACACATGTACAATTTACAAGTTAATATTTACTAATGTTTTTTTTTTTTTTTTTTTTTTTTTTGTGCGCGTTTGTTATACTTATAGATTCTAATGTATTAATGCTAAAAATTCTGTGCAGTAAAAGTTTTCTCAATTCTTTACAGTAAGATGTTTTTCTTCTAGCTATTAATATTAAAAACTTTTTGTTTGGGGATTGAAACAAGATTTATTTATTTATGGCATATCAGCCTTCATGGGTTATTTAATGCCAAACCCATCTTTGTAGAAGAACAGTTGTGGTACTATTGAACCTATAGTTGGGAGAATGAGGAGGTTCATAACTTTCTCAAGTGTATTAATCCAAAAGTGAACATAATAGCCTGGATAGATTTCAAACTCTAGCACATTAGCTACTATGCCAGGGAAATCCCCTGATTTAATCTTAACTGAAACCACTATTTTCCAAGTTTTATTACAAACATTTAAAAAAAAAAAATTTTTCCAAGTATATATATATATATATATATATATATATATATATATAAAGTAAAGAAATAACAAAAGACTTAGAGATTTAGCATTATAGTCTATTTCAGGGAGCTTTAGACTATAATGCTAAATCTCTAAGTCTTTTGTTATTTCTTTACTCATATATTTGCTCTGTGACTCTAACATTAAGAGCACACATTGAGCTCTCAAACTGCGACTTGGTTTTGTTTAAATAAAACTCTTGTGTCATAAGGAAGATTTCTTCTCTGGACTTTTGGATTATATATATATATATATATATATATATATATATATATATATATATATATATAGTGTGTGTGTGTGTGGAGTAAAAAGAGAACAGTATGTGGAGAAATGTAGACAAACACAGGATATCACTACCTATGATAAACATCCTTCCAGTACAATATTCTGTGTTTGTCTACTTTTCTCCACATATATATATAATTTTATTTGCTTTCTACAGCTTTTTATAGCTTTGGTAAGGCAACCAGTCATTTAGAAATTGACCTTGTGTCACATCCTGCTCATAGCAAAGGGGGTTGGGTAGATACATACAATTGGTTATTACACATTAAAATGTATTTTCTAAAAAATAATAACATTATTCAGATGTATAGTCATTGAAGTGTTTGTAGTGTAACAGTTATCATAGGAAATGGACTTTTCAATTCCTGGACAAGGCTGTTTGCATTACACAAATACCCTTGGGAAAGGTATGAATCCAACTGTTCTCCCTCCATCTATCGGTAAATAGTAGGGTAGACTGAGTTCTTTTTGTCTTAATATGGCAACTGGTCTAGAAGGAAAACTTTGAATTTAAACCAGTTGTAGACCTGTAGCTTTTTACCAGGCTATTCTTGCACAGAACATGCTACTTAAATAGCAGCACCCCCACTACAAAAACCAGTTTATGGAACTTGTGAATAAGATATTAAAAATAAATTTTCAAGTTCTATTTTCATCTAGAAAATACTAAAGATTTTAATTGGAAGTATTTTGTCAGTTATCCACTTTATCATAAACTGTACTTTACTTTTAAAAAAAAAAACAAAAAAAAAACAACTTGAGGCAGTTTAGTTAAAATTTTGAAACTTAAAATTTCTCAATGTTTTCCTTATTTTCATAAGGACTAATTTACCATATGAATGAAATGTGAACTTTTTAAGATTAACTACAAAGTTAAAATTCAACAAAGCCTGAGAAATTCTAAGTAACTTGTGTCTGTTATGAATATTCAAATGTTAAACACTCACATAGTAAACTTAACTGCTTAATATTCAAATTAGAATTATTCCAACAAGATTAGTGCCCTGTCGGCTGGGGCATTAAAATAAACAGACTGCACCTCTGCAGAGGGGTAAGACTCCCCCAATAGGGCCACCTGTTGGCTGTTGGTGGCAACCCGTGATGCTTAAGGATTGAAGCCTGGTGGCTAAGTAGTCCATGATATGCAACATTCCACTTTAGCCCTTATTTAGGCTAGACAGGCGGTGGGAGAGGCCACATCCGATCAATGACCTGGTCACGTCAACTCCCATCACCTATATGATTGCCTCAACCCTATTGCCCTTATGGCAAGCCCCAACCTTTTTATCATATGAGTGCTAGAAGGCAGTGGCTGAGGATCTTGTGTCCTGGGAATGACATTAAACTCTATCTGATGGTGAGGTTCCAGTTCTGGAGGTTTGGGGAATGTGGAGCACCCCTTCATCACTATTGCTCCCAGGTTCCCTCTGACCCGGAGTGGTAGTACCTGTTAGGGCCCCATCTATGGGTTAAATTGAAAATGTGTTAATAAAAAAAAAAAAAAATTGAGTATCCATTAAATGAATCTATTTAAAAACTTTGTCGGCATTAAATGACCCACCAAGGTTGATATGCTATAAACCAAACCAAACCAAGCCAACAAGGTTAATTTCTTTAAATTCTAACCTTTAGAACCCTGAGCCCCCTATGCCCATGGGTACCTCCCTCCTTGATTCCTCGCTGAAAAATATGTATTTACCCAACCCATTTGCTCATTCTGTCGGCTGGGGCAGAAGAATGCATCAACTGCACCTCTGCAGAGGAGTAAAATCCTCCCAATGGGGCCACCTGTTGCAACCCATGATGCTTATGAACAGAATCCTGGTGGCTAAGTAGTCCATGATATGCAACATTCCACTTTGGCCCTTACTTAGGCTCGACGGGCGGTCAGAGAGGCCCCCTCCAATCAATCAACTGGTTATGTTAAACCCTAGCACCTATATGATTGTCCTGACCCTATTACCCTTATGGCAACCCCCCAACCCTTATATAGGTGCTAGAAGGCAGTAGTTGAGTCTTAGTGTCTTAGGCATGACGTTAAACTGCATCTAGTTGTGAAGTTCAAATTCTGGAACTCTGGAGTGTGTGGAGTACTCCTTCATCGCCATTACTCCCATGTCCACCCTAACCTGGAGTGGTAGTACCTATCTATGAGTTAAATAAAATAAAAAATGAGTTTAAGAAAGAAAAAAATCAATACCCATCAAGAATGAATAAAACAAAATGCTTTTGGCATAAAATAATCCAAGGGTTAACATTCTGTAAAATCCAACCAACCAACCCATTCGTCATAGGCAGGATGTGACACAAGTTCAATTTTTAAGTAAAGTAAAGTTGGTTTGAATTCAGAGTTTTCCTCCTAGACTGGTTGCCTTACTAAGGCTAAAAATCCAGAAGCACTATTTTTAATACATAGCTGGTGGGGGGACAGATGAATTTGAGCCTTTTCCAAGGGCATCCAGCAATAGTGATGTAGAAATAAGGATACCCTGATTGGATTCTGGTCGTAAATACTTCTAAGTAGTGGCACGCATACTTCCACTCGGGTTCTAAGGGTTAAATCTATAGAATTTTATATCTATTTATTATCAATCACATGGAAATCTGATCTCTGTTATAAGATAAAGCAAGAATTCTTCTAAGCTGTAGCCATGTCAATGCTACTGTATGACTGCACCCCTTGGACTCTTAACAAAACACTTAGAGAAAAAGCTAGATGGTAATTACACAAGTATGCTGCGTGCTGTCTTGAACAAATCTTGGACACAGCACCCCACAAAAAGCAGCTGTATGGCTGCTTGCCCTCCATCACACAACCATCCAAATAAGACAAACGATATGCTAGACACTGCTCAAGAAGCAAGGACGAACTAATAAGTTATGTTCTGTGGACACGTGCACATGGAAACCCCAGTGTAGGCCAGCCAGCAAAAACATACATTGATCAGCTCTGTGCGGATACTGGATGCTATGCAGAAGACCCGCCAGTAGCGATGACTGATAGGGATGGATGGTGAGTCATGAGAATTCATGCTGTCAGCACAAACTGATGATGATTTATAATGCCAGACACCCTATCACATTTTCTGTACACTGATATAAAATGTTTGATACATCAAGTGTTTTGAAAACAAATTCTTTTTTCTCTGAATTTTTGAGATGAGGCTTGATAATTAGTATTATTTGGATTATTCGGATTATTGTCCTCATTTTTATTATCTATATGATGTTTCGACCTTCTTTGTCCAATTGGATGCCATTGCATAGTGGATAAAGGCATCAGGTTAAGACAGTTCCAAGTGACAGTTATCTCTGGGTTGCAGGTTCAATCCTGATCAAGGGCGACAGTAACATAGAATAATAATTAACACAGCTTAACACCTGTACCCCTGCTATGGTTAGCGGAATGAGAACGGGATACCCCATGGATTGAATAAAGGGTTCGGTTCAATGTTCTGAGAAGGCTCCAGAGTCTGACAAGAAATTCCTGAAGAAGGCCGGAGGGCTCATCGGCTGAAACGTTGTACAGATAACAATAAAGATGAGGACAATAGTCCAAATAATACTAAAATTCTTTTTTATTTATTTTTTAAAAATTTTGTATTGATATCTTTCTCCAAGTTTTGATTGATTAACTAAATGGTATCATCTTGTATATTGTTCAATAAAACAAAACTTGAGTATCAAATGAATTTTTATAATTGCAATCATTCTAACAGCTTTGCCATCTAGTTGATTACATTTGTTCATAAGCTGAACATTTTAAACAACATTTACAGCTTTTCTATTGAATAACAATGAACCATATGCAGCGGGGGGGGGGATCCTACTTCACTATTGATAATATAAATATTGATTATGTATTGTACCATATCATTCTCAATTTTTTTCCCTCTATTCATATTTTTCTTTTGATATTTTTTTTTTTTTTTTTTTTTTTCACTCTGATACTTTTCATACATTTAAAGTAAAGGTATTTTAAAATTCATTCAATATTTTTTTGATTTTTCTCTTTCCAGTGAACGAAGATGTTTGCATCGTGGAGCGCCTGTTTTCCAGTAGCCTTGTTGCTATTGTAAGCTTGCAGTCTCCTCGAAAGTTGAAAGTATGTCACTTCAAGAAAGGCACAGAAATATGCAATTACAGTTATTCAAACTCTATTCTGGCAGTACGCCTAAACAGGCATGTAAGTAAAACAACAATAATTTTATTTAAAAAAAAAAAAAAATAACCTCATTGTTTTTTTGTTTTTTTTTTTTTTTTTTTTTTTACTTTAATTACTAGTTTTATTTACATACTTGAAACTTTGGGAACTATCATTTTATTTTATTTTATTTATCTTTTTTTAAAGAAATAGTTTAACCCTTTTGGAATCAGTGATATTTTTATTGCCAATGGTACATGGGTGATAGATGGTAGTTCAATGTAAGGCATTTTCCTATTGGAGGTTTGTTGACTAATTCAATGTTAATGTATAGAAACATTGCTGTGGGATTGTTGAGGAATTTGCATGTCGTTACTTCATATAATATAGGTAATTGTTGATCAAATTCTTTTTTTTTTTTAATCTTATTATAATGGAGATTATGTAACTGTCTGTAACCAAAACTACATCATCACTGACATCACGATTTCCTTAGCTAGTTAAGTTATATCCTCAATGATTATGAAATAGTCATTATTTAATCTTAATTAGCATCATATTTATTAACTATGTCTCTATTAAAGTCTAGTGGAGTTAGATATGCAGCAAAACTGCCAATATTATTAATACATTTAAAATCCTGAAATATGTGTTATATATCCCTAAGAAATAAAGATTCACATAATATATAGTGGAAATTATTTGCATAATGATTTTAACAAAACTGGGTTTAATAAATAATTATTTGCTGTTACTGATTTCTAATATGTTATTCCCAAATATATTAAAAGCAATCCCATGTATAATTTTATATAGGAATCAATTAGAAAAACATTAAATAAGTGTAATATCTTTATATTCATTCTTAGTTTTGTTAGTCTTTCTAATTTAATATAATATTTTATTACATTAAAACTTAAATACATGCACCCAGGGGGCGCATACTTTTGCAAGTATGATTAATTGACTTTGCCAATTCTACAAGGATTTATAGTCCCGTCGACTGGAGCTGTAGAATATACTGACTGCACCTCTGCAGAGGGATAAGACCCCTCCCATTGGGGCCACCTGTTGGTTGTGAATGGCAACTTGTAATGCTGAGGAGAGGATTGTGGTGTCCAAGTGGTCTGTGACCCAAGTGCAGCACTGCAATTTGGCCCTAACTTGAAATAGATAGGCAGTCGGACAGGCCCCCATCTGATCAATTGGCTGTCATTTCAAGCCCTAGCAACTATATGATTGTCCCAACCATATTCTTCAAATAGCTTTATAGCAAACACCACACTTTTTTTTTATTATAAAGGTGCTAGAAGTCAGTGGTTGTGGGTCGACCACCAGTATTTATTAATACCCAGGAAGTTATTGAAAATTATTTTAACCAATTAATACATGTGAAGTTAAATCATTTGAACAAGAATTTAGATTACAAAATATCAAATTTTTTGAAACACTGTGGGTGTGTGAGAGATAGTGTTGTTATGGGTCCAACATGAGAAAATTAGATATTTTATAAGAAAGGTCTGCAAAGTGGCTTGAATTTTTTTTCTTTTTAAACTTTTATTTTATTTTTGCGACATGCGTTTCATATTTTCATATCTTTTTCATGCTTTTTCAATTATATATACTAGCAAATATATGCACCCTCCGGGTGCAAGTATTTAAGTTTTAATGTAATAAGATATTGTATTAAATTAGAAAGGCTAATGAAACTAAATAAGAATACAGATAAAAGATTTGAAACTGAGGGAGTATAATAAAAAATGGAACAACTGAAACTTACTCTTCCATCACTCTCGTCTTTCATTGTAATTTTTTCTAATTTAAGTATTTAGTTATAAGAGGAAGTAAAGAATAAAATGACAGTTATTTTTTCTTGTTAATGGATTTCATTTAAGATTCATAGAAGAGATTTTTGCTTATATTCATTAAAATAAAACCAAACAGTTAGAAATCAATAATACTAAGCACATATTTATTAAATTCGATTTTTTAATATTAATATGCAAATTAGCCTTCCTGTTCACACTGGAACCGCTATTTTGTTGTATATATAAATATAATTGCATGTTGTCAGTATGTAGACATAGTTAACAGTATTAATAATGTAAGACAATTTTATTAATAATTGAGATTTAGATAAAAATAAAATCATTGAGAATGTGATGTCAATAACTAAGAGAATTGTGACTTGAATAGGAATATAGTTTCGGTTACAGACAGAAAAACACACAATCTCCATTATAATAAGAAGATATATATATATATATATATATATATATATATATATATGACTGATTATTAGCTACCCTTTTGACTTTTTTCGATGTTTAATTGTTCTTAAATTTATTTTTTATTTATATCAGCGCCTGATCGTCTGCCTGGAAGAAAGTTTGTATATTCACAACATCAGAGACATGAAAGTCTTGCACACAATCCGGGATACTCCGCCCAACCCACAGGGACTGTGTGTCTTCTCTTCCAGTAATGATAATTGCTTTCTTGCCTATCCTGGCAGCAACCAAATTGGAGAAGTTCAGATTTTCGACACAATGACCTTAGTGAGTATTGTCACATTGTTTTTATCTAATAAGATTTAGAATATACATGAAACTGAGGCATCCCCCCCCTCTTAAGGCGGAACGGTACGTGTATTAGTCTCACAGAGAGCTCTATTCTTGTTTTCTGTGCATGCTTTTGCATACTGTTATGGATGTTTTGTTGTTGTATACCCTTTTCTTACTTCTGGTCGTATTTTCTTCTGGCCGGCTTTGCTATTTCTTCATCTATCTTGGTCTGGTCTCTTCTAAGATCTGGACTTCCTTGGGGACTTCGGGTCTGGTTTCTGTTAGGGATTTCTCCTTATCAGAAGCCCTGTGTCATTGTTAGTTTTTAGGTAATAAATACAAGACTTCGATTTACTTTGATGTTACTTTATTTTCAATCCCCAACCCAGACATCTGAGCAGATGAGACTTACATCCTACGAGCTTGGCTCCTACCTTCTAACTGACTTAAACTTACTTACTATCTAAACCGGAAGAGAGGGTCCTCTCTACTGGTTCTCACGGTATCCACCGGAAGGTTAGGACTGAGGTCAAGCCTTGTCACTCATTCTTCAAGGCCGTCAGCTGTAGCTTATAATGGCCATTTTGATTTCTACACTATTGCCATAAATATTAGGTGATCTAATAATTATGTAACATTGTGACCTTGTCTCTTGACCCAGATGGTGACAGCCCTGTCAGCTGGAGCTTTAGAATACACTGACTGCACCTCTGCAGACCCCCCCCTCCTCAATGGGGCCACCTGTTGGCTGTGGGTAGTGACCCATGATGTTTAAGGTTGGAACCCAGGTGGCTGAACAGTCCATGACATGCAACATTCCACTTTCACTCTTAGGGTGGACAGCCTCTGATCAATCGGCTGGTCACGTTAAGCCCTAGCACCTATATGATTTTCTCAACCCTATTGCCTGTATGGCAAGTCCCAGCCCTTTTTATCATGTATGTGCCAGAAGGCGGTGACTGAAGGTCTTAATGTCCTGGGTATAACGTTAAACTTTATCTTATGGTGAAGTTCCAATTCTGGGGCTCTGGGGAGTGTGGAGTACTCCCTCATTACCAATACTCCCAGGTTTCCTCTGACCTGGAGTGGTAGTTCCTGTCTATGGGTTAAATAGAAAATTTGTTTATTAAAAAAAAAAGAAGAAAATTGAGTTGTAAAAATTTTTCTACCAAACTATCGCTACAAATCTTTCAAAACTTTGCCGGCATTAACTGACCAACTGAGGTTGATATGCCGTAAAAAAACAAAAAACAAAAATAAAAGATAAATTTTCTAACTGTAAAATTTTGTTTTTTCAGCGTGCTTTGACTATGATCCCAGCTCATGACAACCCATTAGCAGCACTTGCTTTCAATCCACAAGGAACGAAGCTGGCTACAGCATCTGAAAAAGTAAGATTTTCTTAATCATGACATCATTTACATTTTTCTAGTTAATTTTTTTTTTTTTTTTTTTTTTTTTTTTTCACCCCACTTTCATTCCGGTGCATGAGTAGCTTAGCTTGGGTAATCTGATCTGTGCAGTAGAGCATCTGGAAGCAGACGTTTGATGTGGCACCACACCTCTGCAAAAACAATCTCTCTAGACAAGGTCTAGCACAAGGGAAAAGGGGATAGACTCCTTTGCTGTTCAGCTGGTACCAGTAATAGGCCACTCTGCAGACTTTACTTTTTACTACTTAGTCAATGTTGTTTAAAAATAGGTTAAGATAAATTTTAGCTTTAGAATTGTCTAAAATCCTGACTCTGAATAGGATCAATTCAGTTGTCTCTCATATCATTGGTATAATTCCAAATGATTTGTTTAAATTTTAGATTTTTTAAATCTAAAATTAAAAAGAAAAACCATTTGGAATTTGAATGTTCTACTGACTGAGCTAAACTGGCACATTTAAAACCTTCTATAAAGAAACTAATTTAATTGTGACCACTTAAGATAATATATAATACTAACCATCAAAAGTTTTTATTTTAAATTATTTATCAATTAATTTTTCTTTCATTTACAAATTCTGTTAAAAACAACGTAACAGGTGATGAAAACTCTGCATTGTTGAAAATCTTGACCAGTTCAAAATTAATCTTTTCTCTCTTCATTTTGTTAGTGTTTTCACTGATTTATTTTGTAAATATTCTCTTTCAGGGAACAGTTATAAGAGTATTCTCTATCCCTGATGGACAAAAACTCTTTGAGTTTCGGAGAGGTGTCAAGCGGTAAGTATTTTTCTTTCTTTAGATTATGTATTAGTTAAGGATTAAGATAATCAATACAGCTTAGTCAATCCACTTATGTCAACATCATCCTCTGCATTTTGACCAGAATTTTCTTTGAGTGTGTATCTAGGTTTTATATATATATATATATATATAGTCAAAATTTCAACTCGATAGATTTTTTGTCTTCTCTGTTAAGTCACCCTCTTTTCATTAACCGTATATATATATATATATATATATATATGGAGAATGAATTTGAAAATTATTAGCATATGAAAGTGCTCAATGCTAAAATAGTTGAGCAGATTTAAAATCAGATTAAATATTATAGAATTAATATTCTGTAACTGCAGTTTCATGCATATTGTGCAATCTTCAGACGGTCAAAAATATTAAGACAGTGGCTTGTTCAGCATTTATATAATGTGAAGGGTGGTCAGGAAATGGAATGTTTATAACGTGAGACATTTTAAAACAAACATACTTTTTTTTTTTTATTTTTACTATATTAATAGAGGGTGAAAAGTATGGATTAATTAGGGTCAGGTGGCAAATGACATAATAGAAATTTGTTTTAATGTCTACATTTGGAAAGAGAAGCAAAATGTTCTTGTGTGTGTGTGTGAGAGAGAAAAGAAATATATCTAAGTTTGAATAGCGCATAGACAGTGGTGCATGGTGACTACTAGTTTCTTGTCTCTGCAATCATCATACCATGAGCTCTTTGTCTGATGATTGCATGTTGAGAAACTGGCAGTTACCAAGTAAGACTGACTATGCAATTAAAACTTAAATCTATGTATGCTGTCACTGATATTGAGCACTTTATTTATAAATATAGCAAACTATATAATATATATTGATATATAAGTGAATAAGTGTCTTCATGTTTCATTTGTCTTGAATTCTAAAAAAAGATTGATCAATGTCTCTCTCTCTCTCGATATCTCTAGATGTTTGTCTGTCTCTTGATGTCTCTCTATCTCTTGATGTCTCTCTATCTCTTTCTATAGGAGAACTAAATGTCTAAGTGTATTTGCTTATATTATTGTTAGTTACATCATCGATTCATTTTGATCTAAAATATTCAAGAACCTTTTCATCATTATTCTGTATTCCATTCATTTTTCAACAGTGCTTTTCTTTTTCTTTTTCTTTTCTCCAGGTGTGTAACCATTTATTCCTTGGCATTCAGCCCTGATTCTCTCTATTTAGCCGCTTCAAGTAATACTGAGACAGTCCATGTCTTTAAATTGGAAAGCATCAAAGATAAGTAAGTACCTTAATTAATCATGAACTAATATATATATAATCTTGCTTCAAAAAGGTCAGTAAAGGATTGGTTTTAAAATTTACAAGTCAAACTGAAAGGAAAAGTAATGATTCTGAATTATTATTTTTTCACTCCTTTTGAGTTTTTCACATCAGCATTAGCTGATGGTATTTCACTGGAGTCTGAGTGACAACAAGTTTCTACAGGGCTCTTCTGATTATTCTTGCCGATTGCAGTAGTCTGGATGGTCTCAATTCTTCCTCTGATTTCCAGATCCTCCAAGCTTTTTGGCACCATTCCAAATGCACTAAATACAATTGGTATCACTTTGACATTTATGTTCCACAGCTTTTTCAATTCTCTGGCACGGTCCTGAGCTCAGTCGGTAGAGCAAGATTCTTGGTTTGATACTGGCTCTCGCCAACTTGGCTTTTGAGTAGCACAGGGATTTGTGTGGTAAAGTGAGGAGCTGATGGTAGGTGTGGCACTCAACCTCCGATGCAAAAACAATCTCCTTGGTCTAGCGCTAGTGAACAGGGGATAGACTGCAGTTTGACTGATACCGACATTAGGCCACCCCGAATTTTACTCATTTTCACCCTTTGATCTGCTGGAACTACTAAATCCACCAGTTGACACATTCTCTTTTTTTGTTAATCAACACCAGGCCTGGTCTCCTGGCTGGGAATATTATTATAGTAGTTGGTAGTTCAAAATGCAGTAATAATTGATCTCGTGTATAAATCAACCTTTGATTTATTATTTTATTATGGAATTCATTTTTTGAAGGCAAGATGGACCAAGTTACCTTTAAGCACCCTAGGGGCGACCTGGATTCAGAAGGACATGTTTCGTTTTGCACCGTCAACATCCGATTGTTTTTTACGGTTAGGGTTAGCAGTTAGTTTTATAATTTAAAAAGAATGTGTCTAAAAATCATCTATTAACAAACAACCGGATGTTGACGGTACAAAGCGAAACATGTCTCTCTGAATCCAGGTCACCCCTGGGTGCTTAAAGGTAACTTAGTCTGGCAAGATTTTCATCTAGCCTTTTCCATATATTTGGATTTCAGCCTTACAAAATTACTTGTCTATAGATTAGGGATCCTATTATGGTAATCTTTGTTGGATGCCCCATACTTGCAATCATGTGCCACATTCTACCTGTGGCAAATGGTTTGGGTATTTGGGCATTCCCATCATGGTGTAATGGTTAGCAAGCCTAGACCCACAGATCTATTATTACTGAATAGCGTGTTTGATCCTTGCTGGATGCCCTATATTTGTGACCTTGTGTCACATCCTGCATGTAGCAAACCGGTTGAATAAATATCTACTCGCGTATAGGTTGGTGCCAGTTTTTATACATATACACTTGTTTTTTTTTGTTTTGTTTGTTTTTTTAATACTTAATCTTATAATTGCATATAAACTGTTACTGTAATGCACCTAATATTAAAGGCTTAGTATGGATAATAAACACTGCCTAAAAAGTTTATTGAAATACTTCATGAATATTTTCACAGATATTTCAATGATTATGTAGTTGTAAAGTAGGCAGTGACCTATTGTAAGTATCAGCTGGACACCGAGGAGTCTATCCTCTTTTCCCGAGCACTAAACAGAGAGGGTTGTTTTTGAGGTGGAGTGCCACACCTAGCATCAGCTCCCTACTTTACTGCACAGATCCAGGCTGTGCTACTTATGTGCTGACTTGGCATGGACCCGTGTTGAACCCGGGAACCTTGTGGTTCCAAAGTGGATGCTCTATCAACTTAGCTAAACCGACTCCTTGTAAACTCTAATAATTAATTCATTTCTGTGAAAGATTTATTCAAACTATATTTACTGAGACCTCTTGCCTTCCAATTATTTAATTGAATTTTATAAATATAGCTTAGCTTACATGTGGCACAAGGTCAGAAGTATGGGGCACCCAGTGAAAATCAAACTCTCTATCAATGGCTAGTCTAACTTGCCAACCATTACACCACATGAGGTGCCCAGGAATTTTATAAATATACAGAAAAATTTTTTTTTTTTTTCAAAATTTGTCCTGGGTATGATGTTAAAACTGCATCTAAGCATCTGGAGCTCTGGGGAATGTGGAGTACCCCTTCATTGCCATTACTCCCAGGTCCACCTTGATCCCGGGTGGTAGTACCTATTAGGGTCCCATCTATGGGTTAAATAGAAGAAAATGAGTTAACAAAAATGTTTGAAAAAAATTGGGTTCAAAAAAAGAATTTTCAATACCCTTGAAGAATGAATTGAACAAAGTGTCTTTGGCATAAAATAACCTAACAAGGGTTGATGTGCCGTAAAATCCATTAAAAAAAAAATTATCTCAAAATTCATTATAAAGGCTTATACAGCACTTTGACTAGACAGTAAAAGATGTAATCTTTAAATTTTAATAGGATTTCAAATGAAGGTCCTTTTTTTATCATCTTTATCATTCTTTTCTTTTTTTTTTCATACAAATATGTATTAATTATTTAATCTATACATATATAAAGGGCATTGTTTGTGTGTATATCTGGATGAAACTGAAAATAAAACAATTAACGACAAAGTAAATATATATGTATATACACACATATACATACACACACACACATTAAATATCTCCAGTTTTTACTTTTTGTTAAAAAATTATGAAGATTTGATTTATATTCGAAGATATTTAAAAATCAAAATATGCATAGAAGTAGCATTGAAATTTTACTTAAAAATGTCCAGCATTTGTGAATCTCAAAATTAAACAAATCAATACACCATGGTTTTTTTCCCCAACCCCCTCTACCCAGGTGACACTGGGTAGCCACTTCTAGTTTTTATATAAATTGGATCTTTGATAAATAGATATGTTCATCTCTTATCAACACGTACAGCCAATCTCTATGATTTTTCATTACTCCAAGTTGTCTCTTTGAATTGGTCTTTTTATCAGTTTATTTATCTACAAAAACTAGACAAAATTATATTTTTAAAAGCATTGCTGTCCACTCTATTTGAACTTGGGCCAATGCCTTTACTGCAGAGTTTTGTACCAATGCCAGTACTGGCCAGAAAATCTGTTACTACTACCACCTCATTTATTTGTTTGTCGATATCTTTATCATTTCTTCTTTTTTCTAGAAGAAATTGGTAATTGATTTGTATAAAAATGAATGAATGATTTAAGAACTTAATTTGAAAAAAAATTTAAATACAAGTTCAGTTAACTCAAAAAGTTTACTTCTCCAAAGTATATACAGGGTGTTTAAAAAAAGTTTATCATTTTATTTAAAAAAATCCATTTGAAGTGTAAATACATAATCTATTAATTAAATGAAATATTATTTATGCTGCTTGGAGTACCCTTGAGTGAGCAGTAACAATTTAACTCTGAAACTGTGGTTGAATTCATCGGTATTCGTCTGAAGATGACTTATTTAAAGTAATTAAAAATAATTAAAAAATCAAACACCTAAAACAGAGCCCGAGGTTACAGTGGTCTGAATGTTGTGTTTATACACAATAAAGATGAGGACAACAGTTTGATATGTCATAATTATTTAAACTAAATAAGTTTAACAAATGATATCAATTTTTCTAAAACACTATATTTATCTTGGACAGTTAACCATGATAGGCTTTAACTATAAAAAAAAGAAAATATTTTTATTGTAGAGTCCTCATATGTAAGCTTGAGTCATTTTGAGTTTTTTTTCCTGTAACTCCCACTACAGTAAACAGAATATTGGAGTGACCATTAATGACAAACTATCACACACAATATAAAAGATTTGGTGTGTGTGTCTTTTAATAATAATGATAATAATGAAATTTATTGTGTACAGTGCTCAGGTGCACCACAACTTATCAAAGTCTCATGTCAAGTACACAGAATAATGTATTAGTGTCAGGAACATGAACAATTTACAGTAGTAATATGCATGTATGTATGTATGTGTGCGTGTGTGTGCATATGTATGTGGAGAGTGGCATCAGGTATAGTGTCTGCGGACTACAGGAAGCATGGAGGCTTTGAAAGACTCGGTGCTTCAGCAGCCTACAACAGACGCGGGCAGTTTATTCCATTATTTTGTTGTTGTTAGTCACTTTTTTCATTAATAAAACTCATTTTTAGTAAAGCCAGTCTGATCCTTAATTAGAATTTTATTGGTTTTATTTATTTAAAACCCAATTAATTTTGTATGAAGAATTGCTATATTCCTTTTTAAAGGTAAAATCCTAACAACTATCTGAAGCCTTTTAAATTGTACAATTTGATTAGAACCAACAACTAAAGAACAATAGGACATTTTTGATACTTTACTTATGAATTCTATATCCAAATTAATTATACATATATAAGGGCCGGTTTAGCTCAGTTGGTAGAGTGTTCGGCTAGGAATCACAAGGTTCCTGGTTTCGATACCACCCCTCACCAACTCAGCATATGAGTAGCACAGATCTGTGCAGTAAAGTGAAGAGCTGATGGTAGGTGTGATGCTCCACCTTGGATGCTAAAATAATCTCTTTGGTCTAGCACTATTGAAGGTGATAGACTCCCTCGCTGTCTGGCTAATACCAACATTAGGCCACCCCGACAACTTTACTTTATATATATATATATATATATATATATATATATATATATATATATATATATATATATATTATATAAAATTATTGAAAATAATCTAAACTTCATTAGTAATATTTTTCCTAACATTAGACCATCTCTTACTGCTTGCCAAGCTTTTACTCCCACTGTCATTGAACCTTTCTCCTATGACAACTAGGTTGTAGGGAGTAAATCCTTACAGAGAATATGGGTTCTCATTTAGGGAAGACAGCTGTGTTGTTGTCAGTCTTTTTTTCTATATCTTTTCCCTTGTTAGTGTGTGTGTATATATAATTATCCCCTAATTCCTCATAGTAAAGCATATATGTATAAATGAAGTGGGGGTGAGGTTTCATATAACTTAGTCTATCCACCATTACCGTAGCTCCATATTTAAGACTTCTGTCTCTTTCTCCCTAGACCCTTGTGTATATTTCTAAATGGAAGTGTGACATGCATGAACGATAGGTATGTATATAGTTACAGACAAGAGCATTAATATTATAATAGTAGATATCAGAAACATTAAGTCAAAAAGAAATTATATTAACATTGAATCTATTTGTGGAAAAACATGTCTTGATTTCTATCTTTATTTTATTTTTTCATTTTATCTTTTTTTGCACATTTAGGCCCCAGGAGGATAGCCAAGGGTGGATGGGGTACTTTGGTCAAGCTCTAAAAACCTCTGCCAATTACTTACCTGCTCAGGTGTCCGAGATGTTTAACCAAGGTCGTTCATTCGCTACCTCTCGTCTGCCTACCACAGGACTCAAGAATGTCTGTGCTATTGCTATGTAAGTTTTTATTTATTTATATATTAATCAATAAAGAAATGGATATAAATCCAACAGTATAAATGTATAAAAATTGTGAAAAAATATTAAGTTGGGGTGGGGGATGTCAATTTTTGACTTAATTCATGTTTTTTCACAAATTTTATACATTTATACTGTCAGATTTATATCCATTTCTCTCTTGATATCCTTTGTTTTCAATAAAACATGTATATTAATCAATATTAAAAATTTAGAAAGTTTCAACTTGTTTAAATTTATCACTCTAACATTTTAATCAATGGATCACTTAATATAACCTACTTCTTGTATAGATGATGCTCCAAACTTAAGGATATACTTTAATTTTGAAAATAGGTAAATAAGCATAAAATTAAGTTAAAAGAAAAAGTAACTTTTAGTTTATAGGATGCTAGATGAATTTTCAAGACTTATTTTGAATGTAACAAGATTTTTAAAAATATTTCCAATGCTGGGAATTATTGTAATTAGATTTTACTAAACTTTATCTACAGATAATTTTGCAGCGATATATTGACAAAAATCGCTAACATTCAAAGTGTTAGTGTGGTTATATATTGATTTATTATTATTATTATTATTACTTCAATTTCATTGTAGTCAGACATTCATATGGAGCCTTGTTATATAATATCAAATTATTATATATTCTTACAGAGATGCTGATAGGTATGCATCCTGCGTTCCTAATGCACATAAATCTAAAAGGATACAGTAAAATTGTATCCATGCATTCCAGTGTTTTTCATTTTCCTTCCCTCGCCATTTTAAACTAACTGTAAATATATTTCAATAGTTTCTTAGAAATGAATTACACAGGGTAGGTTACAAGGTTAGATGGCTTTAGTTGGGAATCCTAAATTTTAACTCATTAAAAACAAATATCTACGTCCCAGGATGCACTAAATCAAAAAGCTATCAGCATCGCTGTTCTAGTATTATTTTGGTTATGACATTATTGTTTAATATTTTTTATGGTAATGTATGACAACCCTGTTTAGAAATTCTACCAAATTTTGGTTTTCAAGTCCTATTTCTTCCATATATAAATCTCAAAATTAAAACTACAATTTTGAAAAGTTTACATTATGTCCATCTTACAATGCAATTGCTGACTAATTTCATTAGATCTTAAATTATCCTATTCACTTATTAATAATAATTTTAACTTTTAAAAAATGTTTTTATTAATCTTAAGTTTTTAGTTAGTTTTTTAATTTGAATTACCAATCTATGACTATCATTATTTTAGGTTTATTGTTCCTCATTACACAGAGTAGGCTGTAAGTCTTGTCACCCCTCACACTTTTTTTTTAATAAAGGTAAAATGCATAATACAACCTAAAATTTAATTTTTAAATTACATAACTTAGGTATATATTAATACTCGTGTTCTTTAATTTTACGACCATTATCATCTTGCAATATCCTCTAGTTAAAAAATTAGATTGTCCAAGATGAAATACAAAAATGTAAATCCTGATTATCTGGTGTTGCTTATCTGCCAAATTATTTCTTATGAGTGTCGTCACCTCAGCTAAATAATGGACCCTTCTGTTTTTATTATAAAGAAAAGGGGAAAAAAGGACATCCTACACAAAAAATATGAGTAGAGGAATATATATATATATATATATATATATGTGTGTGAGAGAGAGAAAGGGGTGAGCACATGGAAGCAATAATGCTCATCTGTTTCAATCAAACATACAAAAGAAAAAAGAATGAGTTAAATGAAGATTATCATAGATATTGAACTATTTGTAATAGCTCTTAAGTAAACACTTCAAGCGTTGTAATAATTAAATTATCATACTGTAGTATATCCACAGGTCCCGCTAGTATATTATATTATTAAAACAAAAATGATGAAAGTTAAAACAATATGTGAAGGTGACAAGACTTTCAGACCACCCTATAGATTGCTGACCCAAGTGAGTCATGATAAAATAAAAAAATATTAAAAGTTAAAAATGAAAAAAAAATACTAGCTAAAATTAATAATTATCATAATACAAGTCGGCAATGCTTAATCTAAAAATAAAAGCTGCATAAAAATCTATTCTCCATATGTCAACTTGTATATGAATTTGAAATGTATTTTATGTGATTATTTCTGGACATTAGTGATCTGCTATGAGAATGAAAATTCAAATAAGCCATTCTAAAAATGAGTTTTTATGTACATATCTAATTTCAGGGTGCAGAATATTCAGCGTCTGTTAGTGGCCTCCCAAGATGGTTACTTATACATCTTCAATATTGATTCTAAAGAAGGTGGAGAATGTGTACTGCTGCGTCAACATAGGTACAGTTAAACAGTTCTATTTTTTTTTTTTTTTTTCTTTTTCCAGTTTCCAGTTGTGAAAACTCCTCGTTATCTGGATGCTTCATTTACATATGCTTCTCTGCTTCAAGCTTCTGTTTTTATCTGTTGTTCTTCCAGGTATTAGTTTTATTTTAGCAAATATCAAGAGAATCACAAACCTGTTATTATTTATAATAGTTGGCAGGATGAGATAACATTGGGAACCATTAATTTTAAGTAAAGATGGGCAGAGTTCTCAGATTTTAAGCTGCTCTGTCAGTAGGGTTTTCGAATATGCTGACTGTATCCCCTGCAGAGTAAAAAGATCCGCCCCAAAAAGGGAGGGTATTCTGGGTATGATATTAAACTGCATCTGATGGTGTGGCTGCAGTTCTAGAGAATGTGGAATAGCCCTTCATTGGCATTATTCCCAGGTCCACTTTGGTCCAGAGTGGTAGTACCTGTTAGGGTCCAATCTATGAGTCAAATAGATTTGCTTAAAAATTATTTGTTTTTGAAAGGACCATGTGTAAAAAAAACAAACAAAAAAACTCTTAAATAACTACACAAAAATGTAAACATGAATGTGATTTCCTAACCTTTTGGCATAGAATAACCCTAGATAGGTTGACTTGCCATTCAAATCTTTTAAAACTTTTATGGAGAATTGTTAGCATCATACTCATATTTTTAGATCAAAATTTACCTACCTCTGAGCAGTTCAGTGAGGTAAAATGAATTGTGTGTCCCCTGGGTAGCACCTGCCCCCTTGCCTTAAAGAGGCAGGGCTGGGTTTATTGCCTGGTGTCTGAGGCACCCCAAAAGGGTATGCTGAAGGAAATCATGCACTTTTTGCACTGGTCACTGCCTGATCTTCATTTTGTGTATGTGTCAGTCTGGCTTGGTGGGAGGTCAGGAGAATACTTACTCATATTTTGAGGTCAGTGCTTAACTGCCTCAGGGCAAGTGAGCGATGTAAAATGAATTGTGTGGTCTTTTGACTGACTCCTTGCCTAAAAGGGGCAGGGCTGGGTTTATTGCCTGGTGCCTGGGGCACCTCAAAAGAGGAATGCCAACGGCACAGTGCATTTTTTGTACTGGCCATCACATGAGCTTTGGTTTATGTGTGTTTCCCCCATATAAAACAGACTTTATGTTAATCCACCCTGATGGAAGGTCAGTGTTGTGGACTAGCCTAGCGGGCCTTGTGTAGAGAGTGAATGCACTGGTCTAGGACTATTTATACATGGCTGTCTTAGTGCATCGGAGTGATTACTGAGACTGTATAGGTTACGGAACCATTCCATGAACCATCTACCTCAAGTTTTTAGCACTGTTGCGAGTTACTATATGTCTGGAGCACGTGTAGTTTGAATGTACTAGTATACTGGATACTATATGATCCAGTATACAACAGTCAGGAAAACAACTACTCATATTTTAAGGCCATTATCTAAAAGATGATATACAGGAAAGGTTTACAGAACAGGTCTCATATATTTGATCTTGATTCTAATCAGAACAGGTCTCATATATTTGATCTTGATTCTAATAGTTTACAGAACAGGTCTCATATATTTGATCTTGATTCTAGTTTATCTGATTCTACAGAACAGGTCTCATATATTTGATCTTGATTCTAATAGCTTACAGAACAGGTCTCATATATTTGATCTTGATTCTAATAGTTTACAGAACAGGTCTCATATATTTGATCTTGATTCTAATAGTTTACAGAACAGGTCTCATATATTTGATCTTGATTCTAATAGTTTACAGAACAGGTCTCATATATTTGATCTTGATTCTAATAGTTTACAGAACAGGTCTCATATATTTGATCTTGATTCTAATAGTTTACAGAACAGGTCTCATATATTTGATCTTGATTCTAATATTTACAGAACAGGTCTCATATATTTGATCTTGATTCTAATAGTTTACAGAACAGGTCTCATATATTTGATCTTGATTCTAATAGTTTACAGAACAGGTCTCATATATTTGATCTTGATTCTAATAGTTTACAGAACAGGTCTCATATATTTGATCTTGATTCTAATAGTTTACAGAACGGGTCTCATATATTTGATCTTGATTCTAATAGTTACAGAACAGGTCTCATATATTTGATCTTGATTCTAATAGTTTACAGAACAGGTCTCATATATTTGATCTTGATTCTCTCTCATATATTTGATCTTGATTCTAATAGTTACAGAACAGGTCTCATATATTTGATCTTGATTCTAATAGTTTACAGAACAGGTCTCATATATTTGATCTTGATTCTAATAGTTTACAGAACAGGTCTCATATATTTGATCTTGATTCTAATAGTTTACAGAACAGGTCTCATATATTTGATCTTGATTCTAATAGTTTACAGAACAGGTCTCATATATTTGATCTTGATCTGATCTGATTCTAATAGTTTACAGGGTCTCATATATTTGATCTTGATTCTAATAGCTTACAGAACAGGTCTCATATATTTGATCTTGATTCTAATAGTTTACAGAACAGGTCTCATATATTTGATCTTGATTCTAATAGTTTACAGAACAGGTCTCATATATCTTGATTCTAATCTGATCTTGATTCTAATAGTTTACAGAACAGGTCTCATATATTTGATCTTGATTCTAATAGCTACTGTATGAAGGCTTTAAGGGACATTTTTATGCATACTTTCTCCTGTCTCTCATTACATGAAGATTTTTTTTATCTTTATGTCAGTACTTTGAATACAAGAAGTCATGTGCATCTTTAAAAATAAACTTTAATAGAAAGTTCAATTTCTTCTCAAATATCCTTTTAACGTAATCAATTGTAGAAATGTCAATATATTTTCTGACATTGTGATTTCAAGAAGTGATCTCTTTTTGCATTTTGTAATGTAGATTGATATTTCATGTAAAACATGATCCACAATTTGTAAAGCACATAAAAGACACTTGAAGATAATTAGAAGTTGACTGGACATAATTGTACTTCCTACATTACATTAGGATATTATATATCTACTCAAAAGTTTATATGTTCTCTTAGTGTATCCACTTGAACTATAGCCAATATTGTAGAGCAGCCAATATTAAAACCTGTCTGCCTTTTTTTACTAAAAGAGCCACATTACTTGCCAAAATAATTTTCTTAAAATCATTTTGCTACTTCAAAAGAAAAAAATAGTTGTTTTTTTATAAGTCTTGAGCATTGGTTTCAGATGCATTTGATACTAGGAGGAATCAGATAGCAACATATGTTTTATTTATTTATTAATTTTTTTATTTTTCTCATTCTTATCTAACCCCAAGTTTTAACTCTAGTTTAACTAGAAAAAGCAGCAAGTAAGTAGTCTAGTCTTAGACAACTAATTCTAATAAAACAGATTAACCCATTGTTCATAAAAAGCAACTTGATCCCTTTTTAAAAATTTTTTTTTTTTTTTTTTTTCAGTTCAGTTCATGTCAGATAGAATCTAGCTAACATGATGTGCTGTTTTGTATACATTAATCTTTAATACAATGGTACAAGCACTGACTTTATTTTTAAATGGTTAGGCTATGGCTATGATTAAAAAAAAAAAGAAGATTTTGATACACTAGGCATAAGTTTAAAAAAAAAACTAGTTGTATTTGAACTTTGAAAATGATGAGATTTGGTTTGAATTTATTGTGCTGTTGTCAGAAAATATGGTCAAAACTTCATTAGTTTAAAAATGAGAGTATAACATACTTTTTTTTTTACTATTCAAAAATGTTTTTAGGGAGGTTAAAAACTGTTAGATTATAATAGTACTCATCAGGATTTGAACTCAGGTAGATAATGGACAGTATGCCATGAGTGCCTCATTTTAATTAGATAGTACATCTAATTAAAATGAGGCACTCATGGCATACTGTCCATTATCTACCTGAGTTCAAATCCTGAATGAGGCTGTTTGCAGTTCATGGCACTTTTCAGATCCATTACTACTGAATAGCAAGTTCAATCCTTGCTGGATGTCCCATACTTACAACCTTGTGTTACATCCTACCCGTGGCAAATGGGTTGGGTTAATTCCTTCCATTGTGGAAAAATATGAATCCAACTATTCTTTCTATAGCTATGGGTAAATAGTAGGTCAGACTGGGCTTTTTAACCTTGATATAGCAACCAATCAAGAAGGAAAACTGAATTCAAACCAGCTGTAGACCTGGAGAATGATGGGTTCCTTCATACTATTCATGTCTAAGACACACTAAATGAGCAGTACCTCCCATGACCAAACCAGATTGCAAGACCAGTGATGATCAATTAAGTGACACAAATTTTCATTTAGGTTAGTATCTTCTGGAATAAACCCCAACAGTGGGACGCCCAGTAAGAAATTGAATTCTCTAGGTGGTCCGAGAATCTTGTTCCCCCGCCCCAGTCATTATTTTAAATTTCCTTATTTTTTATTTAATAATATAAGTTATGTTATTATTTTACCTCTTAAAAATATATATAGGTGACACAACTTTCAGACCACCCATTATATTAGTAAATGATTTATTGGACTAGTTCGTTTATCCATTACTCTACAGATGACACTCTGAGTATGAAATTTAATTGACTTATCCTCTTTTGATATAAATACGATTGTATATCTTTTGATTGTTTATTTTAATGAACATTTGAAGTTTCTTCTGTACAATGGGTTAATGCATGCTCATTTTTTGTAGTATTTTATAAAAAAAAAGAAGTTTTATTAGATATTCATAATAAATAAGTATGTAATCATTTGTTCAAAAATCCCTCAGTAAGTTGTGTGTTTATGTATAAATGTGAAGTAGGTACTCTTCAAACTGCTGTGAGATAGTTGCTTATTTTACACTGGTATCAATAGTCTGTGTTCAGACCTAAATAAAAATGCTAAGAGTTTAAGTGTTGATTATCAAGGTTGGTAGGCCTTCTCAATTTGAAAGAATAGCACAGCTCAATCTTGTTACCCCACTTCACTCTAAAATAGGGTAGGTCGATTTTTCACTTTTTAAAAATATGAAATTGTCCATCTATGCAAAAGTTGTGTGTTAGTATACTGAATACTGATACCAAAAATTAGATATTTTACTTGTACTATTGTTTAAGGAAATAGCATCAAATATCATCTACTAAAATGCACTAAAAATCCTTGTTTTCACAAAATCTAGCCTAGAAATTGGTTAGAAAATTTACTGTTTTCAATATTTAAATCAGAAATGTTATTTTATTTTATTAAAATGAAACTAATTAAATATTATGACTAGAATTCAAATTGAAAATATGTCCCTCTCCCCATCACCACCGATGCCTCTGATATGCTGCTTTTTACCTCATTAATTAAGCTGTAACAGATGATCTTTGATGCTATTTCCTCAAACAATGGTGCAAGTAAAAGATCTAATTTTTGGTATTGGTATTCAGTATACTAACAAAATTTGATATTTTAAAAGAGTGAAAAATCGACCTACTCTACTCCACAATCCTCTTTAATTGATCTTGTATGATACTACATTTAGTTTAGATATTCAATTTTGTGTAATTTTCTTTATTCTATTTTTTTATTTACAAATATAGATGTGATCAATTAGTAAAGTAACCAATTCCGATTTTTATTCTAAATTTGATTGTTAGGAAGAAATGGAAATAAATCCAACAGTATATAGAAAAATAATAAATAAATGTGCAAAATAAGACTTATGAAGATGATTTATAATTATCTAAAAATTTAGTCGACATTGAAAACATTTCAATTATTAAATATATATCTATAATCTTCATCAGGACATTCAAATATTGCTTGGTGATATGGGCATTTATATTTATTAAATGATATGAAGAAAATGGGGGGGGTGCAAATCAAGCATATAAAACTTTCTCTCCCTCCCTTTTGCTCATATCACCAGGCAATATTTGAATGTCCTGATATATATTAGATATATATTTAATATTTGAAAATTTAGTCAACATTTAAAATATATTTTTTAAAAAAAGTGAATATTTGAAACATTTTAAATGTTGACTTTAATTACTTGCTGTCCATCGTATCCGATGATGACAACACGCGAATCCTTTTCCTCCAATTTATTCGGTCCGTAGCCAAACTGCATTCATCTTTACCTTTCTTTTGGACCACAGCGGCAGTGTGGAGAGGGGGGGGTCTGCTGCTTGGTCAATAGCACATCTTCCATATCAACTCGCCTATGCTACATAGTTCCAAAAAACAGATTTTTTTTTTTTGGACACTACTCCATTGTCTTTCACAGACGGAAGAATGGCAACATTCAGTCTCTGGTTCCGTCTTGCCAACTGTCTATGGGGATGTTAAACTCCTTCAGGTTTCTCTTGGTGTTATCTTTGTACCTGAGCTTTTGTTTACCAATTCCACATGATACCTCTCTCAGTTGAGAGTACAGTATCATCTAAATGTCTACTGAATTTCCAAATATTTATAAATCATCTTCATAACTTATTTTTCACATTTCATAGACAAAATACTTAGATTCACATGAAAATGATGTACCCAGTACATCTGAAGATCTTTTTTTTTTTTTTTTTTTTTTTTTTTTTTGACAAAAACTTGCCACTAAATTTTAAATAATTATTCTAAAACTTATTTTTATTCGACTGAAGAAAAATGTCTATCACAGATCCACCAGGTGGGTGCCTTTTGTGATTTTCTTCTGATATTGGGTCATATGACTAGGAATGGTTGAAAGGTTGTTGTGGATTTGCTGTAGTTTTTTCTCTTCTTCTTTTATGTTTAAAAGATGCTTTGCATGAAGTTTGCAGTGTTAAAAAAATGCTTTCTGTGTGTGGCTGCTATTGACCAAAAAAAAAAAATTATTAAATGCATGGCTCTATTTTTGTTTTGTTTTCTTTCTTTTTTTTTCTCTTTTCTCTCCAAGTTTGAATGAATGTTAACCTTACTGGATTATGACTTCCACAGCCTATTATGAAATTGTTTTATGATTAGTCTAGTTTTGAAGAGCAGGAAAATCATTCCCCCCCCCCTCCATTAAACAAAATGACCTGAAATTAGTTTCAACTATATAATCATTATCATTAATCTGAACACTACATAGAAAAGCTTGTAAGCTGAAATATTGGATCTCTATATGAAATAGTAAAAAGTATCAAAATTACCAAGGACAAAATTACTTTCTTGGTGATTAGTTTATGATAAAATATTTCTGCAACTCTATCTTCCCTTCAAGTAATACACAATCCAATATAAAAGATAGATTTCCTTACCAAAGTGTAATAAATGCCAATCTTTTTAAATTGAATATATATATATATGTTAGGGTAACGTGGACATGAAGTCAACAGCACTTGGTTACTGTCAGTTTCTCACCAATGCAATTTTCAAACCAACACTATGAATGATATTGAGCACTATTTACTTATGAATATAGCACATTATATGATATATGTGTATGTGTATATATAATCATATAAAAAAAAAATTGTATGAATATATCTTGAAGGTATATTAGCTCTTCAATTTTCAATCATTTGCCACAAAATTTAACCATATAAGATATATCAATTGACAAAAATTTATTTATACACACTTAGCTGAAAAGCCACCCTATAGGCAGGATTTTCAGCTTAAATATAGTAAAGTGTGCGGAGTGGCTTATTGTCGGTATCAGCAGAACTGTGAAGGAATCTATCTCCTTTTCACTTGCACTAGACCAGACTGTTTTTTGCTGAGGTGGAGTGCCACACCTACTGTCAGCTCCCAGATGCTTTACTGCATGGATAAAATTATCCAAGCTGCACTATTCATGCACTGAGTTGACAAGGACTGGTATTGAACCTGGAACCTTGTGATTCTTAGGCGGATGCTCAATCGACTGAGCTAAACTGGCCCTTTGAATATAATCTGGAAAATTTAATGGAAAGTTAACATGTAGTTTCTGAAATTTCATGTTGCATTACAAAAGTTATATTCATATGATTACTTTATCTAAAATGATTTTTAGAATTTAAAAAAAAAAAAAAGAATATAAAGAAATATCTAAACTAAACATCTAATCATTATTACACAAAAGAATGAATGGTTTCCTTAGAAAGAAAAAATACTAAATTAAAAACTAGAAACCAAGGTATCGAGGAAAAATAATTGAAATCGATACTGAAACTAAAATTGCTAAACTGCCCAACTCTAATTTAAAAAATAGAAAATCTTGGACTTGTTAATAAGTCTTGATATTTATAAACTGTCACTGCATTCCATCATCTTTAACTGCTTCAATTGATATCTGATCATGAAATATGTTTATTTGTTTTTTTAAGTACAGTTAAAATTTATGAAATTTTCTTTTAAAAAGTGACAGTTGTTAATAACAATTCCAATTCCAATACTGCTGTAATATTTTATCAAAAGTGAGAGAGCAGTTGGCTTGTATAGATATTTTTTGAAGTTGTCACATGGAGAGCTGGTGTGCTAAGAATTCATTTTGGTCTCACTTTACTTAATCTATCATTCCCGTCCTGAACATGGTTCATACCAAATCCTGAGCATGAAGATAGGTAGGATACAATGAATATATAGATATTATGTTGGGTGGCATAATGGTTAGTCATAGAAAATAGTAGGGGCAGAATGGGTTCTTTAACCTTGGATAAGTAACCAGTCTAGGAGAAGGAAAAACTCTGAATTTAAAAAACCTGAGGTCAGTCATTGATTGGGTTTGTGGCATTCCTTGTGCTCTAATTCTTTACTATTGACTGTGCCAAAAAGTGTGGATGTTCCAACACAAGCCTTCATCACTATAAACAAAACACTGTGTCGGTTGTTCATTGGATGAACCCTCATGCGTTGAAATTGACGAGAGAGTCCATAGATATTATCAAAATGAATCTTGATAGGCAAGGATTCTAAATAACTCTTATAAACATTATCAATCAGTGGAAATATCTATTTCCTTATGATTTGATTGTTGCTTTGTATATCTTTTAAAAGCTGCACTGTCTTCTCTCTTAATAAGTACAATCTGCTATATTAAGTGATATTTGAATTGCTGTAGTGAGGGAAGCTGTTTTATCCAATCTAAATGACGTATTGTTGTCAATAATGATGATAGGAAAATATCATGAACTGTAGTTGGCTGAAGCAATAGCATCACAGTCTTTGCTAATCAACAATAGGACAGCTCAAGTATTAACTAGGTATCCAGTTTGACTATGGCTTATGGTATGCACTATAATTAATGAGCCATACCATCAGCTTGTGTTTTAGATGAGATTATATATATATATATATATATATATATATATATATATATATATATATATATATATATATATATATGGTTAGCACCATATCACTTGATGAGACAGTAGTAAGCCAATATATACTGTATTATTAGGAGAGTGCTAAATATCTGTGATAGCAAAATATTAGTAATAGGCACATATTAGTTTCAGTATATATTTAGTTGCATGGAAGCTTATTTGCTACCATTTGTTTTCATGCTTGTTTAAACAGAGCAATCTTCAAGCAGTAAAAGATTTTGATATACTGAAAAAATATGGATAAAAGGGGTTGTGCATTTGTCCATATTTATTGACTTTCAAAATCTTTTACTGCCTGAAGATTGCTCTGTTTAAACGAGTGCGAAACAAATGGTAGCAGATAAGCTTCCATGCAATTAAATATATACTAAAACTAATTTATTATTAATATATATATATATATATATATATATATATATATATATAGTTGCATTCACATTGAAATAAAAAAATTGTAAAGAAATTTTTCAAAAATGTGTGCCCCCTCCCTCACACACACCCTATGGACAATTGTTATGTAATTAGAAACTTATATAAGACTAGACACGTCGCCCCGAGTTCAAATCCTGGACGTGGTAATTGCATTTCACTTAGCGCTAATACCCTTGGGAAAGGTATGAATCCTACTCTCCTTCCAGCTATGGGTAAGTAGTAGGGCAGACTGGGCTCTTTAACCTTGCTTAGGCAACCGGTCTAGGAGAAGGAAAACTCTGAATTCAAACCTGTTAAACTCCGCTTAAGAAATTAACCTTGTATCGCATCCTGCTCGTGCGGAGGGGTTGGTAAATATATATATATAAGACTAGACAACCTGTGAACTTGTTGAACAACTGTTTTAAATTATCCACAATGATATTGATGCTTCTATTTAGAGAGGAGTACAGGACTTTAATTAGCATATCATAGTTATCTCCATTATATCAAGAATTTATATAATTAAATAATAACTGTTATATCAAGAATATGGATGATTTTAAAATGTTTAATTCTATTAATGAAATTTTTTAAATTTTTTTTTTTATCATCTCTTACTTTTGTTTTGTCTTTCTGAAAAAGGAGAGAAAGAAAAATTGATCTCTGTAGAATCCTTTGCAAATTCTGTCACCAATTTGTTTCTATGTTAATGTCATCTAAATTATTAAGTTGGAAAGAAAGTCCACTCACTTTTTTGTCATAATATTAACAATTTATATTTAATGGAAGGTGGTCGTAAATTTCGGTAGCTTGCCCCAAACCCCCTCCAAATTCCACTGGTCTGCCGATCCCTTTGATTCTCTCTCTCTCTCTCTCTCTCTCTCTCTCTCTCTCTCTCTCTCCCTGTCCTTCTCTTTTCTTTAAATGCCTACCCCCACCCGACTGTTTAATCAACTATAAACCATTAGATTCTGATTTGGTTTTGAAGAAGGCACATGTTTATGATTTTCGGACTGAACGGAACAGAATAAGGTCTATGTTTATATTTTGTTTGATTTATTTTAAAGACTGTTATTATCAAAATATAATTTTGTTTCGTATTTTTCTCTAAAAATGTTCTTAAATCACTTATACGTTAACCATATCTTAATGCTGGTTTAAAGTTCAAAAATGGAAGGTGGTCGTAAATTTCGGTAGCTTGCCCCAAACCCCCTCCAAATTCCACTGGTCTGCCGATCCCTTTGATTCTCTCTCTCTCTCTCTCTCTCTCTCTCTCTCTCTCTCTCTCTCTCTCTCTCTCTCTCTCTCTCTCTCTCTCTCTCTCTCTCTCTCCCCTGTCCTTCTCTTTTCTTTAAATGCCTACCCCCACCCGACTGTTTAATCAACTATAAACCATTAGATTCTGATTTGGTTTTGAAGAAGGCACATGTTTATGATTTTCGGACTGAACGGAACAGAATAAGGTCTATGTTTATATTTTTGTTGATTTATTTTAAAGACTGTTATTATCAAAATATAATTTTGTTTCGTATTTTTCTCTAAAAATGTTCTTAAATCACTTATACGTTAACCATATCTTAATGCTGGTTTAAAGTTCAAAAATGGAAGGTGGTCGTAAATTTCGGTAGCTTGCCCCAAACCCCCTCCAAATTCCACTGGTCTGCCGATCCCTTTGATTCTCTCTCTCTCTCTCTCTCTCTCTCTCTCTCTCTCTCTCTCTCTCTCTCTCTCTCTCTCTCTCTCTCTCTCTCCCCTGTCCTTCTCTTTTCTTTAAATGCCTACCCCCACCCGACTGTTTAATCAACTATAAACCATTAGATTCTGATTTGGTTTTGAAGAAGGCACATGTTTATGATTTTCGGACTGAACGGAACAGAATAAGGTCTATGTTTATATTTTTGTTGATTTATTTTAAAGACTGTTATTATCAAAATATAATTTTGTTTCGTATTTTTCTCTAAAAATGTTCTTAAATCACTTATACGTTAACCATATCTTAATGCTGGTTTAAAGTTCAAAAATGGAAGGTGGTCGTAAATTTCGGTAGCTTGCCCCAAACCCCCTCCAAATTCCACTGGTCTGCCGATCCCTTTGATTCTCTCTCTCTCTCTCTCTCTCTCTCTCTCTCTCTCTCTCTCTCTCTCTCTCTCTCTCTCCCCTGTCCTTCTCTTTTCTTTAAATGCCTACCCCCACCCGACTGTTTAATCAACTATAAACCATTAGATTCTGATTTGGTTTTGAAGAAGGCACATGTTTATGATTTTCGGACTGAACGGAACAGAATAAGGTCTATGTTTATATTTTTGTTGATTTATTTTAAAGACTGTTATTATCAAAATATAATTTTGTTTCGTATTTTTCTCTAAAAATGTTCTTAAATCACTTATACGTTAACCATATCTTAATGCTGGTTTAAAGTTCAAAAATGGAAGGTGTCGTAAATTTCGGTAGCTTGCCCCAAACCCCCTCCAAATTCCACTGGTCTGCCGATCCCTTTGATTCTCTCTCTCTCTCTCTCTCTCTCTCTCTCTCTCTCTCTCTCCCCTGTCCTTCTCTTTTCTTTAAATGCCTACCCCCACCCGACTGTTTAATCAACTATAAACCATTAGATTCTGATTTGGTTTTGAAGAAGGCACATGTTTATGATTTTCGGACTGAACGGAACAGAATAAGGTCTATGTTTATATTTTTGTTGATTTATTTTAAAGACTGTTATTATCAAAATATAATTTCGTTTCGTATTTTTCTCTAAAAATGTTCTTAAATCACTTATACGTTAACCATATCTTAATGCTGGTTTAAAGTTCAAAAAATGGAAGGTGTCGTAAATTTCGGTAGCTTGCCCCAAACCCCCTCCAAATTCCACTGGTCTGCCGATCCCTTTGATTCTCTCTCTGTCTCTCTCTCTCTCTCTCTCTCTCTCTCTCTCTCTCTCTCTCTCTCCCCTGTCCTTCTCTTTTCTTTAAATGCCTACCCCCACCCGACTGTTTAATCAACTATAAACCATTAGATTCTGATTTGGTTTTGAAGAAGGCACATGTTTATGATTTTCGGACTGAACGGAACAGAATAAGGTCTATGTTTATATTTTTGTTGATTTATTTTAAAGACTGTTATTATCAAAATATAATTTTGTTTCGTATTTTTCTCTAAAAATGTTCTTAAATCACTTATACGTTAACCATATCTTAATGCTGGTTTAAAGTTCAAAAATGGAAGGTGGTCGTAAATTTCGGTAGCTTGCCCCAAACCCCCTCCAAATTCCACTGGTCTGCCGATCCCTTTGATTCTCTCTCTCTCTCTCTCTCTCTCTCTCTCTCTCTCTCTCTCCCCTGTCCTTCTCTTTTCTTTAAATGCCTACCCCCACCGACTGTTTAATCAACTATAAACCATTAGATTCTGATTTGGTTTTGAAGAAGGCACATGTTTATGATTTTCGGACTGAACGGAACAGAATAAGGTCTATGTTTATATTTTTGTTGATTTATTTTAAAGACTGTTATTATCAAAATATAATTTTGTTTCGTATTTTTCTCTAAAAATGTTCTTAAATCACTTATACGTTAACCATATCTTAATGCTGGTTTAAAGTTCAAAAATGGAAGGTGGTCGTAAATTTCGGTAGCTTGCCCCAAACCCCCTCCAACTGACTATAAGACGGATCATAGAAGGAGTACGAGCAAAGAATCTAGAAGCAACGCTACTATTCGTAGATTTCTCCAAGGCATTTGATTCCATACACAGAGGGAAAATGGAACAAATACTACTAGCATATGGCCTCCCCAAAGAAACAGTAGCAGCTATAATGATGCTATATAGGGACACTAGAGCAATGGTACGCTCACCTGATGGCGACACAGATTTCTTTGACATCGCTGCTGGAGTCCTACAAGGAGATACATTGGCACCATATATATTCATAATATGCCTAGACTACGTACTCAAAACATCATTAGATACCATAAAAGAAAAGGGTTTCACACTGAAAAAGGCAAGGAGTAGGCGTTATCCCGCACAAACAGTCACAGATGCAGACTATGCTGACGACCTTGCACTCCTTGCAGATACACCGACACAAGCTGAGTCACTGCTACACAGCTTGGAGGAGGCGGCAGAAAATATCGGCCTCTATGTGAACTCCAGTAAAACAGAGTTCATGAGTTTCAAAAAAGAAAGGAAACATCTCAACACTCAACGGCACGCCTCTCAAGCCTGTAGAACAATTCACGTACCTAGGTAGTAATATCTCATCCACAGAGAAAGATGTTAACACACGAATAGCAAAGGCATGGTCGGCCACAAACAAATTGTCAGTCATATGGAGGTCTGATCTCCCTGACAAGCTGAAGCGACAGTTCTTCCAGGCTGTGGTTATATCGGTGCTGCTATATGGCTGCACCACTTGGACCCTAACGAAGCGTCTTGAAAATAAGCTAGATGGAAGCGCACAAGAATGCTACGTGCAGTCTTGAACAAATCGTGGAAGCAGCACCCCACGAAGAGACAGCTGTACGGTCACCTGCCCCCCCTCTCTCAAACTATCCGAGTGAGACGGACAAGGCATGCAGGACACTGCTGGAGAAGCAAGGACGAACTCATAAGCGACGTTCTCCTGTGGAAGCCAACACATGGACATGCAAGTGTGGGGCGCCCAGCAAGAACCTACATTGACCAGCTATGCGAGGATGCTATATGCTCAGCAGAGGACCTCCCAGGTGCAATGAGTGATAGGGAGGGTTGGCGAGAGATTGTCATGGATATCCGTGCTGCAAGCGCGACATGATGATGATGATGATATTTAATGATCAATTACTAAATTCATTTGAAGTATTAGTTTCTTTTTTTCATTGCCAGGGTAGAATGGTATAAATAAAAAGAATGGTATAAATAAAAAGAATGGTATAAATAAAAAGTTAGTCTCGCAGGTCTATTGATCGTTTTGATCTTACATAATTGATTTGTTTTAATCATGAACGCAACCAAAGACTTTCCGATCTCTTACAATTCAAATCCTAATTTTTAAATATCTTTCCGGATATAAATCAAATCTTCATTATTTTTGCACAAATAGCAACTTCTGGTGATAGTGAATGTGTATATATATATTTACATTGTCATTGTCTTATGTAGTTTCCTCCAGACAAACATACACACAACTGCACTTTATACTATTTATTGTACTAGAAGTGGCTACCCGGTGTCGCCTAAGTAGACGGGGCGGGGTAAAAAGTTAGTATCGCAGGTCCATTATTACCAATCGCAAGTTGGATCCTCGTTGAATGCTGAATGCAACATAAAAAAAATTTTTTAAAAACCCATGTATAAAAAAGACTGGGTGGGACATCAGGTATTTTTTACCAAATATAATAAAAATCTTCACTATTTTTAACAAAAAAACGAGCTCTGATGACAGTGAATGTGTTGTATATGTGTGTATGTGTGTGTGTGTGTGTGTATATATATATATATATATATATATATATATATATATATATAATGTTTTATTTTAGTGGTTTCCTCTGGACATACATACATACACACAACTACTCTTTATATATGTATAGATGATCCCATTGAGCAGGCATATTAGTAATACCTCATACATGAAATTCTTTGTATTTTGAAACTAAAATAGAATAAAAAACTTTATAAGATATTTTCTGTTCAGGAATGCTGTTAAAGTTGATAATCCAAAGGAGCAAGATTACTAGAGTAGATTGGATGAGGTAAAACATTCATTATCCAAATTTTCTTCTATTTGCAATATGTAAACTTGCATTGTCATGAAAGCATAATATACCTCTCCATTTAATGGGGTGTCCCATCATCATGTAATAGTTAATCAGCTAGTCTCACAGATCCATTATTACTAAATAGTCTATAGAAATAAAGTCTTAACTCACTATCTAAATATTCATCACTGCTTCTGAAACTGATATAACCACTTTTTAAATTCGTAAAGCATCATCATCAGGGCGTAATGACACTAACAATAGAACAACAGCCACCTAGTCATACTACAGAGGTCAAACCCTGTGACAAGCCATAATCCTTTAGTCATCTTGCCTCTGCTTGTCATGGGATATCAGATTCTGGGTGAGGAGAGCATGTTATACGTGCTGTACACACATGTAGCACTTGAAACCCTGGGATACAGCATGGTGGATGTGAAGCAAGGCCGGTGAATCCAAAAGTAGGTCGACAGCATGCTTCATCTGATGCTGGATGGAGGATCCTTATAGATTAACGGCCAGAATTGGCTAGTTTAGGAAACTATTGCTACTTATCCATAAGGGTGGCATTTATTAATGAAAAAAAATAGCCTTCAAAAAATTACCATAAAGGTTGAAATGTTTCAAATAAGTCTCATCTACACACATTTTTATAGTAGTAAAAGCAGTTTGCAAGGGTAACTTATTATCAATATCAGCCAGACAGTGAGGGAGTTTGTCCCCTTTTAATTAGCACTAGACCAGGGAGATTGTTTTGCTGATGTGGAGCTCCACACCTACCGTCAGCTCCCAGATGCTTTATCACACAGGTCAGATTACCCAAGCTGTGTTAGTCATGTGCTGAGTTGGCGGGGACCTATATCTAACTCAGAACCTTGCGATTTCTGCATGGAGGTTCTACCGACTGAGCTAAACCAGCCCCATCTCATTTTTATGTGACATTAATTTAAAAAAAAAATATTGAACTTGATATTTGAATATTGAAATGAAAGAGGAAAGATTGTAACACTAAGTTTATTATGCACATTCTTCAAATGCTGACAGCATAGATTTCCATGACTCTCTCTCACAACTCATCCCTATCAGTCATCGCTCAGCAAACTATTTTCTATATTATTAAACAACAATTTGGTATAGCAACAAAAAAAAAAGAAAGGAAACTGGACATTCTTTCCAACTTAATTTTGTTTTTTATGAAAGTAAAAGCAAACTTGAAATTTGTCAATTTCTTTGTCATCTTTTTGTATCTTTCAGGTCATTGTCATTGTCATCTTTTTCTATTTTTCATGTCTATTTCATTGTCAGCTTCTTTCAACTTAAGCTCATACTTTCTCTCTTTATCTTTCTCTATTCTTAAACCATTGCTTTTGTGCAGCTTTTAAAAAAAAAAATTTATTTTTCAATTTTTTTTACCACTGTCTTCTCCAATCCACATTTCAGCCTAATTCAATTTTTAGAATATGAGATCGATTCCTATGTTGCTATCACTCAATTACGGAAAGAAAACGTTGAAAATCCTGGCCCAAAACAGAAGCATTCCAAAAAGAATGGAGTATTTGGTATCGCTCCAAAATTCGTTGCAGATTTTTTTCTGCTACTTTAGATATAAACAAAATCTCCCTTTGGTATTCATTTTTACAAATTGCATAAAATATTCATTTTCATAAATTACATAAAATAAAACATAAATTTTGTTAATAATTCTAGTTGAACATGGAAGTAGATAAAACATTTAGTTTCTTTTAGTGTGCATTTTTCAAATTGTTCTCAATATTTGTTTGTTAGTTTACTTTTATTCAAAGTTTGAAAAAAAAACAAAAAAAACTTTTCACAAGTCATAAACCGATTTTTCTTTCCATCGATACATGCATAAACATCATGCAAAATAATTTTATTTGTTCCAATAAAACAAAAACAAAACAAAAATCTTGAAGACAGTATTTTTTTTTATTTGTTTTTTTTATTTATTTATTATTTGTTTTTTTGCTTTCTTTCTCAATAGAACCATGATTAGTATCTCTGTTGTGTATGTCATTGTGTATGCTTGTTGTGTTTTTGTATGTTTTTAATTTAGTCTTTGGTTCTTAGCCAGAAGTTTATTGCTTGTTTTCATCTAAAGTCTGCAACTAAAATGCTTATCAGCTATTCCACTTCCTCTGTGGCTCCATTTAGTTGAACAAAAACCTTATTTCTCTTGGAGAAAAAAAACAAACAAAACATTGGTTACAATCTTTTACTGATTGATTTATTACTCTGCTACCCCTTCTTTCTCTCTTTCATATTTGCTTATATCATTTTAATATAAGAATTTCATCAATATTAACTCTTTATAGATTTTGTTGATTTTTTAAAAAATTTTATTTATTTTATTTTTTAATTTTACCAGTTTTAAGATAATAAATTTGAAACCAATTTGACATACACCCATATAAGGGCAATAAGATTGATTAGATTTAGTTGTAAACAAACTTGTTTAACTCGGTAATCTGGGAAGGGTTATGGGTTTTGTCTGACCCAAACATTTGTTAATTATGTTGCTATATTCAACTCGGGACAATCTTTCCTGTGTCATAACATCATGCTGTTTGTCATTTGTACTTTTGACAGGGTTGTAGTAAATGTATGTATGTATGTATATATATATATATTATAATATATATATAGGTGAATTACCAGGTTAGTTAGTATTAGGATGATTCTAAGTTGGAACTTTTCCCAACAACAGAATATTAGTTGTTTTGGTCCAAGTTGAGAGCTCAGTGTTCAATATTATTGAACAGAGCAATTTAATTGGTATGGAAAAAGGCTTAAAAATTGGCCATTTTGCAGTTATAGATCTATTTTTACCCACAGGTATATACAGATACCTGTGGGTAGAAATAGATCTATAGCCATGAAATGGCTAATTTTTTAAGCCTTTTTCTTTACCATAATATATATATATATATATATATATATATATTCTATTTTATGACTTCCAGTTTTAAGATGTCAAGTTCTAGACAAGGAAATGCAATCAGATTGAGTTCACTAAGTACTTTCATTTCTCCTTGGTTTTATTATCAGATTGATAAGGTAAACAGACCTAATGTTCACATAAGTATAGCATCTTATTTCAAATCTTTCCAGTAAACTTGTGTGCTATAAATATAAGACTAGTGTTTAAAATATTCTGAAGAAAAGGTTTCAACGTTGGGCCCTTCATAACTAGAATATATATCTTCTCTTGAGAACTGAAACTTGTTTATATCCATAGTCAAATACAATGGCTAGAATTATGGAGAGGATGCAAACAGTATTACTAAATAATAAATGTTTAAAATGGTATAGACCATACTACCTATTAGAAATGGACTATTCCAAAGATTTGTCTTAAATAAACCAGGTTTTTGGTAGCAATTTATTTCTTAACTACTTGCCTGGTGAATCTAGTTTATTACTATCTTTCACTTAGCACCTTTATGGTGGCTAAATTTTGACAACTGATAATTTTTACAGATAGTTTTACTAATAAAGAATATGCTAGCTGCATTCTCTGCATAAAGGTAAGACCCCCTCAGCAAAATGAATGTTCTGAGTCCTGCAAGAAATGGATCATGGAGGATGTTTTCATTGGATTAAATGTCTTTCTTGATGTAGATATTCAGAAAGTTACATCTCTGGCACGCGAAAGAAGTTTCTCATCGGCAAATTAAAGGCCCCCTGTTGTTGTTGTGATCAATAGTGAGAAAAGTCAGTAAGTATATGGCCCCACAAAGATACGTTTGAAGAATACATTTGAAATTATCAAATTGTATAAATTCAAAGAGAAAATGCATCAGAGATAAAGACATCAATACTTGCTGTTTTATTTTTGAGCCACAAGCAGAATGGCTAACTTCTTCAATTTTCAGGATTTTTACACCAGAGACATACAAAAAAAAATGTTTGGATCCCAAAATGAGTCCCCCCATTTTGTAGACTAAAATGTTGGATTTGTCTAAGAGTTAACTGAAATGGTGAGTTATTTTGAACATTTTTTTTTTTCTTTCTTAGTTATTGTACCTGAACTATTATTTCTTTAATACATATTTATCTAAATGCTAAAACCCAAAATCTTTTAGTTCATCAATGATTTGTTTTATTATTCAATCATTTCTAGGATTGAATGCATAAATAGATGAACACAGTAAAAAAAATTATTTTTATTAAAGGGCATTTGCAGTTCATTTATTTGAATATTAAAATTCTGTTAAATTTTGTATATTACTTTAAGAATATTTGTAATTTATAGAGTAAGAATGGTGAATATCGTAATTAGTTGGGTACAGCACTTATTTATGTATTATGTGCACTCCTAACTATCAACTAAAGAAATTTTGGATTGAAAAAACATCTTGTGTATAATACGCATTGACTTTTGGGAATTTGTAGCAACTAAATTTAACATTTGTTCAATTTTTTTATTTGGTTTGTATTGAGTAGAAATGAGAATTTGTATAGTTTATATAAATGTTTCAAAACAAAATTTACACAGTATTTAGGACAAGGTCAAGGACATATTCACATGAAATTTCAGTAAAAATACCTTCACAATTGAAGAAGCAAATTATAAACATGTTCCAATGGCTATTTCTCTGTAGCGGTATAAAGCACAAGGATTTGTTACATATTAGTTAGTTTGGACTATAGATACAACTTACTTTTAGTCCCAAAGATGGTGATGCCCATGGCTGGGGTAAAAGAAAAGGTTAATATTCAGTTTTTGTATATAATACGCATCCCTAACTTTTGAATTGAAAAACCTAGCAAAATAGTTACAAATTATACACAAATTATTCTGCTATTGATGATAATATAGAGAATATTGGTAACTTGTTGCTAGGTCTTATTTTACTGATCTTGTTTATATACTTTTTTTCTTTTTTTTTTTTTTTCTTAGCTCTATTATACAGTAATATTATAAACATTGAAGTTTATTAAACTTGTAAATTAATTTTATACCCCCTTCATTGCTCCCAGGTCCACTCTCACCCAGATTAGTACTTATTCGGGTCCCATCTATGGGCTAAATAGATCTGTTTGCTGATTATTTGTATTAGGAATGCTTGATATCATATAACCGTGTGCAAAAAAGTAAAAAAAAACTACACACTAGAATGTAAATATAAACTTACAATATATGCAAATCCCTAACCTCTTGGCATAAAATAACCCTAGACAAGTTGGCATCTTGTTAAAATCAATCAAAATTAATTTTCTCATATTTTCTACTAGTTTATCTAATATGTCTTATGAGATAAGCTATTACGAATTATAATTGAGAAATTTATTCAGAAATTAGTTTGATATTTCAATATTTTAGAAAAATGTGATACACATGTTTGTGTTAGTTTAAAATAATTGTTTTACTGTATGTAATGTAGTTGTAAACTATCAAATTGTTTAATCCTTTTAATATAAATATTTAGAATTATTTTGTATCTGAAAATTACTAACATGGCAATGATGTGGCTCTTTTTAAGACAAATCTGGTATTTTTAACAACCACTGTGAGGAAATGTCTTTTACCATGTAATAACTAATAGATGAGTTGTGTACCATTTTGTATGTATATATATGTATAGTGTTTAAATTTTAAAAACTTGGTGTGGACCTATTTAGTAAAATGGTTAATAAGCCCTAAGAAATAGGATTTGTGTACAAGTTTATAATCTTTTTTTTTTTTTTTTTTTTCCCTACAGCATTTTCCTTGCTATATTGATTGTTTTTTTATATTTGAAGTTGATGGTATCTGCTCATAATTTAATTGCTAGAATATCTTGAATCTTATGGTTTGTAAGATAGATCTGTTTATACTTATTGTTAGTGAATTTTTTTTTTCTTTAGTTATAATATTCAAATGGTTTTTGAACATTTATTATAGTATTTGCAAATGATTAGGAAGTATTGAAATCTCTGAATACAAATAAAGTATATCGTATGTTTTCTGTCCCTTTTGTAAATTTAGTCTAGTTAAACAAACTTTGTTTTGTGGAAAAAGCAAATTTTTTTTTATTTTCATTTTAATTACCTTTATATTTTTTTTGTATAGTTTTAAACCTTGTTGGTTTCCTTGACATGGTTGGTAAGTGTTTGATAGATAAAAAAAGGGGGGGGGGGCAAATCCCATAAACAATTTAAATAAATCATTCCATACAGTGGATTGGCTGTTGCAAACCTGTAATATCCAATCCAATGTAAGGAAAACATAGTCTGTTAGTCCAACTATTATTAAAGTCTTTTTGTTAGTGTTGAACCACATCAAGTCCTGATCCTCTGATTGGGTTGATTTGGCAATGGGAAGTATAATGTTAAAAGACCTAAGATTTAATTACTGATGATCCTAAGTTGGAGCATATATTCAGAAGTAATAAAACCTATGTTTAGTTGTTGTTGTTGTTTTTTTTTTTTTTTTTTTTTTTTTTTTAGATTACTTAGGTTTCTATTATAATATACAGCTATTTTCCTTATTTTCTTGTTAATGCCTTCATCTATTGTTTCCTGTTGATGAATTGAATAGATTATATTTTGCTGATTTTTATATTAAATTTACATGCAACTATTGAAAGAGTAAATGTATATTAACTCTTGATCAAAGAAAAATGCAGATGAGTACCATAAAACATAAGTTTGTTTGTTTGTTGTTTTTTTTTTTTTTGTCTCCCCATCCCCTTTTAAAATTGTACATCTTTCATTAAAGGTAAGTAACAAGCTTAAAATATCAAACTCCTTTTTTTTCCTTCTAACTTCTGATTTTTTATTCTCCCCTGAATTTGCTTCATAACTAAATATTTCACTCATTTCAACACTAAACAATTCTCTTATTGGTATTATTATTATTACAATTACTATACTTGATTATAATATGGGGGGGGGGTAATATTTGTATGAATTTGAGATGAGACTTGAGAATTTGTATTATTTACATTTTTCAGACTGTTGTCCTCATCTTTATTGTTATATACACAATGTTTTGGCCGATGTACTCTCAACCTTCTTCAGGTGTTCCTTGTCTTTGTAGAACCAAACCCTTTACTTTATCCATCAGTATAGATTGCTTCAGGTTCAATCCTGACTACAAGCAAAAATAACCTAGAATACTTAACGCAGTTTAACACAGTTCTACTTGGTCATTGTTAACAGAATGAGAGCAATCTACCTCAATGGATTAAATAAAGGGTTCGATTCGAAGTTCTGTGAAGGCTCTGATTCCGACATGAAAACTCCCAAGTTTGACAGTTTGAAGAATGCTGGAGGATACATCAGCCAAAACATTGTGTATATAACAATAAAGATGAGGACAACAGTCTAAAAATCTAAATAGTATAAGGGGGTGGGGTCAATATTTGTGAGATAGGATCTTGTTGTGTATACTTGTCAATATATTCAGATCTTCACCCTTATCTTCTTTATCTCTTTCTATTTCAATTGATTTTATTGAACAATCACTTAACAGGACAAGGTGGATAATTCACTTTTTATGAATATTATCTTTCTCTTCATAATGATAAAAGTTTTGAGAAATACATTTGTATGATGCACCTGGCCATATGATCAGTGCTGTAATCTGTGATTCTTAAGAGTTTCAAATTTTTCAACATACTCCTTCACCCAGGTGACCCAGCTGATGTTGATCAAATACCAGCTTAGGGCCAGGTAACCATTTTTCCTACACACCCATATTATAATGGCTGACTTTAAGACATTTTATGTGTTCAGCCAGTGAAATCCTCTAATCAAATATATGCCCCAACCTTATTGTCCTTATGGCAACCTGTTTTATCATATGAGTGCTAGAAGGTGGTGGCTGAGGGTCTTCATGTCCTGGGAATGACGTTAAAATCTATCTGATGGTGAGGTTCTAGTTCTGGAGAATCTGGAACACTCCTTCATCACCATTGCTCCTAGGTCCACTTTGACCTGAAGTGGCAGTGCCTGTTAGGGTCCCATCTATGGATTAAATAGAAAAATGTGTTTATAAAAATAATTGAGTATCCATTAAGAATTTATTTATTTCAAAACTTTGTCAGCATTAAATGACCCACTGAGGTTGATATGCCATAATACAAACCAATCTAATCAAATATACTTTAACACTTAAGGTTTTAATCTTTATTTTCAAGAGAATAATCTTAGGGTAAATATTCATATTTCTTGATAATTAATTTTTTTTTTTTTTTAAATCTCTATATTTTTTTATGTACAGTACTTCTAAGTATTTAAACAAATCCAGGCATGTGGTCAGATTTTATTCCTGTTCAAAAACTTCTAAGCCGTAATCCTATATTCTTTATTTACATTACCTTATAGAAAGCACTGCTCATAAATATTTGAAGAAACACAAAATCTGTTTTTATTGCTTAAGTTTGCAGATCCCCCATTTAAGGATCTTGAGCGAGGGGAGATCCAAAGAAGTAAGAGTTCACCTTTTCAATCTCTTTAATTAATCCTGAACAGGATTTTAGGAGGGACATTTTTCCCCCCTCTATTAAACTACTAATTTAATTAAAGAAAAGACATTCCATAAATTTAGTATTCAGAACCACAAAAGATGATTAGACCCAGGCCTTAAGTTGATTGCAATAAAATTTGGTTGTTCTTACGTAATGTTCCTGATAACTCTGAAAACCAGGCAATTAGAAGTAAACTACTGTGTGTACTTGACTTCTTATAAGATGTACTTATATATATATATATGTTCCAGAAAGTCACCCTGTATCTTATGAAGTCAAGGATCAGCTTTGATTTACTGGCTAGGGGAGTTTGTGCTACAGTGGACCTTAAATTAAACTGCAAACATTTCCATAAATATAAACGAGCTCTGAATAATTATCTGAATGCATATGAAACTTTAAAAATGACCTAATAGTGGGCAATGCTATGAATGTCAGGTGAAATCACTTTATCTGACATTCATAGTTAAAACCTGTTTATTCATTTTAACTACTTACCCAAATTTAAGCGCATCTTACAATTTGTGAGATACAGTATATGTTTCTTCAAATACTTATAAGTACTCTCCAAGGTGTCCCATCATGGTATAAGAGTTGGCAAGCTAGTCTCGCCGATCCATTACTACTGAATATCGAGTTTGATCCTCATTTGATGCTCCATACTGGCAACCTTGTGTCACATCCTTCCTGTGGCAAACATGTTGGGTAAATACCTACTTATAAGTCCCCCCCGGGATTAAAGTTATCTCTGCCAAGTAGGATGGAATTTTATAATAAATTACGGTTTTAAAAACAAACAAACTGTTATGGCTATTTTAATTTTTTGCAGTAATAGTGAAGAATGTGTGTTTACAAAAATGAATAACAGTAGTTATCAATTGAAAGTTTAATTGAATAAACCTGTAAAGATGAGGGTGTCGGTTGAATAAATTGCAAAGTATCTTTTAATTACAACTGAATAAAAGGAAGAACTTTGAAGAACTGATCTCTTTCTGAAATTACATTTCATTTTTCTCATTTCCATTCTTTCTTCTTCTTTTTTTTTTTCTATACCATTGTTATTCATACTTCAACTAACTTCACTTTCTTTTCATAACAAAATGTTTTATTAAAATTGTAACTGATTACTCATTTCTTTTTAATAATCTTTCATAATTGCTCAAACTTCTGTGTTCTGTCTTTCAAACCACTTTCAGTGATTTCTTTTCTTTTTGTAAAATTTCTATAATATTCTATATACTTTTGAATTGTAAACATAAATTTGAATATAAGTAGATTATTGGATGAGTAGCAATTAGGAATTATAGAAAGTTTCTATTTTAACCGAGCATTCTTCCTAAAATGGTTTAAATCACCAAGCCATTCATTGGAATCAAAAGGATGTCAATTTATATTCTGAATTTTTCATATTCAAGACTGATTATAAAGAAAGGGATTTTATGTCCTTTTGAAATCTGTTTTCTTACTTTATATTAAAAAGCCACAATAATCCAATAAACTAATCTTCCATTTTGTTCACAGAGGCCATCACAATTATAAACCAATAAAAACCTTAAATTTAAAAGTAAAATTATCACTCGAGGTTATCAATTTTTACTTTGTGAATCATCGTCACATTATGTGTATAATACTTAAATATAAGTTTTTATTTTTAAATCTCTTCCAGATATTTCATTTTTACTCCTAAGAGCAATTGCTGAAAATAGTGAAATTAATTTGTTTAAATGATTATATTCCAAAATTTTTCCAATTATTCATTAGATGTTCATCCAAAAAGTATTAATTAATTTCTAACAATTTTATGAGAATTTAAGATAATCACTCTCTTTACTTGGTGAAGAGAGACATTTTGAAAAAGTTCCCTTACTTTTCAAAATCCAGAGGATTCTTGGCTTAAAATTATTTCACTGCTAATTAATGTATTGTTTCTTTATTTAAAAAACATTTTGAATCCACAAATTGTAGCCATAAATTCAGTTCAGTTCTATTTATTCTGTATTTGGGTTTAGAAAATGATAAATTAAACTTTCATAGTGAGAAATCTAAACTTTTTGCTGATGTAATAACTTAATTTATAAATCTTCAAAGTAAATGACTTTATGGCTAATTTGTATTCATTTAGATGACTAAGAAATATTGGAGGTACATAGTGGTGGTGGTGGTGGTGGTGGTGTAATGGTTATTGTCTTAGGAAATGGACACAACGAGACAAGTCCAAATCCTAGATAAGACTTTGCATTTCAAATAGCACTAATACTGTTGAGAAAGGTATGAATCCAATTATTCTTCCTCCAGCTATGCGTAAATAGTAGGGGAGACTGAGCTCTTTAACCTTTGTTAGGCAATCAGTCTAAGAGAAGGAAAACTCTGAATGCAGGCCTGTTAGACTCGGCTTAAGAAATCGACCCTGTGTCACATCTTGCTCGTGCGCAGGGGTTTGGTGAATATATATACGACTAAGAAGTTAATGTAATAAGAATTATAAAAACATGTTAATAAGAATATGATGAACATGAAATTGATGCTCAATAAAGAGTTAGGGAAATTTATTTTTTCTTAACTCATTTAGAAATGTAGAATATTTACTTTTCCTACAAATGCTTGAATCTTCTCTTCCTTTACTCCCCCCTTCCCCTTACAATACTCTGTATCTTGACTATCTTATTATTTTTCTCTCCATTCTCTGAAGATGAAATATCATTGCTATCCATCTTTCTAGAATTCTACAATGCACTTTTAAATCAGACCATCTTGAATATGGGTGACATTTTGGAATATGGTGAAAAGGGTATATAGCAAGGGGGTGGGGGGTCTCCCTTGGCGTCATGGCTAACGTGCTGAACTGTGACATCATAGTGAGTTCAAATTCCAGTCGTGCTATTATGTTCACTTTCAGACTAATACTCTTGGGAAAGGGATGAACATTGTATCCTTTTCAGCTACAGGTTAAATAGTACCACTACTATTCTTCTACAAGGATAGCTTTGTCATTAAATAACCCACAAAAGTTGATGTTGAATGTAGTGTGGTTAGTGTATTAAATGTATTTATTTAGCCTCTTAGAGAAAATGGACAAGATTTTACAATTGTGTTAAATAACTTGCAAACCCATTAGGTTCCCATTATAATGGTTGTCCATGATGATATTGATGCTTCTATTTAGGAAAAAGTGAAAGATTTTAATCAGCATTTCATGTTCATTCCTGTTGAGAATTTGGATTTTAAAAAAAAAATTACATTCAATACAAACTAACCCAGGATTGTCATACAATTGGAAATTGCTTTATTCACTTAAGAGCATTTTAAGTGTATTGCTCTAATAATAAAAAATCACTATGATGTGTAGTTTTTGTTGAGTTATATATATATGTATATAATAATACTACTAATATTATTATTAGAGGAAAAATAAAGGGTCTGCAATGGTTTCAATCAAATTGAAATGATTTCTTCAGGACCCTACCCTACGTTAACTAAGTCAAAGTAATTCCTTAGTTAAATTAAATATATTTTTCGGATAATAATGGTTGAATGCTACATTATTTTTCTCTCAATCTTTGTGTGCAGCCTATTTAACTAAGGAATTACATTGACTTAGTTAACATAGGGTAGGGTCCTGAAGAAATCATTTCAATTTGATTGAAACTATGATAGACCCTTTATTTTTCCTCTAATAATAATATTAGTAGTATTATTACGGCTCTGTATTTTTAACATATTGACCACTTTTGGATTATTTACTGATGCCACTGCAACGGGAAAGTTAAAGCGGCAATTGGATAATATATATATATATATATATATATATATATATATATATATATATATATATATATATATATATATGTATGTATATATATATATATATAATATATGCAGGTACCACTTCAACATTTCTGTTGGAGTAGTATTGTTTTAGTAATTATCCAAGAGTGCTCAATACTTGCTAAAAAGTAGAGCTATAATATTAATAATGATAATATGAAAATTTATGAGTCCATAATTTTTTCATATTATTATTATTATATAGCAGTTTCGATATGCAGTTTTTGTTGGGTTATATATATATATTATATATATATATATATATATATATATATATATATATATTTTTGTTTATTTATTCCAAACATTTAGGCAACTTTTTTTCTTTTTTTTCCTTTAAACAAAATTCGTTAAACAATAATCCAAATGACTTTGTATTTTTTTTTTTATTTCAATTTATTTGATTTGATAAATTATTTTCATGATTAAAGTTTAAAAAGTTATTAGAAAAATATAAATTAGAATTTAAAAAAATACAATGTCATCTGGATTCTGTCATAACATTTTTTTTAAGTATGTGAGAATTTTAGTTGATAGATATAGAAAAATTAAAGAGTTTATCAAAGCATATAAGAAAAATTACATATTCAAAAATAGACATTTCATATTCCAAATCTGATGAGGGCGGTTGGGGTAAGTAAATGTCATTTTAAAAATATGTAATTTTTTTTTATATATACTTCAATAAACTCAGTTTAATTTTTCTTCATTTATCAACTAATACCTGAAGCATACACAGTTCCTTCATATTTGAGAATTTTAGTTATATATAGTTTTCAAAAAAGAAAAAGAAAAATGATGTTCCAAATTTTCAGCTTTTTGTTTGTTACTTCCAATAATTAACCTTGTTTATTTGTTTGCAGACTGACTGGTGCTGATAGTGGAGGTGCTCTAACCGATGTGCAATCGGGTACCAAAGATAAAACTGTTTCTAGTCCTCCCGTGACCTATGCAGCCAGTGTCCACCGGTCTGAGCAGCAATGTCCAGCTACTGTTGATGCTACTTCTTTACTGCCCGGCACACCCCCAGGTAAGCTTTCGTCCCATCCTCCAAAGCAGCACCAATCCCCCAGCAACCAAGACTGGGAGCCCCAGCCTAGCAACCGATGGCTGGCTGGCTCTGGTGCGCCTTCCAAGAATAGCTATGCTGCAGTCTTGAAGAAGCGAGGTGGGCCGCAATGTCTGGTGACAGACGACACCAATGATGACGTTGGTATTGATGTGTTATTGCGTGAAGCTGCAGGTATGGTATCAGTTCTATTTCTTGGGCCCTTTACATTTAGTTCCCCCCTCCCTCCGTTTATTTTTTTTTTTTTCTTTCATTTTTTTTTTTTCTCTTTCTCTCTCATTCTCTTTAAGTTATTTTTTTTGCTTTTTGTCTTTAAAGACTGTGTGCTCATCATCTAGTTTGCACCACTTCCTTAACATCTTTGTTTTAGTTAGCATTTGCCTTGTACAATTAGACAATGTCAGTGTTCCCTCTAAGCTGTGCAAACTGCACAGCTGTCTACATGAAAAATCATGTTGCAAACATTTTGTGCATTGCACAGATTTTCTTTGAAAGTTTCAAAAAATTAAAACTCAATGCAAAATAACAATTGTCATATTGTTCTTCCTGACCTTTTTGTTTCATAAACTTCAAATCCCATCCCCACAAAAAAAATCAATGATAATCTCTGATAGTGAATATATATATATATATATATATGATGTGAATAGTATCAAGTGTTTCCATGATAGGATTCAACCAAAATTGAGAACTCAAACATACATATAAAAATTTTGCATGTTTACATATAAATAAATAGATAAAAACCTTAATTTATCAGAAATAAATTCATTTTGGCTACCTTTTCCTTTTCAAGTCTGATTTCATAATCTAATAAAAGTTATGGATTATAAATTCGGACTTGAAGAGGCAAAAGTAGCTGAAATAAGTTTCTCTGATAGATTATGGTTCTCATATATATAATTTTTTTTATTTTTATTTTATTTACACACTCCACTTTTCATTTTCTGTCAGGCTTTTTGGTTCCACATAGGCCATGAAAAATTTTTTTTTTAGAGGGAACATTGATCAATGTACGTAACTAGGTGCAGTTTCTTGGCTTTCTGTTATTTGCCTCTGAGTATGCTAGGATTACTCTTACTGTAAAAATTAAGTTCTTTTTAATATAAAGAAAAATATAAACTTCTCTTTTTATCTTATCATTGTGCTTATAGATTTAGTATAATAGGTAGAACTGCTGTAATGCTTTCTAGCTAGCCTGCGTTGTTATTATTATTGTAACTTTGTAAGCGTCTTGTAATTCTTTTGTATATTTGGAAACATTTTTTGTTTATATATATATAGATTGATAAAAATAAGTTTGCTTAGAAAATTTATTGAATATTTAGTTTTAAATTAAGGATAGAATTAAGATTTCTTTTCTTTTGTAACTAAATAAATGATTAAAATGCAAAATTGTTTTTTAAGTTTCATAAATTTCCAAATAAAATCTGTGCTTTTATTAAACTTTTTAAATTAAATTAAATTTTAAAATCTTTTTAGAATTGCAGATTTTTTTGGTAGACTGAATTCAGTAGCATAATTTTTACCATGTGGAGAGGGCTTCAAATGTCAGGCAAAAACTCGTCACCTGACATTCGTGGTTTAAACTTTTTTTTAATGCTTACTGAAATAGGTGTGCTTCTTATAACCCGCTAAATTACGGAATTTGGTTAATTCTTTTAATGGTGTCTAGGATGATATAGTTATTGCAACATTGGGGGAAAATCATGTTTTCCAAGCTTGTTGTCTGTTATCAAGGAAGTGTTGAAAATTTTTTTTTTTTTTTTTTTTTTTTCAACGTCCTATACCACCTCATTCCACCCGGCTGGAAGTCACATTCATTTTCCTAATCTACCCCAAATGATAGCCTTTGTTTAAATGTAATATTAAATATATTTAGAAGTCTTTAATTTAAGAAAAAAAAAAAAACAGGTAACTTTTAATGAAAAGGCCATTTCTATCCATTTTTGATAAATGTTTATAGGAATTGTGCTGTGGTCTTCAAAAATTCTCAACAGGATATTAAGAGTTAAATCAAAAAATCTCTCGATCTCTTGGTTTGGCAATCTTTTAACTGTTAAAAGAATGAAATAATATTCATATATGGGTAGACTGGGGAGGAAAAAAAAAATCCCAAAAGACCTGAGTTTAAATTATGAATGACATTCGAAGCCCTACCCCACATATAGTAAAAATTACACTACTGAATTCATGGTCTACCATTCTTTCTTTTCTTATTCATTCAAACATTTGATTTTATATCATGTAGTTACTAGTTACTATTTTACCACAAGGACACATCAGTGGAGCACTTACTGAGGATTGAACTTTCTATCCAAAGAGTGCAAAAGTTTTTTCTCTCTGAGAGCTGACCTGCTATACAGTTTGTAAGTTAAATCCTTCCCAGGTGACAATTTGGGTGATGATTTTTTTCTTTTGCCTAGAACTGTTGGGATTTATTTTATCTTTGTTAATTGTGATAATTATTCGCTTTATTGTTAATTAAATTTTAAATCATTTAATAAACTAAACGCAGTCATGTATTCTAAATACTAGCAAGAATATGCACCCTCTGGGCATAAGTATTTAAGTTTAAATGTCATGAAATAGATTAGAAAGACTAACAAAATTAAATAAGAACACATAAAATGATTACACTTAATTTAATTATATTTTAATTGGTTTCTATCTAAAGTCATTCATAGGATTGATTTTAATACGCTGGCGAATAAAACAATCATGTTAGAGATCAATAATACCAAGTAATTATTTATCCTCATTATTTTTGCTCAAAAAGCCTGGTGATATTTAATGTGTATATATATTTACTTTGTTGTTAAAAGGGGATAGACACTGTCACTGTTACCAAAAATAAGGAGGAATTTTTTTTTTTTTTTTTGTATAGAAATTGAAAATTTTTAAGATTCAGAATATTTACAAAAGCTTTGTAATGAAAAATGAAAGATTTTTTAGAATTTTTTTTTATTTTTTTTTTTTTTTTTACAATCTTATTCTGTATAAATGTTATGACTCTGCTATTTTTGGTCCAAATTAAATTTCTGGCTGTGTAAGGACTGAAATCTTTAACTAAGTGTCAAAGTATTATACTAATACTCAGTTGCACTTGGCAAAACTACCAAATAATTTCTGTGTAGGAAAGAAGCCAATTTACTGCTATCTTTTCTTTTTCTATAAATGAACTGCATGGTCTTCATTTACTTAATAAAACTACTTGTATTTTTCTTTTGTATCTTAACATAAAAACTGTAAGCATGGATTTCTCTATTTTCTTAAGTACTTTAAATATTTACCTTATTTTAAAAATCTAAATTTAGGAATTTTTCTATGAAAGAATTTCTTTATGATGTTGATTCTATTAAAGACTGATTCTTTTAGTCATAGTTGGTTATTTTGTTTAGTGGCATATCAACCCTTGTGGGCTATTTAATGCCAAATCTTGTTTGTTTGTTTTTTGCAAGCAAAATTGTTTGTTTTTTTATAAACTGGTAGAGATAATTTTTATTAACTAAATGTGTATCAATATATTGCCAGAAATAATTTTTATGTTAGAATTTTCCTTAACTTCATGTGTATTAATAAATTGGTAGAAATAATTTTCCTTAACTTGCAAACAGATCTATTTGATCATAGATGTGACCCTAATAGATATGACCAGTCTGGGTCAGAGTGGACCTGGTAGTAATGGCAATGAAGGGGAACTCCACAATCTCTAGAGCTCTAGAATTGAAACCTTGCCACCTAATGCAGTTTAATATCATACCCAGGACACTAAATTGGTGGAAATAATTTCCATATTAGATTTTTCATTAACTTCATGTGTATCAATAAATTAGAAACAATTTCATATGTATTAATAAACTGATGGTTCACTCTGAGCCACTGCCTTTTAGCATCTATATGATAAAAAGGGTTTGGATGTTTACTATAAGAGCAATTTGAAGAATACAGTTGACCGTCCTTTTAGCCCAAGTAAGGACAGGAGGAGAGTGTTGCATATTATGTGATCACTTAATATCTGATTCATGGACTGCTCAACCACCATGATTCTGTCCTTGGGCATTACGGGTCACTACCTATGGCTGAGAGGTGGCCCTATTGGGTCATCTCACCCTTCTGCAGCATATTCTACAGCCCCAGCTGACAAGACAATTATTTAGTTGTAATTCTATATAATGCTGAATTTGGTTACAAAAACGTCTATAGTATTTTTAATCATAATTTGATAGACAAGACTTTTTCAGGTTAAAAATATATCAAGTGTTACATTGTGATGTGTGGGGGGGGTACTCATTCATTATGAAAATTATAAAACAAAATTAGATTTTTCTTAAAGGCATTTTTTATGGAGATATCTATTTGATAATTATTTTGGTGTTTTGATTTATTTATCAATAAATTACTGATTATTTAATTGTTCAAATAACTGAAAATAATACTAAATTTTCTTTTCCTTTTATGAAATTCATTTTAATTTTTGTTTTCTAACTCTTTTTTTAAACAAGTGCTACTAATGTAAAAAGTTTGAAATTTAGCTTCAAGGTGCATTTGAAACTAAAATAATTTTGATCTTATCAAGAGAATTAGCCTGATTTAAAGTTTTGGTTTCAGTTAGTTTTATATTTTGAATAAACTAAAATTGTTTTGAGACACACTAAACCTCTTTATTTTCAAAAAATATGTAACATAACCAATATATTTCAGTTTACATTGTTCTTGTATTTCCTTCATATTAAAATAAAACATATCTCTTTTTCTTTTCTTTCTCTCTCTTCATCATCATGATCATCCTCCATTTTGTACTTCTTGGCAGTTTGTTCATTGAATTTTTATAATCATTTAACCAATCATTAACTCCTCATTTAAAATTCTGCAGAATATATTTTTATTAATTATTATAGCAGTAAGCTTGCCAAATATATATTATGATTACTGGACTTATTTTTAGCCTCCCCATTATATATATATATATATATATATATATATATATATAATATATAATAATAATGTAAAAGTAGTCTTTGGGTTGGCCTAACGCCGGTATCAGCCAGACTGCAAGAGAGTCTATTCCCACTTCACTAGCATTAGACCAAAGAGATTGTTTTGGCATCTGTTTTTCCGACTGAGTAAAAAAAGAGAAATCTAACATACCATTTACCTTTTAAAAGATTAGTATATTAGTTTCTTTAGTGTGTGTGTGTGTGGGGGGGGGTAATGGCTAACATACTGGATTGTGACATTGTAATAAGTGAGTCCAGTTGCATTATTACAATCACTTTCAGACTAATACCCTTGGGGAAAGATATGAACACTCTTATCCTTCCCAGATATGGGTTAAATAGTATCACTACTGTTCTTCTACAAGAATAGCATTAGCATCAAGTAACCCATGAAACTTGCTATACCATTTAACAAAAGAAACCAAACCATCTTTGGTTTATATTTTACTATACACAGTGACTTATGACCATTGTTATATATTGGTACAGGTTACTGATGTCTGTAATGGATTTGGATACAGCTTGATTGTGAGAATTTTTCTAGAATAACTTTTTAACAGAAAGTGGATTGATATATTTAATTTAATCTTAAACAAAGACTTATTCACCTTCTCTCTCAAAAAAAAAATCCTCAGATTTTTTTTTTCTTTGAACATTTAGCTTTAAAAAGTATTGTGATAACATTAAATTAATTTCATATTAAAAATATAAACTTAAAAAAAAAAAAAAAAAAATTGGTTGATTGCAATTGTTTGCAGAGGTTCATAATTTCATTCCATCTTGTTTATATTCTTTTCATGAATTTCTTAGGAATATGCCTACAGAGTTATGTGCCCTTTGGCTGAATGAAGATTGGTCAGATTATATCTAGCCTTCACCAAATCATACCAATAAAAATCTGTTTTATTGGCTGTATCTACTTTGTAAAAACAGTCTGTCATTTTGGCTGTGTAAATTTATAAAATCAAATACCAATGTCTTTATTTAGAAAATATATATTTTATTCATCAATGTTTGCAAAGACTAAATTTTGATCTTATTCATTTACATCAGTTTTTCAACATTTTTCATCTCGCGGCACAATAAATTGATCTAGGTACACCATCAGTATAAACCTATAATTATTTTATCATTTAAATTTTAAAAGAAAAGGAATAGTGAAAATGTTACAAGTGTAGCATAATTAAAACAAAAAATATTAAAGTATGATCAACCATCCTCAACACTCACGACATACCCACGGAAGCTTCATGGTACACTAGTGTGCCGCAGCACACTGGTTGAAAAACTCTGATTTACATAAAAATAACTTTTAAAAATGGAAGTTTAATGAGGTCATTGTGTGTTAAAATATTATTTATAATAAAAAATATAATTTCAAGCAAGTTAAATATAATTTTATAAATGAATTTTTAAACTTAGAATGTATCTATTCATACAAAACAAAATATTTTTTTAATACTTAGTTTAATTTGTAACAATATTGGAATGTGAGACAACTCTTTTCAATTTTGTGCAGATAGAAATGAGAAATAATGTCCCCCCCTAAATAATTCTGTAAATTAATCTTGTCAATTCTTTAACTTTTAACTTCCTTCAATCTCTTCCAAATGCTCATGGTCCTAAGAAGATGAATCCGGGTTCATTCATATTTTTAATATTTCAATAAGCATTTTAATAACTATCAGAGCTACCCAGCATTGCTTGGCATTTAAAGAAGTTAAAAATAAATCTCTTAGCTATGTTTATATATAGATTAATGAAATTCTTTTTCTATATATTTTATTTACTTTTTATGTTTTATCCTTTATTAATTTGTTTTATTTTTTTAATCATTTCTTTGATATATTCTCATATCATTTTTATTTAGGTTTTCTTATGGAAAATGAGGGGTAAAAAGTTTTTACTTCCTCTTCAGACAAAAATAGGGTGTGGATTTTATTGAATTTTAGTCTTTACTAGTCAGCACCAATTTTCCTTTATAAAAGGATGTGCACTCGGTCGCATGAGCAGAATGTAACACAAGGTCAATTTCTTAAGCAGAGTTTAACAAGTTTGAATTCAGTGTTCCTTCTTTTCAACTGGTTTAAACCTCAATTATTGATAAAAATTGTTTTACATTATTAATACTGTTTCAAATCTTTTTATCTACATTTTTTAGTTTCATTAGTCTTTCTAATTTAATATATTTTATTACATTAAAACTTAAATACTTGCACCTGGAGGGTGCATATATTTGCTAGTTTATATAAAGTAAAAAATGATGACAAAAGTGGATATGAATAACTTGAATTCCTGTCAGCTGAACAATGAAGACTTTAAAAGAAAGTTCAGATTCACACACACACACACACACACTTTACAGTAATAGTATATTCTGTCGGCACCTGTGGCGTACTGGTTTTTGTCATAGGAAGTGCACTCAACTACCCAAGTTCAAATCCTGAACTAGGCTGTTTGTGTTTCACATTGTGCTAATATGCTAGGGAAAGGTATGCATCCAAGTACTCTCCCTCCAGCTGTTGATTAGATTGTAGGGCCTACTGGAGAAAGGAAACTCCAGTTGTAGACCTGGAGACGGATGGACTCTGCCAGATTATTCCTGCCTAAGACACGCTACATGAGTATTACCCCCATGACGAAGACAGGTTACAAGATCAGTAAGAGAATATTATATCCAGATAATTTTGAAAACTAATTGTATTTTTAGTTACATAGAAACAAAAAGATTTTAATGGTAATGATCCCCCACACCTAACATAAGAATTAAGAGGTTCCATAACCTGGTTTAGTTGTGGGGATGCTTTATTTGGTCAAAAATAGGAGCCCAGCCACAACCAAATTTCTCCATTTAGGTGACTCATCTGGTTTGACCATTGTAGTTAATTTTAATCCCCTCTCACCCTGTAAGTCATATGCCCATTTGATGCCGTATTAACACCACCACAGTGTTGAGTTACATGGTACTTGTAGTAATGGAAAGCCTTAGATCTGACTGCAAATGAAGAATACCTGTACAAATTGGGGTCTAGTGGCTTAACATGCTGGACTGCGACATTGTAGTAAGCGAATTCAAACTTCAGTCACACAATTACGTTCACTTTCAGGAAAGATATGGACCCCTTAATTCCCCCAGCTATGGGTTAAATACTACCATTACTGTTCTTCTACAAGGATGACTTTGGCATAAAATAAAATGTGAAGTTTGATATGCCATTAAAAATTATTAAAAAAAAAAAAATAGACAAATAGATGGACAGAAAGATTTAAAAAATAAAACTCACACATACACAACTAATGACAAATCCAGCTCCCAAACACACACACACACACACACATACACATACTCATCCATTTTGACCCATCCTTATCACCCAACGTTCTGACCAAACACCTGCATCTCCACATAAACACTCCCCATCTAGAGAGAAGAAAATCCACTAATCATCCCTCCCAGCCACCCCTGCCCCTACTGACAACCTACTGTTTTTCACCATTCTGAAAATTCTTGCTTCATTGAAGCAAGAACTGGGCTTTTGTCCTGATGATGGTCAAAATGGCCGAAACGTTGCATCGTCGACAATAAACATCCAGTTTCCATAACATCCCGTGTGTTGTCTACTTTTCTCCACATATGCCATTTAAACAAATAAACCAAACCAATCACAAAACCTGGTCTTATTACAGAATGAATAAAAATTCTATTATGTTAAATAGAAGAAATATTACAATGCCATTTGAAGAGAACATGACTTGTGTTACCAATTGACTTTCTCATTATTTAGGCCAGGTTGCTAATATACTGCAAAAGGCTTCACATCTTCAAAATTAACAGATTTTGGACTAAAGATCAATTCTAATACAACACACAGAAAAATATGAGAGAAATCTTATTTCAATTTTTACTTGTTTTCTGTATTTGTTAAATTAATATTTTGTTCAAATTTTGTGATTTTGAAGTTGTATATATTAAAATAATTATAATTTTGTAAGTTAATCTTTTTAATGTTAGGATTTTTTTTTTTTCTCTCAAAAAATCTATCTACATAATTTCAATAAGTACAGATACTACACTCTGATCTTTGGCAGAAGTGTTTATGCCTACATGAATAATCCTGTCATTTCTGATGGGAACAATGCCAGTACAAAATAAAGAAGGAATGTCTTTTGACTATTGAAAACTTTTTTCTATAACACAAAAAAGATTGTCATTAAGATTTTTAAAGACATAATGACCTTTTATAGTTTCTCTTTGGCTAAATTTTCTTTTTGTTTCTTTTTATTTTTTTATTAAGAGCTGTGTGTGTGGTGTGTATATATATATACACACACACACACACACACTAACCCTTGTGCACGAACAGGATGTGACACAAGGTCAATTTCTTAACAGGTTTTAACTCTGTTTTCCTTCTAGACTGGTTACCTAGCTAAGGTTAAAGAGCCCAATCTGCCACACTATTTACCCATAACTGGAGGGAGATTAGTTGAATGCATACCTTTCCAAAGGATATTAGCACTGTTAAATGCAAACAGCCTTGTCCAGGATTTGAACTCTGGTTGATTAGCATTCCCAGTTGATTTTTTTTATTTGAGGTTATTGTTATTTAATCACATTAGTTATATAGAGCTTTGTAAATGGAGTTCAGAACTGTTTGAATAATGCAAATATCCCCAGTGGTTCAAAAGTTATGAGAATTTAAAGCCCCAAAATTGGGGGTACAAAAGTGGACTTGATTTTGTTAAAAAAGAAAAAAATGTCAAATCACAGATCATTTCAATACAAGAAATTTAGTAATTTCTTCACCATTTCTTTATTTTTGGGGTAATTTTGATACAATTTTACATAAGAATGCAAAGTTTTATGTTCTTTCTAATTCCTCACTACAATTTTATGTATCTCCATGCTAGAACCCATTATTTGGGGAATAAGAAGTAGGGATATCAAGATTTAAAAAAATTTTTTTTTTTTTAAGTTTACCACAAGATTATTCAACATTTTCATTTTTATACGGCATATATAAACATATATAGTATTAATTTATATAAATAACATCACTTTGGACTTAAAATACCTTTTTAAATACCTGCTATGTTGTATTACATACAAGAAATAGAATAACTCTTTATATAATTTTATTTAACAAAGCTTGTCCTGCGTGTGCAGCTTTGTTTATATGTGTAATAATACCATTTTAACTCGCTGTAAAAAAATAATTCAATGAATAAAAACACATACAAAATACATATTTAGAAAGATTATTTCATTTTCTTTCCAACCATATAGATATTTAAAAAATTGGAACTGAAATACGATAGTAATTACTTTTTTAAGCCGATAAGGCCAGAATTATGAGAGATTGTTTACCTCTGAAAATCAAGTAAATTTGACGGTTTTCTTTTCAGAATTAAAACTTTGAGCAAAATCCCTGACGGTATACAATCGTTTTTATTTTACACATTATATATGGAAATAATTCTGTCTCATTACTGGTATAGTGCTTTTTTTTTTTTGTTGTTGTTTCTTTTATATTTATTTAAGAAATCGCCTTCAAACTTGCTCTATTGTATTTTCGCTTCCACGGGTCCTAGAAACAAAAAAAAAGTCCCGTTTGAACTTCCAGGTATCTTCTAATTGAGTGTAAAATTTCAAGAATATTGATAAAGATTAGCCACTATGATTTTGAAAAACAAAGTAGCATGTAAAAATTAGTCTAAAAAAAAAAAGAAATGTCATATTTTATGTTTTTGTTTTTTCGAAGCAAAATATAATTTTAACTCGCTGTAAAAAATAATTCAATAGATAAAAACACATAAAAATTACATATTTAGAAAGATTATTTTCTTTTCTTTCCAACCATATAGATATTTTTATGATTGAATCAGAAATACCAGAGGAATTGCGATTTGAAACGAGCTGTTATTGCTAGGTTGATTAATGCATTTTCTACGACTCTAACCACAGGCCTCCTTAAGAGCTGTATATAACATGTCAAACATTCTGAATGATGTTTCACACATCTCTATTATTATTATTAGCAAATATATGCAGCCTCTGAGTGCAAGTATTTAAGTTTTAATGTAATAAAATATATTAAATTAAAAAGGCTAACGAAACTAGAACAATTGAAACCTACTCTTCCATCACTCGGATCTTTCTTTGCTAAATTTTCCTAATTTAACTATTTAGTTAAAATAGGAAGTAAAGAATGAAATTGCAGTTATTTCTTGTTAATGGATTTCTTTTAAGATTTATCCCCTAGATTTTTCCTCATATTCATTAAAATAAAACCAAACAATTAGAAATCAATAATTCTTAGCACATACTTATTAAAATAAATTTTTTTTATATCAATATGTAAATTAGCCTTCCTGTTCACACTGTAAACCACTATTTTGTTGTATATATAAATACAATTGCATGTTATTAATATGTAGATATGGTCAACAGTGGCTTTGGCCTCTGGACCATTGATATAATTAGCGGCGTCGATCCCAGGGGGCCGTCCCCCCAGGCAGCGCCTGCCCCCTTGATTTAAAGGGGTAGGGCTGGGTTCATTGCCCGACGCCTGAGGCGGGAATGCCGACGGGATCGACGCAATTTTTCACCTGCCACCCCATGAGCTTCGGTTTGTGGGTGGTCCCACGTTAATAGGGCCTTGTGCCTGACCCGTACAAGTGGGGTACATGGAAAATATCATGTAGATATGGTCAACATTATTGATAATGTAAAACAATTTTATTAATAATTAAGGTTTAAATAAAAGTAAAATCATGGAAAATGTGATGTAAATAACTAAGGGAATTGTGACTTGAATAGTAATATAGTTTCAGTTACAAACACACAATCTCTATTATGATAAGATAATCTAATGAGAATATTTGATAATCTTGCAAACCATTGATAGTTTAGTGTTAGTTGAGTATTTTCAAAGAATTGGTCTTGTGTTGGATTTAAGCTTAATCCTTTTTTTTCTTTTCTTTTTTTTTTTAAAATCCCCTTGTCCATGAAAATAGTTTGTTAGTATAATACAATGTAAGCCATTATGATTATTGATTACAAGGTTTTTTATGGTTAAGATTATTTACCAGTTTCACTAAACCTGACAAAAAATGGATTAAAGGTTACAATGGGTTTAGTAATTAACATTGAATCATCTCTAAAAAAAAAAAAAAATATCTCAACACAGATATAGTTTTATCTTTTTTCTTTCATGACTAGTGACCCCATGACTAATTCAGGTTACGGAATCAGTAAGAGAATATTATATCCAGACAATATTGAAAACTAATTGTATCTTTAGTTACATAGAAACAAAATGGAGGTGCGTGGTCTAATGGTTAGAGTCGTAGGAAGTAGACACATTGGCTCGACTTGTTCAATTCCTGGACGAAGCTGTTTGCATTTCACATGGCACTAATACCCTTGGGAAAGGTATGAATCCAATTCTCCCTCCAGCTATGGGTAAATAGCAGAGCAGAGTGGGCTCTTTAACCATGGCTAGGTAACCAGTATAGGAGAAGGAAAACTCTGAATTCAAACCTGTTAAACTCCGCTTAAAAAATTGACCTTGTGTTACATCCTGCTCGTTAGTGGGGAGGGGTAAATATATACATAGAAACAAAAGGATTTATATCTTTTATCAGATTTTAATGTTAATGATTTCCTCCCTAACATAATCAAGAATTAATGGGTTCCATAACCTGGGGTGCAGGTGGGGTGTTGTATCAGATTCTGAAATTTTTAGTCATTACTTGTTTTTATAGATAACTTTATTGCAATTTTTCTGTCATTTGAATACTGGGAATTTTTTTTTTTGTATTATTTGGGCTATTGTCCTCATCTTTATTATTTTCTGCACAACTTTTCAGGTGATGTGCACTCCGGCCTTCTTCAGGTGTTTCTTTACGGACTCGGGAAACCCCTCCTCAAATTTTTGGGATTATTCGGACCATTGTCCTCATCTTTATTGTTATCTGCGCAACATTTCGTATGATGTGCCCTCCGGACTTTTTGGGATATTTCTTGTCGAACTTGGGAACTTTCTTGTCATAATCAAGAGCCTTCACGGAACTTCAAACCTAACCCTTTATTCAATCCTTGAGGGTAGACTGTTCTTATTCCATTAACTATGACTGGGTAAAAGTGTTAAGCTGTGTTAATTATTCTCTGTTACTGCCGCCCTTAACCAGGACTGAACCTGCAGCCTAGAGATAACTGTCACTAATTAGTCATAATTTGCAATCAAGTCAAAAACTCATCCGTCTCTTATGCCTATATCCACTACGCCATGTGTTCAATTGGACAATTCAGAGTGAATTTTGAGAACTTATAAACCTAATGTCTTGTTTTACCGAGAATATTTACCTTTTATACTTATGACTTTTTTTTACCTTGACTCTTATTTTCTTCTTCTTTTTTTTTGTCTTTTTTTTTTTTGTCTTTTTTTTTGTTTGTTTGTTTTTTTTTCTTTTCTCAATAGACACTTGTCATCACAAGTTGTTACAAGAATTCTTGACTTGTGACTTAGAGTAACTGTATTCTTTCTCTCAGAATTGGTTAGGCTTTGCTTAGTTTATCAAATTGTTTAGAGGTCTGTAGTGCAATGGTTATCATCATAGGAAATGGACTCTGCGACCCAAGTTCAAATCCTGGATGAGACTGTTTGCATTTCACATAGTGCTAATAACTTTAGGAAATGTATATTTTCCCTCCAGTTATAGGTAAAATAGTATGGCAGACTGGGCTCTTTAACCTTATTATACCAACCAGTCTAAAAGGAAAATATTAAATTCAAACCTGTTTAACCTTGCTTAAGAAACTGACCTTGTGTCACATCCTACTCATGTGGATGGGTTAGTAAATATATATAAAGTAACTATTGTTTCTTTCAAAATTGGTTAAGCTTTGCTTAGTCTATCAAATTTCGTACATTAATTACTGTTGGTAAATGATCACCATCACTTAAGTAGTGAGAATCTGTTAATTCTTAGTTGCTTCCTTATCTTTTGAAATTGAACTAATTGTTGGGTTCCTTTAGGAATTTGATGAGATAGAAAACATTTGTTGTTATTGTTGGTTTTTTTTTTTTTTTTTTTTGTCTTAAATTCTGATCTACTTTCTCCAGTTATTATTAATGGGATCCGAGGTGATTTTTTTGGCTTGTTTATTGAACTGCAGAAAGCAGTTTATTTTATTTATTTATTTTTTTAAGGTGAACAGATAATTTTCAGCAAATAAGTACAAAGTTCTCTTGTCTTGTGTTTTTAAGTATAAGTTTTGTAGCAATTTGAAAATCTTTTATTTTTGTTGATCCATTTTTTTTCTAAATTTGATAGGCTGATTTAGACTTATTTAAGGTTTTTATATATATATATTGTAAACACGGTATGTTTGGAATGGCTTTTTTGCCGACAATTTTTGGGAGAATATGTGCTTAATTGGAGTCGTACCTAATTTTGAAAATTAATTAATTAATAATGAATTAGGCGGGAATGCCTATTTAAATGTATGGCTATTAGGCCTCATCAGCAGAGCTATAGATAGGAAGGCCGCCCTGTGCGTGATTTGAAACCGGACTGCCAAGCTGACAGGCCGATATCACAACCTCTACACCAAACGGACTTCCTAGATTTTACAATAATTAATTAATTAATTTTCAAAATTAGGTACGACTCCAATTAAGCACATATATATATATATATATATATATATATATATATATATATATATATTAATGCTATTTACTTCATTTGGTTTCTGTTACTCTTTATTGCTCAAACAAAAAATGACAAATTTTTCTGCTGAATACTTTAACAGCGTAATACTATTTATTTATATTTATATATATATATATATATATATATATATATATATATATATATATAATTTTTGAGTGATTAATTTCAATCTTTGCTTAAAAATGATTTGTACTGTTCCATTTTTCCGGGGTTTCCTTAAAGATTATTTTGAAAGAAAAGTAATTTTTTTTAATTTAATTTTATTTTTATTAACGATTATCAAAAGAGAATTTTATATACTGTATTTCCTGGTATTGTGAATGTTCCAGTCCTAAGGATTCGACCCAGTTTGGACTTGGAAATTTTTTTCTTCAAATAGATATAAAATTTAAAAAAGAAAAAAAAAAGAGGCAAGTGACCTTAGAGCCATGAAACATATATACTATTCTACATATTTAAAAGAAAAAAAGAATTCCTTACTGGTTTTGCCAAGAACTTTTCTGCACCCCTTTATAAGATAGGAAGTTGGTATTAGAATTCCTATAGTAATGATAATGGAAACCAGCATTGATCCATTATCAGTCAATCATTATTTATATTTCAATTAGCAACAAAAAACGCCTTCTGGGTGATGTAAAAATTAATTTTTGAAAGATATTGCCGGGTGGGAGGTAAAAATTCAATGTCATAGGGTTTGTATCATAACTAAGCAAAACCCTCAAATTTATTTAAGGAGTAAAAAGAAAACAATTTGAAATGGAAACTTAGTTCTGTCCCCCTCAAATAAAATGTTGCATATTAATCAAATGATTATTTTGAATATTTTGAATATAAATTTTACTCAAAATTGTAGGTATTAATTTATTTGTAAACTTTTAGTTAATTTCTTGTTACCGAAAAAAAAAAAAAAGGGCGATAGTTAAAAAAAAAAAAAAAAGAAAAAAAAAAAAAAAAAGCAATTAAAAAAAAATTGCTTACTCAAAATTTGAGTTTATATAACACAATTTTTTAATTTTATTCTATGTATTAACAATTTTGACTATAAATTAAATACTCATTAAGAGACTTACGCAATCATTGAGAATATTGTGACATAAGCTGTAATGTAGTTTTGGTTACAGACAAATATATCCAATCTCTATTATTAATAGAGATATGTAATATAAATCTACAGGGAGAAGTATACATGGTGTAATGGCTAACATGCTGCCCTGCGACATCGTAGGAAGTTCAAACTCCAAGTTTTGCTATTACATTCACTTTTGGACTAATGCCCTTGGGAAAAGTACAAAAACCCTTATCACCCCCAGCTATGGGCTGAATAGTATTGCTACTGTTTTTCTACAAGGATGGCTTTGGCATTAAATAACCCATGAAGGTTTATATGCCATTAGCCAAAGAAACTACACATAAATCCACAAGGTGAGGGGACAGATTTGTTCAGGTTAAAATTCAAAACTTTACAACTGAAGATAGATCTAGATATCTTATTTTCTTGTAGAGAAATCTTTACAGTTTTTTTCTTTTTTTTTTTTTTTTTTTCTTTTTGAGGGGGCTGTTTGTTATTTCATCATCAATTAGGGAAAGAAATTGTACCTCATTTCCAACTTAACAAAACAATTATCATTTTGTGACCCCCCCCCCCCATATATAATGCTCACATTGTTTTCACTGAAATAACTATTTCTTTCAGACCAATGTTGTCATTCTATAGACTTAGATAAAAGCACACATTGCTCTCTTGTAATATAATATTTCTTTTTTTAAATTACTGAAAGCTTTAAGTCAATAAGCATAATTTTTGATGTGATATATTCATATATGAGGAGTAAAGGATTAAGTAAATCCAACAAAATGTGGTTGAAATTAGAGGAAAAAGTGGATATAACAACACAGCAAACTAAATTAAATTGATATTTCACCTTGGTAATTGGTGAGGCTTCCTCAAAATTTATTGTAAGACAAATTCTTTTACAGTCGCACCAAAAAATTTTCCTTTTCAGTATAAAAGCAGACTGTAAAAGCATTTGTCTCACAATAAATTCTGAGGAGGCCTCACTAAAAACCAAGGCGAAATATCAATTGAATTTAGTTGCTGTGTTGTTATATCAACTTTTTTTCCTGTATTTTCAACCACATATTCATATATATTTAATTTATTATGTTGCTTTGTTTTAAGGCTCAAATTTTGCTATTTATCAATCTTAGCACAAGACCACAAATTTTGTGCATCTAGTGAGGATTGAACTCCCCACAATATCCCTGAAGATGAACTTGTTAACCATCATTCTAGTGTAAAGTGCCTAATGAAATAAATATTTTCTAAATTTAGTCAGTGCTACTTTGGTATTTGATCTATGTACCAATGTGATATACAAAAGTAAAATTTTATTTTATTTTTATACATATATTTTTAAAAACTTACAATTATACAAATTTGAAAATAATTAAATTTAAAAGCAAATTAAATATAAAAAATTGATATTAAAAAATTATATCATTTATTATGAAAATAAATTAAAATGAAGCAAATTAAGGTTAGGTAAGATTGCATACCAAATCAATTTTATCACACAGATCACGTACCAAAATAGCACTGTTTAGGTTTTGTAAAATTATCAATGATTTTTTATTTAAATTTTTTTTAATTTTTTTAAAGATCCTTTCCTCCCACCTTTTTTTTTTTTAACTGAATCCATTTGTTTAAAAACTGCTTTCCACCATTCATCTCAATATAGTCAAATTGTATTTATAGAATATTTTATAATTATTGCAAATAAATAAACAAGGGTAAGTACGTTATAATTGACATTTTAATAGCCGTTTCGGATCAAGTCCCCAATAGGCACCCCAGCTGGGAGCATTTTTTTAAACGAATGGAATTTTGCTTTTCGCTGCTAACTTCCAGTTGTTAGTAAACAAAATCAACAGATGATTTTTTGACATTAGAATTTCATACAAACCAAAGACACGTTTTTATACTAAAATAGATTTTTAATTTAATAAAAGAAAATTAGTTATTTCATGTTGTTCGCATATGTGAAAAAATTAATTTTGCACTAAAGATAAACTAATATTGTTATTTTTTTTTTCTTTTTAAATTATAAAACTTTCAACGAAAAACACATTTTTATTACTAACAACCAGAAGTTAGCGGTGAAAAGCAAAATTCCATTCGTTTGAAAAATTTTCGCAGCTAGGGTGCCTATTGGTGACTTGATTTGCTGTTTCCATTGAAGTTATCATCACAAATGCTGACCCCACACTATTATTAAGTTGAAAATTGTATTGGAATTTGCTTTAGTTTTTAAATTAGCACGCTAGTCTTAAAATGCTCCTACAAAAACTTGCCATTTTTTGCTATGTACATAAAATTGGATTCTAGTTACATTTTCTGACACCAGAGTAATCTTGGTTGAAATTTGATAAGTGATATATGCTCTTTTTTATTTTCATTATTTTTTAAATTATTATTGAATGCATTTCTGTTTGTTGTTGTATATATATTTGTAAGGCCTCTGCTGACATAACTGCTGTTACGCATTGTATTTCAGACTCTCAGCCATACCAAGAACCCGAACAAGGAGCTGAAGGAGGTGACTGCCTCTCCCAATATGTGGACACACTGCGCCTACATGATGAGACAGAGTTCCCTCCTGTGAGCAACTGAAGTTGGGCACCCCTGGCACCGGTAGTGAGGGAAGGGTTGGGTTGTGGGGGTGGGGGATAAAATGGGGCAGAGGAGGAAGATCCATCATCCTTGAACCAATGTTACTATAATGGTTATATATTATAATCGTGGGTTGCAACTGTTGGCTGTAAAGAGTTGTTCCCCTTGTTCTGACCAGAGTCCCTGTATTTGATTGGTCTACATTTATGAGGAGGATACACACACACATATACTCACACAAAATAAACAAAAAATGATTCAGACAGCAAAACAAATACTTTTTTTTTAAGGAGACCTAAAAAAAAAAAAAAAATGACACTGTTGGAAAAAATGGAGAGGAAAGAATGATAATATTTAAAAAGAAAGAGCTTTTTTTTTTTTTTTTTTTTTTTTTTAAATTTTTTATAAATTTATTATTATTTAAAGTGAAAATTGATTTTATTTTTTAAAGAATTCTTGTTATTTGTGTGTGCGTGTGTAGGGGGGTGTTTGGTGAGATGAAGATGGGAAGAATTATTTTATTTATTTTTTTCTGATAGATATAAACATTTTAATAATCATTGTTTACAGTGGATGGGGGGAGAAACTAGTTAACTGACTGCTCACCAAATTAATTCCACCATACCATTTCCTGATAAGGACTGAAGATTCAATTTAAAATAAATGCACATTCTTGATAGTCCAAAATAATTTAGTTCAAGCAAATTCTTGTGTGTTCATATTCTTTAAGATCATTCAGTGAATCTTTTTAAATTCATTTTAGATTAATATCAGATTAATATCAAGATGAAATAATAAAAATTTGCCTAATCATAACATAAATGATATATGTAATAATAAGTAAAATGTTCCCTTGGAAATGTCGCCAAAAGGTCTGGATAAGAATCTGGGTGAATTGGAGATAAGAGGAAGAATCAAGACCATCCAAACTACAGCATTGTTAAAATGGCTTAGAGTCCTGGAAATCTGAGGAGACTTGCTGTCACTCAGCCTCCAGCAAACCACCGTCTACGGCATAATGAATAATCTCCCATTATCTAATGGATAATGATGATGATAATAAGTTAGAAATAGGCTAATGTATTGCTATTCCAAATAGTAAAAGTTTTTAACTATTCATGCTGAAGATTGATTTTTTTTGTTATAGTTATTGTTTTGAAACAAATCTGTTCTTTATCAGGCAATGTCATTTATGGATGTGTGTGTGTGTGTGTGTAGGGGATGCGTGTGTATAACTCGGAAAAGCTCTATATACCACAGCACCAGAAAAAAAAATTTTGTGAATTTAAACATCTGTCATGGCCGGCTGCTTTGTGGATAATGAAGACTTATCGGGGTGTGTGACGGAAGAAGAAAACAAATGTTATCTGCTGTTATAATTCTGGTTCAAATGCTGTGTGAAAAATGATTAACAGACTCTCTCTATCTCTCTCTCTCTCTCTTGTTTACTTACATGAAAAAACAAAAAAAACAAAAATGTACACACAATCTTTTTTTTTTTTTTTTTTTTTTTTAGTTACTTTAAAAGCTCTTTTCTTGTACTACTTAATAGTTTCATATAACACTGTCAACAATTTATATCCTTCCTTTCTATTCCTTTCTTTCATCCATTCCTTTCTTTTTTCCCTTCCATTCATCCCTTTATTTTTTCCCCATATCTGTTCCTTTCTTTCTAATCCAAAATCAAGCTTTCTTACCCCCCCCCCTTTTTTAAATTCTTTTAAACCACAGCCAGTGATATTTTTCTTTAAGTTAATTAAGAACAGACATTTAAACTTTGAACAAGATATATATATATATATATATATATATATATATATTATCTTGTTTAAATGTCTGTCAACTTTTTCTTCATATAATGCCCCTATCCCAGGAGACGTTTACTTTAACACTATTGCAATCATGAGGTATAAATATTACTTAGACAACTTTCACACTTGACCTTTCCAAGTAATCAGCGTATTGTCCATATAAAAATTTACAGAACTTCATGTGTGAAAAGAATCTACAACTGTTAGTGCAATCATTTAAAGTCGAATCATTTCTGTAAATATTGCAAGTGATGATTGACTTAAAATCTTTCATTATTCCTATCATATTGCAGTCTGTACTTCCTCTCTCCTCAAAGTTGTATAAATATCTACTATCACTGGGCTCAAACCATTTGTTTCGGCCTTGGGGGAAAAAAATTGTGTGTGTGGAGAAAATTGAGCCAAAATGGCATAAATATATAAGATCAAGTGTAGTATCTGTTCTGGCAGAGACGCTTACATCTACATACTATTTCACCCCCTACTCCAGTTGCCATGCTCTTTCAGGATTAATCTTTCATTTGTTGATTTAAAAAAAAAAAAACAGAAAAAAAATAATAATGAATTAGCCTGCCTCAAACCCTTCATTTACATACCAACATAAGGATCCTTTCCCTCTTCCTGGTCCGAATTGAAAGACCTGAGTCTTTCTTTTTTACTTGCATAAACATTTTCTTTATCTCCTAGGAAAATGGAGGTATGTTTAAGTATTTTTTTTTTTTTTCTACTGATATTTTATTTTGGTCTTGTGTTGATCCTTAGCTTAAAAATTTATCTCTTTCCTTTTTCGCTACTGCTGTCTTTTATTTAATTATTTTCCTCTTCTTTTTTTTTTTTTAATAGTAAACTTTACAAATCTTTCTTTTTCACTTGACTTATTCCATGTCTTTTCCAGTTATTTTTGCACTAGATTTCCAACACTTTGCTCATCTCTCTTTGACAAATGCAAAAAAAAGAATAGCCAAGATGATCTTCAAATATGACAAGGTGCAATCATTATTACTTACTGATGTACTCGGACTAGTGTCCTCACCTTGGGTGATATGTTAACACCGTTTTGGCCGTTGTACTCTCTGACCTTCATCGATGTTTGTCATAGACAGTAACCTTTTAAGAAATCTCAAACCAAACCATTACAGTCTAGTCATGCTGAAAGCACCGGTTCCCACTTGATCACTGAAACTGAGCAGTGATGAGCCTGTTCAATACGGCAGGACTTTGTTTATCAAAAATGACTTGAGTTTGCATTAAATGACCCGAAAAGGGTTGATATGCCATAAAACAACCAACCACAAAAACTGCTGCAGTTTTTATCTTTAAAAAAAAAAAAAAAAAAATGAAATCATTTTGGAGTGACTTGTTCACACATTTATCTTACAACAGGAACCATAAAAAACTGCTATTATGGTCAAGTCATGCTGAAGGTGCCGGTTCCTGCTAGATCACCAAAGTTAAGCAGTGATGTGCCTGTTCAATACTTAATTGGGTGACCACTTAAACAACAGCAGGTACTGTAAGCAACCCGAGTCCTTTGTTTATCAAAATGACCAGAAAGGGATGATATAAAACCCTAAAACAACCAAACAACATCAAACCAAACTTTTTATTCAATGTACAGGGGTTAGATAGTCAAAGTTCCAGTTGCAAAATCAGTCACCATGAGGTGCTAACCGCGAAAAGTAGTAGTGGCCTAGATTTACCAGGCAAGAAGTTTAGAATAAACTGCTACCAAAAACAAACTGGTCTATTAAGACAGAAATCTTTTGGAATAGTCCATTTCTAATGGGTAGTGAGGTCTGTACCATTCTCTAAATAGACACTTTAACATTCATTATTTGACCATCCCTGCCACATACACTACGTGTGTGTCGATAACCAATAAATACCAAGAACTGCATGAAGCACAGATTGAATTAGAACTATCTAACCCTGTAGATTGAATAAAGATTTTGGGTTGAGGTTCCTGAAAGGGTAGTGATTATTACAGACACCTGAAGAAGAGACTGAAGAGTACAATTGCCGAAACATCAATATAATAATAACCAAGATGAAGATATACTAGTCTGATTACATCAGTGAATAATAATCCTCCAAGATTCAAACAAATGATACAATCAATTCACAATTCATTAAAGGAAATCTATTTTATACAAAACGATTAAGGTAAATAGAAAATGAAATGTACAATAGAAATATTAACTACTACCTCTCTCATGATAATTGTTACATTTACTATATGGAAAAACAAAAACATATATATATATATATAATATATATATATATATATATATATATATACACACACACACACACACACACACACACAGTGTTCGGAGGTTGCAGCATCACATACTTGTATATGCAGATATACACACACGCACACCAGGATACGTACAAATACATGCCTAAAGCTTAAAAAGCATTTCTAACATCTGAAATACCTAATATAATTTTAAAACAAAATTCAAACCATTTTGTGGACCTTATTTTTCATTATAAAATATTTTTCTCTCGTTAGACATACAACATTCTTTTTTTATATAATACACACACACACACACACATATATATATATATATATATATATATATATATATATATATACTCACACAAACACAGTGATGCTGATAGCTTTTTAATTTAGTGTGTCCAGGGACGAAAATATTTGATTTGAATGAGCCCCCAGAAAATTTGATAGGTCCTAACTAAAGTTTCTTAATAAATTGTAGAGATTTTATTTATGAACTGGTAAGAGGGAATGGGAAAATTTTCTTTGAAACAACTAAAACCATACATCCCCTACCTTGTGCCTCATCCTGTGTAATTCATTTGAAAGAAACTATTGAAATGTATTTACAGTTAGCTTGAAATGGTGAGGGAAGAAAAATAAAAATACTGAAAATATTTTTGTGTGTCAGGGACACTGGATGGTACCTACCAACATCTGTGTGTGTGTATATATAGTGATGCTGATAGCTTTTTGATTTAATGTGTCCTGGGATGTACATATTTGCTTTGAATGAGTCCCCGGGAAATTTATGGGTCCCAACTAAAGTTTCTGAATAAATTGTAGCGTTTTTATTTATGATCTGGGGAAACAACTAAAGCCAACCCCTACCTTTGTAAACTATCCTGTGTATTTCATTTCTAAGAAACTATTGGAATGTATTTACAGTTTGAAATGGTGAGGGAAGAAAAAAGAAAAACACTGGGATGCATGGATATGATTTTACTGCATCCTTTTAGATTTGTATGCATCAAGGACGCATGACGCGTACCTATCAGCATCTCTGTGTATTTAAATGCAACAATGAGACAGAGATAGTAATATTTTTTCTTTAATATAAACTTAGCTGACAACTTTTATATAAATATAAAACATTGTACAAACTTGTGTATTTTATTGTAAATATCATCCTTTCCTGACTGTGATTTTTGGCCTTAAAGGTGCCATCTTAAGAATTCTTCTTCCCTTGGATCAATTGTGAGTTGAATGTATGAATTTCCCCCCCCCCCCCTTGTTATTTTGTTTGAAAATGGTCATCACTGCTCAGGGTTGCTTCTAGCATTTAGAATGGGTAAATCTGTACAGAGACTGACCAGTGTTAATTTATTTAAAAAGTAGGGTCACAAATATGACATCTCTCGGCTGTAACAGAACTGATGTAACTATACTTTTGTCTTTTTTATAGAATTTAAAATGAAAATAGAAAAAATATATATAAGAAACAGTTGATTTGCTGAGATTATCAAGATTTTTTGGGGGGGCCAGTTTAGCTCAGTCGGTAGAGCACCCGCCTTGGAATTGCAAGGTTCTGAGTTTGATACCGGTCCCTGCCAATTCGGCATATGAGTAGCACAGATTGGGTAATCTGATCTATGCAGTAAAGTGGGTAGGTGTGGCGCTCTACCTCAGCTAAAAAAATTCCCTGGTCTAGTGCTAGCAAAAAAGGAGATATACTCCCTCGCTGTCCGGCTGATACTGACAATAGGCCACTCCGCCAACAACAACTTTTTCATCAAGATTTGTAATATTTTATTATTGCAACATACCACTTTCTCATAACTGCTTATAATTTAAAACTGTCTGATCCTAAAAATGGGATATTCATTTGTTTGGAAATCAATGAATCAAATAGGCAGCTAAATTTGAAAAAAAAAAAAAAAATTAAAAAAAGATTCACACTGATATTAGCCATAATCTAACCTGGTCTTACTTCTACTCTCTCCATCCCATAATAGTTGTTACATTTAATGTTTCAAATATGTTGTGTCATAACACATGTTGACACACGTAGAAAAGTAAGATGTAGTCTATTCCAGGAGAAGAATATGGTACATGGTTGAATACACCGACTAATGCAATAAACAGTTAATCATCAAGTTGCTCCCTCAGTATTGAGGGGTCACTATTTAAATAGTCTTAGACTATCCTATCTTGTGGGGGTGCTCCAGCTATTCAACAACAAACAAACAAATAAATTATATATAATTTCTGCAATTGTCTTCAATTAGTCAATTTCTTGATTATTTCATTACAATTAACCCTGATGACCCTTTTTTGGTGAAACTTAATTAGGTTATATATATATATATATATATATATATATATATATATATATATGCCTTTCTACTTGCACAAATGTAATAGCTATTATGGGACAAATGAAATGTATATCATTTTTATTTTGTTAAGGATTTAACATGATAAATCTTTTCTTTTGTTTTTTTTTGTTTTTTTTTCCTCATTTCTATTTTGATTTAAATTTATTGACAATTAATTGTAAAATTAAATTCAAGAGACTTATTCCCTGGCCAGATTTGTTAATCGTAATTTATATATATGTATATATAAATAAATAAAACCACATTGAAAATGATAGACTGTGTTTAGTTATGTTATTCTAGGTTTCTAAGAATTTCTTTTTTTTTTTTTTTCACCTCTGCTTTAATCTTATCTGCTTTAATCTTGACAGATTAACATTTCCTAAATTCCACAATCTTCTAAAAATCATGAAACAATTAATTTTGACATTTTTTTTCTTTCTTCATTAATTTTTAGCTGCTTTATATTGAATCACACCAAGAACAAAATAAGGGATGAGTTTAAAGGTTTGAATTTTTTTTTTTTTTTTTTTTTTTTTTTTTTTGCTTCTGCAAAAAAACAAACAAAAAAAAACAATGTCTCTTTGTAATCAGTTGGTAATACAACTGGTGCATTTAACCTGGCTTACTCAGGCGCTCGTGGTATAATGGTTATCGTAAGGAAGTGGACATGGTGACCCAAGTTCAAATTCTGGACAAGGCTGTTTGTATTTCAAATAAAGGTATGAATCCAACTATTCTCTCTCCACCTATGAGTAAATAGTAGGGAAGACTCGGCTCTTGAACCTTTGTATGGTAACCAGTCTACGAGAAGGGAAACTCTGAATTCAAACCTGTTCAATTTCACTTAAAAATTGACATTGTGTCACATCCTGCTTGTGTGGAGTGGTTGGCTAAATACATACCCAAAACAAGAGGATGGATGTGAGTTCAAATCTCATTGAGAGCCAATATTTTTATTATTATTAATCTGTGCTGTTCCTTGTGAGAAAAAGCTTCGAAAAACTAAAGGGTGAAAAGAAAATATTTGTTTTGTTTTTTTGTTATTAAATTTTACAGATTAATATTCTTCCCTCCTTTTAACCTCCCCTATTTCTTTTGACAATCCTCTGAATACCGGTATTTCTTTTTTTTTTTTTTTTTAATTATCAAATTATATTATGCACTTGTTTTGGCTACTTGAAAATTTAATTTTTTTTTTGTTATATATATATATATACATACACACACACAGTGATGCTGATAGCTTTTTGATTTAGTGCGTCCTGAGACACACATATTTGCTTTGAATGAGTCCCATGGAAAATTTTTGAGTTCCAACTAAAGCCAACTCCTACGTTGTAACCTATCCTGTGTAATTCGTTTCTAAGAAACTATTGAAATGTTTTTACAGTTAGCTTGAAATGGTGGGAGGAGAAAAAAGAAAAATATCGGGATGCATGGATACGATTTTACTGTGTCCTTTTAGATTTTTGTGCGTCAGGGACGCAGGACGCGTAACTATCAGCATCTCTGTATGTGTGTGTGTATATATATATATATATATATATATATATACACCCTTTGCTGCCACAACCTAAGAGTTACAAGTTGTTCTTATAAATCTAGCCATGATGATGTATGTCATCATGTGACCTGCCAGACAGATGGGGCAAAGTGAGACAGGGATGAAGAATGACTGTGATAAGTCTCCATTTTAATCATGTGACAAATATAAATATACAAAAAAATTTTTATTTCTAATAGTGTTTATAAAATAATTCTATATTCATATTTATCAACCACCTTAGTTGAGAAAGAATGTATCACTGTATTAAAAAAAAATGACAGCAATTCATTGGCTGTCTTTCTTTCTATTTTCTTTTTTTCTTTCTTTTTTTCTTTTCTTTTTTTTCTTTCTTTACTGGTCACTCAATTTCCAACCCCAATTTTAACTTTATTATTTTGCATCTTAAATCTAAGAGTGGGTGTGTGAATATGTTAATCACCCCCCCTTTTTTTCTTTCTTTTTTTCTTTTTTTCTTTACACTTATGACCCTAAAAATGTGGGTTGGGAGGAAATGTTAAAAAATTTAAACCCCCCCCCCAATCATTTTTAACTCTAACCCTGAAATAGAGGGATGAGGAGTAAATGCTAAAATTATTACCTTTTTCTTTTCTTTTTTTCAACCCTTAGAACTCTGAGTTACTGGCTTGAGAAAATTGCTGAAAATATAAAATACTGTAATCTGTTAGCTAACAATTTTACAAACTGTTAAATAACAGGTTACAACATTTTATAGACAATTTAGAATATAATAAATATATAAAATAGCAACATTTTATTGGCAATAGCAATGTAGAAGCAGTGATGCTGATAGCTTTTTGATTTAGTGCGTCCTGGGACACACATTTGCTTTGAATGAGTCCCCAGGAAAATTTATAGGTCCCAACTAAAGCCAACTCCTACGTTGTAACCTATCCTGTGTAATTCATTTCTAAGAAACTATTGAAATGTATTTACAGTTAGCTTGAAATGTTGACGGAAGAAAAAAGAAAATCACTGGGACACATGGATATGATTTTACTGTGTCCTTTTAGATTTTGGGGCATGAGGTACACAGGGCGCATACCTATCAGCATCTCTGTTAGAAGTAAAGGAATCTATGGCCAAAATTTCAGCTCCCCAGTTTGTTTTGTTTAACTCTTGGTTTGTTTGATTTTCCAGCATGGACCACCCTTGTTGGGTTACCAAAGATCTATTCTATTCATAGTTGATGTATATTCAATTTTGTTTTAAACTTATTTTCTCAATTTAATCCATAGATGGGACCCTAACAAGTACTACTACTCTGGGTCAGAGTCGACCTGGGAGTAATGGTGATGAAGAACCCTAGAAGAGTGGGTTTGAGGGTATTCATAAAATCCTTTTATTACTGATTCTGATTCCTTCTTTCAATGACCGTCATTTCTCTACCATGTTAGGTTTACTTATTGGAATGTGATAAAAATTATAATGGGGAACTTTATTTTATTCAGTTATTTTATTATATAGCACAACGCAACAAGTGAACATTTCCTCTGGTGCATAAATCTTAATTTTCTCTCTGCTTCCCCCACCTACTTTGTGAATTTAAAAAAATTCACCCTCCCCTCTGCAACACTTTTATTGTTGTTTTTTTTCTTTTTTCTTTCTTTTCTTTCTTTTCTTTTCTTTTTTTTTTTCTTTCTTTTCTTTTTCTTTTCTTTTTTCTTTTCTTTTCTTTTTTTTTTCTTTCTTTTCTTTTTCTTTCTTTTCTTTCTTTTCTTTTTCTTTTTTCTTTCTTTTCTTTTCTTTTTTCTTTTTTTTTCTTTCTTTTCTTTTCTTTTTTTTCTTTTCTTTTCTTTTTTTCTTTTCTTTCTTTTCTTTCTTTCTTTTCTTTTCTTTCTTTATTTTCTTTTCTTTCTTCTTTATCTACTTATCACAAACCCACATCTATTTACTTCACTAGATTGTTCAATTAAAACAGATTATTATTATTATTATTTATTTAAAAAAATCATTAAAAAAAAATCTGTAATTTACTCCCATCTTTTTTCTCCCTGCCCCCCCCCTACCCTTACTATTTACTGGTTTTGTGGTGGACAATGCTTATTCACCTCCTCTTCCACCACCACCACCATTGACTCTTTTTATTAAAAGAAACAAAAATGAATATATATATAAAAAAAAAAAAGAAAAAAGAGAGAGCTGATTTGTTGTAAATATTGATGACTATTTTGAATTTTAAATCCTCTAATAAATGTTGTATATAAAAAGTCTTCACTGTTCTGAATCTTCCGTACTGCAGTCCATTGTCCTGCATGCAAGAGTGCAGAAGAGAAAGTTTCTGAATTAAAGTTTAACAAAAAAAAAAAAAATTCTCATGTCTTGTCTTTACTTTATCTATTGTCAATTCATGTACTTAGGTAGTAATATCTCATCAACAGAAAGCAATGTTAATGCACTGTAACGTGAAAGACAGACAGGAATGTAGAATTATGTGTAAATTAGCATGGAAATTTTTTAGAATGAGTCAGCACAACGCAACAAGTTCAAATCCTGGATGAAGCTACAGTACACATAGCAGTAATACCCTTGGGAAAGGTATGAATCCAACTAGTCTCCCTCCAGCTGTGGGTAAATAGTAGGGCAGACTGGGAAAACTCTGAATTCAAACCTGTTAAATCTGCTTGGGGTGGTCACTACTAAAATAGGCTCAGTCCTAATTAGTGATCTATTTCATTAATGATGAATAATAACATGGCATTTCTTTTCACGTGTAGAAGTGAAAATGTAGAGTAAGTTTGGAATGATGTGTTAGCGGAGTGGGATGTGTCTTTGATTCAGGACCGTTTGGCTTGGAAGAGAAATCTCATGAGAGAAAAATAAGTTGCCTTGTGTTATTCCTAAAACCTATAAATGGCACAAGGCAAGATGTCCTCCAACACACCAAGTTGGTTCCAAATGCAAAGTATGAAAAAATTACCAGCCCACACAACATCAGATCCAACAACCAGATTCCAGCTTTTCCAAGTAGCACAGAAAATGAGATAAGTATACAACTATTATTTTTATGACACATCATCACTCCATTCCAAAATGAGAGCGGTAACATTACAGCATACTATGTGTACTGTAGCTTCATCCAGGATTTGAACTTGTTGCATTGTGCTGACTCATTCTAAAAATTTTCCATGCTAATTTACACATAATTCTACATTCCTGTCTGTCTCTCATGTTACAGTGCCTGGTCTGCTATAAACAGATTATCAGTCCTATTACAGAAGGGGGGGAAAATAGATATTTGTTTCAACAAGTTCCTGCTAAGGGGGGGGACCAAAAAGAAGCGAGTTCACTGTCTTCTCGCAGGCCAAACTTTCTTTTGGTCAACAAAGTCTTCGACCAGCAGCTGAAAATCCGTCGCCATTGTCAAAATAATCTTTTCTGACTGCCACACACATAAGCCGAATGCTTCTCTGCTTGTTGCACCAAGCTCCACTCGCTTTGGTTATTTATCCGCATATTAGCCAAACATCCAGGCACATCTGTCGAACCTCGCGTCTGTCCAGTGTAACGTGGCGGTATATTCACGGTACCCAAAACGGATATACGTAACGTTCTAATATCGATATATGTTGTATAGCGGGTCTTGTCAACGTGCCTCCAAATTCATGACACTAAAAAGGTGTTCAGCACGTGGCGGTCATCTTGTTGATAAAAAAGTACAACGCGAGAAATATATCGTCACAAGCTGCTTAGCTTTTATTTCCAGGCTCGTATCATGGGCTCTGTTTGGAAGAGGAGGAAAGGCAAAGAGAGAGAGAGGACACTGTTAAATTACTGTGATCCCACACAAGGGACCCAAGGCCCGCCTGTTCCCCTAGGCCTCAGAAAGCAAAAAGAGGCCAGTATTGTTTTTTCTTGGTCGTTCCACATCACCACGTGACTTCCCGGTTCTGGTCAACACCCGAAACTTCTGGTTGACATTCAATTCTCCATTCAGGGGGTCACGCCCCAGTCAAACTCACGACATCCGTTTTGTGCTCATCACTTTTTTTAAAAACCTTTGCTATCTCTTATATCTTCTTCCTCTTTTTTCTAATAGTAGTTCTCGCAAAACTCAGGATATTCCCCATCTTGCTACACCAGTTCCTAAATCACATTTGTTTTTGCATGCGGGAGGACGCGGGTTCAATCCCGGCAGGCAAGACAATGTCTTGCTCTTTTTCCTTTCTCATTCACCGTCACACCTTTGGAAATCAGATCTTACTGACAAGTTAAAGTGACAATTCTTCCAACCCATAGTAATATCGGTACTACTGTAGAGCTTCACCACTTGGACCTAAATAAAGCGTCTAGAGAAAAGCTAGATGGGAGCTGCACAAGAATGCTGCATGCGATCCGTGTAAGCAACACTTCACAATGAAGTAGCTGTACAGCCACTTGCCACACAAACTATTCAAATGAGACATGCTGGATCCTGCTGGAGAAGCAAGGACAAACTTATAAGCAACATCCTCCCATGGAAACCAGCACATGAACATGTCGGTGAGGGCTGTCCAGCAAAGATCTACATAGACCAGCTCTGCACAGAGGACCTCCCAAGGACAATGAATGATAGGGACAGTTGGTGAGAGATTGTCATGGGTATCTGTGCTACTAGCGTGACATGATGAAAGGTTACCCTATGCTACTGGATTGTGGTGGTCTCATGATATGCAACACCTCACTTGAGCCCTTTACTTAGGTTAAAGGCGATCAGAGCGGCCCCATCTGATCATTCAACTGATCATATCAATCCCTAGCAACTAAATGTCCTGATTGTATTCTTGAAATTGCTCTTGTGACAAACATCCAACTTTTTTTATCATAAAGGTCCAAGAAGGCAGTGGCTGAGGGTCAACCACCAGTATTTATTAATTCGCATAAAATTATTTATTTCATAATAGACAACAAGTAAACATTTTAAAAAATTGTTTGTCTCCTATGATGGCACCATGCGAATCTGTTTTCTCCATTTGATTCGATCTCTTTTTGTGTCTTGCCAACTGCCTCCAGGTTTCTCTTAATGTTTTCTTTGTACTTGAGCTTTGGCCTACCAATTCCACATGATCCCTCTCTCGGTTGAGAGTACAGATTCTGCTTTGGCAATCTGTCATCCCCAAGTCTGTTTAATTGGCCAGCCCATCTCAGGTTGCACTGGACAAGTATGTTGTGCATGATAGGGAGTCTAGTTTTCTCCAGGATGGTCCTGTTTGAAATATGCTGCCACCTCTTTATATTTAATATACTGTGCAAGTGACGCATGTAGTAGACATGTAGACTATCGGCATCTGCTTTGTACAGGAGGGTTGACAGAACTATGGCACAGTATACTGCATTAGTTCTCAAAAAGATGTCTCTGTTGAACCAGACTCACCTCTTCAGCCAGGTTATAGACATGGGAGACTGCTCCGTGTGTGACTCGAAACCTCGACTGTCAAGCTGACAGGCGAAGTCTCTAACCGTTACACTAGCTGGCCATTCCCACATTAGTATAGTTCTTTATATAGCTAGTATAACAGTTAGAGACTTCGCCGGTCAGCTTGACAGTCGAGGTTTCGAGTCGCACACGGAGCAGTCTCCCATGTCTATAACCTTGCTGATGAGACCTAATAGGTCAAAATGTACATTCAGGGATTGACATTTTCTCGATTTGTTTAGCCTTACATTTGAACATATATGCCCGCCTAAATTAATTAATTATTAACTAATTAATTTTCAAAATTAGGTATGACTTCAATTAAGCACATATCCTCCAAAAATTGTCGGTTTAAAGCCATATAAAAAATAAACATGTTTGTTTACTTACCCTTTTATATATATATATATATAATATATATATATACACATGACAGAGGGATGTGTACAAGGGACATAACTCTTGTAAAATAAATAAGGAGTTATCTCCCTTACATCGAAATTTACCTTTAGTCGTTGGGCGAAATATTATGGTGGCCTTAAAAGCTCTATTTTTTTACTATCTCATATGTTTTGACAACCGGGTATTTCGAAGTTAAAGATAAACATTGGAATTTCTATCCAATATGTTTCAAAATATTTTTCTTGGAAGTGTAGCCAAAAAGACTTTACTCTGTTGGGATTAACATATTTACATTGGGAGAGAATTTTGGCCCATTTTGTCATCCATAGTTAAAAATTGATGATTTAAAAAAAAAAATCTCTGAAAACATGCAGCATATCATGGCATGTTTTTTTTAACTTAGCCCTGAATTTACTCTTTAAAAAATCTCTTGTTAAATTTTCAAGTTAGTCCCGGATGCTGTTAGACATGTAAAATTGACCTTGAAATTTTAGTAAAAAAACTCAATTTAACTTAGATAAAATCATTTGTTTTGCATCAATTTAAAGAAAAATTTTTTTAATACTATGAAGAAAAAACATGCTACATTATTTATTTTTTGAGTTTTAAAATCAATTTTTTATTAATTTTAAAATCACTTTTTTAGGGTATTGAATTTATATTTTTCTATATATACTTCAGGATATGATCTTTCAAGAAATGTAAAAATTAGGGACTGGGAATTTCTTTTCTTCAAATGATCACCCCCCCCTCCATTCTGAATTGATAAAAATTTTTGTTTCAAGTTTCTTTAATAAAATAAGCTAATCGTTATAAAATTAAGTCGTCGGAAAATAATTTGGTGAAAATTTTATTAAAATTGGACAATTCCCTGATATTTGGTAATTGTTTTAAAATTAAGAAATTAAAAAAAAAAAACTATCTCTGTTGGCAATCCTTGAACTTGACATATATATATATATATGTTGTAAAGGGAAGTAACCCTCACGTATGCAAATGAGATACAAATAAAAGAGCAACAGAGGATTAGCTCAGAGTGATGCGAGTTGATCTCCAACCACGAACGTTGTTTCGTATTCTCAGATTGCAAACACATGTGCAAACTTTCAAGATAAGTAATCTTACCAAGAGACTCTTTTACCTTGCCGGCCGGAAGCCGTTTTATTTTGTTATTTGTAATAAACTATTATTACAACCACTCAACCTTCTCGTTTATGTATTTCCAATACATAACAATATATAATAAAAAAACGATGTGCTTTTAACCTGGCCTATTATATAAAAAGCTGTGTGACACACCATAAAGCTTTTTAACTGTTTGGTTGGTTTTTACAGCATGTCAACCCTTGTTGGGTTATTTTATGCCAAAGACATTTTGTTCTATTCATGTTTGAATATTCAAATTTCTTCTATTCAAACTCAATTTTCTCTATTTGACCTAACAGGTACTACCACTCCAGATCAGAGTGGACCTGGGAGTAATGGCAATGAAGGGGTAATCCATACTCCCCAGAATAGATTCAGTTTAACATTATACTTATGATATCAAGACCCTCAGCCACCATCTTCTAACACATATATGATAAAAATGGTTGGAGGTTTGACATAAGAGCAATATATATAGGTGCTAGGTCTTGATGTGACCAGCTTTGTCTTATTTAGGTTTTCTGTTCTACAATTATTAGTTCAGGTTAAAAGCATGGTAATGGTATTTTTTTCAATGCCGGTATCATTGGGGAATGGTAAACGGGTGCCAAAGCCTGACTCATTCACCAATGATACCAGCATCGGAAAAATTAGGTCTTTAAAAAACAAGTTTGGCTTTGGATACCCATAATGAAATTTTAACCTGAAATATATATATACAAGGTGTATCAAAAAAGTATCAAGGTTTTTTGTACTTTTTGACACACCTTGTATTCTGAAAAAAAAACAAAAAACGTTCCATTCATCAATTTTTTTTCTTCTTCTTCAGAATTCAAGGTGTCAAAAAAGTTGATTTATACCCTGATTTTTTGGTATTTTTTCTTTCAGCGGGGTGACATACAATGGTGGAATTTACGTCCGTTAAGATCGATATAACCAGTTTTATTTATTCACATCTAATGCATAGACTTTTTTTTTTCTTTAATATAGATATAACAAATTTTAACTCCAAAATTCAACACCCCAGATTATAAAAAAAATTCAAAAGAAAACATTAAATATTTTTATTAATTTTAATGTAAGAAACAATATTCTTTAAATATTTTGACATAAAAACATTTATGTTGAGTAGTGGTAAAGAAAAAAAAAAAAAACAGCTTTAAAAGATTTGTTTACATATTGCGTAAGATGCGTGGGGAAAAAAAATCATGATATTTGTAAAATTGAGATGATAAAAATTTCATATTCTTGTTCACCCATAAAAAAAAAGAAAAGAAAAGAAAAAAATTCAATTTCTGAAAAAGGGAGATCCCCAGTCATGCTCTTGAAAAATCTACTCCCTCCTCTCCATCTTTACAAAGGCATAAGATCATGAATCAACATGTTAGGAAGTTTCTCCCAAGCAATATCAGGTATCCATGCTAGTAGTGACATTTTCATTAGTAGTTAAAGCAATCTGTGTTTGTTTTTTTTTTTGTGTATGTCTCAATATACGAGACATAACTTTTTGTTTTATGTAAATGAAGATGTTTCTTATCTTGTTGATGACAGCTATCAATTTTTATTCTATCAGCAGTTTGTGAGAAACAAGATTGTACAATCGCAACACCCTAAATCTTCTTGTTTCCTGAAAGCACATCTCACAAGATGAACTATACTGTTTGTTTCAGTATCTTTTTTTTTTTTGTTTCCTTTCAAACATAACTTGTGGGTATAAGCAATATATTGACTGTGAATCAAATTTAAACCAACGAATGATAATAATTGTCAGTGAGGATTTCTTTTCCTTCTTCATCCCATAAACTGATTTAATAAGCTGGCAGCATCTTTCATTTCTAATTTCAGAAAAGCCGAATAAAGATCCTTCAGATGTCCGCCAAGCATCTAAGAAAAAAGAGAAAAAACAGGAGTAGAATTATTTTCTTGGATTTAAATATAACCGAAAAGATATAATAATATTAATAATATTTAATTAATTAATAATAATATTATTATATAATAATATTATTATTATTAATAATATTATTATTATATTATTAATAATAATAATATTATTATTATTATTATTATATATTATTATAATATCAGAATAATAATATATTATATATTATTATTAATAATAATAATATTATTATTATTATTAATAATAATACTAATAATAATATTATTATTATAATAATATTATTATTAATATTAATAATATATTATTATAATATATTATTATTATTAATAATAATTATTATATTATAATAATATTATTATTATAATAATATATTATTAATATTATATAATAATATAATATTATTAATAATATTATTATTATTAATAATAATATTATTATTATTAATAATATTATAATTAATAATATTATTATTATTAATAATATTATTATTATATTATTATATATAATATTATAATATAATAATAATAATATTAATAATAATAATTAATAATATAATATATTATTATAATAATAATAATAATAATAATAATAATATTATATAATAATAATAATATTATTAATATATAATATTATTAATAATAATAATATATTATATATTATTATAATAATATATTATTAATAATAATAATTAATAATAATAATATTATTAATAATAATAATATATAATAATATATATAATATTAATAATAATAATTAATAATAATATTATTATTAATAATAATATTATTATTATTATTAATATATATTATTATTATTAATAATAATATTATTATTATTATAATTATAATAATAATTATTATAATATATATTATTATTATTATTAATAATAATATTATTATTAATAATAATAATAATATTATTATTAATATAATAATATATATTATAATATAATAATATATATATTATTATTAATAATATTATTATTATTAATAATATATTATTATTAATTAATTATTATAATATTATTATTATAATAATATTATTATTATTAATAATATTATTAATAATAATAATAATATTATTATTAATAATAATAATATTATTAATAATATTAATTAATAATATTATTATTATAATAATAATAATATTATTAATAATAATAATATTATTAATAATAATAATATTATTATTAATAATAATATTATTAATAATAATAATATTATAATAATAATATATTATTAATAATATTATTATTATAATAATATTATTAATAATAATAATATTATTAATAATAATATTATTAATAATAATAATATTATTAATATTATTATTAATAATAATAATATTATTATTATTAATATAATAATAATATTAATAATATAATATTATTATTTTAATAATATTATTATTATTATATTATTATTATTATTAATAATAATATTATTATATAATTATTATTATTATTATTATAATATTATTATTAATAATAATATTATTATTATTATAATAATATTATATAATAATAATATTATTATTAATTAATAATAATATTATTATTAATAATAATATTATTATTAATAATAATATATTATTATTAATAATAATATATTATTAATAATAATATTATTATAATATTAATAATAATATTATTAATAATAATAATATTATTATTATTAATAATAATATTATTAATTATATTATTAATAATAATAATTATAATATATTAATAAAATAATATTATTAATAATATATTATTAATAATAATATAATAATAATAATAATATTATTATTAATAATAATATAATATTATTATTAATAATAATAATAATAATATATTAATAATAATATATATTATTATTAATATATTATTATTATTATAATAATATTATTTATTATAATAATAATATTATTATTATTATTATTATATAATATTATATTATTAATATTATTAATAATAATAATATTATTATTAATAATAATATTATTATATTAATAATAATATTATTTTATTAATAATAATATTATTATTAATAATAATAATAATAATTATTAATAATAATATTATTAATAATATTAATAATAATATTATAATAATAATATTATTATTATTAATAATAATAATATTATTAATATAATATATAATAATTATTATAATATTAATATTATAATAATAATAATTTATTATAATAATATATATTATTAATAATAATAATAATATATATTATAATAATATTAATTATTAATAATAATATAATATATTATTATTAATAATAATAATAATATTATTATAATATTATTATTATTATTATTATTATTAATAATATTATTAAGAAGAACGTAAGGAAAAAGGGCATTCTACATAGTAAACATATGGTATATCCACAGGTCCTGTTGCCAATATTATTATTGCCACAGAATCTGCCAAACCCATTGTACTTACCTCATACATATCAAGAATGCAGAGCGCAGGACTTCCAGTTGATTTATCTGCTTCCTCAATAAGATACTCAACTTCTAGCAATTTGGCCAGAGCTTTCCAAGTTGCCATTCTCTCATCTGAGTCAATGAGATTTGCCAAATTCAACCGCATCTCATCAGATAATTGGCACAAGTCACCTGAAGAAGAAGAAGAAAAAAAAGACGCTCAGGAATGTTAATTAATGTCAGGTAAAAAATAATGTCAGGTAAAAGAAAACAATTGCAAATAATTCCTTCCCCACTCAAAAAAAAAAAAAATAGTTAAATATGTTTACTAATACAATGTATATGTTGATGGCATAGCTGTGGTTTTTCTGAGAAATTATATAAATGTTATATCCTACTTAAGTTTCACAAAAAAGCGTCATCATGATTAATTGTAATGAATTAAAGACAATTTTTAACAGTTAAAAAATTCCCTTTCCCATGGCCGAGTGGTTAAGCAGCCCAACTGATGATGAATCAAACATGTTTCTATCCCAGCTGTAGGTAGCTTACTTTCATTAAAGAACCCAGTCTACTCTTTAATTTACCCATAACTGGATGGATCTCTTGCCCAAACATCAGACGACAATAATGGCTATAAGAATACCAATATGTAAACTGATTTTTTCAAGCCTTTTGATGATGTAGAAAACAGCTGTTAAGTCTCCTTTAGAAGAAAGTATCAAGTATCAGCAGGAGTGATTTATGACTGGAGGTTGTAGGTAATCTCCCTTTGTTTGGCAATAAATGTATATTTCTATTAATAATGGAGATGGGTGTATTTTTGTCTGTAACCAAAACTGTCACAACTTACATCACAATATTCTCAATGATTTCGAAAGTCTCTGAGTATTTAATTCATAGTCAAAATCCTTAATAAACAGAATAACAAAAAACCTTGTGTTATATAAACTCAAAACTTGAGTAAGCAATTTTAAAAATTGTTTTTTACTTTCTTACATTTTTTAGTAACAAGAAGTTAACTAAAAAGTTTACAAATAAATACATACCTATGATTTTGTGTAAAATTTATGTGTACAATATTCAAAATAATTAATAATAGATGCACACAACATTTTATTTGAGGGGGACAGAACTAAGTTTCCATTTCAAATTGTTTTTTTGTTTTTTTTTAATAAATTTGATGATTCTACTTACTTATAATAAAAACCCTGACATTGGATTTTAACTCCACCCCCACTCAGGCAATATGTTTCAAAAATAAATTTTTACACTGCCCAGAGTGCGTTTTTTTACTAGTCTAATATAATGATACATGACCGGTATTATTGATTTATATATATAGTTTGTTTTATCTAAATATATATTTAGAGTTTTACAAGAAAATTCTTTACAAACAAGAAATAGTCACATAATGATGTTCTTCATTAAATTTTATATTTTATTATACGATGAAAAAAAAAAAAAAGTCTGTTTTTATGATTTTACTGACTTATGAGAAAAACCCTCTGACAAGTCTGTTGTAAAATCTTGTTTTATGACAGACGATAATCAAAACTGAATGGTTTTGACGCCCCGCCTCAGAAAAACTTTAAATATTTGATTTCAACTGTTAGAAACTTGGTTTTATTAGAAAGAAAACATTTATGTCAATTATTAAAGATTTCAAAGATCTGTTTACACTTTTTTTTTTTACAATAGAGCGGGGCAAAAATTAATTTTTACACCACCTGCAGGACGTTTTTTTTTTGTTTTTGTTTGCTAGTGATGATATTATTAATAATAATAATCTATTAATAATGGAGATTTGCTTCCGGTTTTTGTCTGTAACAAAAACTATGTCACTGCTTACGTCACACTGCCTAAAATCGTCATAAATAGAATACACTCAAAATTTGAGCATGCAATGTTAGACAGTCCTCATTGGTTTTTTAAACAAGTTTTAATAAATACATATTGGTATTATCTATCTATCTATATATAGTTTTTTATTTTTTTTATTTTAATATATATTTAAAGTTATCAGAACTAAGTTTCCATTTCAATTTTTTTATTTTTTACAAATAAATTTGATGATTTTACTTTACTTATGATACAAACTCTCTGATATTAAATTTTCAACTCCTATCCCCTCAGGTAATATTTATTTTACGTCATCCAGAGGGCGTTTTTTATTTTGCTAATAATAATAATAATAATAATAATAGATGACATTTTTTTCTAAAAACTGAATAAAAAGGTTAGAATTTGTTATGCTTTTAAGTAGATGTGAATTTTACTTACCCTCAAAATAGGGTTTACCCTCCAAATCACAATCTAGAATGTTGTCTGAATACGGTTCTCCTTTCAGCAGACGAAGAATCTTCAAAAACAAACATGAAAAGTGTTATTAACTAATCAAATGTTTGGACCATATTACCTTTAGGCACCCCTTTTTGATCTCGATAGAGAAAGGACATGTTTTTCATTTATACTGTCAATATCTGGTTGTTTGTTATAATTTTTTTTTAAATCTAAAAATCGTCTGTTAAAACAACCGGATATTGACAGTGTAAATGAAAAACACATCCTTTCTTAATCGAGATCAAAAAGGGGTGCCTAAAGGTAATATGGTCCAAATGTTTTTTTTACCATAGATTATCATAACTTGTTCAGGGGAAGAAAACAATACAAAACAAAAATAAGGAACAAAATGTTTCAATGAAATTATATGTTGCGAAATTGATTAAGCTAATCTCTCTCTACAAACTTTTTCATCCCACAACAATATTTTAGCAGTTTCCCCGGCATATAACTTGTTCACCGCTTCAAAGCCTTTCACTCCCTTGCTTCAAAGCCTTTCACTCCCTTCTCGGTTGTGCTTGATTTTATGTACCACAATCTGAGATAAATTTGCATACATGCAGATTTACCGCTAGCAGTGATTTACCTTCTTCCACCACATTGGGGAGTATTGTATTTTGTTAATGTTAGAAAGATTCCATTTCATTTCCAGCCTCTGTTTGGTGGGTACGGACCGGCCCGAGAGCTGCGAAAAAACCGGACCCAGATTTTCCAGGGCCGCCGAAAGCGCACCAGACGTCGCCAGAGCCGCGGCGCTCTACAGGTACCTTTTCCGTATCTCCAGACGAGCTGATTCTACGGACACGGTCCTTTTCGAAGAAGAGAGAACTCTTCCCGGGGCTCTCAGCGACGTCTCCGGGCTCGCTTGCGTCACAGCCTCTGTTTGATTATTTCTCATTTAGTAACCTTTGTTAGGTTACAAGAGTTATCTTTCAAGACCCCATATGTTATATAGGATTACCTACCTCCCCTATTAGACCCTAAAAGGGTTGAATCGAACTTTACGGATCTAAATTCCACCCTCGTATATCACCCTGCTGAAAGAAAAAAAAAACAAAAAATCAGAGAATTAACCAAATTTAATGAAATTTTCAGTTGATATATTAATGAATAAAATATTTTATTTAAAAACTTTTACATTTTTTCAGGTCAGTTAACTTTGAACCACAAATCTTTGAGGCATCACACAGCTTCTCAAAGATACGTGGTTCAAAGTTAACTGACTAGAAAAAATGTAAAAGATTTTAAATAAAACAACTGGTGCATTATATCTTTTATTCATTAATATATTAACACTGAAAATTTCATTAAATTTGGTTAATTCCCTGATTTTTTTTTTTTTTTTTTTTGCAGGGTGACATATGATGGTTGAATTTAGGTCCGTTAAGTTAAATTTAACCCATAAAAGAATGAGTGCATCCATCTTATGAATTAGCTGTCATACAGACAAGATGAAGAGTTAGTAATGTGTATGAATTCCTGATTGAATAAATATACTAATACCAAGTATTTGACTTTTGCCTCTTATTTGCTATTATTAAATATCTGTTGGATTATTTTTGGTATATAGTTATTTACTAAGCTTAGTTTAGATGTGGCATAAGGCCAGAAGTATGGGGCACCCAGTGAGAATCGAACTCACTAATCTAACCATTACACCACATGAGGTGCCCTTATTTTTGGTATATAAAATGTGCTGAATATCACAACTTGAATTTATAAACTCTTTCAAATGTATTTGATTTACTATTTAAAGGCATTGATAAATTGTCGCTCAATTGCTCGTTGGATGTACAAAATGGACAAGGATTATACAATTCTTTAACACGGACCAACTGATGAGGATTATACAATTAGGTAAAACTTGCAAATCATACTCAAAATTCCATGATATTACAGGGTGACCCAGAAAAAACAGAACCCAAATTATTTATTTATTTTCCCATTAAACTAACCCTAAACTAACCCTAAACCACCCTATTGAAGTCAGTCAGTCAGTCAACAATTGGTTTGAACAACAGCAACTGGCCAAGCACAACTGAACCAGTGTCAAGACAACTGGTAATTATGGGAATTCAGAATAGTCCACTCATGCATTTGGGTGATTCCATTCCTTGAGTCCTGATTGGCTGCTTGGTTTCTATGTTCTGAGGTTTCATAAATAACCTGCGATTTTGCAGTAGTCTTTGCAGCAAATCAGGTTCGTATTAAGTTACTACCGCTTGCTGCCTTTTCTTACCAATTCGACGGTAATTGGAACTAGTATGATTATTCTACACCCCCTAGTTAAAATCAACAGTTTTATTACAAAATTTGTGGGTTCTGTTTTTTCTGGGTGATGGGATTTTGAGTATGATTTGCAAGTTTTACATACAATTCTTTAACACAGATCAGCTGACAAGGATTTAAAACTGATACTGCATCTTTCTACTTCAAGAAAGGATCAAACTTTATGCCACAAGGGATCTCACTGTAAAACTGCCTTCACCTACAGCACTAAAATGGCCACAGGAATCATAACAATCACCTACTTCTCTTTGTGTGTGAGTAATTGGCCACCTTTACCCATGACCACAAAACCATATAATTTGATATTTAACAATTTCCTACCTTCTCGTTATTGTTGACTAAATCCCGTGGTTTAGTTCCTTTATTGTCATCCAGCCATTCTTCATCGTCAGTTGAATATTCATAATCACTGTCATCATTGATGCACCAGTCAGCCATTCCAGACGTTGCCTCTGGGTCAGCACCCACACTCAACAACAATGCCACCATCGAGTCACTGTCTCGGCCACATGCTATGTGCAATGGAGTATTGCCATCAAATGTTACACAGTCAGTGTCACACTCAGCCTAAAAAAGTAAAATAGTAAATAAGTTATTTTTAAGTTTTAAAAATGTAATATCAATCATTTACCAAGTAACATAACAAGGAAAATAAAAATTAAGTAATGTTTGTTTTGTTTTACAGCATATCAACCTCAGTGGGTCATTTAATGCCGATAAAGTTTTGAAATAAATTCATTCTTATTAGACACTCAATGTTTTTATAAACACATTTTTCTATTTAACCCATAGATGGGGAGAAAAAAAATTAAGTAAGTAAGTAAAGTCATCGGGGCGGTCTAATGTCAGTAACAGCAAGGGAGTCTATCCCCTTTTCACTAGCGCTAGACCAAGGAAATCATTTTAGCATCTGAGGTGGAACACCACACCTACCATCAGCTCCTCACTTTACCGCACAGCTCCCTGTGCTACTCATATGCTGAGTTAGTGAGGGCTGGTATCATACCAAGAACCTTGTGATTTCTAGCTGAACACTCTACCGACTGAGCTAAACTGGCCAGCTAAACAAGGGAAATAATTTACCATAATTATTTGTGTATATATATTTACCAACCCCTCCGCAAGAGCTGGATATGACACAAAGTCAATTTCTTAAGCGGAGTTCAACAGGTTTGAATTCAGAGTTTTCTTTCTAGACCGGTTGCCTAACCAAGGTTAAAAAGCCCAGTCTGCCCTACTATTTACCCATAGCTGGAGGGAGAGTAGGATTCATACCTTTCCCAAGGGTATTAGCGTTAAGTGAAATGCAACGTCCAGGATTTGAACTCGGGGTGACAAGTCCATTTCCCATGACTTTAACCATTACACCACGTGCTTCCTAATTATTTGTGTATAAGACACACTATTTTCTTCCATGATTTTTCACCACAAAAATCAGCCATGCATATTATACAAAAGAACTATATATCAATATGCAAATTAATCTTCTTGTTCATACTGTAAACTGTTATGTTGTATATATAAACACAATTGCATCTTATTCGTATGTAGAAATGGTCAACAGTGTAAATAATATAAAACAATTTCATCAATAATTGAGGTTTAAATAAAAATCAAATCATGGTGAATATGATGTAAATAACTAAGGGAATTATGACTCGAGTAGTAATATAGTTTCGGTTACAGACAGAAAAAAAACACTATCTCCATTATAATAAGAGATTATATATATATATATATATAATATATATATATTATGGACTCTTTCGTCGATTTTCATACACACAATGAACACCCACACAGTGATTTGTTTATAGTGGTGAAGGATTGTGTTGGACCATCCACACTTTTTGGCACAGTCGATAGGAAAGAATTGGTGCATCAAGGGTTGCCACAAACCCAATCAACAACCGACCTCAGGAATTTTGAATTCAGAGTTATCCCTCTCCTAGACTAGTTACCTACCCAAGGCTGAAGGGCCCAGTCTGTCCTACTATTTAACCCATAGCTGGAGGGAGAATATATGGATTCATACCTTTCCCAAGGGTATTAGCACTATGTGAAATGCCAACAGCTTCGTCTAGGAATTGAACTCGAATCGACATGTCCATTTTCCACGACTCTAACCACTAGCCCACGCGCCTCCATATATATATATATATATTTTTTTTTGGGGGGGGGGGATATATTGAAAAAACAAATGATGTTTACAAATGGATGGGATCATCAGGAGAGAATGTGCATTCTCTCCTGATGATCCCATGCATTTGTAAACATTTGTTTTTTCAATATATCAAATTCACACTGTCAGATTAATTTCCTTTTATTTTACATATATATATAATTTCATACACTAAATGTAACAACTATTATTGAATGGAGATAGTATATATGTATTTTCCTGACCCCCCAACTAAGTCGGATTGACACAAGGATATTTTAACATGCGGAGCCATGCACAAACCAAAGCTCAGACAGTGGCCAGTGCAAAAAGTGCATGATCCCTTCAGCCTCACTAGAGATAGTATAAGACCAGATGCTCTACCGACTGAGCTAACTAGTCATGTTAATATGGTCATTTTTAAGGTTTGGTTGTTTCACAGCATATCAACCCTTTTTGGATCATTTAACTCTTAACTTCCTGTTCAGAATTTTCCAAGTCCAAAGCTCCATTCCTATAAGGATATATCAATAAATGGCTAAAGTTATGCATCTAAAGTTACCTGTTATTTCCCTTAAATCAAAGACTTCTAAATATGTTTAATATTACATTTAAACAAAGGTTATCGTTTGGGGGGTGGGGATTAGGAAAACGAATGTGACTTCCGGACGGGCGGAATGAGGCGGTATAGGACGTTAAGAATTAATGCCGAAATAAGTAATTTTGATAAAAGTTTGTATGTTTCAAGTTCTTAATATCTTCAAATTGGTATAAATGATTTTCATTTGGTTCAGATTGGTTTGTTTAATGGTATAATAACCCTGTGGGTTATTTAATGCCAAAAACTGTTAGAGTGTGGGATAATTTTTAAATAAATAATAAGATAGACGTATTTCGTTGGAAGTATTTTATATCTGATTCATAATTTTCTATATATTTTTATTTCTCTCAAGATGGATAAAATGTCATCCATGTTAGTATTCTCAAACAAATCCCTCATATTAAAAAAAAAAAAAAACTTCTTAATTTCAGGAGCCTCTTCTCCCTGCTTTTGAAAAAACAACAAATTCTCCAGAATTAATTTCAAATGAGACTTATTGTTGGAAATTTTGGTAATATAAGGTGTGCTCTAGTTCCCCGCTTAGACTTATAGACTAGGCGAGATCATGTGGTCTATTCCTTAGCCAATCGCTAGCCATACTGCATGGCTGATACATTACTTGAGCGCTGATTCTTTCTCAGTATACTTGCGACCATTGACAAAGGAACCAAGGATTCTCAACCTGAGAGGATTACCAAAGGATTCGTTATCGGAGGACTCTTTACCAAGAATCTACTGGTCAAGGATGATCCTTAAAAACTTAACACTTACTTCAATTAAAAGTTCACTAGCGATTATTAGGTCATTTCTCTCAACAGCAATGTGTAATGGAGTCCGTCCACTTTTCCCATCTGGAAGATTGACTTCTGCCTTCGCTTGAATCAATAAACCAAGGGATTCCGTGGAACCTTTAAGGCAAGCAAGGTGAAGAGGAGCAAAACCTGAAAAATACAAAAATAAATTAAATCTACAAGTTTATATGATGATATTTTGTTTCTAAATAATTTTTTCGTAAAAATCTCTATGTTAGAGGACTTTAAATAGATATTAAAATAAAACAAACTATTTATGAATTTATATTACTGGACATGTATTTATGAAAACTTCTTTAGAAAACGACAGTAGACCAGGAAATGTTGCGTTCCCTGTAACAAGCTGAGCTACTCATGCACTGAGTCGGCAAGGGCCAGTATCGAACCTGAAACCTTGTGGATGCTCTACAGACTGAGCTAAACATGCTCTGTGCTAATGTATCTCTTTCTAGGACTACTAAAAAGAAAAAAAAAAAAAAAAAAAAAAGAATTGTCTTAACAGTAGAAAATTATTTTTTTAATCATCCATTGGTTTGTTTGATTTTACGGCATGCCATCTGTTGGGTTATTTTATGCCGAAGACATTTTTGTTTCATTCATTCTTGTTGGGTATTCAGTTTTCTTTAAAGTGATTTTTTTAATCTATTTAATCTGTGGATGTGACGTTAACAGGTACTACCACTCTGAATCAGAGTTGACCTGGGAGTAATAGTGATGATGTGTAGTATAGTATGTTGTGTTGTTATATACTGACTTTTCACGTTACCAAATCAGCATATAATGTTATATACCTTTCTTACTTCTTACTCTGTCATCTATTCTTCTGGCCGGCTTTGCTTCTGATCGTCTATCATCTATCTTGGTCTGGTATATCTTTTGAGGATTCCGGTCTGGTTTCTGTTAGGATCACTCCTTATCAGAAGCCCTGTGTCATTGTTAGTTTTTAGTAATAAACACAAGACTTCGATTTACGTTGATGTTACTTTATTCCATATCCCCAACCCAGACAATCTGCGCAGATGAAGCTTACATGTTGCTAGCTCGGCTCCTAACTTCTAACTGACTAACTGAGTTGCTTACTCCTTAAACCGGAAGAGGGCCTTCTATTGGGTTCCGGTTCTCACGATTCATCCCCAGAACGCAAGGTGAGATCGAGGTCAAGTGCCGTCACTCACCCTCAAGGCCATCAGCTGTACTAATCGCCATTATGATTTCTACAATACCTTATAAAAGCATTAGGGATCTACTAATTATGTAACAGTGTTGTGCTGTGTTGCGTATATTGAAGTTTTGTCTTAACACCAAACAAAATCAGGTAAAAAGGCTTTAAAAAAAAATATATATATATATAAAAAAAGAAAAAAAAAATTTTTTTTTTACCATCACAGTTAAGCATATCTAATTCTGGAAAAGGATCGCTGAGAAAAGGTTTTCCAAGTTCCGGTTTCAGAAGAGATTTAAGGCATTTGATGTAATTGTATTTGACGGCTAAATGAACAGCAGTATTTCCATTGCAGTCGACCAGGTTACGTTTGACCCCTTGTTTAAGTAGGAGTTCCACCATGTCTGGTTGGTTTGTCAGTACAGCAAGGTGAAGGCTCGTCTGAATGCAAGAAAACAAAACTGTGAAACATTAATGGACACACGGGGGGAAATCAGAAGATTTGCTTTCAATGAAATATGGACAAAGAAAGAATCAAAGATGTGTCTTTTCCTTTTAACTCTTTGCCTACCAAATTTTCACCATGGCCATTCCAAATTTTCTTGGTATTTTTCACCTGTATGATGGGATATTTCAAAGTTCACTATCTATTCACATTATATTTAAATAAAGTCTTATTATTGTAATCCGAGTCCTTCTGTTCAATTATAATGAACTAACCATCAGTTTTTGTACTTTGGTGGGAGAACCGCTGTGAGTGGCTTAAAGTAAGTAAAGAGATAATGAGGGTATATATATATAATATATATATATATATATATATATACACACACACACACACATTCATAAACACATAAAAAATGCACAATGCTTTTTTCGATACAAACACTTACACATTTTAATACTCACACTGCAGAAAAGAATATTTGACGTCATATTTCAAACCATTCATTTTTTCAACGTTTTTTTTCTTTTTTCTCAGACTTCAAATTTTAAACAGACCGATAAACAAGGAATATTACTCGCCTTTCTCCTTATTCTGAGATAAAAAAATTTTATCACCTTCCACATACCAACAAAAGCCCTGAAGATGATCTAATTAATAGAACGGAACACTGCAGCGTCGGCCAATAAACTCACCACTTAACTCATTTAAACCTGTGTTTTTTCAATTTTTTTATTATACTACATATATATATATATATATATATATGTATATATAGCATGAACATAACTCTTTGCCTATTTAGCAGCTTATGGTAGTTCAACAAGAAACCCCTAAAGATGAGGACAACAGTCCGAAAAATCTAAATAATACAAACTCTTTTTGTTGGTTGGTTTAATGGCATATCAACCCTTGTTATTTTTTAATACCTCAATTTACATAGTTTCGACTTCCGTCATTTTCAAACACACATGGCTTTTCAAAAATATAGAAATCTTAAAAGCTATATAAAATATTATAATATTTATGGCATCTGTAAAAATAGCTGTATCATTCATACCATATGGTATTGTTAATTTCGACTTGTATCAATTGTTTACACTTGTAAAGTAAGTAAAGTCAACGGGGCACCCTAAAGTCGGTATCAGCCAGTCAGCAAGAGAGTCTATCCCCTTTTCAATAGCGCTAGACCAAGGAGATTGTTTTTGCGTCTGAGTTAGAGCGCCACACCTACCATCGGCTCCTCACTTTACCGCACAGATCCCTGTGCTACTCACACGCTGAGTTGGCGAGGACCGGTATCAAACTAGGAACCTTGTGGTTTCTAGCTGAATGCTCTACCCACTGAGCTAACCCAGTTTACACTTGTAATTTACTGAAATATACAGATTGCATGAACAAAAAAAAAAAAAAAACTAGGTTAAGCTAGGCTAGTAAGCTTCATAATTTAAAAAAAAATTAAATTCTTTTAAAACTAGTGAAAATAGATCACTAATTAAGACTTAGCCTATTCTAGTAGTGAATACCCCAAGTGGAGTTTAACAGGTTTGAATTCAGAGTTTTCCTTCTCTTAGACTGGTTGCCTAACCAAAGTTAAAGAGCCCAGTCTGCCTTACTATTTACCCATAGCTGGAGGGAGAATAGTATGATTCATACCTTTCCCAAGGGTATTAGTGCTATGTGAACTGTAGCTTCATCCATCCAGGATTTGAACTTGGATTGACGAGTCTATTTCCTACGACTCTAACCATTACACCATACTCCTCCAACAATTTACAGACATTTACCGATTAAGTTGGCTAACAAAAAAAATCTAGGCTACACCTAGGTCGATAATTGCATCTAAATAATAGCTATTTCGACTTTCATCATTTTTCAACTGGAACTAATTGATGATGTATTACTGTATATGATTAGTTTAGGAAATAATTTACATTAACTTCATGTGTATTAATAAATTGGTAGAAATAATTTTCATTAATTTTATATATGTATTAATAAATACTGTTGGTTGACCCTCAGCCACAGCCTTCTAGCACCTATATCCTAAAAAAGAGGTGGGTATATGTTGCAGTTTTTTGGTTATATATATATATATATATTTACCAAACCCTCCGAACGAGCAGGATGCAACACAAGATTAATTTATTAAGCAGAGTTTTCCTTCTCCTAGACCGGTTGCCTAACCAAGGTTAAAGAGCCCAGTCTGCCCTACTATTTATCCATAGCTGGCGGGAGAGTAGGATTCATACCTTTTCCAAGGGTATTAGCACTAAGTGAAATGCAACTACCACATCCAGGATTTGAACTCGGGGCGATGAGTCCATTTCCCATGACTTTAACCATTACACTACGCGCTTCCATAGTGTTTTATATAAGCTGTGCTTAAACTTATAGACTCAGCGAGGTCATGTGGTTTAAACCTCAGCCAATCAACGGCCCGAATACGTGGTTAGTTAACTATTTAATCTCTGATATTGACAGCCGTTCATTTGCACGTTATTCAAGATTGACGAACGGACCTACAACCAAAGGATCATACTTAACATTAAGGGACACCAAGGAACAACCAAAGGATCATACCCAACACTAAGGGATTGTTTCCCATTGCACTGACAAATGCATATGTAATTGATCAGTATAAAAAGTTATAAATAAAAGTAGAAAGAAATTATATAAGCAATTGATGTTTATTGGTGATATAATCCTTATTCTTTAATTTTTGGAAAATTGTTACAAAAAAAGAAAGAAAAAAAAAAATCGCTTACCTGAAAGCGATGATTGGATATATTAAGGCCATCAGGACAAGTGGCCATGACCGGAAGTAAATCAGAAACCACTGCTGATTGGTTGTTAATCAGGGCCAGATGCAAACAGCTAAGATTTAAATAAAAAGAAAATTATTTAACAATATATGCCCAATATTAATGCTCAATGACATCTCTTTTCTGAGTCATAAATCAACATAACAAAACACACATGATTCCTATATAGAGTGATGATCATACAAACTTTTGTACTTTGCCTATTTATAAACATATTAAAGTGTATGCTCAATTCTAATGCTCAATGACATCTCTTTTCTGAGTCATAAATCAACATAACAAAACACACATGATTCCTATATAGAGTGATGATCATACAAACTTTTGTACTTTGCCTATTTATAACATATTAAAGTGTATGCTCAATTCTAATGCTCAATGACATCTCTTTTCTGAGTCATAAATCACATAACAAAAACACACATGATTCCTATATAGAGTGATGATCATACAAACTTTTGTACTTTGCCTATTTATAAACATATTAAAGTGTATGCTCAATTCTAATGCTCAATGACATCTCTTTCTGAGTCATAAATCAACATAACAAAACACACATGATTCCTATATAGAGTGATGATCATACAAACTTTTGTACTTTGCCTATTATAAACATATTAAAGTGTATGCTCAATTCTAATGCTCAATGACATCTCTTTTCTGAGTCATAAATCAACATAACAAAACAACACGATTCCTATATAGAGTGATGATCATACAAACTTTTGTACTTTGCCTATTTATAAACATATTAAAGTGTATGCTCAATTCTAATGCTCAATGACATCTCTTTTCTGAGTCATAAATCAACATAACAAAAACACATGATTCCTATATAGAGTGATGATCATACAAACTTTTGTACTTTGCCTATTTATAAACATATTAAAGTGTATGCTCAATTCTAATGCTCAATGACATCTCTTTTCTGAGTCATAAATCAACATAACAAAACACACATGATTCCTATATAGAGTGATGATCATACAAACTTTTGTACTTTGCCTATTTATAAACATATTAAAGTGTATGCTCAATTCTAATGCTCAATGACATCTCTTTCTGAGTCATAAATCAACATAACAAAACACACACGATTCCTATATAGAGTGATGATCATACAAACTTTTGTACTTTGCCTATTTATAAATATTAAAGTGTATGCTCAATTCTAATGCTCAATGACATCTCTTTTCTGAGTCATAAATCAACATAACAAAACACACATGATTCCTATATAGAGTGATGATCATACAAACTTTTGTACTTTGCCTATTTATAAACATATTAAAGTGTATGCTCAATTCTAATGCTCAATGACATCTCTTTTCTGAGTCATAAATCAACATAACAAAACACACACGATTCCTATATAGAGTGATGATCATACAAACTTTTGTACTTTGCCTATTTATAAACATATTAAAGTGTATGCTCAATTCTAATGCTCAATGACATCTCTTTTCTGAGTCATAAACAACATAACAAAACACACATGATTCCTATAGAGTGATGATCATACAAACTTTTGTACTTTGCCTATTTATAAACATATTAAAGTGTATGCTCAATTCTAATGCTCAATGACATCTCTTTTCTGAGTCATAAATCAACATAACAAAACACACACGATTCCTATATAGAGTGATGATCATACAAACTTTTGTACTTTGCCTATTTATAAACATATTAAAGTGTATGCTCAATTCTAATGCTCAATGACATCTCTTTTCTGAGTCATAAATCAACATAACAAAACACACACGATTCCTATATACAGAGAGATGATCATACAGATAGCAGTAAACTTATGCTGGGGGCCACCAGGCATTCATTGCACATCTTGTCTTGGCTGCGTCATCTGCTCTGCAAATCTAGACTCCCACTTGTTGTGTCCGTGATCAAACCGCAACCGGCGGTGTTAAAGACCCCCAACACAAGAGAACAGAGAGAGAAAGAGCAACAAAACCAGAGTAAGGTGAACATTCAATAATGGACAAAGGGAAGTGTAGGACTCACACACTCTCATTTCTCAGTCATTCATTTCTTTGCTGTTACTATGTGTCTTTCTGGCCAAAATTAGGACCCGCTACTTTTTCGACCAGTCTTCAACTTGTAACGTTCTAATAGCAATATATGGTCACAGTAGCAAAAGCGATATATGTTGTATAGCGGGTCTTGTCAACGTGCCTCCAAATTCACAGCACTAAAAAGGTATTCGTTACGCGACGGTAGTCTTGTCGATAAAAAGGTACAACACGAGAAAGATATTGTCACATGCTGCTTAGCTTTTATTTTCGGGCTCGTCTCGTGGGTTGTTTCGGAAGAGGAAGAAAGACAGAGAGAAAGAGAGAGAGGACACTGTTAAATTACTGTAATCCCACACTAGGGACCAGAGGCCCGTCTGTACCCTAGGCCTCAGAAAGCAAAAAGAGGCCGGTATTTTTCTTCGTCGTTCCTCGTGACCAAGTGACTTCTGGTTCCGGTCAACACCCGAAACTTCCGGTTGGCTTTCAATTCTCCATTCAAGGGGGGGGGGGTCATGCCCCGGTCAAATTGACGGCAAACCGTTTTATGTTCATCACTTTTTTTTAAAACCTTTACTCTGTCTTATTTCTTCTTCCTCTCTTTTCTATAGTAGTCCTCGCAAAACTCAGGACCTTCACCATCTCGCACCAAACTAATCCCAAGGTTCAACTACTCTCGACTGGTTTTCAAATCCAACTGTCTTCTACTTGTCCTAAAATCGAACTGTCTCGTCCCAATTCTCATTTCCTTAATCCCATTATCAGTCCACGAGAGTTGGCCACAAGGGCAAGGTTTCTTTGTTTAAAAGGAGCCACCCAGGGGATTGAACCCGGCTGTTTTTTATAACCCTACTAGATTTTATCTGCCTCATTCTCTTTCTTTCTTCTCTAAAGAATTTTTTAATACTTTTTTGAACTCCCTTTGACCAACACAGGCCAAACCTTATCTATACCTTATACACACACACATACATACACACACACACAAAGAGTTAAGTCCTTTTATTCTTTTTCTGAGAAGAAGCTTGTAAACAATGGCAGACATCTCTGATTCAATGTAATTTTCAAGGAGAAAACACAATGCTTTTCAAATCCATCTTAATGCATGTTTTTAACTCCAAAATATCATAAAATATCTTTTTAATAACAATTAAGTTCATTTCAAATAATGCGCAAGTACAATTTTATGGTAGGAATTTAGTCACTTGAAGTTCAAGATTACCCTCTAATCTACCTATCTGTTTCACTCCCCGTTTATATACCCGATGTTGAATGAGTATATAACATAAATTTAATTTTCTATCAGTGTAATAATATTAACATTTTAAGAGTAATCTTAATTTTTTTTTTGGGGGGGGGGGGGGGGCAAAAAAATATATCACAAACAAAAAGAAATAAAAAGACTTACTTATCTCCGCATTTGTCTGGTATCAACATATAACTACGACTTGGCATCAGCAAATCTTTTAAATTTCCACTGGTGCAAAAATTACGGAAAGCCATGAGTAAATCCAGACTGAGAGGAGTTTGCTTTACTAAAGAATGTTTTTCATCTGGATCAGAATCTGGAATAACAAAAGAATAATTAACTAAAATTTATATATATATATATATATATATATATATATATAAAGATAATCTACTGAGTCAGACGAACCTACTATTAGTTTCGCATAAAGCTCTTCAGGGCTAAAATATGACTGAAGAAGAAAAGGAGCAAGACCAATAAATACTACTAACCACATTAATCATTTAAATTATCAAATCATACTGACCAATAAAAACACAGAACACAGTTCTGTGTTTTTATTGGTCAGTATGATTTGATAATTTAAATGATTAATGTGGTTAGTAGTATTTATTGGTCTTGCTCCTTTTCTTCTTCAGTCATATTTTAGCCCTGAAGAGCTTTATGCGAAACTAATAGTAGGTTCGTCTGACTCAGTAGATTATCTTTATTACTTGGCTCTACTTAGGTATCGAGCACTTTTTACAAATTAGCTTCTCCTAGCGGTTATATGAATATATATATATCTTATATACATATATATACATATAAATTGTTTTTCTTTTGGCCAAATACTATACCAATAGATTATTTTTTGTTGGTACGAATATCTTGGTCTTTTCTTTTTTTCAAAAATTTTTCTTCCTGGTTGATGTTTGGTAGTATATTTTTACAATCAAACTCTCTGCCGGGTTTTTTCTCTCTGCAAGGATCTACCAACACGCTTGGTATATTATATATATATATATATATATATGGAGAAAAGTAGACAAACACAGGATGTTATGGAAACTGGATGTTTATTTTCGACGGTGCAACGTTTCGGTCATTTAGACCTTCTTCAGGACTCGAATATAGTTCTTGCTTCAATGAAGAACATTTTCAAAATGGTGAAAACAGTAGGTTGTCAGTAGGGGCAAGAGTGGTTGGGGGTGGGTAGTGGATTTTCTTCTCTCTGTTGAGACAATTTTCCTTCCAGCTGCATTGCTGACAATAAACTGACAATAAAATGATATTCATTATAATTTGTCAACCGAGATCTTTTCTTCCCCTGTGTTTTCTAGATAAAGTCGGCCATTTCATGTGATCCTGTGTACAGCTACAAGCAATGATCTAAGAAGCTTCATCTACAAGCCAACATTATTAATACTGTTGACCATATCTACATTCTAATGACATGTAACTGTATTTATATATACAACAAAATAGTGGTTTACAGAGTGAATGGGAAGGCTAATTTGCATGTTGATATTAAAAATTTGATTTTAATAAATATGGGCTTAGTATTATTGATTTCTAATTGTTTGGTTTCATTCTAATAAATATGAGCAAAACTCTCTTCAATAAATCATAAAAAGAAATCCATTAACAAGAAGAAATAACTGTCATTTTATTCTTTACTTCCTATTTTAACTAAATAGTTAAATTAGGAAAATTTAACAATCAAAGATGGGAGTGATGGAAGAGTAAGTTTCAGTTGTTCTGTTTTTCAATTATACCCCTCTCTGTTACAAATCTTTTTATCTGCATTCTTATTTAGTTTCATTGGCCTTTCTTTAATACAATATTTTATTACAGCAAAATTTAAATACTTGCACCCTACGGAGGGTGCATATATTTGCTAGTACATTTAAAAATGCATGAAGGCATGTAGTGTAATGGTTATCATCATCGGAAATGGACATGGTGAAACGATTTCAAATCTCGGACAAAACTATTTGAATTTCACATAGTGCTGATACCCTTGGGAAATGTATGAATCCAACTATTCTACCTCCAGCTATGAGTAAATAGTAAGGGAGACTTAGCTCTTTAACCTTGGTTAGGTAACTGGTCTAGGAGAAGGAAAATTCTGAATTCAAACCTGTTCAAACGTCGCTTAAGAAACTGACCTTGTGTCACATCCTACATCACTAACAATCTTTAAGACTTCTTTATGAAAGGTGGTATATCCAATAATTGTCCTATCACTAACAATCTTTAAGACTTCTTTGACCTTGTGTCACATCCTGCTCGTGCAGAGGGGTTGGTAAATATGTATACTTTAAAAAAAAACCCAAACAATATTCAAAATAAAAAGTGACCACAACTGCACTTCCAAAAATATATTTCATGCAATAGAATGCGCAAACTGGGGAAAAAAAACAAAAACAACAACATTGAATATCATAATAGAATAAACATACAGAGTTCCAATTACCCTTGAATTGGTAAGACAAGGCAACAAGGAAGCCGTAATTTAATACAGATCTTAACTTGTTGCAAGCCTACTGCAGAATGCCAGAGTATTTATGAAGCATCAGAACATCACAGAAACCAAGCAGCCAATCAAGACTCAAGGAATGGAATCACCCAAATACATGAATGGAGTATTCCAGAGTTCCATAAATACCAGCTGTTTTGGGGCACCAGTCAGTAGTGCTTAGTTGCTGTTGTTCAAACCAACAGTATACTCAGCTCACAACACAGTTGGAAACTAATCACCCAACAAATTTCTACAATTATGAACTCCTTTCATGCAAATAAATATAGATAACAATAGAGTTACTTACATTCAGTTTTGATCTTATCTGGCAATATCTTCATTCCTTCAAATCTTCGAGCTACTTCTTTCAATTCAGTAACCTCATCAGGGCTTTTTTCTGCTTTAATTTTGGATGATATTCCAAAGTCTTCAAGTTTTTCCGTCTTTATACACAGATCCTTGATTTTATCGAAGGTCAGCAGCTCGGAGGGCTTGCCCCTTTCGGGGTCATATGGCATGGAGTCAACTTCCAAATGATCATCTATGATTTCATCTGTGACTTCCAGACTTACTTTAGACATTAGGGATCTAGATAATGAATTACCCAAACCTAGAAAATAAAAGAACAAATTTAATTTTTTTTCTAAATTTTAAAATTTTTATAATTTTTTTAAATTTCGAGAAAAAAAATCTCAATAAAAAATTTTTTTTCAATTTTATTGAAAATCTATATTTATTATTCTTTTATTTTTTTCTATTTCTAGAAAAATTATTTTTTTTTCAATTTTATAAAAAATCTATATTTATTATTCTTTTATTTTTTCTATTTCTAGAAAAAAATTTTTTTTTCAATTTTATTAAAAATTTTATTTATTATCCTTTTATTTTATTTCTAGAAAAAATTTTTTTTCAATTTTTTTTTATTATTTTTTTTTTTCTATTTCTAGAAAAAAATTTTTTTCAATTTTATTAAAAGTTTATTATTCTTTTATTTTTTATTTCTAGAAAAAATTTTTTTTTCAATTTTATTAAAAATCTATATTTATTTTTTTATTTTTTCTATTTCTAGAAAAAAAATTTTTTTTCAATTTTATTAAAATCTAAAAAAAATTTTTTTTTTAAAAAAAAAATTTCTAGATTAGATAAATTTATTTTAGATGGTAATGTCAACAAAACAATGGGCTCTCTTCTCATTAGAAATAAACATGAAAGGACATTCAGGGTTAAAAACAAAAGATACAAGTGAAAATTAGAGATTAATCTCTGAATTTTTCTCTAGATTATTTTAGGATTTCATTCTCATTATTCTTAGGTACTATATGATAGTTCCTTTATAGAGAAAGAGCTTATTCTATTCCATCAATCTTTTTTTTTCAGTCCACTGAAAAGCATGATGGGATAGAATATTTATACAAGTGAAATAATCTCTTTCTCTACATAGGAATGGTAAGCGGTTTAGGGTTGAAAGAATACTGCATCTTACCTGAATCATGAACCTCCTCAGATGAAAGCACCTTATGACCTAGGAACTTCATATTGCCAAACCCTGAAAAACATATATATATGAAGATAGGAGGGTTGGAGTAAAATACGACAGTATGAGGTAGGGTAAAAGGAAAAGTGGACAAAAAATAATAACTCAAACAAGTCTGAGAGTGGGAATATTTCGTCCTTAGAATAAGGACATCTTCAGCCCAATGACTTTTATTGAAAGCAAAAATTACGTACATGTGTGTGATTTGAAGAAAGGGAGAAGGTTAGGGGGGAAATAAGCAATAAGGAATAAGTGAAGTGTAGGTAAGAGAATAGGTAGTAGGGAGGATGCTAAGTGCTAGATGGAAAAAGGGTTTGTCGAAGTGAAGAGGGTAAGGTTCTAGTAGTGGAGTGTTTGATGCCAGGGGAATATAAGGAGGAGGGGAGAGTTATATATATATATATATATATATATATGTATTAGGTAAATTTCTTCTGTAAGGAAGATTTAAAAATAAATAAATAAATAAATAAACAAGTAATACATGAAAATAAGGGCTGGTTTAGCTCAGTTGGTAGACTGTCCAACTAGGAAACACAAGGTTTCGGGTTCAATACCAGCCCTCACCAACTCAGCATATGAGTAGCATAGAGATCTGTCGGTAGACTGTCCAACTAGGAACCACAAGGTTTCGGGTTCAATACCAGCCCTCACCAACTCAGCATATGAGTAGCATAGAGATCTGTGCGGTGAAGTGAGGAGCTGATGGTAGGTGTGGTGCTCCACCTCAGGCGCCAAAACACTCTCCTTAGTTTAGCACTAGTAAAAAGGGGATAGACACCCTCGCTGTCTGGTTGAAACTAACTTTAGCCCACCCTGACGACTTTACTTAATACATGAAAATAAAAATTAATGGATATGGTTATGTTTCTTTGGCTAATGGCATATCAACCTTCTGAATTCGCACATGTTAAACTCTGTTTAAAAGTGACCTTGTGTCATACACTGCTTGCATGGAGAAGTTGTGTAAATACATACATGCATTATATATATTTACCAATCCCTCTGCACGAGCAGGATGTGACACAAGGTCAATTTCTTAAGCGGAGTTCAACAGGTTTGAATTCAGAGTTTTCCTTCTCCTAGACCGGTTGCCTAACCAAGTTAAAAGAGCCTAATCTGCCCTACTATTTACCCATAGCTGGAGGGAGAGTAGGATTCATACCTTTCCCAAGGGTATTAGCGCTAAATGAAATGCAATTAACACGTCCAGGATTTGAACTCGGGGTGACGAGTTCATTTCCCATGACTTTAACCATTACACCACTCGCTTCTACATGCATTATAACTGAATGAAAATAAATTATCTCGTATATACGGATCAACACAGGCAATGGTTTCAAGATAAGGGTGTAATAAAAAATACTGACTCCATATTTGGTTTCAGTGTTTAATGGCATATCAACTATCGTGGGTTATTTCATGCCAAAGACATCCTTGTAGAAGAACAGTAGTGATACTATTTAACCCATAGATGGGTTTGCAATTTGAATTTGTATTTTTCATTGGAAAAAAAATTGATATCTTAAAGCAGGGATTACCAAACTTTTTTCATTGTGGGACGGATAATTGAAAAAATAACAAGCGCAGGCCACATTATTATTGTGTTCAATACTTGCTAGTCAGAATGAAAGCTCTGAGAAAAAGATGTAAAACAAAATAACGAGCGCGGGCCACATTATTATTGTATTCAATACTTGCTAGTCAGAATGAAAGCTCTGAGAAAAAGATGTAAAACAAAATAACGAGCGCGGGCCACATTATTATTGTATTCAATACTTGCTAGTCAGAATGAAAGCTCTGAGAAAAAGATGTAAAACAAAATAACGAGCGAGTGCCACATTATTATTGTATTCAATACTTGCTAGTCAGAATGAAAGCTCTGAGAAAAGATGTAAACAAAATAACGAGCGCGGGCCACATTATTATTGTATTCAATACTTGCTAGTCAGAATGAAAGCTCTGAGAAAAAGATGTAAAACAAAATAACGAGCGAGGCCACATTATTATTGTATTCAATACTTGCTAGTCAGAATGAAAGCTCTGAGAAAAAGATGTAAAACAAAATAACGAGCGCGGGCCACATTATTATTGTTTCAATACTTGCTAGTCAGAATGAAAGCTCTGAGAAAAAGATGTAAAACAAAATATTATTGTATTCAATAGCCAGAATGAAAGCTCTGAGAAAAAGATGTAAAACAAAATTTATCTTTCCATGTTATATTCATGGAGGAATTTTCAATATTTATTTTCAAAACATTATCAAAAAACGCAACATTCAAATACTGCCAGCAGGCCGTAGTTTGGTGACATGATAAAAGAATACATGATGTTTTTTAGTTTATTTTGTAGGTATGTGACATATGCCGAGAATGGTAGGTATGTAGATAATAACAAAAAAAATTAATTAGATAAATTTATTTTAGATGGTGAAACCGACAAAACAATGGGGCTCTCTTCTCATTAGTCAAAACTACTTTCAGAGTTCCTCCTCCCTCATCCTTCTATAAACACAAGTATTAAGGATAGGGAAAAAGGTTTACTAAGCAAAAATACAAGTTTTAATGTAATGAATATATTAAATTAGAAAGATCTCATTGTTTCTCATCCTTCTATAAACACAAGTATTAGGGAAAAAGGTTTACTAAGCAAAGATACAGGTTTTAATGTAATGAATATATAAATTAGAAAGATCTCATTGTTTCTCATCCTTCTATAAACACAAGTATCAAGGATAGGGAAAAAGGTTTACTAAGCAAAGATACAGGTTTTAATGTAATGAATATATTAAATTAGAAAGATCTCATTGTTTCTCATCCTTCTATAAACACAAGTATTAAGGATAGGGAAAAAGGTTTACTAAGCAAAGATACAAGTTTTAATGTAATGAATATATTAAATTAGAAAGATCTCATTGTTTCTCATCCTTCTATAAACACAAGTATTAAGGATAGGGAAAAAGGTTTACTAAGCAAAGATACAGGTTTTAATGTAATGAATATATTAATTAGAAAGATCTCATTGTTTTCATCCTTCTATAAACACAAGTATTAAGGATAGGGAAAAAGGTTTACTAAGCAAAGATACAAGTTTTAATGTAATGAATATATTAAATTAGAAAGATCTCATTGTTTCTCATCCTTCTATAAACACAAGTATTAAGGATAGGGAAAAAGGTTTACTAAGCAAAGATACAGGTTTTAATGTAATGAATATATCAAATTAGAAAGATCTCATTGTTTCTCATCCTTCTATAAACACAAGTATTAAGGATAGGGAAAAAGGTTTACTAAGCAAAGATACAAGTTTTAATGTAATGAATATATTAAATTAGAAAGATCTCATTGTTTCTCATCCTTCTATAAACACAAGTATTAAGGATAGGGAAAAAGGTTTACTAAGCAAAGATACAGGTTTTAATGTAATGAATATATTAAATTAGAAAGATCTCATTGTTTCTCATCCTTCTATAAACACAAGTATTAAGGATAGGGAAAAAGGTTTACTAAGCAAAGATACAGGTTTTAATGTAATGAATATATTAAATTAGAAAGATCTCATTGTTTCTCATCCTTCTATAAACACAAGTATTAAGGATAGGGAAAAAGGTTTACTAAGCAAAGATACAGGTTTTAATGTAATGAATATATTAAATTAGAAAGATCTCATTGTTTCTCATCCTTCTATAAACACAAGTATCAAGGATAGGAAAAAAGGTTTACTAAGCAAAGATACAGGTTTTAATGTAATGAATATATTAAATTAGAAAGATCTCATTGTTTCTCATCCTTCTATAAACACAAGTATTAAGGATAGGGAAAAAGGTTTACTAAGCAAAGATACAAGTTTTAATGTAATGAATATATTAAATTAGAAAGATCTCATTGTTTCTCATCCTTCTATAAACACAAGTATTAAGGATAGGGAAAAAGGTTTACTAAGCAAAGATACAGGTTTTAATGTAATGAATATATTAAATTAGAAAGATCTCATTGTTTCTCATCCTTCTATAAACACAAGTATTAAGGATAGGGAAAAAGGTTTACTAAGCAAAGATACAAGTTTTAATGTAATGAATATATTAAATTAGAAAGATCTCATTGTTTCTCATCCTTCTATAAACACAAGTATTAAGGATAGGGAAAAAGGTTTACTAAGCAAAGATACAGTTTTAATGTAATGAATATATTAAATTAGAAAGATCTCATTGTTTCTCATCCTTCTATAAACACAAGTATTAAGGATAGGGAAAAAGGTTTACTAAGCAAAGATACAAGTTTTAATGTAATGAATATATTAAATTAGAAAGATCTCATTGTTTCTCATCCTTCTATAAACACAAGTATCAAGGATAGGGAAAAAGGTTTACTAAGCAAAGATACAAGTTTTAATGTAATGAATATATTAAATTAGAAAGATCTCATTGTTTCTCATCCTTCTATAAACACAAGTATTAAGGATAGGGAAAAAGGTTTACTAAGCAAAGATACAAGTTTTAATGTAATGAATATATTAAATTAGAAAGATCTCATTGTTTCTCATCCTTCTATAAACACAAGTATTAAGGATAGGGAAAAAGGTTTACTAAGCAAAGATACAAGTTTTAATGTAATGAATATATTAAATTAGAAAGATCTCATTGTTTCTCATCCTTCTATAAACACAAGTATTAAGGATAGGGAAAAAGGTTTACTAAGCAAAGATACAAGTTTTAATGTAATGAATATATTAAATTAGAAAGATCTCATTGTTTCTCATCCTTCTATAAACACAAGTATCAAGGATAGGGAAAAAGGTTTACTAAGCAAAGATACAGGTTTTAATGTAATGAATATATTAAATTAGAAAGATCTCATTGTTTCTCATCCTTCTATAAACACAAGTATTAAGGATAGGGAAAAAGGTTTACTAAGCAAAGATACAAGTTTTAATGTAATGAATATATTAAATTAGAGAGATCTCATTGTTTCTCATCCTTCTATAAACACAAGTATTAAGTATAGGGAAAAAGGTTTACTAAGCAAAGATACAAGTTTTAATGTAATGAATATATTAAATTAGAAAGATCTCATTGTTTCTCATCCTTCTATAAACACAAGTATTAAGGATAGGGAAAAAGGTTTACTAAGCAAAGATACAGGTTTTAATGTAATGAATATATTAAATTAGAAAGATCTCATTGTTTCTCATCCTTCTATAAACACAAGTATTAAGGATAGGGAAAAAGGTTTACTAAGCAAAGATACAAGTTTTAATGTAATGAATATATTAAATTAGAAAGATCTCATTGTTTCTCATCCTTCTATAAACACAAGTATTAAGGATAGGGAAAAAGGTTTACTAAGCAAAAATACAGGTTTTAATGTAATGAATATATTAAATTAGAAAGATCTCATTGTTTCTCATCCTTCTATAAACACAAGTATCAAGGATAGGGAAAAAGGTTTACTAAGCAAAGATACAAGTTTTAATGTAATGAATATATTAAATTAGAAAGATCTCATTGTTTCTCATCCTTCTATAAACACAAGTATTAAGGATAGGGAAAAAGGTTTACTAAGCAAAGATACAAGTTTTAATGTAATGAATATATTAAATTAGAAAGATCTCATTGTTTCTCATCCTTCTATAAACACAAGTATTAAGGATAGGGAAAAAGGTTTACTAAGCAAAGATACAGGTTTTAATGTAATGAATATATTAAATTAGAAAGATCTCATTGTTTCTCATCCTTCTATAAACACAAGTATCAAGGATAGGGAAAAAGGTTTACTAAGCAAAGATACAGGTTTTAATGTAATGAATATATTAAATTAGAAAGATCTCATTGTTTCTCATCCTTCTATAAACACAAGTATTAAGGATAGGGAAAAAGGTTTACTAAGCAAAGATACAAGTTTTAATGTAATGAATATATTAAATTAGAAAGATCTCATTGTTTCTCATCCTTCTATAAACACAAGTATTAAGGATAGGGAAAAAGGTTTACTAAGCAAAGATACAGTTTTAATGTAATGAATATATTAAATTAGAAAGATCTCATTGTTTCTCATCCTTCTATAAACACAAGTATCAAGGATAGGGAAAAAGGTTTACTAAGCAAAAATACAGGTTTTAATGTAATGAATATATTAAATTAGAAAGATCTCATTGTTTCTCATCCTTCTATAAACACAAGTATTAAGGATAGGGAAAAAGGTTTACTAAGCAAAGATACAAGTTTTAATGTAATGAATATATTAAATTAGAAAGATCTCATTGTTTCTCATCCTTCTATAAACACAAGTATTAAGGATAGGGAAAAAGGTTTACTAAGCAAAGATACAAGTTTTAATGTAATGAATATATTAAATTAGAAAGATCTCATTGTTTCTCATCCTTCTATAAACACAAGTATCAAGGATAGGGAAAAAGGTTTACTAAGCAAAATACAGGTTTTAATGTAATGAATATATTAAATTAGAAAGATCTCATTGTTTCTCATCCTTCTATAAACACAAGTATCAAGGATAGGGAAAAAGGTTTACTAAGCAAAGATACAAGTTTTAATGTAATGAATATATTAAATTAGAAAGATCTCATTGTTTCTCATCCTTCTATAAACACAAGTATTAAGGATAGGGAAAAAGGTTTACTAAGCAAAGATACAAGTTTTAATGTAATGAATATATTAAATTAGAAAGATCTCATTGTTTCTCATCCTTCTATAAACACAAGTATCAAGGATAGGGAAAAAGGTTTACTAAGCAAAGATACAAGTTTTAATGTAATGAATATATTAAATTAGAAAGATCTCATTGTTTCTCATCCTTCTATAAACACAAGTATCAAGGATAGGGAAAAAGGTTTACTAAGCAAAGATACAAGTTTTAATGTAATGAATATATTAAATTAGAAAGATCTCATTGTTTCTCATCCTTCTATAAACACAAGTATTAAGGATAGGGAAAAGGTTTACTAAGCAAAATACAGTTTTAATGTAATGAATATATTAAATTAGAAAGATCTCATTGTTTCTCATCCTTCTATAAACACAAGTATTAAGGATAGGGAAAAAGGTTTACTAAGCAAAGATACAAGTTTTAATGTAATGAATATATTAAATTAGAAAGATCTCATTGTTTCTCATCCTTCTATAAACACAAGTATTAAGGATAGGGAAAAAGGTTTACTAAGCAAAGATACAGTTTTAATGTAATGAATATATTAAATTAGAAAGATCTCATTGTTTCTCATCCTTCTATAAACACAAGTATAAGGATAGGGAAAAAGGTTTACTAAGCAAAGATACAAGTTTTAATGTAATGAATATATTAAATTAGAAAGATCTCATTGTTTCTCATCCTTCTATAAACACAAGTATTAAGGATAGGGAAAAAGGTTTACTAAGCAAAGATACAAGTTTTAATGTAATGAATATATTAAATTAGAAAGATCTCATTGTTTCTCATCCTTCTATAAACACAAGTATTAAGGATAGGGAAAAAGGTTTACTAAGCAAAGATACAAGTTTTAATGTAATGAATATATTAAATTAGAAAGATCTCATTGTTTCTCATCCTTCTATAAACACAAGTATCAAGGATAGGGAAAAAGGTTTACTAAGCAAAGATACAAGTTTTAATGTAATGAATATATTAAATTAGAAAGATCTCATTGTTTCTCATCCTTCTATAAACACAAGTATCAAGGATAGGGAAAAAGGTTTACTAAGCAAAAATACAGTTTTAATGTAATGAATATATTAAATTAGAAAGATCTCATTGTTTCTCATCCTTCTATAAACACAAGTATTAAGGATAGGGAAAAAGGTTTACTAAGCAAAGATACAAGTTTTAATGTAATGAATATATTAAATTAGAAAGATCTCATTGTTTCTCATCCTTCTATAAACACAAGTATCAAGGATAGGGAAAAAGTTTACTAAGCAAAATACAAGTTTTAATGTAATGAATATATTAAATTAGAAAGATCTCATTGTTTCTCATCCTTCTATAAACACAAGTATTAAGGATAGGGAAAAAGGTTTACTAAGCAAAGATACAAGTTTTAATGTAATGAATATATTAAATTAGAAAGATCTCATTGTTTCTCATCCTTCTATAAACACAAGTATTAAGGATAGGGAAAAAGGTTTACTAAGCAAAGATACAGTTTTAATGTAATGAATATATTAAATTAGAAAGATCTCATTGTTTCTCATCCTTCTATAAACACAAGTATCAAGGATAGGGAAAAAGGTTTACTAAGCAAAGATACAAGTTTTAATGTAATGAATATATTAAATTAGAAAGATCTCATTGTTTCTCATCCTTCTATAAACACAAGTATTAAGGATAGGAAAAAGGTTTACTAAGCAAAGATACAGTTTTAATGTAATATATAAATTAGAAAGATCTCATTGTTTCTCCTTCTATAAACACAAGTATCAAGGATAGGGAAAAAGGTTTACTAAGCAAAAATACAGTTTTAATGTAATGAATATATTAAATTAGAAAGATCTCATTGTTTCTCATCCTTCTATAAACACAAGTATCAAGGATAGGGAAAAAGGTTTACTAAGCAAAATACAGGTTTTAATGTAATGAATATATTAAATTAGAAAGATCTCATTGTTTCTCATCCTTCTATAAACACAAGTATTAAGTATAGGGAAAAAGGTTTACTAAGCAAAGATACAAGTTTTAATGTAATGAATATATTAAATTAGAAAGATCTCATTGTTTCTCATCCTTCTATAAACACAAGTATTAAGGATAGGGAAAAAGGTTTACTAAGCAAAGATACAAGTTTTAATGTAATGAATATATTAAATTAGAAAGATCTCATTGTTTCTCATCCTTCTATAAACACAAGTATCAAGGATAGGAAAAAGGTTTACTAAGCAAAAATACAGGTTTTAATGTAATGAATATATTAAATTAGAAAGATCTCATTGTTTCTCATCCTTCTATAAACACAAGTATTAAGTATAGGGAAAAAGGTTTACTAAGCAAAGATACAAGTTTTAATGTAATGAATATATTAAATTAGAAAGATCTCATTGTTTCTCATCCTTCTATAAACACAAGTATCAAGGATAGGGAAAAAGGTTTACTAAGCAAAAATACAGGTTTTAATGTAATGAATATATTAAATTAGAAAGATCTCATTGTTTCTCATCCTTCTATAAACACAAGTATTAAGGATAGGGAAAAAGGTTTACTAAGCAAAGATACAATTTTAATGTAATGAATATATTAAATTAGAAAGATCTCATTGTTTCTCATCCTTCTATAAACACAAGTATCAAGGATAGGGAAAAGGTTTACTAAGCAAAAATACAGGTTTTAATGTAATGAATATATTAAATTAGAAAGATCTCATTGTTTCTCATCCTTCTATAAACACAAGTATTAAGTATAGGGAAAAAGGTTTACTAAGCAAAGATACAAGTTTTAATGTAATGAATATATTAAATTAGAAAGATCTCATTGTTTCTCATCCTTCTATAAACACAAGTATTAAGGATAGGGAAAAAGGTTTACTAAGCAAAGATACAAGTTTTAAGTAATGAATATATTAAATTAGAAAGATCTCATTGTTTCTCATCCTTCTATAAACACAAGTATAAGGATAGGGAAAAAGTTTACTAAGCAAAATACAGTTTTAATGTAATGAATATATTAAATTAGAAAGATCTCATTGTTTCTCATCCTTCTATAAACACAAGTATTAAGGATAGGAAAAAGGTTTACTAAGCAAAGATACAAGTTTTAATGTAATGAATATATTAAATTAGAAAGATCTCATTGTTTCTCATCCTTCTATAAACACAAGTATCAAGGATAGGGAAAAAGGTTTACTAAGCAAAATACAGGTTTTAATGTAATGAATATATTAAATTAGAAAGATCTCATTGTTTCTCATCCTTCTATAAACACAAGTATTAAGTATAGGGAAAAAGGTTTACTAAGCAAAGATACAAGTTTTAATGTAATGAATATATTAAATTAGAAAGATCTCATTGTTTCTCATCCTTCTATAAACACAAGTATCAAGGATAGGGAAAAAGGTTTACTAAGCAAAAATACAGGTTTTAATGTAATGAATATATTAAATTAGAAAGATCTCATTGTTTCTCATCCTTCTATAAACACAAGTATTAAGTATAGGGAAAAAGGTTTACTTAGCAAAGATACAAGTTTTAATGTAATGAATATATTAAATTAGAAAGACTAAGATCTCATTGTTTCTCTCTTCTGAGGTTTCACAAGACATTATTATAAGAAAAACAGCCAATTCCATCCTCATTATTTAGGTACTATATGATAGTTCCTTTTCTCTAAATAGGAATAGTAAGCAGGTTAGTGTTGAAAAAAACTGCATCTTACCTGAATCAGGAACATCCGTGGATGAATGCATCTTATGACCTAGGTAGTTTGTATTGTCAGACCCTGAAAAACACACACACACACAATATATATATATATATATCAGGTCAATTTCTTCTGTTTGGAATTTAAAAAAAAAAAAAAACAACTGGTAATACATGGAAATAAACATTAATAGATATGGGTTTTTTTTTTTTTGTTTAATGGCATATTGTAACGTGGCGGTATATTCACGGTAAAAAAAACGTATATATGTAGCGTTCTAATAGCGATATATGTTGTATAGTGGGTCTTGTCAATGTGCCTCCAAATTCACGACACTAAAAAGGTGTTCGGCATGTGGCGGTCATCTTTTCGATAAAAAAAGTACAACGTGAGAAATATATCGTCACAAGCTGCTTAGCTTTTATTTCCAGGCTAGGCTCATCTCATGGGTTGTGTCAGAGAGGAGGAAAGGCAGAGAGAAAGGACACTGTTAAATTACTGTGATCCCACACTAGGGACCAGAGGCCCAACTGTACTCTACGCTGTCCGAAATCAAAAAGAGGCCGATCTTGTTCTTTATCGTTTCATGTCACCAGGTGACTTCCGGTTCCGGTCAACACCCGAAACTTCCGGTTGGCTTTCAATTCTCCATTCGGGGGGTCACGCCCCAGTCAAATTCCCGACAAACCGTTTTGTGGAGTGCCACACCTACCATCAGCTCCTTACTTTACCGCACAGATCCCTGTGCTACTCATACGCTGAGTTGGCGAGGACCGGTATCGAACAAGGAACCTTGTGGTTTCTAGCCAAACGCTCTACCGACTGAGCTAAAACAGTAATGGTACTATTTAACCCATAGTTTCTATATATCAATACTCTTGTTCCTTAATCTTCCGACAGTTATCCTCTTGCAACACCCCTCTGGTTAAAGATGAGACTGTCCAAATCACCCAAGATGAAATACAAAAATGTAAATCCTGATTATCTGGTGTCATTATTTCTTATGAGTGTCATCACCTCAGCTAAATGATGAACCATTCCGTTTTTATTATGAAAAATAAAGGGAAGAAGAACATGCTACACAGAAAAAATATAATGAGAAAGGAAGAAAAAAAAGAAAGAGAGTAGGAGAAAGATAGAGAGAGGGGGTGAGAGAGTACAGAAGTGATAACACTAATCTGTTTCAATCGAACATAATGAAAAGAAGGAAAGAAAGAAAAAAGTGAGAGTTAAATCAAGATTATTATACTTTTTATATATTGAAGTATTTAGCAATAGCTCTTAAGTAAATATATCAAGCGTTGTAATAATTGGATTATCATACTGTGGTATATCCACAGGTCTTGCTAGTAATAAAATAATACATTATGTTTTTTAGTTTATTTTGTAGGTATGCAACATATGTCTAGAATGGTAGGTATATAGAAAATAACAAAAAACAGTAATCAGATAAATTTATTTTAGATAGTGAAGTCAACATTAAAATATTTTTTTTTTTTTTTAACCTTCATCAGCATATAAAATAAATAAAAAGAACTCTGCTAACGGGGAAAAAAAGAATCCTTCAACCTATCACCTTTCAGAATCCCCAGGAAATATGATGGGTCCCAACTTAAGTTTCTTAATAAATTGTAGAGTTTTTATCCATGAAAAACTAAAGCTGTCTAACCCTTACCTTCTACCCCATATAGTGTAATTTGTTTCCAAGAAAATATTGAAATGCATTTACAGTTAGCTGGAAATGGTAGCAGAAAAAAAAACTCTGGGATGCATGGCTATGATTTTACAGAGAAACTAATTAAAATACAATTAAAATAGGTGTAATCTTTTTATATTTGTGCTTATTTAATTTCGTTAGTCTTTCTAATTTAATATATTTCATTATATTAAAACTTAAATATATTCTTGTTAGAAATTTTCTTTTGTAAATAAATTTTTAAAAATATTCGTAGAATCAGAAATTTACATGATTTAAAGTTGTTTTTTATTTAAAACTTTCAATTTTCTAAGCTAATACATATTACGTTTTAAAGATAAAATAATTGTTTGTTTTTTTTGTAAATGTAAATAAACTTTTTTTCTCTATCAAATCTGTCGTACTCGTAAACATTTATGGGTGTGTCATCAGCTGATGTCATCTAGTTCACTGTTCCTGTTCGTGTAAGCGTACGCCGTACCAAACAAATAGGCTACAGTCCCAGACGTCAAAAAGGGCTTAGTTTTCGAATTACGTTGCTCAACAATTAGCGGTAATAATTTTAGAGTAATTATTAATTAAAAAGCTAATAAAAAGTTTTCGCAATCGGTGGCATATCTTGATATTATGCGAAAAGTAAAATTTAAACGGACTACTTTGTAAAAAAAATACGAAGCAAAATGGAGTAGCTCCGAAAACAGTGTGTTCGAAATATGAATAAGTAAACAAAATGGCCACCTCCAGCGAAGAAGAAGCAACAGTTGTTAGCGACAAAAAATGTTTTATGTGCATTTTACCTTCCAAAAAGCATAAAATTGTATCATTTTCTAAGAAAACGTGGACTCATCATGTGACAACAAGTCACGTAAATAAAATGAGTAATAAGCGAATTTGCTTTTTAGAAAAAATTTAAAAAATAATAGTATTTCGCATCATGTGACATAGGTACCACCAATTTGACCCTGTGCAATTTACCCTCCCTACATTTAACACAATGAAACTTGCAGAAAAATTAATATTTTCTTGAAAAGTTTTTTCCATTCGAAAGAAGAAACATTAAATAAACTCCTGATGATTTTTAAAAATTTTTATCAGCATACGAAAATAATGAAAATTATGATTGAAAAACAATGTTTTCATTTTTGCACTGTTAAATCAACTGAAATTTAACGTAGCTAAAAACAAGTTACGATAAGAGGATTTTTTAAAAAATTCTATGAAAAATCAATTAATGGTCCGAGTTTCACGAAAATATCCATAAATTTTTACCATTGGATGTAAATACATCTGAAATAGTTTTTTTCTAAAATATATTAGGGGAAATATTTTTTTACGATGTCTATCACCCCCCCCCCATTTTATTTTATGAGATAAAAAAAAATGGTGTGGAAAAAAAATTTGGTACTTTTTTTCTATAAAGATAAGAGACTGAATAACTATATCAATGAAATTGTATAACGTACCGAATTATAGTTTTTTTAGGAAAAAATAATGACATCGGAAATAAAAAGTGTAAAAAAAAATGTCATAATATTAATATTTGAAAACGTTTTTTTTCTTATGTAATTGGTATGTATTATATTCTATTAAATTGTAAAAAAAAAAAAAAAAAAATTTTTTTTAAGAAATTAATTTTTACGAGATTTTCAATCTTTTGTGTGATTAAATATTTTTATTTTCTGCGTGAAATAAATTAAATTTTTTTTTTCCTGTGGAAAAAAATCAAAATTTTCACGGATATTTAAAAACATGAATTTTAGAATTCAGGTGAACTAAAAGTTGGTCCGATCCGTTGTCGATTAATATTTTTAAAAGAATTTGTAATTTTTATTGTTGAATAGTAATTTTTGGTTCTTAGAATATATGGAAGGGTATAACCGTCATATTTGTTTTACAAAGAGATGAGACGAGACGCTTCTGAATAACAACCGAAGTTTGTTTTTCTTTGTTCAAAAAAGTTAAATAAGATAATTTTTTTCGCTATTAGAATACAAAGTAAGTATACAGGATTATTTTATCAGTTTTTCTCTTATAAAAAATATTAAAATTTTCATTTCATTTTCGATTTTAAAAAGTAATACCAAAACCGAAGACATTTTTTAACGTCAATTTCACGGTGACATTTTACTATTAAATTTTTTCAAGTTTTTATTCATGTTAATAGTAAAAACATTGTTTTTCGTTCATAATTTTCATTATTTTCCTAAGCTGAATTTTTTTAAAAATCAGGACTTTTTAAAATGTTTCTTCTTTCGAATGCACACACAAAAAAAAAAAATTCTAGATAATATTTCAAGATAAAAAAAAAAAAAGAATATCTTAAAAATCGTTGAAAACAAATAAAATCGGTTTTTGAATATGCACAAGACAAAAAGTTAAATTAGTGTTATCCATACTTTTACTGGTTGATCGTAAAAGGGAAATAATTTGTAACTTTTCTGTCTATATTACGGTCTGAAAATTACCCTTTCGCATGTAATACGGGCAGGTTTGTTTATTTTTTAAGATAACGATGTAATTTTTCCCAATCGGATAATTTGATCTTTGAATTAACTATTTTTCTTTGTAACAACCCTGTACGATCTTTTTTTTACGAGATTTTTGATAAACAAAGTTCGGAAATATCTATTTCCGTTTTATTCAAGATGGCATAAACGGTCTGGTGGTACCTAATGAAGCTCGTTCATACCTCAAATTTTAGCTCTCAACACAAAGCAAAAAATCGATCGAGTGACAATTCGTAATTCAGAAAAGTGGTAAATTGGAGCACTCGTAAGTCAAGGCACCACAGTAAAGTTATTTATTCACTAAGCTTAGCTTAGTTGTAGTACTGGGGTATCCAGTGAGAATCGAACTCACTAACCTACTGCTAATCTAGCTTGCTAACCATTACAGAACATGAGATGCCCAAAAGGTACCACAATATATGAAACCCACTCTTCCAGGGGAAGTACACGTCGGCACTGATTACAAATAGCTCTTTTAAAATTAAAATAAAACAAAATAAAATTAAAATAAAGATAAAAGAATAAAAAGTACCACCAAAATACATCCCGTGATCAGTTTAGAAGAAGAATTTAAGGAAGAAACGTAAAGATTTTTGAATTTTTTTTTTTCAATCTTGAAGAAGAAAAAAAAAAAAAAAAAATAATAAAAAAAACGAAGAAAGAGTTGTTACAACGAAAAACAGTTAATTCAAAGATCAAATTACCCGATTAGGAAAAAATTACTCACTGTTATATTGAAAAATAAGTAAAACAGTCCGGGTTTTTTTTTTTTACGACAGGGTTAGTTCCTTTATTGATATTTTTAGCAGAATTCTGTATTCATGGTTCTTTTACTAAAAAAAAAAACTCCCGTATAAACTTAGAAAAATCTTCTGATATAATTAATCAGACTCTTATCTTTATAGAAAAAAAAAAGGAAAAATCGTTTTTTGTCGGTTCATTTTTCCATATTTCATAAAATAAAATGGGGGTAGACCTCGTAAAAAATATTTCCCCTATTTTAGGAAAAAATTAATTCAGACATCAAAAGGTAAGTATTTATTAGGGACTGGCAAAAAAAATCGGATACTACGAGTTTTAAAAGCGAATTAAGAATAATTAAATCTATTATTTAAGGTTAAACTTTGTCTAAATCGATAAGTAGTAACATAAGAACCCTCATTAATAAAAGAAAAATATAATTACACATGCAGTTTATTTTAAAAAGATTTAAAACTATTTGTTTTGGTCAAATTTGTCCGCCATTTTGGCTGTTTTTCAATGGTTTTAGGCGCTTGTTTACAATTTTAACGTAACATTTGGGCTATTTCAAAACTTTGATTTAGTATTTTTGCTATGAAAAATTAATATATAAAATTCATTTAAAATAAAAATTTTCAGATTTTAAGTTTAAAATGTTATATTTTTAGATTCTAAAAATAAAGATCTACTTAATGCAAACCTTATTTTTTCGAAAAAAGTATACGTTTTGAAGAAAAACTCGATTGAAAATGTACCCCCTCCCCTTTTTAAACAGAAAAATATCGATGTATAATTTTTTCTTTTATAAAATAATAGCCAATTAAATAATTATCGAATTGAGTAAAAAAGAAATCTCCAAAAGATAAATTATCTATTATTTTTTTTACATTTTATTTTTCGATTTCCGGTACTTATTTTCTCATAGAAACGCAACCGTAAAAATTTTTTTTTGTTTCTATTCATAAGTTTGGCCTTTTATCTCATTATTTATACTGTAATTAGTACAATATATGACCAACTTGAAAAACATTTTACGTCCCCAACATAAGGGGGGGGGGGTCAAAATTAAGCGACCTGAAAAAAATGTGAAAGTTTTGAAATAAAATAAATAATGCATTATAATGATCATTCATTGATAAATAAACACTGAAAATTTCATTAAAATCCGATAATTCTCTGATTTTTGGTAAATTATTTTCTGTAGTGGGGGCTAAAGTCATTTTGTCATTTTGGCTCAGTTTGCCAGTCCCTAATGTCATATACCGAAAATTTTATTAAAATCGGATAGTTAGTTTATTTTATATGAATTTTAGAAGAATTTCCTGTGATCACCCTTTTTTAGAGCCAGCGATAATTTGCACATAGCTAAATATATATGAGAGAGTGAGTGAGTGAGTGAGAGGGGAGTATTTAACTACTAAAATACAATATGAATAAACAAAAACGTGTCAACATCACTTTCAAATAACAAAGCAGTATAATAAAGTCTTGTACTAACCAGTTAAATTGTTTACGTTCCAATAGTACGATATAAAACAACCAAAGAAATTATACCCAGTCCTTCAGATTTGCACATTTGCGCTTGTACAACAGAATAAAAATATTGCACTACTATTTAAAATAACTTGGAAGGGGAATTTTTTTTTTTTTTTTTTAGATTAACAAAACGAAACCAATATTTTCTAGAGAAATGCGTAACAAAAAAATTCGATAGGCAACAATAAACTATAGAAGAACTAAAAATTAATCACTGCATTTAAATATTGCATAAAAAAAATCCTACGGGTTGGATCTGACACAAGGTCGCAAGTATGGGGCATCCAGCGAGGATCGAACTCGGAAATGCGAGAGTAGCATGCTAACCATTACACTATAATGTGATACCATTATTAAGTATTGCAGTATTAATCTTACCTTTTAAAATTTCAACAATAATATTTCTGTTGCCACTTAATTTAAAGACAATTTGATAGGTACGTTCTTACTTTCCGTACAAAACAAAAAATTTCGTCGTAAAAATCGTCGAGAATAATCGCAATAATCATTAAAACTTGCGTATCCAAAATTTCAGAACTGCGAATCCAGATTCGGCCTAATTTTTTTTTTTATCTAATGGTATCTAAAATATAAATATACAATGTTGCCTATAAATATATAACATAACTTTTTTTTAAAGTGGGTTTTTACTAAACTTAAGATATCAGGATCTTATTATTTCTAATTCAAAACGAATATTATTAGGTATTATATATTACCGAACTCTACAGGATGTAAAATCTGTAAACAAAAGTAAAATTGCAATACTTCCATAAAAATCCGTCGTGGTGTAATGGTTAGCAAGCTAGTCTCGCAGATCAATTATTACTGAAAGCGAACTCAATCTTCGCTGGATGCCCCAAAAAACACTTCAATTGATTTAACGGTGCAAAAATATAAATATTGTTTTTCGTTCATAATTTTCATTATTTCCGTAAGCTGAACATTTTTTAAAAAATCTTTACGAGTTTGTTTAATGTTTCTTTTTTCAATGGACAAAAAATTTTCAAGATAATATTAACCTTTATGCAAGTTTCATTGTATTAAATATACGGGGGGGGGGATTCAAAGGGAAAATTGGTGGTTGCTTATCACCCATAGATGTTTTATGGGTGATATTGTAGCAATTTTGGTAAACCTCTCATAAATGGAATGATAGTGATTATTGGGTTAATTTTAATGTGTATTTTCTTTACATCTTTCTTTGTTTTTTTTAGTTAAATCACTAAAATAAAAATACTAGTTAAAATTAATTAAAATGGCTGTTAATACTTAATCTAAAAACAAAATGATTTTTTTAGTGAAACAATACGAATTTTAAAATTAAAATTCCATTCTTAATGAAATAATCTTTTTAAAAAATGTTTGATAAAATAAAATCCTAATTTAATATAATTTTAAACCCTGAATTGCCAGTTTATGCTGATTCACAAGTTACACCATTAGAATCCATCACTGACTCATATTCTAATATAAAAAGATGTTACATGAAAGGGATTTTTTTTTTTTTTTTTTTTTTTTTACTGAAACCGAAAGTAACTCTGACCTCAATATAGTTTCAGTTTCGATAAAAAATTCCCCTTCCCAAGCGAAAGAGAAAAACTGGTTTTCCTGGCAGATTTTAGTCATTTGTTTGAATAAACAATATAAATTAATTTTAGAGAAATAGGAAAATTCTAATAAATGAAACCCCAATTCAATTTTCTCTCAATCAACAATCTTCCAGGATTCTTTATTCAAATTATCTACTTGTATATTTTTGTAGTTATGGCCAAAATTTCACGTATTTTTTTGTTTTTGTTTAACCCTCCCATGAATTAAAATTGAACAAAAGTCGGAAACTATGAATAGAATTTATGAAACTTAACGTAATTGTTGCTGTATTATAAAGACGAAGGATTTTTTAAAATTACATGTAAAAATCTAAGGGGGGGGGGTGTTTAGTTTTATAAACATAATTTCCAAGAAAATTTCTGAACACTTCAAGGGTTTTTTTTTTTACATTTTTTTTATTGAAACCGAAAGTAACTCTGACCTCAATATAGTTTCAGTTTCGGTAAAAAATTCCCCTTCCCAACGGAAATATTTTCTTTGTAGATTTTTAGTCATTTGATTGAATAAACAATATAAATTATTTTTTTAGAGAAATAGGAAAATTCCGACACAGCAATGGGATTTAAAAAAAAAAATTAAAATTTAATAATTAAAATCCCAATCTAATTTTCTCATAAGCAACAATTTTACCCTGAATTACCACTTTTATTTATTTATTTTTTTTTTTTTTTTTTGTAGTTACAAAATTTCAAGTATTTTTTGTTAACCCTCCTATTAATTAAATTCAACAATGAATGGAATTTATTAATCTGAACGTAATTTTTATTGTATAATAAAGAGGAAGGATTTTCTTTTTTATTATACGTAATTATGGGGACTTTTCTTTTCTTTTTTTTTTTTTTTTAGTTTTTATAAAACATAAGTTCTAAGAAAAACAGTTACAAGAAAAACAACAAATAGTGAAATTCGTTGACGACAAAATATTTAGGTTATCAGTGGAGTAGTCATAGTAAAAGGATTTGGTAGGAAGTTGGATGAATTGTCATTTTTATTATCGGTAGTTGATGTAAGACTTGTGGTGTGAAGCTGATAAATCATAGGGACCACCAATTGATCAGTTTAGGCCATCTTGAATAAAACGAAAATAAATATTTCCGAACTTTGTTTATCAAAAATCTCGTAAAAAACAATTAAAGATCCTACAGGGTTGTTACAAAATTTTTTCTGACGCGTCATTTTTTTTTATCTCATAAAATAAAATAGGGGGTGGTAATAGACCTCGTAAAAAAATATTTCCCCTAATATATTTTAGAAAAAAACTATTTCAGATGTATTTACATCCAATGGTAAACATTTATGGAAATTTTCGTGAAAATCAGATAATTAATTGATTTTTCATAGAATTAAAAAAAAAAAACTCTTATCGTAACTTGTTTTTAGCTACGTTAAATTTCAGTTGATTTAACTGTGCAAAAATAAAAAAACATTGATTTATTAAATCAGCAATCTTATTAGTGTTCTTCAGGGATGTCGAATCTGACGTGTAAAATGTACCCCACCCCCTTTAACACAATGAAACTTGCATATAAAGGTTAATATTATTTTCAACATTTTTGACCATTCAAAGAAGAAACATTAAAAAATTTTTTAAAAACTCCTGATGATTTAAAAAAAATTCAGCTTACAGTAGGTATCACCAAAAAGGTCACGTGATCAGTTAGGCCATCTTGAATAAAACGGAAATAATATTTTCGAACTTTGTTTATCAAAAAATCTCGTAAAAAAACAACTAACATCAATACAGGGTTGTTAAAAGAAAAACAGTTAATTCAAAGATCAAATTATCCGATTGGAAAAAATTACATCGTTATCTTAAAAAATAAATAAACCTAATCCGTATTACATGCGAAAGGGTAATTTCAGGCCGAAATTTAGACAGAAAATTACATATTATTACCTCTTACGATTATACATCTACATATGGTTGGCTATAATGGAATACTTTTTTTTAGCCAAATTTACTATTAAAATGAATAAAATCTTAAAACTTTAATATTAAATAAATAAAAACTTGAAAAAATTTTATTAAAATTTCACAATGAAATTGACTTAAAAAAAGTCTTCGTTTTGGTATAATTTTTAAAATCGAAAATGAAATGAAAATTTGAATTTTTTTCAAGAGAAAAACTGATAAAATAATCAATATATACTTACTTTTTATTATAGGTCAAAAAAGTTGAAAAAATATTTTTTTACGCTAAGAAAAACAAACAATAGTTACTGAGAAGCGTCTCGTCTTTTGTATAAAACAAAACAAATATGTCAGTTTTGCTTTCCGTATATTCTAGAATCACACATTACTATTCAACAATAAATATTACAAATTCTTTTTAACAATATTAATATAACGTGGATTGGACCAATTTTTAGTTCACCTGAATTTCTAAAATTCATATATTTAAATATCCATGAAAATTCGATTTTTTCACACACAAAAAAAAAAATTATTTGATTTATTTCACGCAGAAAAAAAAAAAAATATGTAAGTACACAAAGATATGAAAATCTCTTAAATTAATTTCTTTAAAAAAAAAAAAATAAATTTTTGTTGACAATTTAATATGTTATACCAATTAAAGTAGTATACCAATATACAAAAGCAAAAAAAAAAGTTTTTAAATAATAATATTATGACATTTTTTTGCACTTTTTATTTCGATGTCATTAATTTTTTCTAAAAAAAAACTACTGCTTGTTATGTTATACAATTCTTTGATATAGTTATTCAGACTCTTACTTTATAGAAAAAAGTAAAAAGTTTTCTGAATGGTCATTTTTTTTATCGTCATAAATATAAAATGGGGGGGGGGAGTAGACCTTCGTAAAAAAAATATTCCGCTTATATATTTTAGGAAAAAACTATTTTTCAGATATATTTACATCAAAGGTAAATAGTTAGGGAATTTTGCGTGAAATCAGACTATTAATTGATTTTTCATAGAATTAAAAAAAAAAAAAACTCTTATCGTAACTGTTTTTAGCTACGTTAGAATTTCAGTTGTATTTAACAGTGCAAAAATGAAAACACTGTTTTTCAATCAATTTTCATTATTCTGTAAGCTGAAAATTTTTTTAAAAAAATCATCAGGAATTTGTTTAATCTGTTTTTTTCTTTGAATGAAAAAAGTTTTTCAAGAAAATATTAATTTTTCTGCAAGTTGCATTGTGTAAATATAGGGGGGGGGGTAAATTTCACACGGTAAAATTGGTGGTACTCTGAGCTTACAGAAATAATAAAAATTATGAATGAAAACAAGGTTTACATTTTCGCACCATTAAATCAATTGAAATTTTACGTAGCTCAAAATAAGTTATAGACTAAAGTCTTTTTGGTGCCTTATAGTATGTGCCTACTCTAGTAAGTAGTATATTTATAGATATACAGATAGAATTTCATTGATAAATTATTTTTCCATCATATATTCAATTTCAAGAAATGCATTCAGTCATAAGCTGTATATAGTAATAGAGAATAATTATAAAAGAATTTATCCATAATTTACATGAATCATGATATCTATTTAATTTAAATATTCTAAAATTCTGAAATAGGGTTAGGTTTAGCAGTTATTATAACCTTATAATAGCTTTTTATTGGTCGCCCAGATACTATAGAGAGACGATGATTTCGTAGGCCACATTCAAAATGGTAGGACACATACTATAATGGCATCATCTTTTAAAAAATTCTATATAAAATCAATAAGAGTCAAATTTCCATGAAAATTTCAATACTTATTGCATCTGTTGATGAATTATGTTTAAAATAGGTTTTTCCTAAAATATATTCAGGGAAATATTTTATGACCCCCCCCCCCTCTATTTCATTTTTAGAAATCTGAAAAATGAACCGATACAAAAAAAGATCTTAAATTTTTTCTATAAAGATAAGTTTAATAATTATATCAGAATAATTCTTTAAAAAAAAAAAATTTGATTTTCACGAAAAATTTCCCTAACTATTTACTCTTGGATGTAATATATCCGAAATAGTTTTTTCCTAAAATATATAAGGAGAGAAAGCAAGTAAAAATTTGAAAAGAAAATAATATGAGATGACATTTTTTAGCAGAATTCAATGTATGATTTTTTTTTTACTGAAAATAAAAGTAACATATTAGAATTGATAAAAATCTTTATTCAGGGTCTGTCTCGTTGACCTATATGTCACATTAAATCTCATGGAGCCCATATAAATAAGAGAAATTTATCAAAATATCTAATGAAAATCACATCCACTGAATTGAATATTTAGTGAGAGAGATGTGTTTGCTATATCTATAAAGAGTGGAGCCGCTCATGTTAATGGTTATCATCATAGATATGAACATGGTAATCTGTATGTACCACCAAAATACGTCACGTGATCCAGTTTACCCATAAGTGTACAGAAATAATATTTTGAGACTTTTTTTTTAGATTCCAGAAAAATGTATATAACGAAACGAAAAGAGTTCATTTGTACACAAGAAACCAGTTAATTCAAGGATCAAAATATCCAATTGGGGAAAAAATTACTGTTATCTTTGAAAAATAAGTAAAACAGTCGGGTTTATTTACTAACAACGGTCAATTTCTTTATTGATATTTTTTTAGTAGCAGAATTCTGTAGTTCATGGATTGCTTTTAGTAAAAAGCGACTCGCAATCTAAATTATAAAAATCATCTGATATTAAATATTCAGACTCTTATCTTTATAGAAAAAAAGCAAAAATCTGTTTTCAGTGTCATTTTTTCCATATTTCATAAAATCAAAATGGGGTGGGGGGGAGGGGTAGAACCTTGTTAAAAAAAATTAAAAAATTTCCCCTAATATTTTAGGAAAAAAAAACTATTTTCAGACATATTTTTCAATCAAAAGGTAAGTAATTATGGAAATTTGTGAAATCAACCATTATTATTTTCATAGAATTTTGTTAAAATAGGCCTCTAGTCATAACTTGTTTTTGCCTACGTTAAATTCAAATAATTTAACTTTAATGGTGTGAAATGTGAAACATTGTTTACGTTCATGATTTCATTATTTCCATAAGCTGAAATTTAAAAAAATTTTTTTTAAATCATTAGGAGTTTTTAAAAGTAGTTCTTCGATTGATCAGAGAGGGGCCACTCTGATGTGCCCAGCTAGCCTAATAGTAAGAGCCAAATTTAGTGTTCATGTCATGGACTGATGAGCACCAGGATTCCATCTAAGCATCACGGGTCGTCCCATAGGCAACAGGCGACCTTATGTGAGGATAGTGTCTTACCCTCTCAGAGTTGTAGTCGGCATATTATAAAACCCTGCTGACAGGGCTTCCAACTGGTGCTCTTACGAAGCTAGAGGTTCCATCCTACATTAAGCATCACAGGTCACCAACTGTGGCCGAACAGGTGGCTCTCCCTCTGCAGAGGTACAGTGTACTATTTCTAAAGCCCAGCCGAACGAGGCTTAGATTTTTGTGGAGGCGCCATCGTGTATAGTTACCGTCGTAAGAAATAGACAAACAAGACGAGTTTCATATCTTAGACGAGGCATTTCCTATATAGAAGGTGGGGGGGAAATATATTATTGGGGCAAAAGACCTTTTCGATCATTAAAAGCTGCCGTCAACCGGAATATCGGTAATGGAAAACCTATAAAGGACACTTCGTCTAGTTCTTCTCAACAAAGAAGTCGAGACCCTCTAGTTACGAGTCAATCAGCATTCTCTGATGTCTATTGGCAAGCAGTAGAGAGAGAAATTCTGGTCCTCCTTCGTGAGTCGAATTAATCTTTCGCAGTTCAAAATCACATTTCCTATTTTGTTTGTTTGCTTTCGACTAAAGGATAGCCTACATTTCTTTACTGAAAAAGCGCTTTGTCGGTCGACTGCTTCTCTGCTGGCTGACAGTCTCCAGCCGGCTAGAGGTCACTTAGATTGACTTTTTCTTATGGGGCATATTAGCTCCAAAATCCGGCACGTCGTCAACCTCGGTCCTTCCAGTTCCTACATCACATCTGTTTCGCATGCGGAGGACGCAAGGGTGCGATCCGGCAGGCAACAAATGTCTTGCCCTTCCTTTCCTTTCTCGTTTTCCGCCACATTCCCCATAGTGCTAATACCCTAAGAAAGGTTATGCATCCAACTCTCTTCCCTCCAGCGCTATGGTAAATAGTAGTGCAGACTGGGCTCTTTAACCTTGCTTAGGCAACCAGTCTAGAAAGAAAAAAAGAAAAAAACGCCTGAATTCAAACCTATTAAACTCCACTTAAGAAATGCACCTTGTGTCACATCACTAGACTTGTTTAAAGTCGATGAATGCCACTAGTTGTCGAGCAATCAGCCAGACAGCAAGGGAGTCCTATCCCCTTTCACTAGTGCTAGACCAATGAGATTGTTTGACATCCGAGGTTGGAGCACCAACTCTACCATCAGTGCCATCCTTATTTACGCCGCACAGATCCCTGTTGCTATCTCATACGCTTGATGAGTGTTTAGCGTAGGGCCATTCTGGATTGCGATACCATAACCTGGCTATATCTCATCGGCTTTCTTCTACAGGCAAGTGTTCACCTTAAGACGCCGAACTCCAGTTGTAACTACTCGGCTCTTTACAACTTGGTTTTGGTTAAATATGTTATGAATAGGAAGTATGTGAGAAATCATATCGCTACGTTACCGCCAAGATAAAAATAAAGCTCCTGCTTGGAGAAAGGTGATGTAGGCAACTGCGAAGTGGTTAGGAATGGGTAAACAGTCTCGCCTAAGGGTGATCTGATTATAGTACAGGAAGCTGGGGCATATGAATACTGTGCCTCGACAAATGTGTGACTAAGGCAAATTTTACTCATCTGAAATGCAGAATAAACGAGGAACAGAGAAAAGCGTAATAAAAATAAGGCAATGAGAGGACCAACGTGTTGTAGGCTATATAGTATCAGTGATGTATAGTGAAGGATCATCAAGTTTGTCTAAATGGNTATACACACACACACACTAGCAAGATATGCACACCTACAGACATAAGTATTTAGTTTTAATGTACATGAAATATATTAAATCAGGAATGACTAACATAAATTGAATAAGAATGCATATAAAATTGAATTTTATTTGGCACAAAAGCACACGGAAAGTATTGATCTTACTCTTGCAGCCCAAGTTTTAAAGCATTTTAACATAGTCTTTGTGCTTATGATTGAGTGAGCTAAAACTGGCTTTCTAAATATCAGTGACAATGTTAATTACCAAGGGTTTCACTGAGAAGGAGATAAAACAAATAATATTACAAGATCAATTAACACCAAATAATTATTTATTAAAACCCAGTTATTACTAAAAAACCAGTATTGCAAATTAACCACACTCACCATATATTATATAACTTTAATTCTTTATGTTTATTATAAGACACCATTGGCAGGATTTTAGACACCACTAATAACAAGGATGGTTTAAGAATCATTTCAATTATTAATTATTGACTATAAATAAATACTTCATTTGATAACTTGTGCATTTTCATGGAGCGGCTATAGTGACTAAGCAGCTGACATAGTGTCCGTTACAGACAAACACTGAATCTCCATTATGAATTAGGCATAATATATATATATATTATTTTTGCGTCTTAATTGCCTCTCAATTTGCCTGTTTTCTGGTCTTACTTACAAAATTCGTCATCCACTATAGTCAGTATCTGGTTTGGAAGACTTGTAACAATATGTCTATATCAATGGTCTTTTGTCGTCATATTTTATTTAATTTAGGCCTTCCACAGGGATGTTTGTCACTTTTTTGGTTTAACCTAGTTTGAAATAGGCTTAGAAATATGCAGGCAAACAGTAGAGAATCGAACTCACTGGCCGTAATGTACTAAGCTTGATTAGGCAACAATGGTGAAACTCCCAGGTAGGATTCAATAAAATGTGGCATTTTGTTGGTATTATTTTGTGATATTGAAGCGCATGAGGCAAAATGGTCACTTTCTACTTATAGGACTCGCCTATAAACACGTGATCGAGAAGGATCCTATTGTCCAATAATGGCACTGCTGCTGCTGCTTCTGCTGTATTAATAGAGGCCTGATCTCCTAAACTCTATGTTCATTGACACTTGGATTCTCTGGACGTTCGGACTTACAAGGAATACTTATAACACCGGATTCTTATTTGGGCTTGCTTACTTTTTCACTTACATCTGGAACTAAGATGGCTTGCCAGATACTTAACACATTTTACCTTTTTTAACTTTTTCACCAAAGTAGAATAAACTTCTTTCATTTGCCGTGCAACATCCTCCGCATTTATCCATTCGACAAATTTTTAACGCAGCTTGCAACCTTTGGAGATCTAGAGAAAAAAAATTGGAAAAAAAATAAAATTAATAAAACTAGAAGTAATTGTTTGCTGTTTGATTTTTTCATTTAATGCATATCCAACCTTGGCAGGGTTAATTTAATGCCAGGATCTTGATATATATATATAATATGTCATAAAAAATAAAAAACATTAAAACTACTAGGGTTTTTGTGATTTTTTAAAAGCATAATTGGATGGTGGAATGAAATTATTTCAGGGTTAAAAATAGATAATATTTAAGAAATACTTATTCTAGTGTTAAAATAGACTATATTTAAGAAAATACTTTCAGTGTTTAAAATAGGACTAATATCTAAGAATACTTTCAGTGTTAAAATAGGACAAATATCTAAGTATAACACCAGGAGCGGTTGTCAAGGAGTGACTTGCCGCGATATCTATTAGATTACTTTTAGAAATAACAATTGAGTCTTAGAGGTCGTACAAGCGACTTAGATTAGAGTACAAGTCAGTGCGTGGCGTAAAGTCAACACTAGATAAAATTAATTACTCTTAACACAAAGAAATTCTAATGGCTAAAAGTCCGGTTGATGGTTGATATAACACAAATGGACTTTTTTTTATACAACTGTCATGTAAAATATATATTACATTTCTTGTAAACATCACAAGTATGAGAAAAATTTTGAACAAAAGAAAAGCCTAATGGCAGAAATAGGATTAATATAAGCAAAAGGCCTGTTTAATACAAATGTTATCATATTATCATTACATTGAAGACTCCAAAAGATAGGAACCAATTATTCCAGGTTAATTAGTGGCTGCAATATAAAAAACGAAGACTGGTTTATATAACTGCTGACATCTCCATGTCTTGAACAAAAAACAGTTTAAAAGATTAAATCTTTTAAAATATTGATTTAGTGAAGAATCACAATTCGCCCTGGGTGGTCTTCGGGGCCAGTTTCTGGGAATTATCATAGCAAATTTGACAGGACCATTATACAAAATTAAAATATTATCTAGGTGCACTCCACCAATCAGGAAACTGGGAGCGCGAGACTTGTTACCCACCTCCGAATATGTAACCCAATGCCACTGATTTTGAATGGGCCGTCCAATCAAATGCGACCGCGCTGGGTGGGGTTCTCGTACCACCTTCCTGATATTTACCACTTGTAGGGCCCATTGGTTACCGGCGTTGTCGATTGGGCTGGCCAGTCAGGAAGCCCTAGATTCGGGGGTTTGCGAACCCATAAAAAGAGGACCCAAAAGGGTTCCAGGCAAGATTGGAGAGCTGGTTCTTGACCAGAGTGGAGAAGCTGGTCCTTATGGACCAGATTGGACAACTGCTTCCTAGCAGATGATAGCTCCGTCTACATGGCCTTGTCCACCGTCTTTTCGCTTTGTTCATCTTGTTACTCAAAGTCCTGTAATTTGAATCAGAACCCCAGATATATCGCCAGTCGTCCACAAATACCGACTCAACTTCAACTCGATACCCCTTTGTGGTTGTACATTGATTTTTAATCACTGTTATGGATTAATAAGGTCTTTTATTGTTAATACGCGTCGTGTTAATTGTCGAACAGCCTTGGTGAATTGGTCATTGTCAGGTTACAGTCCGGAACAAGCACTTCAACTTGTCCTGTGGGTCAAAGAACACCCATCGCGTTAGATTCGACGCACGTGACAGCATTAGTATTACATTTGGTCCCGTGACCAGCATCATAGTATTAATTTGACACCCGGACCAGACATAGTATTACATTTGTTGCCGCGACCACACCATAGTTATTACATTTGGTCTCCGTGGGACCAGATCATAGTATTACATTGGCACCCCGACCAACATCGTAGTTACATTTTGGTGCCACGCAGTGAGCTAAAGGTATTATCTACATAAGGAATACTGTCAGTCTGTTTAAAATAGGACAAATACTAGAAATATTGTCAGTGTTAAAATAGACTAATATTTAAGAAATACTGTCAGTTGTTAAATAGACAATATTTAAAATACTTTCAGTGTTAAAATAGCACTAATATTAAGAAATACTGTCAGGTGTTAAAATTAGACTGAATAATAAGAAATACTGTCAGTTGTTAAATAGACTAAAATAAATTATTTAAATTACTGTCAGTGTTAAATTAGACTAATATTTTAAGAAATACTTTCAGTGTTAAAAATAGACTAAATATTTAAGGAAATACTTTCAGTGTTTTAAAATAGACTAATATTCAAGAAATACTTTTTCCAGTGTTTAAAATAGCTAAATATTTTAAGAAATACTTGTCGTGTTGTTTTTTAAAATAGGACTAATATTTAAGAAATATTTTCAGTAGTTAAAATTAGACTAATATTTAAGAAATACTGTCAGTGTTAAATAGACTAATATTAAGAAATACGTACAGTGTTAAAATAGACTAATATTTAAGAAATACTTTCAGTGTAAAAATAGAACAAAATATTATGAAATATTTTCTGTGTTAAAATTAGACTAATATTTAAGAAATACTTTCAGTGTTTAAAATAGACTAATATTAAGAAATACTTCATGTTAAAATAGACTAATATTTAAGAAATACTGTTCAGTGTTAAAATAGACTCAATATTTAAGAAATACTGTCAGTGTTAAAATAAACTAATGTCTAAGAAAATATTTTCAAAATAGACAAATATTAAGGAAATACGTGTCAGTGTTAAAATTAGACTAATAGACTGACTAATATTTAGAAATACTGTCAGTGTAAAATAGACTAATATCTAAGAAATATTTTCAGTGTTAAATAGACTAATAATTTAAGAAATATTTTCAGTGTTAAAATAGACTAATATTTAAGAAATACTGTCAGTGTTAAAATAGACTAATATTTAAGAAATACTGTCAGTTTTAAAAATAGAACTTTAAGATTTAAGAATACCTTTCAGTGGATTAAAATAGACCAAATATCTAAGAAATTATATTTCTGTGTTAAAATAGACTAAATATTTAAGAAATACTTTCCCAGTGTTAAAAATAGACAAATATCTAAAGAAATGAGTGTTAAAATAGACTAATATTTAAGAAATACTGTCAGTGTTAAAATAGACTTAATATTAAGAAAAATACTTTCAGTGTTTAAATAGACTAGATATTTAAGAAATACTGTCAGTGTTTAAAATAGACTAATATTAAGAAATAGTCAGTGTTAAAATAACTAATGTCTAAGAAATATTTTCAGTGTTAAAATAGACAAATATCTAAGAAATACTGTCAGTGTTAAAATAGGACTAATAGATGACTAATATTTAAGAAAATACAATGTCAGTGTTAAATAGACTAATATCTAAGAAATATTTCAGTGTAAAATAGACTAATATTAAGAAATACTGTTCAGTGTTAAAATGACTAATATTTAGAAATACTCAGTGTTTAAAATAAGAACAATATCTAAGAAATATTTTCAGGTTAAAATAGACTATATTTAAGAAATACTGTCAGTGTTAAAATAGGACTAATATTTAAGAAATACCTGTCAGTGTTAAAATAGGACTAATATCTAAGAAATATTTTCATGTTAAAATAAGACTAATATTAAGAAATTACTGTCAGGTGTTAAATAGGACTAATATTAAGAAAATCAGTTTTAAAAATAGACTAATATTTAAGAATACTGTCAGTGTTAAAATAGACTAATATTTAAGAAATACTGTCAGTGTTAAAATAGACTTAATATTTAAAGAAAATACTGTCAGTTTAAAATAGACTAATATTAAGAATACTGTCAGTGTAAAATAGACACTAATATCTAAGAAAGATGTCAGTGTTAAAATTAGACTAATAGGACTGACTAATATTTAAGAAATACCACGTCAGTGTTAAAATAGCACTAATATTTAAGAAATATTTTCAGTGTTAAAATAGACTAATATTTAAGAAATTTTTCAGTGTTAAAATAGATAATTATTAAAGAAAATTTCAGTTGTTAAAATAGACTAATATTAAGAAATACTGTCAGTGTTAAAATAGACTAATATTTAAGAATACTGTCAGTGTTAAAATAGACTAATATTTAAGAAATACTTTCAGTGTTTAAAATAGACAAATATCTAAGAATATTTTCTGTGTTAAAATAGACTAATATTTAAGAAATACTGGCAGTGTTAAAATAGGACTAATATTAAGAAATTACTGTTCATGTTAAAATAGACTAATATTTAAGAAATACTGTCAGTGTTAAAATAGACTAATATTTAAGAATACTGTCAGTCGTTAAAATAGACTAATATCTAAGAAATATTTTCAGTGTTACAAATAGACAAATATTAAGAAATACTGTCAGTGTTAAAATAGACTAATAGACATGATAATATTAAGAAAATACTGTCAGTGTTAAAATAACTAATATCAAGAAATATTTTCAGTGTTAAATAGACTAATATTTAAAGAAATACTGTCAGTGTTAAAGAGACTTAATATTTAAGAAATACTGTCAGTGGTAAAATAGACTAAATATCTAAGAAATATTTTCAGTGTTAAAATAGACTAATATTTAAGAAATACTGTCAGTGTTAAAAAATAGACTAATATTAAGAAATACTGTCAGTGTTAAAATAGACTAATATCTAGAAAGTTATTTTCAGTGTTAAATAGACTAAATTTTAAGAAATACTGTCAGTGTTAAAATAGACTAATATTTAAGAAAACTGTCAGTGTTAAATAGACTAATATTTAAGAACTACTGTCAGTGTTAAAATAGACTAATATTTAAGAATACTGTCAGTGTTAAAATAGACCTAATATAGAAATACTGTTCAGTGTTAAAATAGACAGAATACTGTTCAGGTTAAATAGACAATATCTAAGAAATACTGTCAGTGTTAAAATAGACTAATAGACTGACTAATATTGAAATACTGTCAGTGTTAAAATAGACTAATATTTAAGAAATACTGTCAGTGTTAAATAGACTAATATTTAAGAAATACTGTCAGTGTTAAAAATAGACTAATATTTAAGAAATACTGTCAGTGTTAAAATAGACAAATATCTAAGAAAATTATTCTGTGTTAAAATAGACTAATATTTAAGAAATACTGTCAGTTGTTAAAAATAGACTAATATTTAAGAAATACTGTCAGTGTTAAAATAGGACTAATATTAAGATACTGTCAGGGTTTAAAATAGACTAATATTTAAGAAATACTGTCAGGTGTTTAAAATATGGGACTAATATTAAGAAATACTGTCAGTGTTAAAATAGACAAATATCTAAGAAATACTGTCAGTGTTAAAATAGACTAATAGACTGACTAATATTTAAGAAATACTGTCGTGTTAAAATAGACTAATATTTAAGAAAATACTGTCAGTGTTAAAATAGACTAATATTAAGAAATACTTTCAGTGTTAAAAATAGACAAATATTAAGAAATATTTCTGTGTTAAAATAGACTTAAATATTTTAAGAAAACTGTCAGTGTTAAAATAGACTACATTTAAGAACTTACTGTCAGTGTTAAAATAGACTAATATTTAAGAAATACTGTCAGTGTTAAAAATAGACTAATATTAAGAAATAACTGTCAGTGTTAAAATAGACTAATATTTTAAGAAATACTGTCAGTGTTAAAAATAGACAAATTATTAAGAAATACTGTCAGTGTTAAAATAGACTAAATAGACTGACTAATATTTAAGAAATACTGTCATGTTTAAAATAGGACTAATATTTAAGAAATACTTTCAAGTGTTAAAATAAGACAAATATCTTAGAATATTTTCTGTGTTAAAATAGACTAATATTTAAGAAATACTGTCAGTGTAAAATAGACTAATATTTAAGAAATATGCAGTGTTAAAATAGACTTAATATTTAAGAATACTGTCAGTGTTTAAAAGAGACTAATATTTAAGAAATACTGTCAGTGTTAAAAATAAAACTAATATCTAAGAAATATTTTCAGTGTTAAATAGACAAATTCTAAGAAATACTGTCAGTGTTTAGACTATAGACTGACTAAATATTAAGAAATTACTGTCAGTGTTAAATAGACTAATATCTAAGGAAATTATTTTCAGTGTTAAAATAGACTAATATTTAAGAAAATACTGTCAGTGTTAAAATAGACTAACTATTTAAGAAATACTGTCAGTGTTAAAATAGACTAATATCTAAGAAATATTTTCAGGGGTTAAAATAGACTAATATTTAAGAAATACTGTCAGTGTTAAAATAGACTAATATTAAGAAATACTGTCAGTGTTAAAATAGACTTAATATCTAAAGAAATATTTTCAGTGTTAAAAATAGACTAATATTTAAGAAATACTGTCATGTTTAAATAGACTAATATTTAGACAATACTGCAGTGTTAAAATAGACTTATAGTTAGAACTACGTCAGCGTTTAAAAAATAGACTAATATTTAAGAAATTACTGTCAGTGTTTAAAAATAGTACAGTGAAATATTTAAGAAATACTGTCAGTGTTAAAAATAGACAAATATCTAAGAAATACTGTCAGTGTTAATAGACAAATAGACTGACTAATATTTAAGAAATACTGTCAGTGTTAAAATAGACTAATATCTAAGAAATACGTCAGTGTTAAAATAGACAATAGACTGACTAATATTTAGAAATTACTGTCAGTTGTTAAAATAGACTAATATTTAAGAAATACTGTCAGTGTTAAAAATAGACTAATATCTAAGAAATACTGTCAGTGTTAATAGACTAATAGTTAAGAAACATACTTGTCAGTGTTAAAATAGACAAATATCTAGAAATATGTCAGTTGTTAAAATAGGACTAATAGACTGACTAATATTTAAGAAATTACTGTCAGTGTTAAAATAGACTAATATTTAAAGAAAATTTTCAGTGTAAAATAGACTAATATTTAAGAAATACTGTCAGTGTTAAAATAGTAATATTTAAGACAATACATGTCAGTCAGTGTTAAAATAGACTAATATTTAAAGAAATACTGTCAGTGTTAAAATAGACTAATATTCATACTGTCAGTGTTAAAATAGACAAATAGGACTGACTAATATTAAGAAAATACTGTCAGTGTTTAAATAGACTAATATTCTAAGAAAGACTGTCAGTGTTAAATAGACAAATACTGACTAGAAATACTGTCAGTGTTAAATAGACTAATATTTAAGAAATACTGTCAGTGTTAAAATAGACTAATATCTAGATACTTCAGTGTTAAAATAGACTAATATTAAGAAATACTGTCAGTGTTAAATAGGACAAATATCTAAGAAATACTGTCAGTGTAAAATAGGAAATAGACTGGACTAATATTTAAGAAATACTGTCAGTGTAAAATAGACTAATATTTAAGAAATACTGTCAGTGTTAAAATAGACTAAATTTAAGAAATACTGTCAGCGTTAAAATAGACTAATATTTAAGAAATACTTTCAGTGTTAAAATAGACTAATATTTTAAGAAATACTGTCAGTGTTAAAATAGACTAATAATTTAAGAAATACTGTCAGCGTTAAAATAGACTAATATTTAAGAAATACTTTCAGTGTTAAAAATAGACTAATATCTAAGAAATATTTTCAGTGTTTAAATAGACTAATTTAAGAAATACTGTCAATGTTAAATATGATCTGTGAATTAATATTGAATATGTTTTGTGCAAAGATTCTCTTTCTTTTTTTAAAGGTTGATACAAGAAGATAGATAAAGAGAGGAGATGCCCAAAGAGGCTTAAAAAAAACAAATGATTAAATAGATAAATAATTGTCTTATATACTTACTGCTGTCATATATTTGGGTTGAGATCACTGATGGTAGCATTATTGTTAGTTGGCCCTGTTTATCTTGTAAATAGGCTTGAAAACAAAGCCTTACTACATTTAACTGCATGTTCTTTGATTCTTTGTCAGCCTGCTCTTTAGCTTTTTTTTCTTCCTCATCTGAAAAATAGAAAAGTTGTTGTTGTTTAGTAGTTGGTTGGACTTTACGGCATATCAAACCTTGTTGAGGTATTTTATGCCGATGACATTTTGTTTAATTAATTCTTGTTTGGTATTAAAATTTTTTTTTCAAATTAAATTATTTCAAACTCATGTTTTTCTATTTAACCTATAGATAGGACCCTAACAGGTACTACCATTCCAGATTAGAGTGGACCAGACAATTATGGTGATGAAGGGGTACTCCACATTCTCCAGAGCTCCAGAATTGGAACCTCAACATCATACCCAGGATACTAAGACCCTCAGCCACCACCTTCTAGCACATATATGATAAAAAGGGTTGGGGCTTGCCATAAGGACAATAAGGTTAAGATGATCATATAAGTGCTAGGGCTTGACGTGACCAGCCGATTGATCAGAGGGGAACTCTCCAATCGCCCGTCTAGCCTAGGCAAGAGTTAAAGTGGAGTGTTCCAAGTCATCCAAGGTCATCCTTATTGGGTGGGGGAGGAGGGATATTACACCTCTGCAGAGGTACAGTTGGTCGGTGTATTCTACAGCCCCAGCTGACAGGGCCGGTTTGATTTTTAAATTAAAGTATTAAAGTTTTACCATTATTATTATGAATAGGACATAAATGGCAGTGTAAGGATATTTTCCCTACTTACCATGGTTCTTCCATTAGTCACTGTGTAGCATTGCCATTAGTAGCATAAAAGACAGCAGCACAAAAGTCAAATTCTCTTAGACCCTCCAGCCGTCAGAGATAATGCACACCAGTTATGTCTCCATAGGACAAGGCCCCCCTGCCACAGGCATTCTGTGTTCATGACACAACAGCTTTTTCAACCTTCGGCTTAGCAGTGGTAGCATGCACTAGTTATGTCTTTTGTCTACAGGATGGGGTTTTGACCACTTAGGTGTTCCGTGTACAATGTACATGAGAGCCTTTCCAAACCAGTAAGTGATACCTTTATTCTATTATTAGCAGCCTCAAGACTTTACTACCCAAAGGCTATGTGTCTCTTTAAAATTCTTTGATACACACAAGTTATATATATATATAGGTTTGGAGGTTGATTTTGAAGGCTATCACAATGCAGGTGTAAAGAAAAAATAATAAGGTAACAATGGTGTTGTTTATTAACCTGTAATTTATTCTGGATATTTCGAGATAAAATCTCTTTTTCACAAGAACACTGGAACTGAAGTAGTTGTCGTCTTGTTATGGCATTCAGTTCCAGTGTTCTTCTGAAAAAGAGATTTTATCTCGAAATATCAAGAATAAATTACAGGTTAACAAACAACACCATTGTTACCTTATCATTTTTCTTTACACCTGCATTGTGATAGCCTTCAAAATCAACCCCCAAACCAATATATACACAATGCTTCAAGCAAATTATAAAACTCTCTTATATATACTAGCAACAGAAAACACCCCCGGGCGTCATAAAAATTAATTTTTGAAAGACATTGCCTGAGAGGGTGGGAGTTAAAAATTCAATGTCAGAGGGTTTGTATCATAAGTAAGCAAAATCCTCATATTTATTAAAGGAGTAAAAAAAAATAAAACAATTTGAAATGAAAACTGAGCCCCGTCCCTCTCAAATAAAATGTTGCGTGCATTTAATAATCAAACAATTATTTTTAACATTTTCCACATCAATTTCCACAAAATCTTATTATTTATTTATTTGTAAACTTTTTAGTTAACTTCTTGTTACTGTAAAAAAAAAAAAAGAAAAAAAAAAAAAAAAAAGAACAAGAGTAAAAAACAATTTTCAAAATTGCTTACCCAAATTTTGGGTGTATATAGCATAAAAATATTGTGGCGTAAGCTGTGACGTAGTTTTTGTTACAGACAATCTCCATTATATATATATATATATATATATATATATATATAGGGGTTTTGTAATTATATATAATATATATATATATATTGATTAAACTTCACTTAAGAAATTGATTTTGTGCTACATCCTATTTGTGCAGAGGGGTTGGTAAATATATATAAATATTAGATTGAGTAGAGAAACTATCTTTAGACTGAGATACTAAATTTTATACATCCAACTATTCTTCCTCCAGCTATGGGCAAGACTGGGCTCTTTAATCTTGGTATGATAGCCAGTCTAGGAGAAGGAAAACTCTGAATTCAAACCTATTAAACTCCGCTTAAGAAACTGACCTCGTGTCACATGTGGAGGGGTTGAGGAATACATATTAATTGAATGTCTTTTGTATTACCACAGAAAAGCCAATTTTTACACAGATTAAAACTAGCATTTGGGATTAAAAAATTCAAGTTTTTACCATTTAGTAGAATAGTTTCATCATTAATATTTCCACTGCAATTGCGTTTGTTCAAAAGCATCGAGTCCAAAATCCGCTCTTTCAAGACATCAACCACTTTACGTTTTGTTACGTGCATTACTCCAATATTCTGAAAACTTTTTTTAAAAAAATAAAAAAAAGATTAGATAAATAAATATAGAAATACATAATATTGATTTTTTTGGTTTTTCTATTGATTAATCCTCAAAGCATAATTTCTGAAAAAAAAAAAAAAAAACAACAAAAAACCCCCAAAAAACAATGTTATAAGGTCTGAAAAAAAAATGACATAAGAGCTGTAAGTGTTGTATACTGAGGTTTTCACGGTACCAAATCGATATATGTTGTATACCCTTTCTTACTTCTTACTTCTGGTCGTATTTTCTTCTGGCCGGCTTTTGTTCTATCTTCTAACATCTTGGTCTGGACTTTCTTGGGGACTTCGGGTCTGGTTTCTGTTAGGGATTTCTCCTTATCAGAAGCCTTGTGTCATTGTTAGTTTTTAGGTAATAAACACAAGACTTCGATTTACTTTGATGTTACTTTATTTGTAAATCCCCAAACCAGACATCTGCGCACATCCTACGAGCTTGGCTCCTACTTGCTAACTGAGTGAAACTTACTATTACCTAAACCGGAAGACAGGGTCTTCTATGCCTTCCGGTTCTCACGATTTATCCCCGGAAGGCAAGGTGAGAGGGAGGTCAAGCGCCGTCACTCACTCTCAAGGCCATCAGCTGCACTAATCGCCATTATGTTTCTATACTACCTTATATAATTATTAGGGATCTAATAATTATGTAACATAAGTATTGACCACCACAAATAAATATAACCATTGATTTCTTCTAAGAATGAAAAAAATAAAAAAATAAAAATAAAAAAAGCAATGATATAAGGGCTGAAAAAAAATGACATAAGTACTGAAAAACAAAAAAATGACATAAGAGCTGAAAGTATTGACCACCACAAATAAATATACCCTTCATTGATTTCTTTAATGTGTCTGTTCAGGGTTTAGTAAAGTGATATCATCATCATCATCATTATCATCGTTAAGGCCTGCCAACAGCACGGATTCCTTTGACACTCTCTTACAATCCGTCTTTATCAGCCATCACTGTTGGTTGGTTGGTTGGTTGGATTTTACGGCATGTCAACCCTTGGGCTATTTTATACTGATGACATTTTGTTTTATTCATTTTTTTATTCAATATTTTTCTTTAAACTTTTCTTTTTTTTTTAACTCATTTAAAAAAAAAAATCATATTTAACCCATAGCTGAGTCCCTAACAGGTACTACCACTCTTGGTCAGAGTGGGCCTGGTAGTAATAGCAATGAAGGGGTATTCTACACTCCCAGAGTTCCAGAATTAGAACTTCACCACTAGATTAAGTTTAATATCACCATCACTCTTGGTAAGTCCTCTAGATGGCATCCAGTGTCTGCACAAGGCTGATGAATGTAAGTTTTAACTGATCGGTTAACACTGTTATGTCCATAAGAGAAAATGGCTTATGAGTGGTCAACATATCCCGCTTGCCTTACTTGGCTGATTGAATGGATGGTTGGATTTTACGGCATGTCAACCCTTGTTGGGTTATTTTATGCTGAAGACGTTTTTGTTTCATTCCTTCTTGATGGGCATTCAATTTTTTTAAAACACATTTTTTTAAACTCATTTTTGTCTATTAATCCCATAGATGGGACCCTAACATACCCAGGACACTAACCTTCAGCCACCACTTTCTAGCACATATATGATAAAAAGGGTTGGGAATTTGCTATAAGAGCAATAGGGTCAGGACAATCATATAGTTGCTAGGGCTTGACATGACCAGCCGATTGATCAGAGGGGGCATTTCTGACCACCCATCTAGTAAGGGTCAAAGTGGAGTGATGCATGTCATGACTGCTCAGCCACCAGGGTTGCATCCGTAAGCATCACAGGTCACCACCCACGGCAAACAGGTGGTCTAATTGAGGGGATTTTATCCCTCTGCCTGTCTAGTAAGGGTCAAAGTGGAGTGATGCATGTCATGGACTGCTCAGCCACCAGGGTTGCATCCGTAAGCATTACAGGTCACCACCCACGGCCAACAGGCGGTCTAATTGAGGGGATTTTATCCCTCTGCCTGTCTAGTAAGGGTCAAAGTGGAGTGATGCATGTCATGGACTGCTCAGCCACCAGGGTTGCATCCGTAAGCATTACAGGTCACCACCCACGCCAACAGTGGTCTAATTGAGGGGATTTTATCCCTCTGCCTGTCTAGTAAGGGTCAAAGTGGAGTGATGCATGTCATGGACTGCTCAGCCACCAGGGTTGCATCCGTAAGCATCACAGGTCACCACCCACGGCCAACAGGTGGTCTAATTGAGGGATTTTATCCCTCTGCCTGTCTAGTAAGGTCAAAGTGGAGTGATGCATGTCATGGACTGCTCAGCCACCAGGGTTGCATCCGTAAGCATCACAGGTCACCACCCACGGCCAACAGGTGGTCTAATTGAGGGGATTTTATCCCTCTGCCTGTCTAGTAAGGGTCAAAGTGGAGTGATGCATGTCATGGACTGCTCAGCCACCAGGGTTGCATCCGTAAGCATCACAGGTCACCACCCACGGCCAACAGGTGGTCTAATTGAGGGGATTTTATCCCTCTGCCTGTCTAGTAAGGTCAAAGTGGAGTGATGCATGTCATGGACTGCTCAGCCACCAGGGTTGCATCCGTAAGCATCACAGGTCACCACCCACGGCCAACAGGTGGTCTAATTGAGGGGATTTTATCCCTCTGCCTGTCTAGTAAGGGTCAAAGTGGAGTGATGCATGTCATGGACTGCTCAGCCACCAGGGTTGCATCCGTAAGCATCACAGGTCACCACCCACGGCCAACAGGTGGTCTAATTGAGGGGATTTTATCCTCTGCCTGTCTAGTAAGGGTCAAAGTGGAGTGATGCATGTCATGGACTGCTCAGCCACCAGGGTTGCATCCGTAAGCATCACAGGTCACCACCCACGGCCAACAGGTGGTCTAATTGAGGGGATTTTATCCTCTGCCTGTCTAGTAAGGGTCAAAGTGGAGTGATGCATGTCATGGACTGCTCAGCCACCAGGGTTGCATCCGTAAGCATCACAGGTCACCACCCACGGCCAACAGGTGGTCTAATTGAGGGGATTTTATCCCTCTGCCTGTCTAGTAAGGGTCAAAGTGGAGTGATGCATGTCATGGACTGCTCAGCCACCAGGGTTGCATCCGTAAGCATCACAGGTCACACCCACGGCCAACAGGTGGTCTAATTGAGGGGATTTATCCTCTGCCTGTCTAGTAAGGGTCCATGTCATCAGCACCAGGGTTGCATCCGACAGGTGCTAACATGGTCACGCATGTCATGACTGCTCAGCCACCAGGGTTGCATCCGTAAGCATTACAGGTCACCACCCACGGCCAACAGGTGGTCATCCCTCTGCCTGTCTAGTAAGGTCAAAGTGGAGTGATGCATGTCACTGCTCAGCCACCAGGGTTGCATCCGTAAGCATTACAGGTCACCACCCACGGCCAACAGGTGTCTAATTGAGGGGATTTTATCCCTCTGCCTGTCTAGTAAGGGTCAAAGTGGAGTGATGCATGTCATGGACTGCTCAGCCACCAGGGTTGCATCCGTAAGCATCACAGGTCACCACCCACGGCCAACAGGTGGTCTAATTGAGGGGATTTTATCCCTCTGCCTGTCTAGTAAGGGTCAAAGTGGAGTGATGCATGTCATGGACTGCTCAGCCACCAGGGTTGCATCCGTAAGCATACAGGTCACCACCCACGGCCAACAGGTGGTCTAATTGAGGGGATTTTATCCTCTGCCTGTCTAGTAAGGGTCAAAGTGGAGTGATGCATGTCATGGACTGCTCAGCCACCAGGGTTGCATCCGTAAGCATCACAGGTCACACCCACGGCCAACAGGTGGTCTAATTGAGGGGATTTTATCCCTCTGCCTGTCTAGTAAGGGTCAAAGTGGAGTGATGCATGTCATGGACTGCTCAGCCACCAGGGTTCCATCCTTAAGCCTCACAAGTTGCTACCCACTGCCAACAGGTGGTCCAATTGAGGGGATTTTATCTCTCTGCAGAGTTGCAGTTGGTGTATTCTTCTGTCTCAGTCAACAGGTATGTGTATAGGGATAGCTTATATGTATATGCATGTGAGGGTGAGCCTATCTGTATGGGTGTGTGTTGGTATATGTATATATAGCATATATATATATATATATATATATATATATATTATAAATTGTTTTCTCTTTAACAGCATTGTGTGATGTTTTCATTCCACCTTTTCATACTCATATATATATGTATATACCAGGGTTGGCTGAAAAGTTATCATCAAGATGTTGAGATTTTTTAATATATAAGGTATGTGCTAGATCCCCACTCCTACTTATAGACTAGGCGAGATCATGTTATCTGTTTCTTGGCCAATCACTGGCAGTACTCTGAGGCTGATACAATACTTAACCGACCCTACTGGTCATAATTACTCCAGCATTCTTGGATGACGGACATAGGATTAAATGACTGGACCTTTACCAACACGCAGGATAGGACTTATACGCTTACCAAAGGATCACCAAATGATTCCATAACATAGCCCTATTTCAACTGGCCAAGGATAGCACTTAAAAACTTTACACTCCCAAAATTTTTCAGCTTTATTTTTTTTTTAAGGAATGCTTCCTTCAAATTAGCAGCATCAGCCAGCCTCTTACGTTCTTTTGATCTGCTTATTTTCAGTAAAATAAACTTGTTTTTCATTTGAATTCTTAAATAATTTTCTTTTACAATAAATTTTGTGCATTTTCAATAAATGTCTCAATTAACTTTTTTTTTAACAATGAATTATCTTATTTTTTTCAATAATAAAATTTGAAAACCTTTTTTTAACAATGAATTGAAAAGAAATAAAAAAAACTATTTAAGAATTCAGATGTCATGGCAACCTATGATGACAGTGTGATGATGATGATGATGATGATTGGTTGGTTGGATTTTACGGCATGTCAACACTTGTTGGGTTATTTTATGCCAAAGACATTTTGTTTCATTTATTCTTGATGGGTATTGAAATTTTTTTTTTTTCTAAACTCAATTTTTTTTTAAACACATTTTTTTCTATTCAACCCATAGATGGGATCCTAACGTGTACTACCATTCCAGATGATGAGATTAATTCAAGAGGAATTTTTGTAGATTTAAATGGAGTTCCACTTACGAATAAGTTGGATTTTTAGCTCCTTTGACATCAACCAAACAAATTCCTTTATTACAACCCTTGCCGACCAATTCATGGGCATGAGTTTTTGGGACGCTCTCATCTGTCACTAAACTGACAAGGATCCTGGCAGGGCCTTCATAGTTCATAATCTACAAAGATAGAAGAACTAAAATAAACACACAAGATTAAATTAAAATAAACTACTGAGGAGGTTCATACCTTTTCCAAGGGTATTAGTATCAATAGTGAACATAATAGTATGACTGGAGTTTGCCTACTATAATGTTATGGCGTTAAGTATGGGCTGTTTGATGTCAATATTTAATAAAAGTGTTCAAACATTTAAAGGACCATAAAACAATTAAGCACATGGCATAAAAAACAAAACTCTTGATTAAACAAACAAAATTGTATTAACAGAATGTATACAAAAAGGCAGCATTGAATACTGGGCGAGGTTCAGCCAAAAGTTCTTTTTTTAAAGTTCAATGTAAAATCTAAGCTGGTATTTCACAATTCAAAAGTGAGAAAGAAAATGTAAAGTTTTTAGGTCACAATAATCATCAGTCAGGCAATAGTTGTACTGATATTTAGTTTGTCTCTTAAAGCGATAATTATTTAAAGAGAGAGAGATAGATAGTTTGTACCTTCTGCATTAAAAGTTCTTAAAACATGTGACGAGGATTCTCGAGGCAGGCAAAATCTTTCTGCTTGAAAATGAAAAAGTCTGGGTATTTATAGAATTTAGGTAGGATCCGCGAGGCTCTATTTGATAATTTTTCTTTTTAAGTGGGAACGCCTCTGATTGGTTGAATTTTACGAATTTTATTTTTTTTTATTCTCTTTTACTAGGGTGTGCAATCCCCATGCGCAAACTACCTATTTTTTGTCATTCGACTTCTGTCCGTTGAAGCAAGAACTTCCGGTTTGCCACACAAACTTCCATCCCGTAAAGCGGAGCTTGCATATAGTAGCAATTTTACGTTTCCATTTCTTTCTATAAGATTCGTCACACACACACCAATAAGGCTAAAAATTTGGGCTATTGAATAAAATGGGCCGGGTTAGCTCAGTCGGTAGAGCTTTCGGCTAGAAACCACAAGGTTCCTAATTTGATACCCGCCCTCACCAACTCAGCGTATGAGTAGCACAGGGATCTGTGCGGTAAAGTAAGGAGCTGATGGTAGATGTGGCGCTCCACCTCAGACGCTAAACAATCTCCTTGGTCTAGCGCTAGTGAAAAGGGGATAGACTCCCTCGCAGCATGGCCGATACCGACATTAGGCTGCCCCGACAACGATGTTAAAGTTAGACAATCCCCAAAATTTGAGCTTCCAATTCCAAATATTGGCAGATTTATGTCAATTTTTAGTTCCCCCCCCCCATTCAACATAACTCTGCCAATTTTTGGAATTGGAAGCTCAAATTTTGGGGATTGTTTAACTTTAACATAGTCCATGCCTGGACAAAATTTCAGAAAAATTGAAGGGTGTGGTAGACATGGCCTGGATGATTTGACATGGAATTACCCAAAGATCTTCATTGTCATATTGTCATATTTCCAACTGAAACAATGTTGTCATCAGGTCCCTAAAATTGAAAAAAGTTTTCGTCATTGAGTTAACAGTCCTTATTGAGGAAAACATCAACTGGGCACATCATTTGGGTAATTGCCTCATACCCCACTTGTATGGGCTTGGCACAAGGCCTCGTTTTAATGTGGGCCCACCCACAAGCCGAAGCTCATGGGTGGGAAAGAACAAAAATTGTGTCGTTGCCTGGGGGGATAGCCCCCTGGGATCGACGCTATTATCAAACTCTCGACGAGTCCAGCGGCCGAAGCTCACTGGACCCCTGGCGTTAACTGGAAAACCGAGTGCAATGAGTTCATAAAAAGAAGATACTGGGCACATCATTTGGAAAAGTTGGAAAAATATGAAGATCTGCGAGAACAATATGTCAGAAATGGCTGGATAATAAATGTATTTTCTATTGTTGTCGGATAGCGAGGTTTAACGACCAACTCAACCTCCGAATTCTTGAATAATCTTGGACTTTCTCCATCAGTTAAGAGGAAATACATAAAAAAAAGATCCAAGATAAGGCTCTAACTGCATCAGCGTGTACGACAATCACACAGAGTGAAAACAATCCAACAAAGTCTGATGGTATTGCGAGATACTGCTGGGTCAATTTGGGCTAGTAATATTGATACTTTGGCCCCAAAACCATGCCTGAACCCGGAGTCATCATTGATAGAAGATATACTGATGTGCAAACAGCAGTCTATATATGAACTTATAATACCAGAGATGTTTGGAGGAGCGTGGTCTAATGGTTAGAGTCTTGGGAAATGGACTCATCGACCAGAGTTCCATTCCTAGATGAAGCTGTTTGCATTTCACATGGCGTTAATACCCTTGGGAAAGGTATGAATCCAATTCTCCCTCCAGCTATGGGTAAATATCAGGGCAGACTGGGCTCTTTAACCATGGCTAGGTAACGAGTCTAGGAGAAGGAAAACTCGGAATTCAAACCTGTTAAACTCTGCTTAAGAAATTGAACTTGTGTTGCATCCTACTCGTGCGGAGGGGTTGGTAAATATATAAAATACCAAAGATGCTGACAGGTTTACGTCCTGCATCAATAACGCATAAAACTCTAAAAGGGTGCAGAAAATTTGTATCCATGTGTCCCGGTGTTGTTTTTTTTTCTTCCTACATCATTTCCAGTTAACTGTAAAAACATTTCAATATTTTCTTGGAAAGGAATTACACACTATGGGGTACAAGGTAGGGGTTAGACGGCTTTAGTTGTTCATAGATATAAACTCTGCAATTTATTAAGAAATTTTAGTTGGGACCCATCAAATTTCCCAGGGACTCATTCAAATCAAATCCGTGTGTCCCAGGACACATTAAATTAAAAAGCTATCAGCATCACTGTAATACAATAAAGAATAACTGGTTTTAAAAAAATGCGAAAAATCAGGGAATTAACCAAATTTAATGAAATTCTCACTGTTCATATATTAATATCTTCGAGAATCTGTGTTATGCCTTAAAGATATGTGGTTCAAAGTTAACTGACCTGAAAAAATGTAAAAGTTTTTAAATAAAATAACTGGTGCATTATATCTTTTATTTATTAATATATCAACAGTGAAAATTTCATTAAATTTGGTTAATTCCCTGATTTTTGGTATTTTTTTTTTCTTTCGGCGGGGGTGGCATACGATGGTGGAATTTAGGTCCGTTAAGTTCGATTTAACCAGAATAACGTTATTAATTCTGAACATTGTTAAAAAAAAACAAGAAAAAAAACAACAAAACAACTAAATGAAAAAAAGAGGTAATTACCTGTACTGTTGGGTATGTCTTTTTTCCTTTCTCACTATTAACACCTTGAAGACCTCCATGAGAAGGTCCTTCACACTTATAGCGAAATCGAAAACCTCGGGATTGGGGTTGTTCCACTATCTTCATGTATGCTTGACCTAAAATTTAAAAAAAAACCATTATAGCAATGATAATCAATTGCACTTTCACTGAAAATATTTTCTAATAGTAACTGAACCCACATTAGGTCAGGATTATTACCTTCCTACATGCATGCATACATACAGGTCTCTTCTCCGAAAAACCATTCCTTCCTTCCCACCACCTGTGTCTGACATGAAGATGACACCCGATGACTATGTGACACTTTGTATTGCACTAAAATGCATCTCTAAAGAATGCATCTAAGGGGTCATGTGTGTAGTATATATATATATATATATATATACGTACATATATATACGTACATATATATACGTACATATATAGGAGGTAGTGAATCATGTGTGTAAATACTAGTGATAAAATAACCAAGAAATGAAAAAGAATGAATAAATAAATAAATAAATAAAGACAGATGGGAAGATATTTGATATCCAACCGAGACAAATGTCTGAGGCCTGGGTTTAATTTGGCATTGTGTTAATTGATGATGAGGACATTTGTTTATCTGTTGTGCCTATATGATTATGGTTCGTTTTAATATTTCAAACAAAAGAACATCTATAGATGAGATTGAATGTCCAGCAAGGTTAATCAGAAAGGAGATGGTGAGGGTGGTATTTTATATATATATATAATATATATATATATATATATATATATACACACATACGGTCCCAGCTAAAAAGACAGATTTTCGGCCAGCAGAGAGTGATATCAACAGTAGCAGCAGACGTAGATATTAGCCAGTGAAGCTAGTAATTCGACTTAGTCTCATAACAATTTCTTGCCAGCTGACAGAGCCACCACAAACTGCCTAAGTGTCACAACTCCCTCTTCTATCAGTGTCCTATTAACAGACTTGTGTTTGTTTTGTTTTCTTTTAATCCTTGTGAACCCATCGGACTTGTGCCTTCAAATCGGCCAACACAGAACATCACAACGTTGGGGTCTAGACATCGTGCAGCGAAGGTGCAGGGTGCAGAACGGGTATTCTCACAACATGACATGTTCCAACACGCGGCTGATCATGCCACAACATTTCCCGCTCATTTTGGAATTCACCAGTTCATTCCCCATCTCTTCGACCAAACAACATGTAAAATCTCTTTGGCTCTCTTGAACATCCACATTCTCTCAATCTTTTTTTTACCAAAGGTAAAAGGTGAAAGACATTCTACGATTATCAGAGGTTAACCACAAGAAACACTGGACTCTTTGCTCTGTTCTTCTTATTTCCCTTTTACATTTTTTACAAAAAAAAAGAACCGGTGATATTTAATATGTGCATATATATATATAATATATATGAAGTGGACAAACAATGTGTTTGAAATGGCAAAGGCCGACAATTTTTTGGAAGATTATGTGCTTAATTAAAGTCATACCTAATTTGTTAATTAATTATAATTAAATGAATTAGGCGTGCATATCAGTTTAAATTTAAAGTGTAAACAAATTGAAAAAAGTCGATCTCTGTATGTACATTTCAGCCTATTGTCTATAGTTCTGCTGATGAGGCCTAATAATAATCTTCCAATATATATATATATATATATATATAATATATATATACACACATTTCGTTTTTTTTTTCTCCAGACCATCTGATATACCTTGAAAAAGGGTGAAGGTTCACCTGAAATACAAGAATAGATTAAACCAGGAACAGAGCAACGGTGGTATATATAAAAATACATAAAAATTCTGATTTTTTTTTTTTCCTGTTTTTCTTGTTTTTGTTCCTTTTTCCAATGCTTCAAAAGACCAAACAAACAATGTTCACAAGAACATAACATACATAATTATATATATATATATGATATATATAACCAACACAATGTTCACAAGAACATAACATACATAATTATATATATATATATATGATATATATAACAGAATATATATGACAGAATTCTGTTCAGCGAATTTAACATCATGTGTTTTGTTTTTTCTAAATATTTATTTCACACTGTCGGATCACTTCCATTCATTTTTCATATTGTCTTTTGAAAAAACAAAAATACCAAATTTCTACATCTTATCCGGTGAACATCCTGGTCTACAGTGCTGGGATTTTGAACTTTTTTGAATACTTTTCTTTTACATTTTTATACACATTTTACATCAAACTCTTTTGAGTTTTCTTTGTGGACTATAATGCTTCTGATTTAATAAAATAAAATAAAATTTAATTTTATTTTTTTAAAACAGAATGCGCATTCTAAATTTTAAAAAAATAAAAAAAAAAAAAATTCCGGCTATAATATTGACGTTTCATCTGCACCTTTCATCTCATAACGGTCCACTTTTCGCCGTTTTCTCTCTATCATTACACAACTCGCTCTTGAGGAAGACCACTTCAAAAAGGGTCGAAACAGAATTCTGTCAGCGAATTTAACATCATGTTTTGTTTTTCTAAATATTTATTTCACACTGTCGGATTCACTTCCATTCTTTTTCATATTGTCTTTTGAAAAAACAAAATACCAGGATTTCTACATCTTATCCGGTGAACATCCTGGTCTACAGTGCTGGGATTTTTGAACTTTTTGATACTTTTCTTTTACATTTTTATACACATTACATCAAAACTCTTTTTGAGTTTTCTTTGTGGACTATAATGCTTCTGATTTAATAAATAAAATAAAATTTATTTTATTTTATTTTAAAAACAGAAATGCGCAATTTCTAAATTTAAATTAAAAAAATATAAAAAAAAAAAATTCCGGTATATATTGAACGTTTCATCTGCACCACTTTCATCTCATAACGGTCCACTTTTCGCCGTTCTCTCTATCATACACAACTCGCTCTTGAGGAAGAACCACTTCAATAAAGGGTCGAAACAGAATTCTGTCAGCGAATTTAACATCATGTGTTGTGTTTTTTCTAAATATTTATTTCACACTGTCGGATTCACTTCCATTCATTTTTCATATATATATATATATGTTTACTTTGTTGTTAATTTTTGTATATTTGCAGTTTTGTCTGAACATGCATACATACATACCAACTGCCCTTTATATATGTATAGATAGATAGATGTACCCTTTTATCTAATATGCTTCTCTTTGATCATCCTATCTTTCTTTTTTTTGTCTTTGGAAACCATATCATGTTCTTTTGTTTTCATCTTTGCATCAGATAACAAAATGTTATATTTATCTATGAATTTAATGCAATGCATAATCTTTGTTATACTGACTTCAGTTTTACGTTTGTTGGTTTATTTCATTGTTTTATGTAATTTCGCTATTCCGTCTGGTTGAAACTACTGCCGGATCTTCACAGAAATGAGCTGGCAGAATAATAGGAATAGTTGATGTATTATCCAGTGATTATAAGTAATATTACATAACTAGCAGGACTTATGATATACCACAGTATGATAATTTAAATAATTACAATGTTTGATATGCTTACTTAAGAGCTATTGCTAATAGTTCAATATGTAAAAAGTATAATAATCTTGATTTAACTCTCTCTCACACTTGCTTTCTTTCTTTCCTTCCTTTCATGTTTTCATTATGTTTAATTGAAACAGATTAGCCTTATCACTTCCGTGCTCTCTCCCCCAACTCTATCTTTCCCCATCTCTTTCTTTCTAATGATATTTTTTGTGTAGCATGTTATTTTTCTTCCTTTTCTTTCTTTATATTAAAAACGGAATGGTCCATTATTCAGCTGAGGTGATGACACCCATAAGAAATAAGAATTTGGCGGATAAGTAACAGTAGATAATCAGGATTTACATTTTTGCATTTCATCTTGGATGATTTGGATGGTCTCATTTTTAACTAGTGGGTGTTGCAAGATGACAACAATTACACTTTTAAGTAACACGAGTATTAATATATAGATTGTAATGTATGGTTATATGTTGCCTGTTATATATATATATATATATAAAATATAAAATATTATAGATTTAATATCCCAGAACTAAAGTTTCATGCTTACTTGCAATCATCAGATGGTCAAATGTTAAGATTTAAAAAAACGGTGGCTTGCTTAGCATTTATATAACGTGAAGCGTGTTCACATGATGGAATGTTATACGCTAAACTTATAATAAAAAAAAATAGATAAACATGTTTAGGTATTAATGCATGCGGTGTCCAGATGATTTTTTTTTTTAATAGATAAATAGAGGGCGAAAAATAAAGGATTAATTAGGGTCGGGTGGTAAATGACATAATAAAAATTTGTTCAAATGTCTACATTTGGAAACGAGTTCACTTCTCTTGTTCAATAAATTTGCATTCGTATTTTGTAGAAACACAATTTTTTTTTGATTCAAAGTCCACAGTTGCACTGGCCACCTTTGTAAGCCTGGGCCTTTTTGATAATTTCCCATTTTATCATAGGTGTTTTGCCCGTTGTATCTTTAATGTGCCATACATATTTGGATAAGGTGGTACTATTTGTATATCTTCTGTTGTTGAAGCTTAGATTGTGGTTGTACCACCTATTTTTCCAATTTTTTTCAGTGGCACCAATGTATGTTTTTTCATTGTTGTTATTTTCACTTTCCTTGATGTTGGCCTTATAGACGATGTTATTGTATAAACAATTGCCATTTAAGGGACATTTTGTTTTATCGAAACAATTGCATCTATCATTTGGGTTGTTGTCATTTCCATTCTAAAATTTTAAAATTGTTCTTGTTGATAATTTTTTTAATATTGTTCATACAAGAATAACAAATTTTAAAATTATTCTTATTGAACAATTTGCTCAAAGTAGATGATTTCTCAAAGTGTTTTTTCCTTAATTGGAAAAATATCTTCCCCACATTCATTTTAACGGTTCTGCTGTAAGGGGGGTTAAACCAAATGATGTTTCTCTTTCTTGATCTTTTATTATCATTGTTATTATTATCTTTGTATTCTAGTTTAGAGTATAATCAACTGTTTTTTTAGGGCGTTTTCATAAATCATTTTGGATTTATTAAAAATGTCGGCATTGGTGGAATTAGTAGCGACCCTATGTTCTATAGATTTATGAATGTGCTTTGTAATGGTGGGAGGCTGGTCTGATTTTATGTTAATATACATTGGTATATTGTTTTCTTTTCTATATGGTTGCCATGTGCCATTGTTTAAATTGAAAGTTACATCAAAGAAATTAACAATTTTCAAATTAGACACTACGTCTAATTTTAAATTGTAGGTTTTGAAAATTTGTATTAATTTTTCCTTGCACAATCTACTTTACGGACGTTAGTATCATTCAAATATAATAAACCGTCATCACGGTAAATCTCAAAATTTTCTTTATTGAAATCGTGGGCTGTTTTTGATAGTAGGAATATTCCAACAATTTCACAAGTTTCAGCGCTGCAAAAACTCCCCATAGTAATATCAAATAAATTATTGGTGTTTTTCTTATCCCAAATAGAGTTTTCGTAAAATAGGAGACTGTTGAAAATGTTTGATTATTTTAATATTATCATCATCGATATTAATAAATTGTTGAGTTAAATTTAAAGCTTCGTTAAGTAGATCTTCCGTAATAGATGGGTAAAAGTGGTTTATATCAAACTGAATAAATACACACTTACTTTTATCTTTAATACCACGGAACCAATTAATGGTATGTTTGGTGTTTTTCCATTGGTTTACATTTAAAATCCTCCTCAGTTTATAACAAATATCTGAGAAGATCGTCTTGCTTTCGTATTTAAGTGGTTTTCCCAAGCGTTATATATATGTTGCCTATTATATGGTTATATATATATATATATATATATATATATATAAAAGATAAGTCTAATGAGTCAGACGAACGGTTCGTCTGACTCATTAGATTTATCTTTATTATTTGCTCTACTTAGGTATTGAGCACTTTTTACTTATTAGCTTATTCTCCTAGCAGTTATATGAATATATATATATATCTTATATACATATAAATTGTTTTTTCTTTTGGCCAAATACTGTACCAATAGATTATTTTTGTTGGTACGACTATCTTGGTCTTTTCTTTTTTCCAAAAATTTTTTTCTCCCCGGTTGATGTTTGGTAGTATATTTTTACAATCAAACTATTTGCTGGTTTTTTTCTCACCGCGAGGATTTACCAACACGCTTGGTATATTAATTATATATATATATATATATATGTGGAGAAAAGTAGACAAACACGGGATGTTATGGAAACTGGATGTTTATTGTCGACGATGCAACGTTTCGGTCATTTAGACTTCTTCAGGACACAAATATAGTTCTTGTCTCAATGAGGGCATTTTCAAAATGGTGAAAAACAGTAGGTTGTCAGTAGGGGCAGGGGTGGTTGGGGGTGGGTAGTGGATATATATATATATATATATATATATATATATATAACCATATAACAGGCAACATATAACCATACATTACAATGAACTCAATGAATAAAGTGTTATTGTTGAGCCAAAGAGCCAATCAAATGCCCTTCACAGGAGCTATCTTAATTGCCACCTTATAGGGCAGCTTTTAAGCTAGTATTATATAACAACTGTTGTTACTTGTGTTGCAAGTCATGGACTGTGCAGTCATCAGGATTCCATCCTTAAGAATCACAGGTCACCACCCAGGTGACCCCATGTGGGGAAGGAAGTCTTAACCTTCTGCAGAGGTGCAGTTAGTATATTCTACAGCCCTGCTTGATATCAACCATGTTTAATTAGGCCACCCACTATTTTTTCCTTAAAGCCATATGTTGTATGGTTTGAGTTTATGATTGTGGTTTCTTGTCAAAACAAAATCAAAAAAGAAAAGAAACACAAAAATCAAAATAAATAAAAAGGAAGTGATATTATAACACTTGAATAAGTAAGCAAAAAGTAAAAGGTAATAGACCATAACCACTACAAATTAGACTGAAAGTAGAACCCCACCTATAAAAAAAAAAAAAAAAATCTTATTATTATGGAGATTCATTGACTGTTTGTAACCAAAATTACATCACTGCTTATGACACAATACCTCAGGAATTGGTGTAGAGAGAGAGAGAGAGATAGAGAGAGAGAGGAGAGAGAGAGGAGAAACTAGCAAGTAGAAGAGAGAGAGAGAGAGAGAGAGAGAGAGAGCGAGAGAGAGAGAGAAACTAAGCATAGTAAAAGAAAAGAGAGAGAGAGAGAGAGAGAGAGGAGAAAGTAAGCATAGTAAGAGAAAAGAGAGAGAGAGAGAGAGACTAAGCATAGTAAAAGAAAGAGAGAGAGAGAGAGAAACTAGCATAGTAAAGAAGAAGAGGAGAGGAGAGAGAGAAACTAAGCATAGTAAGAGAAGGAGAGAGGAGAGAGAGAGGAGAGAGAGAAATAAGCATGTAAAGAAGAGAGAGAGAGAGAGGAGAGAAGAGAGAGAAACTAGCATAGTAAAGAAAGAGAGAGAGAGAAGAAACTAACAAGTAAAGAAGAGAGAGAGAGGAGAGAGAGAAACTCAGGCATAGTAAAGAAAAAGAGAGAAAGAGAGAGAGAGAGAGAGGAGAAACTAAGCATAGTAAAGACAAGAGAGAGAGAGAGAGAGAAACTAGCAATAGTAAAGAAAAGAGAGAGAGAGAGAGAAACTAAGCATAGTAAAGAGAGAGAGAGAGAAGAGAACTAAGCATAGTAAAGAAAAGAGAGAGAGAGAGACAGAAGAGAGAAACTAAGCATAGTAAAGAAGAGAGAGAGAAACTAAGCAAGTTAAAGAGAAAGATGAGAGAAGAGAGAGAGAGAGAGAGAAGGAGAGAGGAGAGAGAAACTAAGCATAGTAAAGAAAGAGAGAGAAGAGGAGAGAGAGAGAGAAGACCATAAGCATAGTAAAGAAACAGAGGGAGAGAGAGAAACTAGCATAGTAAGAAAAGAGAGAGAGAGAGAGAGAGAAACTAAGCATAGTAAAAGAAGAGAGAGAGAGAGAGGAGAGAGAAGAGAGAGAAAGGAAGAACTAAACGTAGAGAAGAGCAAGTAAAGAAAAGAGAGAGAGAGAGAGAGAGAGAGAAGAGAGAGAAGAGAGAGGGAGAGAGAGAGAGAGAGAGAGGGAGGGTAATAGACCATAACCACTACAATTAGACTGAAAGTAGAACCCCACCTTCAGCATTTCATCAGCATTTAATCATCTGTGATTTTTTCAGCATTATTATTAGCGTTTTTTGAGTATCATTTAATCTGTGGGGTTTTTTTGAGTATTATTATCTGCAGTTATTTTTTAGTATCATTATCTGTGATTTAGGAGAGTTTCCCAGTATTTCTTAAAGGTGAAACAGTTTCATCATTACATGGTTAGTTCAACTCTTTTCAATAATAAATAAGCATAAAAATCTTTTTAAAAACTTTCAAAATATTCTTCCATAAACTCTCAAATGATTAAAAGAATAATTTCTTGATACGCCAAAAAAAAAAAAGAAAAAGAAATAAATTTTAAAAAAAATTACTTCTTTCTTCAGAAATAAAGAATAAGAACACAGTGAGATTTAACACAAATCTAGGGATAAAATAAACAAGAAAAAGAGTAAACATAAACAAGAAAGAAGAAATTAAGCATAAAAAAGAAATAAGAAAGAAAATTAAGTATAGAAAAGAAGAGAGCGAGAGAGAGAGAGAATTAAGCATAGTAAAGAAAAGAAGAAAGAGAGAGAGGGAGAGGAGAGAGAGAGAAGAGAAAATTAGCATAGTAAAGAAAAGAGAGAGAGAGAGATAGAAATTAAGCATAGTAGAGAGAGAGAGAGGAATTAAGCAAGTAAGAAAGAGAGCGAGAGAGAGGAATTAAGCATGTAAAGAAAGAGAGAGAGAGAGGAATTAAGCATAGTAAAGAAAGAGAGAGAGAGGGGGAATTAAGCATAGTAAAGAAAAGAGAGAGAGAGAGGAATTAAGCATAGTAAAGAAAAGAGCAGAGGGGAATTAAGCATGTAAAGAAAAGAAGAGAGAGAGAGAGAGGAATTAAGCATAGTAAAGAAAGAGAGAGAGCGAGGGGAATTAAAGCATAGTAAAGAAAAGAGAGAGAGAAGAGAGGAATTAGCATAGTAAAGAAAAGAGAGAGAGAGAGGAATTAAGCATAGTAAGAGAAAAGAGAGAGAGAGAGAGAATTAAGCATAGTAAAGAAAGAGAGAGAGAGAGGAATAAGCATAGTAAAGAAAAGAGAGAGAGAGGGAATTAAGTCATAGTAAGAGAAAGAGAGAGAGAGAGAATAAGCATAGTAAAGAAGAGAGAGGGGAATTGAGTAAAGAAAGAGAGAGAGAGAGAGAGAGGAATTAAGACATAGTAAAGAAAGAGAAGAGAGAGAGGGGAATTAAGCAAGTAAAGAAAAGAGAGAAGAGGGAAATTAAGCATAGTAAAGAAGAGAGAGAGAGAGGGGGGACATTAAGCATAGTAAAGGAAAAGAGAGAAAGAGAGAGAGAGAGGATTAAGCATAGTAAAGAAAAAGAGAGAGAGAGAGAGGGGAATTAAGCATAGTAAAGAAAGAGAGAGAGAGGGGAATTAAGCATAGTAAAGAAAAGAGAGAGAGAGAGGGGGGAATTAAGCATAGTAAAAGAAGAGAAGAGAGAGAGAGAGGATAAGCATAGTAAAAGAAAAGAGAGAGAGGAAGAGAGGAATTAGCATAGTAAAGAAAGTGAGAGAGAGAAGGAATTAAGCATAGTAAAGAAAAGAGAGAGAGAGAGGGGAATTAGCATAGTAAAGAAGAGGAGAAGGGGAATTTAAGCATAGTAAATGAAAGAAGAGAGAGAGAGAGGAATTTAAGCATAGTAAAGAAAAGAGAGAGGGGAATTAAGCATAGTAAAAAAAGAGAGAGAGAGAGGGGAATTAAAGCATAGTAAAGAAAAGAGAGAGAGAGAGAGAGGAATTAAGCAATAAGTAAAAGAAAAGAAGAGAGAGGGGGAATTAAGCATAGTAAAGAAAAGAGAGAGAGAGAGAGAGATCAATTAAGCATAGTAAAGAGAAAGAGAAGAGAGGTGGAATTAAGCATAGTAAGAAAAGAGAGGAGAGAAATTAAGCATAGTAAAGAAGAGAGAGGGCGAATTAAGCATAGGTAAAGAAAATACAGAGAGAGGATTAAGCATGTTAAAGAAAAGAGAGAGAGGGGGAATTCAATCATAGTAAAGAAAAGAGAGAGAGGGGGGGAATTAAGCATACGTAAAGAAAAGAGAGAGAGAGAGGATTAAGCATAGAAAAGAAAAGAGAGAGAGGGGGGAATTAAGCATGATAAAGAAAGAGAGAGAGGAATTAAGCCATAGTAAAAGAAGTAGAGAGAGAGAGAGGATTAAAGGCATAGTAAGAAAGAGAGAGAGAGAGGGAATTAGCATAGTAAAGAAAAGACGAGAGAGGATTAAGCATAGTAAAGAAAAAGAGAGAGAGGAGAGGGGAATTAAGCATAGTAAAGAAAGAACAGAGAAGGGATTATTAAGGCATAGTAAAGAAAAGAGAGAGAGGGGGAATTAAGCAGTAGTAAAGAAAGAAGAGAGAGACGCAGGAATTAAGCATAGTAAAGAAAAGAGAGAGAGAGAGGAATTAAGCATAGTAACGAAAAGAGAGAGAGAGAGAGAGAGGAATTAAGCATAGTTAAAGAAAAGAGACGAGAGAGAGGGGAATTAAGCATAGTAAAGAAAAGAGAGAGGGGAATTAAGCATAGTAAAGAAAGAGAGAGAGAGGAATTAAGCATAGTAAAGAAAGAGAGGAGAGGGGAATTAAGCATAGTAAAGAAAAGAAGAGAGAGGAATTAGCATAGTAAAGAAAAAGAGAGAGAGAGAGAGAGAGAGGAATTAAGCATAGTAAAGAAAGAGAAGAGAGAGAGGGGAATAGCATAGTAAAGAAAAGATGAGAGGGGGAAATTAAGGCATATAACAGAAAGAGAGAGAGAGGGGGAATTAAGCATAGTAAAGAAAAGAGAGAGAGAGGGGAATTAAAGCAATAGTAAAGAAAAGAGAGAGAGAGAGGAAATTAAGCATAGTTAAAGAAAAGAGAGAGAGAGAGGATATTAAGCATAGAAAGAAAAGAGAGAGAGAAGGGGACATTAAGCATGTAGTAAAGAACAAGAGAGTAGAGGGGGGAATTAAGCATAGTAAGAAAAGAGAGAGAGAGAGGAATTAAGCATGTAAAGAAAAGAGAGAGAGAGAGGAATTAAGCATAGTAAGAAAAGAGAGAGAGAGAGGGAATTAAGCATAGTAAAGAAAGAGAGAGAGAGAGGAATTGACATAGTAAGAAAAGAGAGAGAGAGACGGAATTAAGCATAAGTAAAGAAAGAGAGAGGTGGAATTAAGCATAGTAAAGAAAAGGAGAGAGAGGGGAATTAAGCATAGTAAAGAAAAGAGAGAAGAGAGAGGAG
>CM042141.1:63786877-63897802 GCA_023376005.1 Doryteuthis pealeii | reverse complement strand
AAAGAAGAGAGATGAAAAGAAGAGAGAGAGGAATTAAGGCATAGTAAGGAAAAGAGAAAGAAGAAGGAGGGGGGAGAATTAAACATAGTAAAAGAAAAAGAGAGAGAGGATAAGCATAGTAAAAGAGAAGAGGAGGAATTTAAGCATAGTAAAGTAAAAAGAGAGAGAGAGGGGAATTAGCATAGTAAAGAAAAGAGTAGTGAGAGGGGGATATTAAGCTATTAGTAAAGAAAAGAGAGAGAGAGGGGAATTAAGCTAGTAAAGAAAAAGAAGAGAGAGAGGAGGGAATTAAGCATAGTAAGAAGAGAGAGAAGAGAGGAATTACATAAGTAAAGAAGAAGAGACGAGAGAGAGAGGAATTAAGCATAGTAAAAGTAACATTTATAGTTGAGAGAGTGACGATAAATAGGAGAGTATATAGTGAGTTATATATATCCGCTAGCATATATTATATATATACGATCGGAGAGAGCAACTTGAGCAGATATATGTTAGGAGGTTGTATATTATATCTACTATAACACAGTGGAGGAGGAGGAATTAAGCATAGTAAAGAAGAGAGAGAGAGAGGAATTAGCATAGTAAAGAAAAGAGAGAGAGAAGGAATTAAAGCATAGTAACAGAAAGAGAGAGAGAGAGGAATTAAGCATAGTAAAAGAAAAGAGAGAGGGGAATTAAGCATAGTAAAGAAAAGAGAGAGAGAAGGGAATTAAGCATAGTAAAGAAGAGAGAGAGAGAGAAGGGAATTAAGCATAGTAAAGAAAAGAGAGACCAGAGAGGAATTAAGCATATAAAGAAAAAGAGAGAGAGGAATTAAGCATAGTAAAAGAAAAGAGAGAGGAGAGGAATTAAGCATAGTAAAGAAAAGAGAGAGAGATAATTAAGCATAGTAAAGAAAAGAGAGAGAGAGGAATTAAGCATAGTAAAGAAAAGAGAGAGAGAGGGAATTTTAAAGCATAGTAAAGAAAAGAGAGAGAGAGAGAGGAATTAAGCATAGTAAAGAAGAGAGAAGAGGAATTAAGTAGTAGTAAAAGAAAAGGAGAGGTTTAAGCATAGTAAAGAAAAGAGAGAGAGAGAATTAAGCATAGTAAAGAAAAGAGGAGAGAGAGGGAATTAAGCATAGTAAAGAAAAGAGAGAGAGAGAGAATTAAGCATAGTAAAGAAAGAGAAAGAGAGAATTAAGCATAGTAAAGAAAAGAGAGAGAGAAATTAAAGCATAGTAAAGAAAAGAGAGAGAGAGGGGAATTAAGCATAGTAAAGAAAGAGAAGAGAAGGAGGAAATTAAGCATAGTAAAGAAAAGAGAGAGAGAGAATTAAGCATAGTAAAGAAAAGAGAGAGAGGGGAATTAAGCATAAAGTAAAAGAAAAGAGAGAGAGAGGGGATTTAAGCATAGTAAAGAGAGAAGAGAGAGAGAGAGAGAGGAATTAAGCATAGTAAAGAAAAAGAGAGAGAGAGGGAATTAAGCATAGTAAAGAAAAGAGAGAGAGAAATTAAAGCATTAGTAAGAGAGAAGAGAGAGAGAGAGAGAGAGAGAAAGAAAAATTAAGCATAGTAAAGAAAAAGAAAAAGAGAGGGGAATTAAGCATAGTAAAGAAAAGAGAGAGAGAGGGGAATTAAGCATAGTAAAGAAAAGAGAGAGAGAGGGGAAATTAAGCATAGTTAAAGAAAAGAAGAGAGAGGAATTAAGCATAGTAAAGAAAGAGAGAGAGAGGAATTAAGCATAGTAAAGAAAAGAAGAGAGAGAGGAATTAAGCATAGTAAAGAAAAAGAGAGAGAGAGGGGAATTAAGCATAGTAAAAGAAAGAAAGAGAGAGAGAGGGAGAATTAAGCATAGTAAAAGAAAAGAGAGAGGGGAATTAAGCGATAGTAAAGAAAAAGAGAGAGAGGGAATTAAGCATAGTAAAGAAAAGAGAGAGAGAGGGGGAATTAAGCATAGTAAAGAAAAGAGAGAGAGAGAGAGAGGAATTAAGCATAGTAAAGAAAAGAAAAGAGAAGAGAGAGGGGAATTAAGCATAGTAAAGAAAAGAGAGAGAGAAATTAAGCATAGTAAAGAAAAGAGAGAGAGAGAGAGAGAAGAGAGAGAAAGAAAAATTAAGCATAGTAAAGAAAAAGAAAAGAGAGGGGAAATTAAGCATAGTAAAGAAAAAGAGAGAGAAGAGGGGAATTAAGCATAGTAAAGAAAAGAGAGAGAGAGGGAATTAAGCATAGTAAGAAAAGAGAGAAGAGAGGGAAATTAAGCATAGTAAAGAAAAGAGAGAGAGAATAAGCATAGTAAAGAAAAAAGAGAGAGAGAGGAATTAAGCATAGTAAAGAAAAGAGAAGAGAGAAATTAAGCATAGTAAAAGAAAAGAGAGAGAGAAAGCATAGTAAAGAAAAAGAGAGAGAGAGAGGATTAAGCATAGTAAAGAAGAGAGAGAGAGAGGGGAATTAAGTATAGTAAAGAAAAGTGAGAATTAGCATAGTAAAAAGAATCAAGCATGTAAAGAAAAGAGAGAGAGAGAGGTGAATTAAGCATAGTAAAGAAAGAGAGAGAGAGGAATTAAGCATAGTAAAGAAAAGAGAGAGAGGAATTAAGCATAGTAAAGAAAAGAGAGAGAGAGGAATTAAGCATAGTAAGAAAAAGTGCAGAGGTGAATTAAGCAAGTAAAGAAAAGAGAGAGAGAGGGGAATTAAGTATAGTAAAGAAAAGAGAGAGAGAGGGGAATTAAGTATAGTAAAGAAAAGAGAGAGAGGAATAAGCATAGTAAAGAAAAGAGAGAGAGAGGAATTAAGCATAGTAAAGAAAAGTGAGAGGTGAATTAAGCATAGTAAAGAAAAGAGAGAGAGAGGGGAATTAAGTATAGTAAAGAAAAGAGAGAGAGAGGGGAATTAAGCATAGTAAAGAAGAGAGAGAGAGAGGAATTAAGCATAGTAAAGAAAAGAGAGTGAGAGGAATTAAGCATAGTAAAGAAAAGAGAGAGAGAGGAATTAAGCATAGTAAAGAAAAGTGAGAGGTGAATTAAGCATAAGTAAAGAAAAGAGAGGAGAGGGGAATTAAGTATAGTAAAGAAAAGAGAGAGAGAGGGGAATTAAAGCTATAAAGTAAAGAAAAGAGAGAGAGAGAGGAATTAAGCATAGTAAAGAAAAGAGAGTGAGAGGAATTAAGCATAGTAAAGAAAAGTGAGAGGTGAATTAAGCATAGTAAAGAAAAGAGAGAGAGAGGTGAATTAAGTATAGTAAAGAAAAGAGAGAGGAAAATTAAAGAATAGTAAAGAAAAGAGAGAGAATTAAGCATAGTAAAGAAAAGAGAGAGAGAGGGGAATTAAGCATAGTAAAGAAAAGAGAGAGAGGAATTAAGCATAGTAAAGAAAAGAGAGAAGAGAGGGGAATTAAGCATAGTAAAGAAAAAGAAGAAGAGAGAGGAATTAGCATAGTAAAGAAAAGAGAGAGAGGGGAATTAAGCATAAAAGAAAAGAGAGAGATTAAGCATAGTAAAGAAAAGAGAGAGAGAGGGGAATTAAGCATAGTAAAGAAAAGAGAGAGAGGAATTAAGCATAGTAAAGAAAGAGAGAGAGGAAGTAAGCATAGTAAAGAAAGAGAGAGAGAGAGAGTTAAGCATAGTAAAGAAAAGAGAGAGAGAGGGGAAAGCATAAAGAGAGAGAGGAATTAAGCATAGTAAAGAAAAGAGAGAGAGAGAGGAATTAAGCATAGTAAAGAAAAGTGAGAGGTGAATTAAGCATAGTAAAGAAAAGAGAGAGAGGAATTAAGCATACTAAAGAAAAGAGAGAGAGAGGGGAATTAAGCATAGTAAAGAAAAGAGAGAGAGGAATTAAGCATAGTAAAGAAAAGAGAGAGAGAGAGGAATTAAGCATAGTAAAGAAAAGTGAGAGTGAATTAAGTATAGTAAAGAAAGAAGAAAGAGGAATTAAGCATAGTAAAGAAAAGAGAGAGAGAGGAATTAAGCATAGTAAGAAAAGAGAGAGAGAGCGAAATTAAGCATAGTAAAGAAAAGAGAGAGAGAGGGGAATTAAGCATAGTAAAGAAAAGAGAGAGAGAGAGAGAGGGAATTAAGCATAGTAAAGAAGAGAGAGAGAGAGGGGAATTAAGCATAGTAAAGAAAAGAGAGAGAGGAATTACGCATAGTAAAGAAAAGAGAGAGAGAGAGGAATTAAGCATAGTAAAGAAAAGAGAGAGAGAGAGGAATTAAGCATAGTAAAGAAAAGAGAGAGAGAGGAATTAAGCATAGTAAAGAAAAGAGAGAGAGAGGGGAATTAAGCATAGTAAGAAAAGAGAGAGAGAGAGAGGAATTAAGCATAGTAAGAAAAGAGAGAGAGAGAGGAATTAAGCATAGTAAAGAAAGAGAGAGAGAGGAAATTAAGCATAGTAAACGCAAAGAGAGAGAGAGAGGGAATTAAGCATAGTAAAGAAAAGAGAGAGAGAGGGGAATTAAGCATAGTAAAGAAAAGAGAGAGAGGGGGGAATTAAGCATAGTAAAGAAAAGAGAGAGAGAGAAGAGAGAGGAATTAAGCATAGTAAAGAAAAGAGAGAGAGAGGGGAATTAAGCATAGTAAAGAAAAGAGAGAGAGGAAGAGTAAAGAAAGAGAGAGAGAGATTAAGCATAGCAAAGAAAAGAGAAAGAGAGAGAAGAAATTAAGCATAGTAAAGAAAAAAAGAGAGAGAGAGAAAAGAGAGAAATTAAGCATAGAAAAGAGAGAGAGAGAGAGAGAGAGAGAGAGAGAGAGGAGAGAAATTAAGCATAGAAAAGAAGAGAGAGAGAGAAATTAAGCATAGAAAAGAGAGAGAGAGAGAGAGAGAGAAATTAAGCATGGTAAAGAAGAGAGAGAGAGAATTAAGCATAGTAAAGAAAAGAGAGAGAGAGAGAGGAATTAAGCATAGTAAAGAAGAGAGAGAGAGGGTAATAGACCATAACCACTACAAATTAGACTGAAAGTAGAACCGCACCTAAAAAAAAAAACAAAAAAAAATCTTATTATTGAGATTCATTGACTGTAACCAAAATTACATCACTGCTTATGACACAATACCCTCAGGAGTTGTGAGAGAGAGAGAGAGAGAGAGAAACTAACCATAGTAAAGAAAAAGAGAGAGAGAGAGAGATAAACTAACCATAGTAAAGAAAAGAGAGAGAGAAACTAAGCATAGTAAAGAAAAGAGAGAGAGAGAAACTAAGCATAGTAAAGAAAAGAGAGAGAGAGAAACTAAGCATAGTAAAGAAAAGAGAGAGAGAGAAACTAAGCATAGTAAAGAAGAGAGAGAGAGAAAAACTAAGCATAGTAAAGAAAAGAGAGAGAGAAACTAAGCATAGTAAAGAAGAGAGAGAGAGAGAGGGTAATAGACCATAACCACTACAAATTATACTGAAAGTAGAACAAAAAAAAAAAAATTTTTTTTAAAATCTTATTATTATGGAGATTCATTGCTTGTCTGTCTGTAACCAAAATTACATCACTGCTTATGTCACAATACCCACAGGAGTTGTGTAAATTTAGCAATGAGTATTTAATGTATAGTCAAATTCATTATTCAATACATAGAATAAATCTTATCTATCAACAATGTTTCTATGAAAATCTGAGTTAGATTTGCATCAAAAGAGCCAATGTTAATGCATTTAAAATCCTGCAATGTGTCTTATATATAACTAAGAAATAAAGGTTTACATAATATATGGTGTAGTTAATTTGCATACTGGTTTTTACAAAACAGAGTCTAATAAATAATTACTTGGTGTTATTGATCTCTAATATTATTGTTTTATTCTCCTATGTATTAAGATCAATCCTATGAATGATTTTATATAGAAACCAATTAAAACATAATTAAAATAAGTAATCTTTTTATATGAGTTCTTATTTAATTTTGTTAGTCTTTCTAATTTAATATATTTCATTACAATAAAACTTAAATACTTATGCCCAGAGGGTGCATATTCTTGCTAGTGATAATAATACATTATCTTTCTTTAAGATCCTTCTCAATGAAACCTTGGTAATTAACTTCTGTTACTGATTTTAGGAACCTGTTTAGTTCATTTCACCATAAGCATGTTGAATATGTTGAATGCTACTAACTCTAGAGTATGATCGATCATGAACACTTATTCACACCATGAAAAATTGGTTTCACTTTTAACCTAATCTCTCTCTCCTTACTCTCATTATAGAGTGTCCTAGCTTGATATTTGGTTGATTATTAATGATTTTTTGAGTATTATTATCTGTAATTTTTTCAGTATTATTATCTGTAATTTTTTCAGTATTATTATCTGTAATTTTTTCAGTATTATTATCTGTAATTTTTTTCAGTATTATTATCTGTAATTTTTTTCAGTATTATTATCTGTAATTTTTTGAGTATTATTATCTGTATTTTTTTTCAGTATTATTATCTGTGGTTTTTTGAGTATTATTATCTGTGGTTTTTTGAGTATTATTATCTGTAATTTTTTCAGTATTATTATCTGTAATTTTTTCAGTATTATTATCTGTAATTTTTTCAGTATTATTATGTGTTTTTTTTTTTTTCAGCATTATCATCTGTGATTTTTTCAGCATTATCATCTGAGGTTTTTTCAGCATTATCATCTGAGGTTTTTTTCAGCATTATTATTAGCGTTTTTTTGAGTATCATTATCTGTGGGTTTTTTTTGAGTATTATTATCTGCAGTTATTTTTAGTATCATTATCTGTGATTTTAGGAGAGTTTCCCAGTAGTTTCTTAAAGTGAAACAGTTTCATCATTACATGGTTAGTTCAACTCTTTCAATAATAAATAAGCATAAAAAATCTTTTTAAAAACTTTCAAAATATTCTTCCATAAACTCTCAAATGATTAAAAAATAATTCTTGATACCACAAAAAAAGAAAAAGAAAAAGAAATAAATTAAAAAAAAAAAATTACTTCTTTCTTTCAGAAATAAAGAATAAGAACACAGTGAGATTTCAACGCAAATCTAGGGATAAAATAAACAAAGAAAAAGAGTAAACATAAACAAGAAATTAAGCATAAAAAAGAAAAAGAAAATAAATAAATAAATTAAGCATAAAAAAGAAGAGAGAGAGAGAGAGAGAGAGAGAGAGAGAGAGAGAGAGAGAGAGAGAGAGAGAGAAATTAAGCATAGTAAAGAAAAGAGAGAGAGAAAAGAGAAATTAAGCATAGTAAAGAAAAGAGAGAGAGAGAGAGAAAAAGAGAAATTAAGCATAGTAATGGAGAGAGAGAGAGAGAGAGGGGGAGAGAGAAAAGAAATTAAGCATAGTAAAGAAAGAGAGAGAGAGAGAGAAGAGAAATTAAGCATAGTAAAAGAAAGAGAGAGAGAGAGAGAAAAGAGAAATTAAGCATAGTAAAGGAGAGAGAGAGAGAGAAAAAGAGAAATTAAGCATAGTAAAAGGAGAGAGAGAGAGAGAAAGAGAAATTAAGCATAGTAAAGGAGAGAGAGAAAAAAAAGAGAAATTAAGCATAGTAAAGAAAAGAGAGAGAGAGAGAGAGAAAAGAGAAATTAAGCATAGTAAAGGAGAGAGAGAGAGAGAAAAAAGAGAAATTAAGCATAGTAAAGGAGAGAGAGAGAGAGAGAGAGAGAGAGAGAAAGAGAAATTAAGCATAGTAAAGAAAAGAGAGAGAGAGAAATTAAGCATAGAAAAGAAAGAGAGAGAGAGAAAATTAAGCATAGTAAAGAAAAGAGAGAGAGAGAAATTAAGAGAAAGATAGAAAAGAAAGAGAGAGAGAGAGAGAGAGAGAGAGAGAGAGAGAGAGAGAAGAGAGAGAGAGAGAGATTAAGCATAGAAAAGAAAAGGAAAAAGGAGAGAGAGAGAGAGAGAAAGACCATGGGAATAAAGAGGAAAGTAAAAAAAACAAACATAAATTAGAAAATATGAAGAATAGAAAATAAAAATTTATATTTCTTACTATGAAGTCTGTCAACGTCCGAGCCATTGATGCCAACAGCATCATTTTCGTCAGGAAGGTACGACTTAGTCAAAGAGTTAAGGGCAGCAGAAATGTGTTCAGCAGATAATTCCACAGAATCTTCAGAATCATTTCCAGAACATTCCATTTTTTTTTCTATTATTCTTGTCCCCTATCTTCAGGGAATCCAAAGATGAAGAAGACAAATTTCAAATTAGATAAGCTCACTGAAAAATAGAAACAAAGAAGAAACATAAATACCAGATATACATATATATATATATATATATATATATATATACAAAACAAAGATTCTGTATGTATGCCAGTATGTATGGATGAGATACAAGGATTGCCTGAGGTTGACCTTGACAAAATGTGACATCGATGTGAAGACCTGGGAGAGTAAGTCTTTGGACCATGGGCAGTGGAGAAGAGCTGTGCAGGAGGGCACGGAAAGGTTTGAGACCGGCCGTATACAGCATGAGCAGTTGAAGAGAGATATTCGCAAGAATAAAGAAGTAGACAATCAAGGGCTTCAAATCGGTCTACTATGTGACCAGTGTGGAAGGCTATGTATGAGCAAGGCTGGCCTGATCAGTCACCAATCTGTGCATCGGCGGGATGGACTAATAAAATACCCTGTGTTCCCTGGAAATACCTGTAATTGTGGGAAGGTGTGCAAGACTTTGGCAGGACTAAAGAGCCACTTTCGTGCAGCTCAGTGTTGAACTTTTTTGAAGCTCACCATTATATTGTTTGAACTATTGAGCTTTTTTTTTTTTTTTTGTTATTGTTACTATATCAAGCAATGGCAATACTTAAATACGAGTTTGCTGCCATCACAAGGGAGAGTAAAAAAAAACTATCCGCACTTTCGTCATAACATATCTTTTATTCTTTATATATTCTTTTTAAGTTGTATTATTCGGACTATTGTCCTCATCTTTATTGTTATCTGAACAACGTTTCAGCCGATGTGCCCTCCGGCCTTCTTCAGGTATTTCTTGTCGGACTTCGGAACCTTCTTGAACTTGGTTGTAATTGGAACCCTTCACGAAACTTTCGAACTGAACCCTAACCTAATCCACATGGGTAGGCCGTTCTCATTCCATTAAGCATGACTGGGTACAAGTGTTAAGTTGTGTTAATTATTATTCTTTCTATGTTACTGTTGCCCTTGAACATGCAGCCTAGAGATAACTGTCACTTAGAACTGTATTGACTCAATGCCTATATCCACTACGCCATCTGTCCAATTGGTGAATTCAGAGTAAATTTTGGGAACTTATCTATTAATAATGGAGATTCGCTTCCGTTTTTTGTCTGTAACAAAAACTATGTCACTGCTTACGTCACTATACCCGAAATCGTCATAACATAATAATAAATACATTCAAAATTTGAGCATGCAATATTTTTTAAAACAAGTTTTGATAAATACATGACTGGTATTATATATCTATATATAGTTTGTTTTATTTTAATAGATATTCAAAGTTAATAGAGCTTAGTTTCGATTTCAAATTGTTTTTTTGTTTTTTTACTCCTTTAATAAATTTGATGATTTCATGATTCATGGTTCAAACTCTCCGACATTTAATTTTTAAATTCCGCCTCCTCAAGCAATATCTTTCAAATATTTATTTTTACATTGCCGGAGGGTATTTTTTTTATTTTGCTAGTAAACCTAATGTCTTGTTTTACTAGAATATTTACCTTTATACTTATGTATTTTTTACCTTGGCTCATATTGCTTTTTTTTTTCTCTCTCAAAAATTCAGAGAAATAGTATCTTTTTAAGTTGTTTATTTTATTCTTCTTCTTGTTTATATTTTTTTCTTTTCTTTTGAGTTTTATAAGCTTTTTATTAAATTTTATCCTTTATTAAACAAACATAATAATTTTATTTATTGTCACATTGCATTCTGTGCATGCAGGCTTATAATGGGCACTGTTGTGGTCATGTGACCAAAATTTGAGACTGACCACACCATTTTGCTTGCTGTCTTTACACTGTAAACATGGCTGTATATATTTCCTACAAGGATAACCATTACACCATGAACACCTCTATCTACTTATCTTATAATAATGGAGATTGTGTGTTTTTCTGTCTGTAACCGAAACTATATTACTACTCAAGTCACAATTTCCTTAGTTATTTACGTAACATTCTCCATGATTCTATTTCTATTTAAACCTTAATTAATAATAAAACTGTTTGACATTATTAATACTGTTGGCCTTACCTAAATACTAATAACATGCAATTGTATTTATATATACAACAAAATACCAGTTTTCAGTGTAAACGTAAAGCTAATTTGCATATTGATATTAAAAAAACTGATTTTAATAAAAATATGTTTGGTATTATTGATTTCTAATTGATTGGTTTTATCTTAATGAATATGAGCAAAATTCCCGAGGATAAATCCTAAAAGAAATCCATTAACAAGAAGAAATAACTGTAATTTTATTCTTTACTTCCTATTTTAACTAAATAGTTAAATTAGGAAAATTTAGCATTGAAAAACGGAAGTGATGAAAGAGTAAGTTTTGGTTGTTCTATTTTCCGATTATACCCCCTCCGTTTCAAATCTTTTTATCTGAATTCTTAATTAGTTTCATTAGCTTTTCTGATTTAATCTAATATTTTATTACATTCAAACTTAATTACTTGCACCCTATGGAGGGTGCATATATTTGCTAGTGTATATAACATATTGACAAAATAAAATTGCAACATCATGAAGAACAATGACGAAAAAGGAAGTAGATATTCTGATAAAATTTTCAAAGTATCTGGTTAATGTAACATGACCCACTACATTTTATATACTAGCAGATATATGCACCCTCTGGGTGCAAGTATTTAAGTTTTAATATAATAAAATATCATATTAAATTAGAAAGGCTAAGGGAACTGAATAAGAATGCAGATAAAAAAAATTTGGAACAGAGGGGGTATGATTGAAAAATAGAACAACTTTTAAACTAACTCTTCCATCATTTTCCATTACTCCCGTCTTTCATTGGTAAATTTTCCTAATTTAACTCTTTAGTTAAAATAGGAAGTAAAGAATAAATTTACAGTTATTTCTTCTTGTTAATGGATTTCTTTTAAGATTTATCCCCGAGATTTTTGCTCATATCGATTAAGATAAAACCAAACAATTAGAAATCAATAGTACTAAGCATATATTTATTAAAATCAATTTTTTAAGATCAATATGCAAATTAGACTTCACATTCATACTGTAAGCCACTGTTTTGTTGTATATTTAAATACAATTGCATGTTATTAGTATGTAGATATGGTCAACAGTCTTAATGATGTAAAACAATTTTATTAATAATTGAGGTTTAAATGAAAATAAAATCATGGAGAATGTGATGTAAATAACAAAGGCAATTGTGACTCGAGTAGTGATATAGTTTCGGTTACAGACAGAAAAATACACAATCTCCATTATAATAAGATATATACTAGTGTACTATTCAATTTTTGGGGCCGACTTGGGCCAAGAAGGTTGCGTGTTCGTATCACGTCGGGGTATCACCAGTGGTAGCGTTCAAAGTTAATAATTGAACAACAGCTCCGATACATTGCGAGACAAAGCATTTAATAGGTGTACAGCCCATGGTAACGATAAGATACATAAAGTACATAGATACATAAGATACAAATAAGATATAAGAGTAGAGATAAAAGGACACATTCATGAATGGTAAATACAAGATGCAATATTTAGGTATAAACGAGATACCCAAATGTACATAAAATATAAATGTTAAAGACATGGAACTAAAGGATAGTCCATGCAGTATTAAAGACTTACAGTAATGTAAAGGGGGGGGGGCCAAAGCCCCATCGAAAAGGGGGTAGACATAAGTCTAACCCATGTGCTTGTTCAGAGGCAGTAAGGAAAAAAGAGACAGAAGCATTTGAATCAGCCGCTTATATACCAGAGGTCCCCTAGTGGGAACAAACGGCAACACAGCGGGAAGATAACTCTTCCAGGCAAAGGGAAGATAATTCCCTACACTAGCAAAAGTACCCGGTCCATGACCGGACTATATGTACAAATTGGACCATAAATAGGCGAGAGATTCCGAGCTGAATGGCCTAGAATGCGATTTAATTCACTAAAATTAAACTAAACTGCTGGTATAGCTATAATAGAAAACAGGCAGTGAACAATGTTTTATCATTGTCAGCAGCTGGTATACAGACAGTTCCGCAAATGGTTTGATTTTGGTTTAATTAATTAATTATATCCTTTAATCAGTAAAAATCAATAACCAGATTTGGTGTGTTTCTTAGTTAGAAGGATATTAAGGTATATGCAAGATTTTGAATCTGAGTGACCTCTTATTTCAGAGTTATACGTCAACACGTATATACCAAACTTTCTTTATATATATATAGATATACTGTCGTGCAGAAAGTCACCCAAAAATGTAGTATATATCAGTTTAAAAACAAACGAGAAATTTGGGAAAACCAGCTAGTGTAATGGTTAGAATCCCCGCCTGTCAGTCAGGGTTCGAATCACACACAGAGCAGTCTCCTGTACATACAGAGATTGACTTTTTCTCGATTTGTTTACACCTTTACATTTGAACAGATATGCTCGCCTAATTCATTAATTATCAACTAATTAATTTTCAATTAGGTATGACTTCAATTAAGCACATTCTCCCAAATTGTCGGCTATCGCCATCTCAAACAGACTATAAACCTGTTTGTTTACTTTCATATATGCTCTTGTAGGTGCAAACATATACTCATGTACAAGGATTTTTATAAATCCCTAAAGAGAGCTCAATGTATAATAATCAATAAATTAGATTATATACAGAGCAATATTTAACTTTCAAATAAAGAAAAACTTAAACCATCATCCCGTTATAATTTATTTCAACCAGAAACTAAAAAAAAAAAAAGAAAGAAAAAAAAAGAAGAATTTAAAAAAATTCTTTAGAGTTTCTGGTTGAAATAAATTATAACGGGATGACGGTTTATTAAGTTTTTCTTTCTTTGAAAGTTATATATATATATATATATATATATATATATATATATATATATGTGTGTGTGTGTGTGTGTAGGTTGAAAAATGGAAGTGAATTCGACAATTTTAGAAAATGCTGTATGGATAAAAATTATTTATTGGAATGCCAACACATGTTTCAACCAAGAGCATGTCCTTGTATAGATTGTATTCTATCTATTATTATATTAAATACAAAATAAAATAAAAAATAGAGAAAACAAAATTTAAGTATACAAAAATGCAGTCATTTTAAGGGCAAGAAACATGTGTTGGCATTCCAATAAATAATTTTTATCCATACAACATTTTCTTTCCCTTTATCTATATATATATATATATATATATATATAATCTTCTATTATTATACTAAAGCTGAGATTTTGAGCTTTCAATCCCTAAAGGCTTTTTTTTGCTGGTGACTTTGATCACACAAAATTTGTCATAAATTATTCCTTAGTTTTAGGATTACTAAATGTTTGAAAAAAATTCAATTAAGTCAAAACCTGACCCATCTCTGTCTGTACATTATACATAACCCGCCCCTTTTTACTCTCTATATGCCAGTGAAGGGGAGTGACATGTAAAATCAGCAGACATCCGCCACCCCCCTCAACACCCTCTTCACTTGTCTTACATTATACATAACCCTCTTTCACTCTCTATAGGCGACTGAAGAGCAAAACCCGCCTGCAATAAAATTCTAATGTCTATTTCAATTTTAACTAGGTCAATTCGGGTTTTTTTGAATACAACTATGACCCCCCACGTTTGAAAAAAATGTACCAAAACTCAGGGAAATATTCGATTATAATTAAATTTTCAGTGTTGATTTAGCAATGAATTAATTTTTATCTTATTTTAAAACTTTCTGATTTTTTTCAAGTTTGGAGTGCAAAATATCGGTGTGTATATATGTGATTGATACTATTTTCTGCATAAATAAAAAGACTAAAGACAGAAGGTGTGAATAGAAGAAAAAAGTTGTTTTTTTTGGTACTCTTCGCGGAGAACCATCCTGGCCCCCTGCCTCAAAAAATGCTTGCCAGTGGCTCCTGTAAAAGAAAAAAGAAAAACACCAGCTACGATTGAAGTCCGTAGCCAAAGCAGTGTTACTTGAATAAAAAAAACTCGGGTTAGGGTTTGGGTTTGAGGTTGGGGTTGGTTTTTAGGGTTAGTTTCATGGGAAAATAAATAATTTGGGCTCTGTTTTTTCTAACCCAAAAAATACAGAACCCTGACATTTTGTAATAAAACTGTTAATTTTAACTAGGGGTGGGGTTAGAGGTTGGGGTTGGGTTTTTTTTTGTTTTGTTTTTTGCAAGTGACAGGCTTCAATTGTAGCTGGTGTTTTTTTCAGCAGCCACTGGCTAGCGTTTTTTGAGGCAGGAAATGGGATGGTTCCCCATAAAGAGTACCGTTTGTTTTAAAAGAATCTGCTCAAGTAGTAAATAAGTACCGAAAATCGAAAAATAAAATAAAAAATAAAAAATAATTTTTGGAGTATTATTTGGGTAATATTTGCGGAGTTCTGTCCTGGAATCCTGCCTCAAAAAATGGTAGCCAGTGACTGCTGAAAAAAAACACCAACTATGATTGAAGTCCATAGCTGAAGCAGTGTAAAAAAAAAATAGAGTTAGGGTTTAGGGCTGGGGTCGGGTTTGGGTTTAGGGTTAGTTTAATGGAAAATAAATAAATAACTTGGGTGACCCAAGAAAAACAGAATCACAAATTTTGTAATAAAACTTAATTTTAACTAGAGGGGGTTGGGGTTGGGTTTTCAGGAAAAACGCCCTAAGTTGATTTTTTTCTTCTTTTTTGTTCAAGTGATACCACTTTGGCTACAGACTTCAATCGTAGCTGGTGTTGTTTTTTCAGCAGTCTGCGGCTAGCAGTTTTTGAGGTAGGAGGCCAGGACGGAACTCTGCAAAGATTACCATTATTTGTATTATTCAGACTTCTTTTTTTTTCAAGTGATACCACTTTGGCTACAGACTTCAATCGTAGCTGGTGTTGTTTTTTCAGCAGTCTGCGGCTAGCAGTTTTTGAGGTAGGAGGCCAGGACGGAACTCTGCAAAGATTACCATTATTTGTATTATTCAGACTATTGTCCTCATCTTCATTGTTATCTGTACAGCGTTTCAGCCGATGTGCCCTCTGGGCTTCTTCAGGTATTTCTTGCCGGACACAGGAACCTTCTTGTAATAGGGAGCCATCATGGAACTTTGAACCCAACCCTTTATTCAGCCCATGGGGGTATCCTGTTCTCATTCCACTAACCATAGCTGGGGTACATGTGTTAAGCTATGTTAATTATTATTCTATGTTACTGAAGCCCCTGACCAGGATTGAATCTGCAGTCTAGAGATAACTGTCATTTAGAACTGTCTTAACCTAACTCCTTTATCTACTAGGTTATGTGTCTAATTGGACAATCCAGTGTGAATTTTTTTCAATCGCAAAAGTTACAATTTATTTTGTAACGCACATATATACACTTGCCAGCAGCTACTCACATGATACGCACATACGTGTTTGCTTATTATATATATATATATATATATATATATATACACACACACACCTGATTGCCTGTGAGTGTGTGTGTGTATATATTAGGGTAGGTTGATTTTTATACCAAAACTCAGCACAAATGGAGAAAGTTGCTAATCTTATTATAATGGAGATTGTGGGTTTTTCTGTCTGTAACCGAAACTATATTACTATTCAAGTCACAATTCCCTTTGTTATTTACATCACATTCTCCATGATTTTATTTTTTATTTAAACCTCAATTATTAATAAAATTGTTTTACATCATTAATACTGTTGACCATATCTACATACTAATAACATGTAATTGTATTTATATATACAACAAAATAGCGGTTTACAGTGTGAATTGGAAGGCTAATTTGCATATTGATCTTAAAAATTTGATTTTAATAAATATATGCTTAGTATTATTGATTTCTAATTGTTTGGTTTTATATTAATGAATATGAGCAAAAATCTCGGGGATAAATCTTAAAAGAAATCCATTAACAAGAAGAAATAACTGTAATATTATTCTTTACTTCCTATTTTAACTAAATAGTTAAATTAGGAAAATTTATCAATGAAAGACAGGAGTAAGGGAAAATGATGGAAGAGTTAATTTCAAAGTTATTCTATTTTTCAATCATACCCCCTCTGTTCCAAATATTTTTATCTGAATTCTTATTCAGTTTCATTAGCCTTTCTAATTTAACATGATATTTTATTATATTAAAACTTAAATACTTGCACCCAGAGGGTGCATTATTTGCTAGTTAACATAAAGAATAATTGTAAAAAATATTTTTCTCTAAAACTTTACCAATTTTTGTAGCAAACACATTTAAATACCAACAAAATCGAATGTTTTGAATTTCGCTCGGTGTTAACCAAAAAATAAGTAGGTCAGATTAAACTTAAGTTTTGAAGAAAAAACATGTAAAAAATAGGCTCAATAAAAGATTTTATTTCATTCAAAATCATGCAATTCTTGGTAGATTAAATAAAAGTAAATAAAAAAGCAAACACAGCAAAAATATTTAATTTAAGATACTATAAATATTAATGAAAATCAACCGCGTTTTAAACGGTCATTTTTAGTCTTCACCGGAAACTCCTGTATCAACACACTTTGTTGTTTACATTTGAATATGATTTGAACTGATTTAAAACCCAAAAATAATTAAATCTTTTATTTTTTTTATTTTAACAAACTTAATTATTGGAAAAAAGAAATAAGTAGCTTTATATTCCCTGTGAAAGATAATATATAATTTTTTTATTTTTGAAGACATTATTTTTAATAGTAAGTTTTTTTGCGTGCTACCAAGCGATTTGCCTTTATTTTGTATCGTAAAACCTCCCTCGGGAGCCGAGGACACCTGTAGACTCCTTGCTGCGTATCTTACATTTCCTGCAACTTCTAGTTTTTCTAACTTTACTGACCATGATCATCTTGTGATCGTCTGCTTACTTGACCCTTGCTTAGGACTTCCACTTGTGTACATAATACTGCCTCAGGACCCTGTCTAAGAGGTTCACAATCAATGACAAAGAGAGAATAAAGACAAGACAAGGACAAAATCAGGTGAAAAAATGGTTAGAGAGGTACACAACTCGCATTCATTCTTCGTTCCCATCTGCTACTCTTTCCACTTCTCCCATGTTTGCCGAGATGAGAGGGGGCAAAATGCCCCCTCTAGTTCTTTTAAGGACTTCTGCTAATGTTGTCTTTCTGCTCCCAAAACTCAACTCTTCGGTTCCCAGCAACTAACTCAAAACTCCAAACTCCACCCGACTGCAAACTGCAAACTAAAACTCCCTAACTCTTTTGCTGGGACTGTATATCTTATTATAATGGAGATTGTGAGGTTTTCTATCTGTAACCGAAACTATATTACTACTCAAGTGACAATTACCTTTCTCCATGATTATCATTTTATCTTAAACCTCAATTATTAATAAAATTGTTTTACATTATTAATACTGTTGACCTCATCTACATACTGATAACATTCAATTGTATTTATATACAACAAAATAGCAGTTTACAATGTGAATGGGAAGGCTAATTTGCATATTGATATTAAAATTTGATTTTAATAAATATGTGTTAGGTATTATTGATTTCTAATTGTTTGGTTTTATCTTAATGAATATGAGCAAAAATCTCTTCAATAAATCTTAAAAGAAATCCATTAACAAGAAAAAATAAATGTAATTTTATTCTTTACTTCCTATTTTAACTAAATAGTTAAATTAGAAAAAATTAGCAATGAAAGACAGAAGTGATGGACGAGTAAGTTTCAGTTGTTCTATGTTTCAAATCTTTTTATCTGCATTCTTATTTAGTTTCATTAGTCTTTCTAATTTGATAATATTTTATAACATTAAAACTTAAATACTTGCACCCAGAGGGTGCATATATTTGCTAGTATATATAAAAAATGTATAATGGAAAAACCAAAGTCCATGCCTACTCTAAATTAACACAATGGATGAACAGGCCGAAACAACTCATGTCCCAGACATTTTGTCTAGGCTGGATATCAAATATCTTCCTATCACTATTTTTTAAAATTTAATTATTCATTCCTTAGTTATATTTACTCATGTATACACACATGATTCGCTATCTCCCATCCAAACACATAGACACTCACGTGTAAACATATGTATCCATAATCTTACATACTATATATTCACATAACTAATTATTACACCTATATATATATATATATATATATATATATATATATATAAACACACACACCACTTGCATGCCTCCAAATGCATTCTGCACTTGATGCAATGCATAGTATCACAGTATGTTAAGTAAATACATATTTTATCTTTTACTATATTTTTCCATTTCTTTAAATTTCACTTTTGAATTTATAATTCAATTTGTTCAATTTCTGATAACAATAATACATTTTTTTCAGATAGTTTTCTAAAAAATGGTTGGAAAACGAACTCGTAGTGCTTCTGCTACATATTTTTGAGGTCCACCTTCTTCATTGAATAAGACAGAGCCGCCTACTTTTCGACAAGTTATCCAGTATAGTTATTTTCTAAAAAATACTTGTTCAAATTTAACAAATGTCGCTATTTCAAAATTAATGGCAAAAAATATAATTGATACTTGGAATGCAGTTAATCCCCATTTGCCTCGGTTAAGCGAAAAGTATATTGTAAATAAATTGAAAAGGACCTGCTTTGAAAAAGTGCATCAAATCTTTCTCTCTCTCTTCAGCGCAAAAGAAAATTATGGTTAAAAAAGCTGGATACATTGTTTTCTTCTTGTTCCTGTCAATTGCCACTTTTATGTTGTGAAGACAAAAATGAGAAATGCAAAAAAGAAAATTGTCAGACTAGGCACAGTCTGTATTTGTCTTCTCAAAGATAAGGTAAAGTTATTTTTCTTTTCTTTTTTATGAATTCAAATCCCAATATCATAAACATTTTAATTCATATGAATTTCTATAATGATATCTCATGTAAATAAGTTAGAAAAGTAACTTGTACCATTTTCTTTCTATGTGAAATAATATTTTAATATTTTGAGATTTCTGTTGGTTAGATGTATTTATTCAACATAAATTACATCTAATATTTCAGGTACTAATGGAAGACAGAGAGTATCTAAAAGACCAGAGGTCCAAAATAGGACCCAAGGGTAGTTTCCAACTTGGACTGTGGATAAAGCTGCCATTCAGAAACCTAAAAGAAGTGTAGTAGAAAGTACAAATTTTTTCTCCTATTGCCTCTACTTCTTATGATCAGGATGTTATTCTTTCCCACTCATTAAATAGTGAAGAAATAGATGAAGATTATGAGCCTGGTAGATATTCCACGAGTGTTTACAGCTTTTTAAAAATTCCTTGGTGCTACTAAGTTGACCAGAGGTAATGTTTCATCGAACTTAGGAGCAAGTCTTACAAATGCCTTTCTTTTAGATTTACAGGCTATGGGCCTTCTCAATCCGAGTGTTAATATCAAAAACATCATGTTAGATAAATCTAAAATAAATTGTGCAAAATGCCCATCAAAAACACATAAAACAGAAAAAAATATTTGTATTGGTGTTGATGGAAGACAAGATAAAAATACTCTCTTATACAAAGAGATTGTGGAGGCAGAGGGAAAGAAACAATTTAAGAAAACAAAGGAAAGAGAACACCATTTGACATTCACAAAGGAGATGGGTTGTGGTAAAAGTGGAAGATACCTCACCCATAGAGTTATCCTAACTACTAGAGCAACTGGTGTTGTTCTAGCAGAGGAGGTTTTTAGTGTTTTGGAGGAGTATGACAGTGTCGATATGCTAAAAGCTGTTTTACTGGACAACACCCATTGGGCTAGTTTCAGTTCTAGAGAAACAACTAAACAGGAAATTGCACATTATTAGTTGCTCTCTACATCAAATGTTGTATACCCTTTCTTACTTCTTGTCGTCTTTTCTTCTGGCAGGCTTTGGTTCTATCTTCTAACATCTTGGTCTGGTCTCTTCTAAGGTCTGGACTTTCTTGGGGACTTCGGGTTTGGTTTCTGTTAGGGATTTCTTGTTATCAGAAGCCCTGTGTCATTGTTAGTTTTTAGGTAATAAACACAAGACTTCGATTTACTTTGATGTTACTTTATTTGTAAATCCCCAGACCAGACATCTGCGCACATCCTACGAGCTCGGCTCCTACTTGCTAACTGACTGAAACTTCTTACTATCTCAACCGGAAGACAGGGTCTTCTATGCCTTCCGGTTCTCACGATTTATCCCCAGAAGGCAAGGTGAGAGTGAGGTCAAGCACCGTCACTCATCCTTCAAGGCCGTGGGCTGTAGCTTATAATGGCCATTTTGATTTCTACACTATTGCCATAAATATTAGGTATCTACTAATTATGTAACACAAAATGAGCTTCAGTTCAGTTTTTAAACACATTGACGGCAGCACAAGAAGTCCATCATTTATTGATTCAATTGGGAGATTGTGTACAAATGACTATCATAATTTGCCCCAGGTCAAATTTGTACCAATAGTTAGAGAGCCAATATTCTAGCATCAAACAGACAGATGATCTGAGTAGTGATCAGATACTTCTTCTAGAATATGCAGTAGGGATTTCAGGAGGGAAAGTCAACCCTAGATATGCTGCATGGAAAATTGGACCCTTAAATCAGGCAAGATGGTTGACATTAGTCACCAGACTAATGTGCTTGTAGACTTGTGGAATTTACCCTGAAAAAATATCAAAACTACACAGCCTAATCCAGTTTATTGTTGCAGTATATTCAGTTAGCTGGTTTGAAACTAAAAGAGACAATAAATTTCATAACTAGCAACTATATTTTCAATATGCTGCAAAGAGTCAAAGAACTACCACCTGAAATTCAGGAGATTGTGTTAAAAAATATTCAGCATAATGCTTTTGGTCGACTACCAGAAAATATGTTGTATTCAATGCTTAAATCAGATGAACTGGAAGTGAGGGACGAAGCTATAAAAATAATTTTAGCTATTTGGTAAGTAATTTAGATAAAATTGATTTAATGATTTCATCAATAGTTTGATTTTAAAATATTATCCTAATTTCATGATAAAAAATATAAATTAAGACAAATAAAGTTGAATTTTCAATTTAATTCAATATATTTATTTTTCATTTTTTCAGGAGGGGGAAGCCAACCAAAAAGAGGCTAAAAAAATACCAAAAATAAATTTTGATTCTACACATTGCTCACAGTTGATCAACCTGTCTCAAAATGGAATTTGTGAGCCTGGATTCACAGAAGAAATTTTATATAATGAACTGGCGTCATGAAAGAGTGGGATAAAATTAGATTTGTCTGATTTGCCTTCACACTCACAAAGTGTTGAAAGGGCAGTAAAATTAACAACTTCATCTAACCAATCAGTTTATGGAATTGAAGCAAAGCATAGGCATATCATTACAAAAGTTTTATGCCATGAAATGAGGCCTTCCTTTGCTTCAAAGGGCTCTCGTGTAGAGCAGTTTAATATCATGGCAATATAAAAGTTACTATTATCCTCAGAACATTCATCTATCTTTGTCATGTCTTTTATAACTTCATGCATTACAATCTATTATTATACTAAAGCTGAGTGAATCCTGTTTTAGTTGCTAAAGGCTTTTTTTACAGTTTAGTTTAATGAAACAAATTTTATACTAAGTTATTCTTTAGTTCTAGGTTATATTTAAAAAAAAAAAAATTTCATCCTTTTAATTAGCAGTAATTGGCAATTAAGTCAAAAACCAACCAATCCCTTACTAACCATTGTTTCTATCACTTTCACCCCCTGTATACATATCTTAATCACCCTCCCTGTATATATGTAGATTAGTATATCTACAGAGCAAATAGAAAGATGAGGAAGAGTCAGCCACCTACTCTGTTACTTGGCTGTTTAATTTAACTCCCACGTCTTTCCTACACTACAAATTGTCTTTAATTTAAAAGTTTTTCATAACTAAAGCTGATAATTAATTCAAAACAGTTTTGAACTCCATTTACAAAGCTCTATATAACTAACGTGATTAAATAACAATAACCTCAAATAAAAAAAATCAACTGGGAATGCTAATCTTATATTAAAATCATCATCCCTTCATTTGTTTCTAGCAGAGTTCATACTTGTTTGCTTTTGTTCCATTGATAACTGTTGCATGAGGAACTAAATCATGGCTGTCACCGTTTTACGGTGACATTCGCTGGTTTCTGTTTCGCCCTGTAGTAGTAGTATAAAAACACGAGGTGAACAGAACCAATTGAGTTACTGTTGATCGAATGGTCAGACAGGAACGACACATGGTGGCAACGAGAGGATAAAGAACGTCCCAAAGGAAAAAAAAAAAGAAAAGAAAGAACAGTACGAAGTTTAAAGTTTTCACGTCAGTTGTGTTGTTTATTTTCAACCATGTGTGCCGGAAAAAATGGCAGAGCAGGATAGCCAAGAGTTTTGCAAGCCGGTGACCGGAATTAAATCACTACAACCTCTTTGTATGGATGGAAATCTAGCAAAAAATTGGAAGCTTTTTAAGCTGAAATGGCACAACTATGCTATCGTCGCATATTTAGCTCGGCAGCCGGTATATTACCAAACGGCGTTACTACTTCACACGCTCGGAGATAAAGCGTTACAAGTTTACTACGGATTTCATTTTTCAACTCTGGACGACGAAAGAACCCCTGAAGAGATAATTCAAGCGTTTGATGAATATGCTATAGGCGAGACTAACGAAATTTATGAACGTTGAGGCCCATCTAAGTGATAGTGACAGTAGTAGCAGTAGTTATAAATATGGATACATAGACACCGTCACAACAAGGGAGAATATGATAAAAGCAGAAATGATGGTAGGAGGAAAACCGATAGCATTTCAGCTTGATAGTGGAGCTTCTGTAAACATACTTAATGTGAAGCATGTCACAACGAAAAACCTGGAACCCTCAAAAAAGACTCTTGTGATGTGGAATGGGGCAGAAATGAAGCCATTAGGGGAGTGTCGGGTTAAAATGATAAACCCCAAAACAGGACAAAACTATGCAGTGCAATTTGTAGTTGTACAAGAGGACTTCCACCCCTACTTGGTGCGTCGGCAATCCAGAAGATGGACCTGATAACAGTCAATAATGACAATTTCAAGATAGTTGCCAAAGTAGCGCAACTGGAAAAGCTCAGCAACCAGCGTCCGGCCAACACCCTAGAGGAGTTCAAGGATGTATTTAAGAATGAGTTGGGACAACTACCAGGGGAGGTACACTTGGAGGTTGATCCTAACATACGACCCCATGTAGCAGCGGCGCGTAGAATTCCTGTAGCTCTCAAAGGAAAACTGAAAGCTGAACTAAGGAGACTAGTGGAAAAGAAGGTAATCGAGCCAGTAAGTGAGCCAACACCATGGGTGAGTGCACTAGCACTGGTGGTCAAGAAAAATGGGAATCTGCGGGTATGTATTGACCCAAGACCACTAAATAAAGCTCTGAAACGGGAACATTTTCACCTACCTGTACTGAAAGATCTGCTCCCAGAGCTGGCTGATAGCAAAGTATTCTCGACCCTAGATCTACGCGATGGATTTTGGCATCTAAAAATGGATGAAACAAGCAGTCGGCTACCAACATTTGCCACACCATTTGGCCGATTTCGATGGAAGGTATTACCATTTGGAATTGCTCCAGCCCCAGAAATATTTCAGAAGGTTCTTTATAACAATGTTTCTGACTTGGCAGGAGTGGTCAACAAAGCAGATGATCTTTTGGTGGTGGGCAAAGGCAAAACCATGGAGGAAGCTATGAGGGATCACGAGAAAAATCTTAGAAACCTGTTACACAGATGTCGTGAGCGTGGGATGCGGCTGAATGCTGAAAAAATGGATTTAAGACGAACTTCTCTATCATTCATGGGCCATGTGGTGACCAGTGAGGGTTTGCGCCCTGATCCGGAGAATGGTCAGACAGAAAAAAATAATGCTACAACAATATCCTGCAATGTTATTACTGACATATCTCTTTTAATGAGGTAAAATACTGCTTAACTGAGATGTTAGGGTGGGGTGGGGGTTATAATTTCACTTTAAATGTTACTTTTGATATATTTTATTCATTTTATTTGAATAAGATAAATTGACAATTTTTTCTGGATTGAAATTATAAGATGTTTAAGCGATTTCTTATGTAAATGTATCTAAAACAAGGATTTTGGAGGGCTTCATATTAGACGATCTTTAAAACTAAATGCTCAAAAATTGGTGCAAGCTAGAAACCTACTTTTTGAGAGACATAGATATTATTCTACTGCATCCTTTTAGATTTTTGTGCGTCAGGGACGTAGGATGCATACCTATCAGCATTTCTGTACAGCTGCAGAACTCGGACTCTAACGAAACACTTAGAGAAAAAAAAGTTAGATGAGAGCTGCACAAAGATACCTTTTTGATTTACAACAACCATATTTGGGCATAATGACCCAAATCACTATTTTGACCATAGTCTGACTAAAAATGATTTTCAAAAATTATGACAACTCCATAGGACCCTCTTTCAAATTGAATATCTCATTCAATTCTGATTTATGCAATCTCATTTGTAGTTTAACTGATAGAGAATAAAAAAAATCTTGTTTAATTAACATCCAGTTGAGTATTTTCTAAGTCCAGAGCATTCCTAAAAGGATATATAAAAAAATGGCTAAAAATGGCCTTTTCATTTAAAGTTACTTGTTATTTCCCTTAAATCAAAGACTTCTAAATATGTTTAATATTACATTTAAACAAAGGCTATCGTTTGGGGTAGATTAAGAAAACGAATGAGACTTCCGGCCGGGTGGAATGAGATGGTATAGGACATTAAGAGTTAATAAATAAAAACAATGGAGGTATAAATTTTTTTCGGTTTGATTTTTATGTCTTCTTATACAAATGGATAATACATGGGAAATTCTTCAGTAAGAACTGACAATTTTGTAAGAATCTACCAAAACTGAAATTAACCTCCTTGATGAGCCCTCAAATGCCTATGAACTGGGGTCTCTTGTTTTTTTTCATGTAACCTTGGATATGTTAGGTTTTAGGATCGCCGCATTTATTTTGCATGGGAAATTCGGAACCTGGACAAAGAAGAATTTGAACAAAGAGACTGGAAGGGGAAGAAAGAACTTCCGGTCAAAGGAACAAAAGGATGTGTGGGCGGCTGCCTTTACTTAAGGGGTCAGCAGTAGCAGTTAGAGAGTCAGGAGAGAGACAGGACGAGAACGTGCGTGACCGCGCTGGTCACGCACCATCACAGCCAGCGAGGTTCGGCCACCCCTCTTTGCCTCAGATCCCAGTAGTAGTAGTAGTAGTTCCCATTGTCAACGCCCGTCACCCGCACACACCACAAGGGGAAAAGAAATAAACGTTAAAAGTCTTACTACTACATATGTCTACGTGTGAATCTTTATACTCCACTACTAACACATACGACCCAGCAACAGTATATAACATGTACGATTTTGTGGCCCGAGTCGAGCCCTATGCAATATATATATCAAAGATGTATGCCTGAAATATTTCAAAATTTGTCAACATTTTTAAAAAGTAGTACCTGTCTACAGGTTTGAAATAAAAATCATCAAAAAATTTGCAAAGAAAAAAATTCCTCACCCACTTTCATTCAAAATTGAATATCTCATAACTAAATTCAAAATAGCCCTTCAAGAAAACCTTATAGACAATAAAAAATGCTACATTTTTCATGCTAAACCAAATATATACGGATATTTTTCATAATTTTGGAGAAATTATACCAACTAGCAAATATATGCACCCTGCGCAGGGTGCAAGTATTTAAGTTTTAATGTAATAAAATTATCACGCCTCTTGAGTTTGTGTCTGATTCTATTGCCAGGGGTCGAGACACAATTTCATCGCAGTGTAGTTTAACCCCTCCTGCCAGGAAACACAAATAACCTTTGAGTGTAGTTATAATGAATTTATTCAGCAGGAAAGAGGTAAAAAGCGGGTGCCCGTGGTAAACTTCTGAGAGGGAGAAGTCAGCAACACGTCCATTGGGTGCCGTGGCGAGGTAGAAAGAGAATTGAATTTAGCGCTGAATCATGATAACCGGAAGTGCCCGGTGAAAAGCGAAATAGTACTCTATTTATGAAAATAACACAATTGGTCTAAGGGACGTAACTCTTACCGCAGAATCGCAACTTACAAGCCGAGACAAAAATATTATATTAAATTAGAAAGATGAATGAAACTAAATAAGATAAATTATAAACAGATAAACACATTTAAAACAGAGGGAGGAAAAAAATCGAAAAATCGAACAACTGAAACTTACTCTTCCATAGCGAAATTTTCCTAACTTACCTATTTAGTTAAAATAGGAAGTAAAGAATAAAATGACAGTTATTTCTTCTTGTTAATGGATTCATTCTAAGATTTAACACAGAGATTTTTGCTTATATTTATAACTAAGAGAATTGTGACTTGAGTAGTGATATAGTTTCGGTTACAGACAAACACACAATCTCCATTATAATAAGAAATGGGATATAAACACAAAATCAATGAGTATTGACAGACTTTAATTACCTATAAAACTCGAACCATACATTGTTTTAAGCTCTGTTTTTTTTGTTGGGGGGGGGTGCATTGTATTTCTCTAGGTGTTGAGCATTTGGAAATTCCCAATTTTATCATATTCAAGAAAATTCAAAAAATAATAAATTTCCACTCTGGCCACACTGTGCAGAGGTGCAGTCAGTGTATTCTACAACTCCAGCCAACAGGGTAGACATCGCTATTAGGCCTCACTGTAGTGTAGGTGTGTGTAAAGGTTGTTTTTTTTTTGGGGGGGGGGGCGTTCTTTAAAATAATACTTCCTAAAATAAACAAACATTGTAATACACAAATTCTTAGTAAATTCTTTTTTAATTTAATAAGGAATTTGCTAAATTATTTTCCTTTTACTTCCTCTCTTACTCCTCTTTTCCCCCTTTCTCTCTCACACCCAGGTGTTCCTAAAATCCTTTAGTCTGGTTGTGGACAGGGTACTTCAGCTAGTTCTTTATAAAGCACTTGTTACTTAAGTGTTTACAACTGAGATTTTATAAAAGATAAAAAAAAGGAAGAGTCCTGAGTTGTGATGACACTTTCCGATAACCTACTGCTCCCCAACACTTTTCTCATCAGCATTTTTTTATCTTTTCATTGCCCTTAACAGGGCAGCAGCACCCACTTTAGGAATGACTCACCTAATATACTGTGACGGAGAACGAGAAAGGAAAAAGAGCAAGACATTGTCTTGCCTGTCGGGATCGAACTCGCGTTCTCCCGCATGCAAAAACAAATGTTATTTGGGTGCTGGACGGACGCGAGATTGGACTGATGTGCCCGGATGTTTGGATAAATATGTCCATAAATGACGAGTGAGTTGAGCACTGGCAAGTCAGCAGCAGCAGAAGCAGTCGACGACGAAGACGAAGCGCTTTGCGAACAACCCAGTAAATAGGAATTGCGATTTTGAACTGTTAAAGATTATGTCGACTACGACGACGGATTTTCCAGCTGCTAGACGAAGACGAAGAATGTGTTGATTTGAATATCTATTTCCCCCCCTTCTATATATACACCTATGCATATTTTAATGGTAAGATCTCACTGATAAGTTAAAGTGACAATTCTTCCAAGCTGTAGTTACTGTATGGCTGCACCACTTGGACCCTAATTGAAACACTTCTTTCTGGATTTTTGTCATAATTTTCTTCTCCCCCCAAAAGTGTATTAAGCTACTATTAATGTAATATAATAAAGTGGAAAAGACCGAAAATCTAAGTTACGTATAGACACTAGTGGAATCTAACAAGGATTTTTGAAATAATGTAATAAAGTCTACCTGTCGTTCTCTGATTAGTGGATAGATGCCCATTGGTGAAAAGTGGAAGAGAAGTAGTGAGAGGAGAGTGAGAAAAGATCAGTCTGAACTAAGTGGTTGAAGGGAACAGATGCAATATATTCGTGTCTGCACTCCTAGGCATTTTGACTTACAGATGAAATAAATTAGCACATGATTAAAACAAGAATGTCTTATGTTGTTATTAAAAATACGAACGGCACAAAGCAAAATATGTATGAATGACAAGACTTTTGGACCACTTTGTTGATTTGTGCACTGTGTGGTTTGAAGGTTTTGCCAACCCTACATACTTTTTTAGAGAATAAGCTAGGTGGGACTTGCAAAAGAATGTTGTGTGCTGTATTAAACAAATCGCGTAAACAGCACCCAATAAGAAAGCATATGTATGGCGACTTACCCCCTATGACACAAACCATCTGAGTAAGACGAATAGGACACTACTGGAGAAGCAAGGATGAACTCATAAGAAAGCATATGTATGGCGACTTACCCCCTATGACACAAACCATCTGAGTAAGACGAATAGGACACTACTGGAGAAGCAAGGATGAACTCATAAGAAAGCATATGTATGGCCACTTACCCCCTATGACACAAACCATCTGAGTAAGACGAATAGGACACTACTGGAGAAGCAAGGATGAACTCATAAGAAAGCATATGTATGGCCACTTACCCCTATGACACAAACCATCTGAGTAAGACGAATAGGACACTACTGGAGAAGCAAGGATGAACTCATAAGAAAGCATATGTATGGCCACTTACCCCCTATGACACAAACCATCTGAGTAAGACGAATAGGACACTACTGGAGAAGCAAGGATGAACTCATAAGAAAGCATATGTATGGCCACTTACCCCCTATGACACAAACCATCTGAGTAAGACGAATAGGACACTACTGGAGAAGCAAGGATGAACTCATAAGAAAGCATATGTATGGCCACTTACCCCCTATGACACAAACCATCTGAGTAAGACGAATAGGACACTACTGGAGAAGCAAGGATGAACTCATAAGAAAGCATATGTATGGCCACTTACCCCCTATGACACAAACCATCTGAGTAAGACGAATAGGACACTACTGGAGAAGCAAGGATGAACTCATAAGAAAGCATATGTATGGCCACTTACCCCCTATGACACAAACCATCTGAGTAAGACGAATAGGACACTACTGGAGAAGCAAGGATGAACTCATAAGAAAGCATATGTATGGCCACTTACCCCGAATAGGACACTACTGGAGAAGCAAGGATGAACTCATAAGAAAGCATATGTATGGCCACTTACCCCCTATGACACAAACCATCTGAGTAAGACGAATAGGACACTACTGAGAAGCAAGGATGAACTCATAAGAAAGCATATGTATGGCCACTTACCCCCTATGACACAAACCATCTGAGTAAGACGAATAGAACACTACTGGATAAACTCATAAGTAACGTTCTCCTGTGAAAACCTGCACATGGGCACATCAGTGTGGACTGTCCAGCAAGGACTTAAATCGATCAGCACTGTGCAGATTCGGATGCTGAACAGGAGACCTCCTGGGTGTGATGATCAATAGGGATGGTTGGTGAGAGATTGTTATGGATATCCATGCTGCCAGTATTGTTATATACCCCTTTGCTCGGGTGCATATAATCAGTGGAGAGTTCATCTCGTATATAATACAGAGATTAGATTAGAGATGATAGTTCTCACTTTTTAACTCTTCTTACTCTGATTGTTGACTACCTCAGTTGCCATGTTATCTGGTTGACTTCTATTTACTGTTAAAAGTGTTGATTTTCTTCCTTGCTAATTCTTTTTGCTAGAATGGGCTTAACATTGTCTTTAGTGTTTAATTAATATAACAACAAGACTTGGTTATATACTTGATCAAGTTATATTTATTTTTATATGAATTTTGATATGGTTCATTTGTTTTAATTAGATGTTGTTGATATCTTTGTATATATCAACCTTCTGTGATTAATAGATATGATCCAGGTGTGTCTAGTTTTTTCATTATTTTTCTTTGTTTGTTTTGTTTTGTTTTGTTTTACGGCATATCAACCTCAGTGGGTCATTTAATGCCGATAAAGTTTTGAAATAAATCAATTCTTAATGGATAATACAATTTTTTTATAAATACATTTTTCTATTTAACCCATAGATGGGACCCTAACAGGTACTACCACTCCGGGTCAGAGTGGACCAGGGAGCAATGGTGATGAAGGGGTGCTCCACATTCCCCAAACCTCCAAAACTGGAACCTCACCATCAGATAGAGTTTAACGTCATTCCCAGGACATGTAGACCCACAGCCACCGCCTTCTAGCACCCATATGATAAAAAGGGGCTGGGGCTTGCCATGAGGGCAATAGGGTTGGGAAAATCATATAGGTGCTAGGGCTTGACGTGACCAGCCGATTGATCGGAGGGGGCCTCTCCGACCGCCCATCTAGCCCAAGATAGGACCAAAGTGGAGTATTGCATGTCATGAACTGCTCATCCACCTGGGCTCTATCCTTAAGCATCACGGGTCGCCACCCACGGCCAACAGGTGGCCCCATTGGGGGAGTCTTACCCCTCTGCAGAGGTGCAGTCGGTGCATTCTAACGCCCCAGCCGACAGGGCGGTATTTTTCCTTTCTTTTTCCAGTCATTATTAAATAGTATGGATATTGTGTCATTTGGTTTAAGTGTATTTAGTTCACTTGATTTTGATTGTTTATTAGTTTTATTGTTTTTTTATTATAATTGATGTTTGGTAGGTTAGTGTCTATGTCTCTGTTGAATAAACTTTTATCTGGTGAAGGTAGGTGCATATTTTAATGGTGTTGTACATAATATTAGTAATGCTAATATTGATTCTGTCGAATGAAGAACCATTTCCGTAAAGAAAAGAGAAAGGTTATCCATTAAAAATGAAATTAGAAAATTGTGGTCAAAACACTGGCAGACATTATCAATAATTTAATCAATTTAAATATGTAAATATGATTTTTATAAATATGTTATTAAATTATTTTGGTGAGATTTTTTGTCTGTAATTCAACTTTTGTGGCCCCTACACCACACCAACCCTACCCCTTGTTTCAAGAAATATTTTTAACAGAAATATCTTCAGTAAATAATCCTTACATTAAAGTAAAAATAAATTTGATAACTTTCAGGTCTTGTTTTAAAAAATAATAATGAAATTTATTGTGTACAGTGCTCAGATACACCACAACTCATCAAAGTCTCATGTCAAGTACACAGAATAATGTATTAGTGTCAGGAACATGAACAGTTTACAGTAGTAATATGCATGTGCGTGTGTGCATATGTATGTGGAGAGTGGCATCAGGTATACTGTCGGCGGACTACAGGAAGCATGGAGGCTTTGAAAGACTCAGTGCTTCGGCAGCCTACAACAGACGCGGGCAAATAACAAATAAAAATAGTTTTTACTTAGTTTCATTTTTACTTGAATTATTGTACACTAACACTTAAAGCATTAAACAAATAAGTTGAAAAAAAAAACAAAAACAAAAGTAAACATTATTTTGAATTAAACCTTTTTTTTGTACTTATATTGTAATAGCAAAATGTTGACTTAAAATGTTCTATTAAAAGTTTCATGCTTACATTTACAATTTACCTAATAATTTTTTATGTTTCAGTCAAAAATGTCTTTTTTCTGAAGTGCGTCGTTTTAAACTAACAAAAATAATAAATGAACAATAATTCATTCATATTCTTCAGACATGTGTTTTGATTACTATAAAAAAAAATTTTAAACTGAAATTCAAGGGAAATAATCTTTTATATTTAATCTAAAATTTGAAATGTATATATAAATGCATTTCAAATTTTAGGGTAAATATAAAAGATTATTTCCCTTGAATTTCAGTTTTAAATTTTTTATAGTAATCAAAACACATGTCTGAAGAATATGAATGAATTATTGTTCATTTACAATTTTTGTTAGATACCTTTAAAAAAATATCCAGTTTTGTATGTAAAATATCACCCCCCCCCAAAAAAAAAATATATCCAGTTTTGTAAGTAAAATATCACCCCCACAAAAAAAATATATCCAGTTTTGTATGTAAAATATCACCCCCCAAAAAAAATATATCCAGTTTTGTAAGTAAAATATCACCCCCAAAAAAAATATATCCAGTTTTGTATGTAAAATATCCCCCCCCCAAAAAAAATATATCCAGTAATGTAAAATATCAACCCCCCCCCAAGAATATCCAGTTTTGTATGTAAATATCAACCAACCCCCCAAAATATCCAGTTTTGTATGTAAAATATCACCCCCCCAAAAAAAAATATATATCCAGTTTTGTATGTAAAATATCACACACACACCCCAAAAATATATCCAGTTTTGTAAGTAAAATATCACACACACCCCCACCAAAAAAAAATACCCAGTTTTGTATGTAAAATATCAAACCCAAATTATGTTTAAAATAATCCAGAGTATATTTAACTATTTTTCTTTAAAATTTTCCTACAATTTTTTTCAAGATTTTAAGAAGAAACCCCCCCCCAAAAAAAAAAAAAAAAAAAAAAAAAAACCCTTTTCCAGGTTTTCTAATCCTGGAAAATTTGTATTTTGCTTTCCAGGTTTTCCAGGATGTGTGGGAACCCTGCTGGAGCTCTGGAGTCATCTCTTCATTCCCATTACATCTTACAGTCAAATCATGTTGAAAGCACCAGTTCCCGCTAGATCACCAAAGTTAAGCACTGATGAGCCTGTTCAATACTTAGATGGGTGACCATTTAAGCAACAGCAGGTACTGTAAGCAACCTGATATCAAAATTATTGGATTCAGCATTAAATGACCTGAAAATTTGGTTATGATTATAATCAACCAGGTCCACTCAAGCCCAGAGTTGTAGTACCTGTTAGGGTACTACCTATAGGTCAAATAGATCTGTTTGAAAATTATTGGTAATGAACAGGAATACTTGAAAATCATCATCAGGTTGCACTGACTGCATGGATATCTCTCCAACCATCTCTATCAGTCATCGCCACTGGGATGTCCTATGCGTAGCATCCAGAACCTGTACAGAGCTGATTGATGTAGGTTTTTGCTGGTGTGTCCATGTGAAGGTGTCCAACGAAGAACATCACTTATAAGTTTTTCCTTGCTTCTATAGCAGTGTCCAGCATGTCCTGTTCATCTTACTCAGATGGTTTGTGTGATAGGGGCAAGTTTCTAATTTCATAGGTTTACCATCCAGTGTGGAGATGCCACCATCTTATTTAACAGTAGGCAAAATAACTATTATTATTATTATGTTCACTCCTGTGAGTTTTTCACACCAGCATTAGCTGATGGACTTTCACTGGAGTCTGAGTGACAACAAGTCTCCTCAGAGTATTCTAGCTGATTTCATTATTATTATCATCATCAGAAAATACGATTAATTACTTGAAACCACGTAATTGTGTATGAATTATTAGATGGGAATACTTGAAACCATATAACTGCATGCAAATTATTAGTATTAGATGGGAATACTTGAAACCATATAACTGCATGCAAATTATTAGTATTAGATGGGAATACTTGAAACCATATAACTGCATGCAAATTATTAGTATTAGATGGGAATACTTGAAACCATATAACTGCATGCAAATTATTAGTATTAGATGGGAATACTTGAAACCATATAACTGCATGCAAATTATTAGTATTAGATTGAAATACTTGAAACCATATAACTGTGTGCAAACAAATGATTATCTATTAAAAATAGGATAAAAAAAAGGTTACAATGAAATGTTGAAAATATAAATGGTTACGATTATAATCAAACATTTACAGATGAATAAACAATAGTAAACTACCAGCCCTAAAAATTTTTTTACATATATCATATGGTGTAATGGTTAGCAAATTGAATTACCAGATCATTGTTAGGGAGTTCAGTTCTCACTGGACGCCTCCATACTTCTGGCGTTGTGCCACAACTAAGCTTAGTAAATAAATAAATAATATAAATAATATATATTATATATATATATATATAGGGGGGGGGTAACTTCTCAACCATTTAAAAAGGAAATAACTGACTAAGCAAATCTTAGTTTCATTTTCTCCTAACGTCCTATGTTTTCAACAGACCCATTTTTCTTTTTCAAGAACCAGTCCGATCATTCTCTTAACACATTATGCAAGTAAATAAAAAAACTTTAAAAAAGGTTAAATATAAATATAAGTACTGGCTTTTAGTTTTCATTTAGATTAGAACAACCTGCGTTAACGTAACAGTCAACAAGGAAAAAAAAAAAAAAAAAAAAAAAAAAAAAAATCAGGGTTTTCAAAATTTTAGTTTCACTTTTTCAGATTTTAAACTTAATGATGGCGTAATTAAAAATAATATAAAAGATGTTTTAGAATATCCCACTCATAAGAGGAAGTGAATAGTGTAATTATGAATATATTAATTTTCGACTTTGAAAAAAAACCCCAACCTTTTGTGTTCTTTAGGTTAGTAGAGTTCCTCAAATACAAATGATTAATAAAAATGGATGGGTTATTTTACAAGCACCAAATTAATCAATTGGGTGAAAATAATATTCTTAAACTAGAAATAATATAAAATTAAAATTAGATTTAAAAATTAAAAAAAAAAATTAAAAAAGTGAATCTATTTCAAATTGTTTTTCTTTTTTCCGGTTCAAAATGAAAAAAAAAAAAAAACGGACTTAATGTAATTGCGAATTAATTTTTTTTTTTTAATGACAAAAAGAATTGTGAAAATAAAACACTTTTTCTTTGTTTTCGAAATCAAATTTCAATTGTCAATTCATTCTAAGAAATAAAACTTCCTCTTACCGTTTAAAAAAGAGCATCAATTTTAACTTTAAAGTCTTCGAGTTACACAACTAAGACCAATACAAGTACATAACTTTTTTTTTCTTTTTCGGACTGATCATATATTTTTAAAACTTTCAAAAAGTTATCATCATAACAATTATTACTAAAGAATTATTTTTTTTCTTTTAAAGGAATAAAAAGGCAAATATTAATATCGCTTAGAAAAAAAAAAAAAAAAAAAAAAAAAAAGAAAGAAAGAAATGAAAAACTTTCTTAAAGACACCGGAAAACGTAGAAATGTACGCTTGATTCCACGAAAAAGTTCAAAACATACAGGTGATTTTTTTCCTCCCCAGCCGCTTTCTAAATTGTATAATAGAAATAAATATCTTACCAAAGTAAAACCGATGTTTAGATTTAATATAATCCTGATGCAATCTTGGTAATAACGAGTTGATTTATCCCAAATCTAGGTAACGTTTAAGAAAGACGTACTAGGAAATAATGTCGCTTTTCCCTCTCTAACGAATGGGAAAGCACGTCAACAAGTTTCTTTTAACTCTAATTGTGTCATAGATAAAGATACAAACCGGGGAAAACCCCAAGCAAGCAATACTTTTTCTTTTATTACAACTTACTATTACTACTACAATCATTGCTACTTATACTAATGTAACAGTAACAGTTTTGCTTTGCGGGGGGGGGGTAACGAAGTTTTGTAGAGAAGGAAATTTTAATAACAGCAATTATTTTTATATAAATTTAATGTCCTTTTCTGTTCGTGTCGATTTAAAAAGAAATATATAACGATATTTTATTGAATAATTAACAACAGCATTATTTTATAGCATGATGTGCGTAGGTGTGTGTGTGTGTGTTATAGATGATTTCATCATTTAGTTATACTACTACTACTACTACTACTTTCGCTATTTTAGCCCATCAATGAGAAATTGTATAATGCTGAACTTTAAAAAAAAAATTAAATGTTTCTCTTTGTTTTATTGTAATAAATGAAACTCTTTATTTTATATGAACTATTTGTTCGTGATAATCCTGTATTACATCATTTAATATAGATTTTACTTGTTTTCTTAATCCGGGACGAGACTGTTTGCGTTTCACTTCACGCTAATACCTTTTGAAAAGGCATGAATCTATTTACCCCCGCCCTAACTATGGGTAAATTAGAAGGGTAAACTGGGTTATCTAACATTAGTAAGGCAACCAGTCTAGAAGGAATAAACCTTTCTCCGTTTAAAAATTGCCCTTGTGTTGCATCCTGCCAGTGATAGAGTGGTTGGGTTTTCAGTTATAAAAATAGCATAGTGACTGTGTATCGGAAGTAACAATAAGTTCATTTCTAAGTCTCTCTTAGAGTTTTATATTTTTAATATCTAACCATTAATTAAGTCAAGTTGTTTATTTTGTTCGTTTTTTTTTTAAATCTATCTAAACGCATTTTCTATTGTTAAAAAATATGACGACCGCAATATTTTATTACTTTAGGGATAACCATAATCTGGTCACGTGATCAGTTTAGGCAATATTGAATAAACGAAAGTAAATATTTTTAACTTTGTTTTTTAAAAATCTAGCAACAAAAAAGTAACGATCATACAGAGTTGTTAATGCAAAGATCAAATTATCTGATTGGGGAAAATTACTCACCGTTAATAAAAAAAAATAAATAAAAATAGTCCGTTTTAAATGCAAAAAGAAACGGGGACTGAATTTTTACATATTATCTCTCTTTGACAATTTATCTTTGAAAATTTAAATGTATGGGTGTCTGTATTCGACATAATTGTTTTCTTGTGCATATTCAATAACCGATTATTGGTTTTGAAAGTTTTTTTTTTTTTTTTGTGGTAGTTTCAGAATAAATACCGGAATATTTTTTTAGTTGAACTTATAGTGTAACTAAAGCAAAGAAATGACAATAAGTATTACAGTTTTGCTCTTCCATATATTATAAGAATCAAACATTACTATTGAACAATAAAAAAAACCTCTAATACTCTTAAAAATATTAATATATCGTGGATCGAACCAATTTTTAGTTCACCTGAATTCTAAAATTCAGTGTTATATTATATTTAAATATCCGTGAAAAATTTGATTTGTACACACAAAAAAAGAATTTTAAACATTAAAAAAAAAAAAAAAAATTATTTAAGCACACAAAAGATTTAAAATCTCTTAAAAATTAATTTCTTAAAATTTTTTTTTCTTGACAATTTAATAGAATATAGTACACATATCAATTAAAAAACAAAAAAAAAGTTTTCAAATATATATGACATTCTTTTGCACTTTTTATTTCAGAATTCATTATTTTTTTCTACAAAAACTACTGCCTTGAGTATTATACAATTTTTTTATATAGTTATTCAAACCCTTATCTTTATAGAAAAAAAGTAAAAATTGTTTTTTGATGGTTCATTTTTTTAATATCTCAAAATAAAATAGGGGAAGGGTAGACCTCGTAAAAAAAAAAAAAAATATCTCCCCTAATATATTTTAGGAAAAAACTATTTCAGATATATTTACATCTAAAGGTAAATAGTAATGGAAATTTTCATGAAAATTGGACCATTAATTGATTTTTCATAGAATTTTTAAAAAATCCTATTGTCGTAACTTGTTTTTGGCTACGTTAAATTTCAGTTGATTTGACAGTGCAAAAATGAAAACATTGTTTTTCAATCATAATTTTCATTATTTCTGTAAGCTGAAATTTTTTTTTTTTTTTTTTTTTTTTTTTAAAATCAGGAGTTTGTTTAATGTTTCTTCTTTCAATAATATTAATTTTTATGCAAGTTTCATTGTGTTAATTATAGGGAGGAGGGGGTAGAATTCACAGGGAAAATTGGTGGTACCTATATTACCTACATGTGTAGATGTGAGTGTGTGTGATAGATGATTTAGTTATATAAAGGTATGTGCAGAAATTGCAAAGGGAGTTAAAAACAATTTTTTAAATTTTTAAAAAATTTCAAACTATTTACCAAAAATCAGGGAATTATTTGATTTTAATGAATTAAAAAAAAAAAATTCATTAATGACTTAATTTTATAATAAATAACTTGTTTTATTTATAAAAAAAAAACTTAAAAAAAAATTTTTTTCTTTGCATTGAGATAAAAAGTATTTTTTCCAATTCAATTGATCTATTTTTATTCACTTAAAAATCTTATAGTGAATTCTAAACATCTGGAAGGTGGCATGTTGAACTTGATATTTAAACTGTAGATCAAGCTTTATTTAATCTATCTAAAAAATGTAAGTTTAAAGATGCGCAACATATTTTTCCAAAATTTTCATATATATTCAAAAAATTATTACTAACGATTGTTCTTTTTCTTTACAGAAGATTAAAAGACATAAATTATTCCTTTTTTTTCAAAATAGATTTTTAGTCTGTTCAATGCACATACCTTTGTTGTGTTCTAATTTTTTCTTCCACGTTTTAGCTACACAGTGTAACTTTGTTGAAGGAAATATTTTACACATTTACGCTTCCATAACTTTGCCTAAATCATAAATTAATAATTTCCCATTTTGGGGTGGTAACTCTTGGAAAAACATAGGAGTTATCTCCCCTTTTGCACATACCTAGTTATATACTACTACTGAAGCTGTTTAAGTTTTTTGCTATTATAGCCCATCAATTAGAAATCATATTAAACTCCCAGGTAATTTATGAGGAAGACCATCCCGGTCTCCTGCCTGAAAACTTGTTACCGGTGATTGCTGAAAAACCAACCCAACTACGATTGAAGTCCATAGCCGAAGCAGTGTCACTTGAAAGTAAACAACCAACTTGGGGCGTTTTGTTTTTGTTTTTTTTCGACATTCACTTACATATAAAAAAATCCAAAATGTTTATTTTTTTCGGTATTTTCATTTTATTTTAATATATTTATTTCCAACAATCAATTACAAGTAAAAAAAAAAAAAAAAAAAAAAATCAAAATATTTAGATATTCTTGCTTATTTAAACTAAAAACAAGACATTAAACAAACATGAATAAAAGAAAATCTGAGTATTTAGATATTCTTTTATATTTTAATAAAAAAAAAAACTATTTATCTATCTAGTCGTCTTCATATCTATCTATTGCTTCGACTACAGACTTCAATCATAGCTGGGGTTGGTTTTTCACCACTCACCGTTAGCAAGTTTTGAGGCAGGAGACCGGGACGGTTTTCCTCATAAATTGCCAACTCCCACAATTTCTGTAGAGTGATCTTATCACATTACACAGCTCTATCCTTCTCAAGGCGTCACCACTATGTTTCATTGCATGTAGGTAAACTCCCTTGAACAATGAAGACTGTGACAATATACTGTGGGTACAAGACAGGTTTATTCACCAGACGAAGGTGTAAAAGCTTAGGTCCTCATAGAACTAAGCGGGACAGAAAGTGGAAGAATTCATGTCTTTGGCACCAGGCGGCGAAACAGAACAGTGACTTCAGGGAATTTGACTGCTAAGGGAGGTAACTCTAAGGGTTGTTTATCTAAAAGCATATTGTGACAGATCTAGAACTCAAAAAGATTTTTTTTTAAAACTTTTTATTTGCAATTATCTCTGAGAATTATAATGACGAATAAATGATATTTCATTTATTACATAATATCATGTTGCAAAAAATATTTCCATTTGCAAGACATTTTATAATGGAGGAAAATTGCATCATCATCACACCCCCAAGTTACATTTTGTTGGTATTTTCTTGTAGCCCTGGGTCCTGTGATACCAAAAATAAAATTTTACCAGCAGTAAACTCATTTCCTCTATACCAGCCTCCCTCCCCCCTACACACACATACACACCTCAACCGAAAGAAAAAAGGAAATCTGGATTGAGGAGAGACCTTAAAACCAATAAATTTTCTTTGGATTGTCCAATTACTTTAAATTTGGTATCATTTTTATGGGGTTATAATCATTCTATCCCAAAATTTCATTATAATCTTTAAAATCTTGTAAATAATAATTTCCCTAAAGGCGGAAAAATCAAATCAATTCAAAAATATCTTAATTTAAAAGCAACAATCGCATAGAAAATTTATCTACACTCCCAAACTGAACTAAAGAAAAAAAAAAAAAAAAAAAAAAAAAAAAAAAAGAGAAAAAAATATTGTGAATAAGCATGAATAAAATTATTTTATTCTAGAAAAGATAGTGTGACAATACCTGCTCTGCCCTCTTGAACTGTTGCGATTTTTGTGGCTATTTTTAGGCTTCAAGTGAGAGCACTTTATGTTACATAATTATTAGATTCCTAATATTTATGAGTGACAAGGCTTGACCTCATCCTAATCCTTCCGGTGGATACCATGAGAATCAGTGGAGAAGACCCTTCCGGTTTAGATTAGAAATAGATTTTAGTCAGTCGGCCAAAGACCACGACGGTGGTAAGTCGTGTTATGCACGCTCCAACTCAATCTGCACAGGTAGTCTGGTGGGGATTTCGAAATAAAATATGAGTCTTGTGTTATTATCTAAAAACCACCAATGACACAGGGCTTCTGATAAAGAGAAATCCCCAATGGAAGACCAGACACGAAGTCCCCAAGACGAAGTCCAGACGCTAGAAGAGACGCTAGAAGAATAGAAGTAAGAAAGTAAGTGTAACGTTGTGGCCTTAATTAGCGATACGTATCGTAGTGGGATCAGTTAGGGATCTATTACGTTGGGGTACCAGTTCGTGTATAACCTTAGTGCCTTTCCTTCTTTGGCACTACTACTCGTATATTCGTACGTACGGAGTTTCGTTTGTTTACATACACCGATCTAGGTCTAGCAGTCAGCCTCTTCTTAGCCCCAAAATCCTTCTCCCACTTCTTTTGGTCAAGGGAAAGGTATCACGTTTACGTACGCCGCGTGCTCCTTCGTTACGGCCAATTGACGTGTTGACAAGTTTACACTTTAATGACTTTCATTCATGAGTACGATTTCTTTGCGATAGTGACTTTTACTATCTTGTTTGTATCGTGAGTCCATTCATAAAATGATTTCTTTCGTTGTAAATAGAGCAGACAACAACACCAGGTTTTTACTTCTCAAAGTTTTATTATGTTTCAAACTTCTTCTAACTTTTGAGAGAGAGAGAGCCCCGAATAATCTGTCTTAGCAAGAGGTGTATTTTAACTGGATTCAACTGCGAGTTTTTTAGTCCTTAGTAAACTTCTCGGTGAACAAGCTTTTCTCAGCCTCTCCTTATCGTCCTTAGCGACTACAGTTCCATACGATCACTGGCCCGATTTCTGCCTGACTCTCCTCCTCCGAACGCGGACGCAAACCAACTGCTCTGCTCGCAGACTCCAACCAAACTGACCTTTTTTGATTCTATTCGTGTGTCTTAAATAGTATTTCTAAATTCTTCTAGACGATTCTTTCTCTAGAACGTTCCAGCCCTTTCGATTGTTTCGATTTGTTCCAATCTCTCTGGTCACACAGAGTTCACGAAGCTAAGATCAAAGGCTTATTGGTGCCCAGAGGACTGGTTTTTCCTTAATCCTAGACTTATCGTCTGCTTTCTCTCATTAAAAGATGTTATCTATCCTAACTACTTTTTCGGTGATTCTAAAAAAGACCACCCAGCAATCTAAGATAATCGGTAGTACATTTTTCTAAGGGTTCTTTTCCAAGTCCGGCACAAGGCCACAAATATAGGTGCTGAAGGGGCAATTATATAACATAAGGAAAGAGGTATACAACATTTACAGTGGATATCCCCTGTGTTCCTTAGTGAAGAATCCTTTGGTTGTTCCTTAGTGTTAGGTAGAGTCCTTTGGTTGTTCCTTAGTAAAGAATCTGTGTTAAGCAGAGGCTAATCTTCTCGTCCGTGTCGAATACATGCAAATGAACAGCTTTCAAAATCGGTAATTAAGTTGTTAACTAACCACATTTTCAAGCATGTTGATTGGCTGGCTTTAATCCATGCACCCATGTAGAGTCTATAAGTTTAAATGGTGGACTTCAGCACACCTTATATATCCAAAATATTCCAACATGAACCTTTGTTGCATAATGTTGATGACCCCACATTTTAATAATCTGTGTTGGCCAGTTCAAAATGCACAAGCTAGAGACAGGTTCACAAGGATGATTAAAAAAACAACACAAAGTTTGAAGATGGGATGCTAATCGAGGAGGAAGGTGTGACACTTTGTGCAGTTTGTAGTGGAGCAGAGGGCACTTAAATCTTGTCAGCTGGCAAGAAGTCCTCTTAAGTCGGCTGCTAGAATAAACTACAAGTCTGACTTATCATGTGAGTCTTTACTTATTTTCTATCTATCAACTGCCCACTGGACGAGGCTTTCACTCCAACAGCCGGTCTGGATCTGCTTGTTAAGCCATGGTCTGCAATTTCTCAAAAAATGATGGACATTTCTTTCTTTTCTAGACAGCTGGATGCCAATTTTCTGACCGTTAACTTTTTCAAGAGCCATTTTCTCTTAAAACTAGCCACCTAAAGATATTATCTTTAAGTGGCTTCACTTCAAGGTGGTCATACATCATTTATGGCTCTCCTGCCATAAGAGCAATACAGATAGGACAGTCATAGCTGCTAGAGTTTGACATGACCAACTGACTGATCAGCGGGAGCCTCTTAAACAGCCTGTCTAGCCCAAGTAAGTACCAAAAGTACAGTGTTGCATGTCATGGACTGCTCAGCCACCAGGATTTCGTACTTAATACCCTTGAGAAAATTTTGTTTACTAACCATTACACTAAGCATTAGCTTAGTTGTGGCAAAAGGTCAGACATATAGGACACTCAGTGAGAATCAAACTCACTAACAATGGTCTGCATTTTCAGCTTGCTAACCATTACACCATGTGAAGTGTCCATTATTTACTAAGCTTAGCTTAGTTGTAGCACAAGGCTGGAAATATGAGGCACCTATACTTTCAACTATTCTCCCCAAGCTAAGGGGTAAATAGTAGGGCAGACTGGGCTCTTTAACTTTGGTAACCGGTCTAGAAGTGGGTAAATAAAACCTTAAAAGTCAAAAAATTACAACTCACCTATTTCAACTTTAAAGCAGACCTCAGTAAAAGGCACATCTACAAAATAGAATCAAAACAAAAAATAACATTAACAAATCCGAGTAAAAAATAAAATTTAAAAAAGTTTTAAAAATTAGCTAAAACTTGCAAAAAATGCGCCTTCTTTTCTATGTAGCATGTCCTTTTTCATCCCTTTCTTTATAATAAAAATGATTAATTAAAATTAAATAAGGATTATTTAATAACCATTGAGAATATACCGTAAATAACTAAGGGAATTGTGACATTGTCCATCTGTCTGTAACTAACTGAAACTGTCGCCACCAATCTCCATTAAAATAAGATATACTGTAAACTGCCATGTGCAATGTTGCCCTCAATGTCACCTTCAATTTCGCAAATAATTTTTTCAATTTAAAGTAATAATACAAATTTCAATTAATTTCATAGTCTTTATTTAAATTGCAATTATTACAATGGAAAGGATTCAAATGTTGAATTATAAGAAACAGCTTTTATCTATTTTATTAACATTAATATTGAATATCTAAAAAAAAGATAGATAAAAAGATATATAATACAGGGTTGTTCTTTATTCTATGTATTAACGATTTTGGGTATTGTGATGTGAGCAGTGATGTAGTTTTGGTTAAAGATAGATTGACACCGAATCTCCATTATCAATAGATATACTGTTAACTGCCATGTGCAATGTCACCCTCAATCTTAGATGAGAATTTCAAGAAAAAATAGTTCTTTTGAACACTGCACTGTACTTTCCATAAGATATGACAAAAAAGGAGAATAATAATAGAGATACTTTTGCCGCTCTGTCAGCTGGGACTGTAGAATACACCGACTGCACCTCTGATGGAGCACACCTATTGGCTGTGGGTGGCAACCCATAATACCTGAGGACAGGATTGTGGTGACTATGGTATGGGTAAATAGTAGAGCAGACTGGGTTCTTTAACCTTGGTTTGGCAACCAGTCTAGGAGAAGGAAAACTGAATTCAAACCTCTTAAACTCTGCTTAAGAAATTGACCTTGTGTTACATCCAACTTGTGCAGAGTGGTTGGTATATATATGTATATACCCATCAGTGAAAATTAATAGTGTGAATGGGTGAGTGCGTGTATGTGTGTGTGTATATATATATTTTATAAAAAAGAAGAAGGTCCGCAAAATGTAGTGTCCTCAGAAAAAATGTTTTATTCTTTTTATTTTATATATGCAACACGCGTTTCAGATATTCTGGTATCTTCTTCAGGCTTTGATCAATACATATATTGATATATATATATATATATATATATATATATATATATATATATATATATACTAAAGTATGGTGGTACTTGTGATGTAACGGTTATTGTCATAGGAAATGGACTCAGTGACCCGAGTTCAAATCCTGGACGAGGCTGTTAGCATTTCCCATAGTGCTAACACCATTCGGAAAGATATGAATCTTAACTTTTCTCCCTCCAGCATTAGGTAAATAGTAGGGCAGACTGGGTACATTAACCTTGGTATAGTAACCAGTCTAGGATAAGGAAAACTCTGAATTCAAACCAGTTGAACTCTGCTTAAAAAATAGATTTTGTGTTGCATCTTGAATCGATCATGGTGGAGGGGTTGAGTAAAGACATACATACAAAAGCATTCTTTTATAAAATAGTGTAGTGGGTACAATGTATAGATGGTGAATCTAAATGGTAATTGACTTTAGTATGCATAAATGATATTGTTAAAGTTTTGAATTTAAATTCATTTGTTTTGCCTTACTTTTTGAATTTTTGTCTAGTGTGTAAAATCAAAAATAGTGTGGGATACTTGGTGAGGATTGAATTCAATGTATCTGCAAGACAAGCTTCTAACATTTACTCTACCAAGCTGAATAGAAATTTGAGTAAAGAAACGAAAAGAAAGAATGAAAGGAAAGAAAATAGTCGAAGGTATGAAGTATTAGGATAACTATTTCTAAGAATTTCTAACTTTAAATCCTTGAAAAATCGAATCTCGTCTTTTCAGTTTCAGTGTAACTAGGAGGGGAAGAAGGACTTAAATATTTTTATTTACCTACCCCTTACTTAACTGTCACGTTTGATATCAAGTTTCAGTATTCAGTAGACCTTCAAAGGTGTTTGCTGATAAATCAACTTAAAAAAACAAAAACAAACGTCAATACTAATATAAATCTCCCAGCTGAAACAGTTAAGATTTTCCACGAAAATTTCCGAGAGCGGAATTCAGAGATTTCAAGTTTAGTGGAAAAAAATCAAGATCAATTAATCCTGAAATTTAAAACTTATGCTTAAAAAACTTCTGAACAAAGAAATAATAGTTTTTAACGTTTTTTTTCTTTCTTTTTTCTTCTTTTTTTTATATCAATAAGGATCATCGCTTTTAACTAGGTTATTAAGTTCTAAAAATATCACTGACGACAATGAGTTCGATCCTCTCACACTAAAAGTGAAACTCAGCTTTAATAATAGCCATGTGCAAATTCTCGCCTACTATATAAAAGGGTGATCACAGGAAATTCTTCTAAAAATCATATAAAATAAACTAACGATCCGATTCTAATAAAACTTTCTGTTTATGAAGTAATAAAAGATGAACTTTATTGTAAATAAATTTTTACTAAATTGAAAAGACTAATAATTTTTTTCGTTAGTTTTTGTTTCGCGTATTGATCCCCCCCAACAAATATCTTTTTTTTTTTTTTTTTTGCATATAAATAAATTTTACATTTTTATAAAGACAATATAATGACATAACATATATATAAAAAGATAATTCGCTAATAAATCGGTTTTGGAAATAGGGCATCTTAAACATTGAAACTTAAAATCTCGTAAATAAGAAAAAATATGTATCTTTTTTTTTTTTTTTTTTTTTTAATTGTTAGATTATTTTCAAAAGAATTTTATATTAAAAGTTCGTATTGTGTACATTTTTATTTTATTTTTCAGAGATTTTCAGAGATTTTCAAAATTTTATAAAATGTAAAATAAATACTTTTGTTTAATGCATAACAAAATCGTATTCATTAATTCAAAGAAAATATTGTATAAAACATATCTCGCTAAAAATAATGACATAACATATGTCTATTCTTATTTTTATGAATTTTTGAAAATAATGTTTGAATTAAAAGTTGTTGTGAGAATGATTACGGAAGCCTGTAATGGAAAAAAAAAACGTATTTGTCATGTTCACTGGTGTGTTATGGGTAAACAAGTCAAAATACCCGACGCGTACACATTTATACTCTGTGACGTGAAAGAGAAACCAAACAGTGTTTGAAGAAATTTATTATTTTATTTGAAAACAAATAATTCTCCCGTGTATATACAGAACGCAGATATTACTGTTCAGTCAAAATTCTGAAGGTAAATAAACTTTTTATTTTATTTTTTTGTTTCTTTATTTTGTGTATTGTATTTTACCAAAAAAAAAAAGTTTCGCCGAAGAAGTAGACTCAATAATATTAAGAGTTAAATTGTGAGGCATCAAGGAAATGCTAAATTAGTTATTTGTTTTTTGCTTCAGAAATTTTTTTTATTCGTCTGCCCATCCATATGAAGAAAAAGTGCACACGTCAAGATCGGATAATATGTCAACAAATGCGCGTTCTTGCGCGGACTTGAGCCGATTTACTTTAAAATGCAAAAAATTAGGTTTTATGTGAGAGAAATTTGTTTTTTCTTTTTTATAACCCATAAACTTGGAATTGTTCTTTATATTAAACGTAAAAGAAAACAGTAAAAAGTTAATTTTCCAATTTTTATTGACGTTTTAAGATATTTTTTACAAGTAAACAAACTTTCAAAATGCCGACTGGTTTGCACATGCCTATTTAATAAGTATTAAATTCCTATTGCTGATAATTAACGAAATGAGTAAAAAAATAAAAATAAAAAATCTCCCAAAATTATTTTTTAAAGTTTTTATTTTCATTTTAGTTTCCGATTTTCGGTACTTATTTTCTACCAGAGTATCATCATCAATTGTTTTTCTTCTATTATTCACACCTTCGGTCTTTTTAAAAAAATTTTTTTAAAAATTTATACTGTAATTTAGTTTCGAAAAAGTATATAACCTCACCGTTATTTTGCGCCCTCCCCCAATAAGGTGTGGGGGGGGTCAAAGTTAAGTGACCTGAAAAAATCGGAAAGTTTAGAAATAAAATAAGTGATGCATTATAAAATTCATTCATTGATAAACCTCCAACACTAAAGATTTAATTAAAATCGAATAATTCCCTGATTTTTGTTAATTTTTTTCAAACGATGGGGGGTAAATTTGTTTTGTAAAAACACGGATTTTCGACAAATTGGGTAACCTATTTTATATCAATCGGGATCATCGCTTTTAACTAGGTTATTATTCCAAAATTATCACTGAAGGCAATGAGTTCGATCCTCTCACACTTGTAGCTTATAAACTAAAAATGAAACTAAGCTTAATATATAATAAGAATATTAAATCCCTATTGGATTGCTTTATTAATGCAAACAAATATCGATTAATCTATAGCAACTTGTGAGTGGTTTGTACAATGTACGTACATACATACATTATTTGTTTAATTATGACAGGGTTGAAATACGGAAAAGATGGAGTGATAATGATGAATCATCACATTAATATAAGTTACTTAGCAATTTTTAAAATAAAAATAAATACTAAAGTATATTCAAAATGTTCAAGTCTTTAGTTTCTGTAAAATTTCTTGGTGACAACTAGATTTCTCTGGATTGAAAATAAGATCAGTTTGCAAAGAAAATGAAACAAATGACAATAGGTAACTATTTGTAGACCAACTCCTTAAGTTAATAAAAGAATATATAAAAAAAAACAAAAAAAACTGTAGTGATCTTAAATAAATAAATAAATAAAATAAAAAAGTAAAGTCGTCGGGGTGGTCTGAAGTCGGTATCAACCAGACAGCGAGGGAAGCTCAGTCGGTAGAGCGTTCGACTAGGAACCACAAGGTTCCGGGTTCAATACCGGCCTTCGCCAACTCAGCGTATAAGCAGCACAGCGATCTGTGCGATAAAGTAAGGAGCTGATGGTAGGTGTGTCGCACCACCTCAGACGCGAAAATAATCTTCTTGGTCTAGCGCTATCCTTTAATTAATTCAATAAAAATGGGAACAAAACAGAACAAAATTTTATATTTAAGATAAAAAAAAAAAAAAAAAAAAAAAAAAAAAAGATTATGTTCGTGGAAATCTAATGTTCATTAGGCACCAAACAATCTAATAAAAATTAGTTAGGACGCCCCATTTATGATATTGATGCTTATCGCTTCTATATAGGAAGAGGGGGGGGGTATTTTCAATTATCTCAGGTATGAGTTATACAGAGAAGATGCATGACTAAAAAAAAAAAAAAAAAAAAGACATTCAGCGCGAACGTATACCCCACAAGTTGTTGGGTATGTCAAACATTACAGGGTTGTACGAAAGTATGTAAGCCATACATTTTTTTTTCAAAGGTAAAATAATTACATAATAATGCAACCCGAAATTCTAGTGTATAATTTGATTTTTAAAGATTTTTTTAGAGGTAAAATGATTACATAACATATATCATATTATTAAAACAAAAAATGAGTTAAAACAATAATATGTAGGGGTGACTCGAAATTAATTAAAATAAATATTACCGTTCGCTGCATCGAGCATTTAAAGCAACAATTTATATACCTAATTAAATTAATTAGGTATATAAAATAAATATTATCTATTAATTGAATAAATAGATAATATTTATTTTTATAATTGTAAGTTTTAAATTCAATTTTAAATTCAATTTTAGATTCTAAAAACAAATATTTATTTAATAACATGCTTACTTTTGTATGGTTATCTATAGGTACCACCAATTTGACCCTGTGAAATTTACCCCCCCCCTACATTTAACACAATGAAACTTGCAGAAAAATTAATATTTTCTTGAAATTTTTTTTCCATTCGAAAGAAAAAACATTAAACAAACTCCTGATGATCTTATAAATTTTTTATCAGCTTACGAAAATAATGAAAATTATGATTGAAAAACAATGTTTTCATTTTTGCACTGTTAAATCAACTGAAATTTAACGTAGCTAAAAACAAGTTACGATAAGAGGATTTTAAAAAAAATTCTATGAAAAATCAATTAATAATCTGATTTTCACGAAAATTTCCATAAATGTTTACCATTGGATGTAAATACATCTGAAATAGTTTTTTTCTAAAATATATTAGGGGAAATATTTTTTTACGAGCTCTATCACATAAAAAATATCAGATAAAAAAAAATGACGTGGAAAAAAATTTGGTACTTTATTTTCTATAAAGATAAGGGGCTGAATAACTATATCAATGAAATTGTATAACGTACCGAACTATAGTTTTTTTAGGAAAAATTAATGAAATCGGAAATAAAAAGTGCAAAAAAATGTCATAATATTAATATTTGAAAACTTTTTTTTGCTTATGTAATTAGTATGTACTATATTCTATTAAATTGTCAAAAAAAAATAATAATTTTTTTAAAGAAATTAATTTTTACGAGATTTTCAATCTTTTGTGTGATTAAATATTTTTATTTTCTGCGTGAAATAAATTAATTTTTTTTTTTCTGCGAAAAAAAATCGAATTTTTCACGGATATTTAAAAATATGAATTTTAGAATTCAGGTGAACTAAAAGTTGGTCCGATCCGTGCTCGATTAATATTTTTAAAAGAATTTGTAATTTTTATTGTTGAATAGTAATGTGTGATTCTTAGAATATACGGAAGAGCAAAAATGACATATTTGTTTTGTTTTCATACAGAGACGAGACGCTTCTCGGTAACTAAAGTTTGTTTTTCTGAGCGTAAAAAAATATTTTTATTTAACTTTTACGACCAATTAGAATAAAATAATATATTGAATGATTGTTTTATCAGTTTTTCTCTTAGAAAAAAATATTCAAATTTTCATTTTATTTTCGATTTTAAGAATTAATACTAAAACCGAAGACATTTTTTAACGTCAATTTCACTGCGAAATTTTAAGATTAAATTTTTTCAAGTTTTTAGTCATAGTAAATTGTAATATTAAAGTTTTTAAAGATTTTATTCATTTTAATAGAAAAAATTTGGCTAAAAAAGTTTGTCCGTTACACCCATCCGTACTTAGATGCATAACCGTAAGAGGGTAATAATATGTATTTCTTTCTGTCTAAATTGTGGTCTGAAAATTACCCTTTCGCATGTAATATGGATAGGTTTGTTTATTTTTAAAGATAACGATGTAATTTTTCCCAATCGGATAATTTAATCTTTGAATTAACTATTTTTCTTTGTAACAACCCTGTACGATCTTTTTTTACGAGATTTTTGATAAACAAAGTTCGGAAATATCTATTTCCGTTTTATTCAAGATGGCCTAAACGGTTTGGTGGTACCTAGTTATCTAACGATTATCAGAGAAAACTCAATTGAAAAGTTAGCCCCCCCCACCCCACCCTTTTAAATAGAACAAATATCGATGTATGATTTTTTCACTGATAATCTAAAAGAAAAATCATATTTAAAAACCAGAGACTAAAAAAAAAAAAAAAAATCAAACTTTCATTTTTTTTTTTACATTTTCAATTTTCGGTACTTATTTTCTCCTAATATCGCTCCTTTAAATTTGTTTTTTCTATTCACGCCTTCGGTCTTTTTGACTTAATATTTATACTGTAATTAGTTTTAATCATTTATAACCCCATCGATATTTTGCGCCCCCCCCCCCCAAACAAGGGGGGTCAAAGTTAAGTTACCTGGAAAAAAAGGTTTTGAAATAAAATGGATTGATGCATTATGAAATTCATTCATTGATAAATTAACACTGAAAATTTCATTAAAATCGGATTTTTGGTATTTTGAAAATTTTTTTTTAACCAGGGGGGTTGATTTGATTTTGTAAAATACGTCTATGACGTAATCTTTGTTGATACCTATACAAATAAATATCCAAATGACATGGCGATCCTTATCTTGCCAAACGCACATTGTATTTTGTTTGTTTTTTACATACATTATCATTGTTGGTAAGACTTTTGTTGATTAGGTTTTTTTTTTCTATTTGTATTGATTTGAATAATATGTAATACTAGGAAAAACGAGGTCCGTTGGGTCACCTATTGAGCTATGGGCAGATAATTGGGATCAGGAAGAAAGTTAATTTGTAAAACGAAATAAATCTAAAAAAAATAAATACAACCGGAGAATAAAAAAATTAAAAAACAAAACAAAAACAAAGCAACATTAGTATCATTTTGCTAAAATTTGTAATTAAATAAAAAAAACTGACCCGTTAGCTGTTGAAAATTAACATACGAATAAGTTATTCTACCGCTCACACACACACACACTCCAATCTCTCTCTTTACACCACAGAGAAAACTAACTAACATATGTACTGAGTATCCAATCAAGATATATATAGAGAGGGAGAAACCGACAGGCAGAATGTGAGTAAGAGACGGGTGAGTTTTTGACTTAATTGCAAATTACGACTAATTAGAGCCAAATAAAATGGATTTTTTTTCCAAACATAACTTAATCCCACAACTAAGGAATATTTTGGGGTGTATTTTGTGTCATTAAACTAAATAGGAAAATAACCTTTAGCAAACAATCATATGATTTACTCAGCTTTAGTATAATAATAATATTGGAAGCTCGTTGCCAACTTTCAATAGAAAAAAATAAATAGTTATTAAAGTTAGTAATGTGTCTGTTGGTGTTGCTGTTTGTAAAAATAAATTTAAAAAAAAACCTTTGGTCTAGTCATCAAAATGAAAAACCGACAAATATAAATTGTGATTTTTTTCCGTGACTTTATTATTAACATCATCTTTAAAATTCCCTATCGGTTCGGTGAGTGACTTGTATGAATAAAATGTTCATGTCTAATTGTTTTTATTTTGTTAAATAACAAAGTTTTAGCATATTAAAACAGTTCCTGGTACCCAATCATGTATCTTTATTGTTTTTATAAAGATCGTATTTCCCCAAGAACCCACAATAATCGGCAATAAAGTCACAATTAATTGATTGTGGTCGGTTATGGTTAAATTTTGTTGATAATTTTTAAAAAAAATTCGACTAAGATGTAAAGATTCGTTTGTTTTTTTTTTATAAATCTGGAGTCTTTTCAACATATCACAGGTATCAAGAGAAAAAGTTACGTATTAGTTTGAACAAAGTTTCTTGGCAGTTATTAACAGGAAGAAACAAAACGGTGTTAACATGTTATAATCCGCTGTTAATAATAGTTCATGTTAAAAAGGCGGTAAGGGTAACCTGAAACCGAACTTTTTCAGACCATATTTTTCCGATGCAAGTGTTACCGGGAAAATATGGGCAATAAAAGTTCGGCTTCGGGTTAGCCTTACATTGCTTTAAACTTGGACTGTAACAGGTTGAAATCTTAACAAGTAGATGTAGAAAACATTTAAAAAAATACAATAAAAATAAACTGTTAGATTTTACTCTTATCTGGATAGTGGTTGTAAATATTTTTATTTCTATATATAATCTTTGTAAATTACCACATAAATAACGGTTTTTTTTTTGGGGGGGGGGATTATTCGGTTTAAAGACCAAAGAAATATATTGTGTAAGAAAAGTATATTATTCAAATAAGTAAACGGTGTTATATAAAAAGAAAAAAAAATCAAGATTTCCTAACGCGGAAAACTTCAGTAAAAAAAAAAAAAAAAAAAATAATTCATGGATATGAAACAATGAACATCAATAAGTGAATCACAAATAATTTTGAAAAACAGAAGGTTCTTTAAGAAAAGTAAATTTTCTTTAAATTTATTAACATTACCTTTTAAAGGCTTTTTTTCGTTTGGCCGGAAAAAAAAGGTGTTCCCAGTTCCGTTTTTTAAAATAAATCTATACTATAGCTGGAAGACTTAACAAACATCTTTTTTTTTTCTTTTAAAACAATAAATATTTACAAACTTTTTACTATCCGCTTTCCTCATTAAATGTATAAATAAAATCTAAATAGTAATTTGAGGTAATAAAAACGGAAATGGATTTGTCGTTTAAAAATATATTGACGATAATATTTGTTTTGTGATTTTCCATGGAGAGTTAAAACACGTGTTTTCACCGTTTCGGACCTGCCGTAAACAGAAACAAATTTATTTACGGCATTAAGTAATTTAAACATATGAGCAATTTTATATAAAAAATAAATATCAATACTTATTGAAAGGATAATTTTCTAATAAAAGTCTTAAGTACAGTTTGTTATAATGTTTTAAATTACAGATAAAGCGATGCCGTAATTATCTCAAATGAGTGCCGACAGAATTCATTTCTGGCAATCATGGCGGAAAGCGTGTCTATGAAACGTAGCGGTAAAGATTTAAATGATTCTGACAGCGATGTCACACCGAATAAAAAGAAGGCAAATAATTTGGGTAAGGATGATCTGATTTCCGGTTATTTATTATGTGTTTTGGTATATAGTTTGTATTAAATTAGGTGCTAGATAATGATGAATTTGTATCTCAATAGTAACACAACAATAACATGATCCATTCCGTTAAATTTCACCGGTTATGTGCTCGTTCCTAAGTTGATCAACATACAACTTGAATTTATCAATTTCAGCCGTGTTGTATATTTGTTCTTATAAAATCATAACACCCCAGCCATTCTGATTTCACGTATTGTTTTTTTTAAAGAAAAAAAATAGCATAATTACCACCCTAACTACCGAATTTAAACACGTGTTCTTTTTATGAACATGCAAGACCCTACACACAAACTACCTCAGGAAATACCGTATATACTTGTGGATAGTTCGGCCCCCTAATTTGTGGTTGTCAAAGTGGGTATTTTCGGTTGACCTGCAGATAGGTCGCATTATAATCTAGATAGTTATACGACCAATTCTAGCATACAACTTATCAAGTATTTCAAGATTTTGCTTACAAATATTAAGAACCCTTTGCAATATAGACATTTAGAAATAGGTATTGCGTTTCTTAGTACTATAATTGTAAATGAACTTGGGTAAAAAAGTGAACTTGCACAAAGGTGTCAAAATTAGGGTGACCCAGAAAAACAAAACCCAAATTATTTGTTTATTTTCCCATTAAACTAACGTTAACCCCCTAAGCCTAACCCTAAACCCCCCTAGTTAAAATTATGTTTTATTACAAAATTTGTGGGTTCTGTTTTTCTGGGTCACCGGTATACAGCGTGACCCAGAAAAAACACAGAACCCAAATTATTTATTCATTTTCCCATTAAACTAACCTCAACCCTAGACCCCCATAGTTAAAATGAACAGTTTTATTACAAAATTTGTGGGTTCTGTTTTTTCTGGGTCAGCCTAATTTTGACACTTTTGTGCAAGTTCAGCCAAAAAGTGTAACTCAACTCAATAATTATCTTCCCAACAGTTATATCTAATGGATAGGTCGCACCACTGATTTTGTCGGAATTTTTGTTTTAAAAAAGTGCGACCTATCCGCGAGTATATATGGTACACACAACATTTTAAAATCATTATTGTTATTTTTGTAATTATTTGTATTTGATTTATTAATATTAGTTTATTTGTTAATTCACTAAGGAATGAAATATATTATTCATTAATGAAATAGTTGTCGGATTCCAATTAAATTTTAAAAAGTTTGTGGAAATAATTTTGAAGTCAGTCAATCATTTCTTTATTTAATTTCATGAAATAGATCTATATAAAAAATATCATTTGGGTGCTAAAAATATTTACTTTTCTATAATGATATCGACCTAACCAAAACTCTGATTTAAAAAAAATATATATACTGTGCGCACACGTAGTGTAAACGGTTAGCAAGTTCGTTTAGCAAACAATTAATAGTGAGTTCAAATCTCATTGGGTGCCCCATACATCCGGCCTTATGCCACACATAATCGAAGCTGAGTAAATGATTTTTTTAAAGTATACAAGATTCATCTCTAATCATTAGAAATAAAAGGGAGATAAATATTAGATAAGTGTTTGTGTTTACACTTATTAACCTCTATGCAAAACTTTCAAAACAAAATTTAACTGGCTTGAAAAAGCTTATAGTGCAAGGTGGTCCGAAAGTCTTGTCACCCCTACATATTGTTTTAACTTTCATTATTTTTTGTTTTAATATTATAATGTATAAAGGGGCTGGGATAGCTCAGTCGGTAGAGCGTTCGGCTAGAAACCACAAGGTTTCTAGTTCGATACCGGTCCTCGCCAACTCAGCGTATGAGTAGCACAGGGATTTGTGCGGTAAAGTAAGGAGCTGATGGTAGGTGTGGCGCTCCACCTCAATCTCCTTGGTCTAGCGCTATTGAAAAGGGGATAGACTCCCTCGCTGATTGGTTGATACCGACTTTAGACCGCCCTGACGACTTTACTTTACTTATAAGTTATTTAATTATTTTACCTTAAATCATCTTTAAAAATTCAATTATTTTCTACAATTTCAGGTTGTATTATGTAATTAATTTAGCTCTGTATGTATAGGTGACAATAGGTACTATCAAATTATGATAATTTCTATTAAAATAAAATATGGTCATTAAATTACTTAAACACATTAGTTTCAATTTAATCAGGGCGTTTCTTGTCTGAACCATTTAGCAACAAGCTTTGTTCGGGGGGAGGGGGCTTTCTCTCTCCTGCCTCAGCAGCATCTGTCGCTTGTCTAAAAGGAGGGGTAGGGTCTGAGTTTATTGCCCCCCCCCTTCCTTAAGGGTTTTGGAATTATTTCTGGATATAACGCGTACTGTAGGCCACCACTTAAATTTGTAGACTCTGCTCGAATACATGGTTAGTTAACTATTTAATTGCCAATCTTGAAAGCCGTTGCTGGTGTTTGACATGGATAGATGGATCAGCAACCAAGGATTCTGCCTAACACTAAGGAACACAAGGATTCTGCCTAACACTAAGGAACACAAGGGATTGCCACTGTAAAGTGCTCTCACCTGCAACCTAAAAATGGCCACAAAAATCGTAACAATGGGGAATATTGCCGCCCTGTCGGCTGGGGCGTTAGAAAATACCGTCAGCACTTCTGCAGAGGGGTAAGACTCCCCCAATCATGCCACCTGTTAGGTGTGGGTGGTGACCCATGAGGCTTAAGGATCCTGGTGGATGAGCAGTCCATAACATGCATACCTCCACTTTAGTCCTTACTTAGGCTAGACAGGTGGTCGGAGAGGACCCTTCGATCAATCAGCTGGTCACATCAAGCCCTAGAACCTATATGATTGTCCCAACCTTATTGCCCTTATGGCAACCCTCAACCCTTTTTATGATATGGGTGCTAGAAAGCTGTGGCTGTGGGTCTTCATGTCATGGGATGATGGTGATGTTCCAGTTCTGGAGGTCTGGGGAATGTGGAGCACCCCTTTATCACCATTGCTCCCTGGTCCACTCTGATCCAGAGTGGTATTACCTGTTCGGGTCCCATCTATGGGTCAAATAGAAATGTGTTTATAAAAAAAGAAATTGCTATTGAGAGAAACAGTGACTATGTGGAGAAGTAGGGATGTGATCCACAGAGGACTGGCTTCATTTTGATGTAAGATACATGTTCCTGTGATGGTAATTATACCTATCCTAAACAAAATGACATTACTTTTTGACTCACCCTCGTACATATATCGCATTCATTGTATTTGTTGTATACATACTTTTTTTTCTATAGTTAAATATTGTTAGATAAACTTTATTTGGTGTTAATTAATATATATATATATATATATACATATACACATGCATACATACATACGCACACACACACATATATACATACACATACATTTATACATACATACATTTATACATATACATACATACATGTATACATATATACATGTATGCATATATACATATATATGCATATACATACATGTATACATATATATTGTCAAAAAACATTTCCTGGATATGACACTAAACCGCATCTAGTGGTGAGACTCCAATTCTGGTGAGTGTGGACTATCCCTTCATTGCCATTACTCTCAGGTCCACTCTGATCCAAAGTGGTAGCATATGTTAGGATCCTATCTATTGGGGGCATCCCATGGTGTAGTGGCTAACATACTGAACTGCAACATCGTAGTAACCGAGTTCAAACACCAGTCACACTATTACTTTCATTTTCAGATTAATATCCTTTGAAAAGGTAGGAATCTCTTCATCACCCCAGCTATGAGTTAAATAGTACCACTACTGTTCTTCTACAAGGATAGCTTATGGCAAGCCCCAGCTGTTTTTGTCATATCTGTGCTAGACTGAGAGTCTTCATATCCTGGGAATGACGTTAAACTCAATCTGATGGTGAGGTTCCAGGTCTGGGGGAATGTGGAGCACCCCTTCATCACCATTGCTCCCAGGTCCACTCTGACCCAGAGTGGTAGTACCTGTTAGGGTCCCATCTACGGGCTAAATAGAAAAATGTGTTTATAAAAATAAAATTGAATATCCATTATGAATGAATTTATTTCAAAACTTTGTTGGCATTAAATGACCCACTGAAGTTGATATGCCATAAAACAAACCAAACCATGGTTCAAATAGATTGTTTTTAAAAATTATTCATATTCAATAGGACTGTGTGCAAAAAAAAAAAAAAGAAAGAATTCTTAATCAACTACACAAAAAATGTAAAAATGAACATACAATGAACATAATTCCCTACTGTCTTGGCATAAAATAACCCTAGATGGGTTGACATGCTGTTAAATCAACCAATCAGAAAACTTGAACTATCATCTGTACTAACATCCAAATTAATGTCTACTTACTAATAATAGGCCGGTTTAGCTCAGTCAGTAGAGCATTCGGCTAGAAACCACAAGGTTCCTAGTTCGATACTGGTCCTCGCCAACTCAGCGTATGAGTAGCACCGGGATCTGTGCGGTAAAGTAAGGAGCTGATGGTAGGTGTGGCGCACCACCTCAGATGCTAAAACAATCTCCTTGGTCTAGCGCTGGTGAAAAGGGGATAGACTCCCTCGCTGACTGGCTGATACCGACTCTAGGCCGCCCTGTCGACTTTTACTTACTTTACTAATAATAGAGTAGACTTAAAACAAAAGTCTACTACAGTTTGACTCACCAATCAAGCTGTCACCATCACTTCACTACACCTGTGTTATATACCGTCACTGGATCTGACAAAGAACATGGAACACATGTATATATAAAAGATATGAAGTTATATTTTTATTCTTTGATTAGTTTGACTAGAAACAATTCTATTTGGGACACTGAATATTTTGGCATATAAGGTGTGCTGTGGCTCACCACTTAAGCTTATAGACTCTGCGTGGGTGCGTGGATTAAAGCCAGCCAATCAACAGGCTCGAATACGTGGTTAGTTAACTACTTAATCGCTGATCTTGAAAGCTGTTCATTTGCTCGTATTCGACTCGGATGAGCGGATCAGCCTCTGCTTAACACAAGGATTCTTCACTAAGGAACAACCAAAGGATTCAACCTAACACTAAGGAACAACCAGGGATTTTTCACCAAGGAACACAAGGGATTTCCACTGTAAAGTGCTCTTACCTGAAGCCTAAAAATGGCCACAAAAATCGTTAACTTGTACACAAAATTATTCTCTTGTGTTATATTTGACTGACTAATTTATTTATTTATTTTTTTTCAGCTTCACCGCATCAAGTCGATCGAAGCAGATCCTGTCCATACCTTGACACAATAAACAGGTAAAAAAAAACAAAAAAACTTTCATTATTCTTTGTTTAAAGTTGAATCATTTTCTGATACTAATCAGTAATCTTTTAAAGTATGTCAAAATGTAAAATACCATAGTTCCTTGAGCAAGAAGAAAGATTTGTTTTGTTTTTTTCACCTGGTGTTGGATTATGTAGGTATAAATATTTATTCATGTAAAAAATACATAAAACTTTTCATAGGTATATATATATTTACTAACCCCTCCGCACGAGCAGGATGCAACACAAGGTCAATTTCTTAAGCGGAGTTTAACAGGTTTGAATTCAGAGTTTTCCTTCTCCTAGACTGGTTACCTAGCCATGGTTAAAGAGTCCAGTCTGTCCTGCTATTTACCCATAGCTGGAGGGAAATTTCCCAAGGGTATTAGCGCCATGGGAAATTCCAACAGCTTTGTCAGGAATTGAACTCGCGTTGATGAGTCCATTTCCTACGACTCTAACCATAAGACCACGCGCCTCCTTTTCATAGGTATAAGATGTAGGCTAAATTCCCACTCATATTTATAAACTTTCCCTACATCAGCAGCAGGTATTTCCAGTAAAAATCAGCCAATGGGAAACAATACAGAATGCATTTAAGGTTGTCAGTAATTGTCCTGAAATCAATTGCAAATTGAACTTTCTGCAATCAAGATCAAAAGAGAAGGATTACAAGGAATACTATCGACATTCTGTCACAAGGAGTATCTACTGATACCACACTCTTTTCTATCTAGGATTTGACAGAACACTACAAGACTAGGATTAACCAAGTTAACCTAAACACCTAAAATCGTGACTAGAATTTTAACACCTAGGATTCATGAATTTGTATTCTTCGAAGCCGTAATTGTATCAGTGCTACTGTACGGCTGCACCACCTGGACCCTAACAAAGTGACTGGAGAATAAACTAGATGGTAGTTGCACAAGAATGTTGTGTGCAATCTTAAATAAGACTTGGAAACAACACCCCACGAGAAAACGGTGTACAGCCACCTGCTCCATATCACACAAACCATCTGTGTAAGGCGAACAAGACACACCGGACACTGCTGGAGAAGCAAGGATGAACTCATAAGTGACATTCTTCTGTGGAAGCCAGCACATGGGCACGCCAGTGTGGGTCATTCAGCAAATACATACATTAACCAGCTCTGCACAGATACTGGATGCTGCGCAGAGGATCTCCCGGGGGCAATGAATGATAGAGAGGGTTGGCGTGAGATTGACGTGGATATCCGTGCTGCTGGCACGACATGATGATGATGATGATAAAACAACCAGACAATCTGTGAAGCCATTGATACTTTTATTTACAAATAAGTGAAGGATTCTAATTAGTATTTCATAGTTACTAGGGTAAGTCAAATGTTTTAGTTGCTAGTTTATAGCATGTAGTCCAAAAAATGTTTTTAAAAATGAGTTTGAAAAAATTGAGTACCCAACAATAATGAATAAAACAAAAACATCTTCGGTATAAAATAACCCAAGAGTTGACATGCCGTAAAATCCAACCAACCAACAACCAGCCAACCAACCAACTATACAACCTAAGGGAAGAAATGAGCGGGATATTTATATCCCTTACAGACATCCATACCAAATTATTTCAATTTTGGGTAAATTTAAGGAAGAATATACAATACCTCTACACAAGAATGCTAAACCATCCTTCATCCTCACACCACATCGCATACCCGTATCACAAATGAAAGAAACGGAAAGAGAATTGAGGAGAATGGAGGAGGTGAGAGTAATAAGCAGAGTAGAAGAGTCCACAGACTGGTGTTCCCTATAGTCGTAGTACCAAAAGACAATGGAAAGATCAGAGTATGTGTCAACCTGACAAAATAAAATACGTACGTGAAAAGGGAATTTCACATTTGTAGATATTAAGAACTTTGAGCGTAGAATCTTTTATCAAAATTCGGCATTAAATGACCTGAAAAGGGTTGATATGCCGCAAAACAAAACATCCAAACCAAACCAATATTTTCATTTACAAATGAGTGGAGGATTCTAATTAGTATTTCATAGTTACTAGGGTATGTCAAATGTTTTAGTTGCTAGTTTATAGCATGTAGATAATGTGACCAAAGCAGTTCAAACTATGGAAAGTATCAGCTGTGGTCAGTATTATCATGGTAGTTGGTACACTTGAAACATTATGGGTGCTAGAAGGCGGTGACTGAGGATCTACATGTCCTGGGAATGACGTTAAACTCTATCTGATGGTGAGGTTCCAGTTCTGGAGGTATGGGGAATGTGGAGCACCCCTTCATCACCATTGCTCCCCGGTCCACTCTGGCCCAGAGTGGTAGTACCTGTTAGGGTCCCATCTATGGGTTAAATAGAAAAACATGAGTTTATAAACAAAATTGTATTATGCATTAAGAATGAATTTACTTCACAACTTTGTCAGCATTAAATGACCCACCAAGGTTGATATGCCGTAAAACAAAACAAACCACACCAAACAGATACTTTATGACTGCTTGTACCTCTGTTTTAATTATTTTTAGATTTGTCACACACCCCTCACCTTTGTATCTCACCTACAGAAATTTGAATTTTTTTTTTTTTTACTTTAATTAAGTAACTCTTCTTTCTGGGTAAGGCTTAAAACTTTTTGAACAACCCTTGTATAAAAAAGTATTAATACATTTTTAATGTTTTTTTTAATTTTCTTTCAGGTCTGTGCTTGATTTTGATTTTGAAAAACTTTGCTCAGTATCTTTGTCTCATATCAATGTCTATGCCTGTTTGGTTTGCGGTAAATATTTCCAAGGTGAGAATTTTTATTTTTGACCTAATTATTTCTAAAAATTTGCTCGAATTATATATATACTAGCAAGAATGTGCAACCTCTGGGTGTAAGTATTTAAGTTTTAATGCAATGAAATATATTAAATTAGAAAGACAAACAAAATTAAGTAAGTACGTACATAAAAACATTACACTTATTCTAATTATATTTTAATTGGTTTGTATATGAAATCATGCATAGGATTAATTTTAATACATTCGAGAATAAAACAATAATATCCAAGATCAATAATACCCATCAATTATTTATTAAACCTGATTTTGTTAAACCCATTATGCAAATTAACCATACCATTTCTTATGTTAACCTTTATTTCTTGCTGATATATAAGACACATTGCAGGATTTTAAATGCACTAATAACATGGGCTGTTTTGAGGCAAATCTAACTCAGATTTTCATACAGGCATTATTGATAAATAAGATTTATTCTAGGTATTAATGATTCTGACTAGAAATTAAATACTCATTAGCATTCCCAGTTGATTTTTTTTATTTGAGGTTATTGTTATTTAATCACATTAGTTGTATAGAGCTTTGTAAATGGAGTTCAGAACTGTTTAAATTATGCTAATATTGCCAGTGGTTCAAAAGTTATGAGAATTTAAAGCCCCAAAATTGGGGGTACAAAAGTGGACATGATTTTGTTAAAAACATATGTCAAATCACGGACCATTTCATTACAAGAAATTTAGTAATTTCTTCACCATTTCTTTATTTTTGGAGCAATTTTGATAAAACTTTGCATTCTTATGTAAAATTGTATGTTCTTTCTAATTCTGCACTTAAATTTTATGTATCTCCATGCTAGAACCCATTATTTGGGGAATAAGAAGTAGGGATATCAAGGTCTATTTGTTTTTTTTTTAAGGTTACCACAAGATTATTCAACATTTTCATTTTAATACAGTATATATACACATATATAGTATTAATTTATATAAATAACATCACTTTGGACTTAAAATACCTTTTTTAAATACCTGCAATGTTGTATTACATACAAGAAATAGATATAATGCTTTATATAATTTTATTTAACAAAGCCTGTCCTGCGTGTGCAGCTTTGTAACACATTTTCAGCTGTTCGAAGACAAAATACCTTTTTAACTCGCTGTAAAAAATAATTCAATGGTTAAAAACACATAAAAGTTACATATTTAGAAAGATTATTTTCTTTTCTTTCCAACCATATAAATATTTAAAAATTGGACCAGAAATAAGTGATGAATTACTATTTGAACTGGTAAGGTCTGAATAAACGGCACCTTGTTGTTTACGTTCGGAAGACAAGTAAAATTTTTTTTTTTTTTTTTTTTTTTTTTTTCTTCAAAATTCAAAGTTTCAAAGCAACTCCTTGATGGTATACAATTGTATTCATTTCACACATTATATATGATAATAATTCTGAGACTGTCTTCTATTAGGGATATAGTGCTTTTTTTTTTTTTTTTTTTTTTTTTTTTGCTTATCTTATATTTTTTGAAGAAATTGCCTTCAACTTTGGTCTATTGTAGTTTCACTCCCAAAGGTTGGAAAAGAAAAAAATGAGTTTCTACTTGTAATTAGAAGTGTCTCCTATTTAAGTGTAAAATTTCAAGAATATTGATAAAGATTAACCACTTTGATTTTACAAAAAAAAGTAACACAGAAAATTTTACAGGAAAAAAATTCGCATAACACATTTTTGGATGTTTGAAGACAAAATACCGTTTTAACTCTCTGTAAAAAAAATAATTCAATGGATAAAAACACATAAAAATTACATATTTAGAAAGATTATTTCATTTTCTTTCCAACCATATAAATATTTTTAAATTGGACCCGAAATACACTAGTAATTATTTTTTTAAGATGATAAGGCCAGAATTACGAATCCTGTTCAGGGATTGTTTACATTCGAAAATCAAGTAAATTTGATGGTTTTCTTTTCAAAATTAAAACTTTGAGCAAAATCACTGATGGTATACAATCGTTTTTGATATATGATACATGTTCCAGTGTTGGTAATAATACCTATCCTAAACAAAATGGCATTACTTTTTGACTCACTCTCGTATTAATCCTTGTGATTTAAAATAAATGTGATATTTTTAAATTCTTTTCAGGTCGTGGCACCAAATCCCATGCTTACACACATAGTGTACAAGATGGCCACAGAGTTTACCTCAACTTACAAACTCAAAAGTTTTATTGTCTTCCTGATAATTATGAAATTATTGATTCTTCTCTTGAAGACATCATTGTAAGTAAACCAAAAAAATGAGACTTTTTTCAAGGTTCATGAATTTTATTCCATTATAGCACAGCTGTTTAGAATAAGTATTTAAGTAAAAAAAAATTTTTTTTTAAGTATTTAAGTAAAAAAAATTTTTTTTTAAGTATTTAAGTAAAAAAATTTTTTTTTAAAAGTATTTAAGTAAAAAAAAATTTAAAAAGTATTTAAGTAAAAAAAAAAGTATTTAAGTAAAAAAAAGTATTTAAGTAAAAAAAAAAAAAAGAATAAGTATTTAAGTAAAAAAAAAAAAAAAAAATTTCATGTTTAAATGATTGAGTATAAATGTTGAATTTAACGCTTTCACTACCAAGAAGAAATGGTCAGTTTAACTGGAAAAACAATTTTTTTCGATTTTAGTTGCACTGAGATTTTTTACAAAACTGAAACTTAGATATAATGCTATTACTACTAAGTGACCATATCCAAGGAAGCACAGTTAAAAAAGACTTTCAGATTTTAATAAGATCAAATTTTATTAACATTTATAATATTATAAGAGGAAAAGATTGGGCAAAAATATAAAAACATTTAACTGATTATTTTTTAGGAAATAAATGTAAAATCTATTTGTTTACAAAAGAAATGAAAAAAAAAAAAGGAAAATACAGCAACTATGACACTTTGAAAATCTATTTTATATTTTAACATAGAATGTTTTCAAATGGGGAGAGAGGAAATATGACATGTCTGAAAATCGGTCTTTCTAAATATCTAATCATTATTACCCAATAGAATAAATGATTTCCTTAGAAAGAAAAAATGCTAAATTAAAAACCTGTATCAAGGGGGAAAAAAATTAAATTAGATTAAACCTTCCCTTTCTTAGAAATCTTACAAAATGATTTTAATTTTTTGCCCGGCAGTATTTAAAAAAAATTTAATTCACTTTGCCCTAATCTCAATTATTTACCCTGATCTCAATGGATGACCCAACAGGTCACATTGTGTCAAGTTTATTTTTAAAAATAAAATAAAAATCTTTGTCCTGCCAACCTTTTACAGATGAGCTCAATCATTAACCTTTTCATTACTAAGTTTTTTTGTTTTTAAAAATTTTTTTTTTTTTAGTTTTGGATATGCAAAATTATACTTTCAGTATGATATTTTAATGGTTAAAGTTGTGTCCTAGTGTCAGGAAAAGGATTAAAGAATGATAAAAAGAAAATTATATATAACCCCTCATTTATAAAATTTTTTTTTTTTTTTAAATTCACTTTGTAGTCAACAAAACACTGCAATTTATATGATATGTTATTTAGTTTCTTTTGTAAAAAAAAAAAAATAAAAAGTTTCCTCATAACAATTCAAATATATTTTTCACTCTTTTACAGTATGTGCTTAATCCAACATTTGATAATGCACACATCAGTAAACTTGATGCAAATCCCAAATTATCCCGGGCGTATGATGGGACAACTTACCTGCCAGGTTGGTGACTCCTTATTATCCACATTCTATTATTATCCTTTGTCCTTTGGTAAACTCTCATACCAACTTTTATTTTATTTTTCTAATGTTACTTTTTTCTTATTTTTCTAATGTTACTTTTTTGGCAAAAAATAAACCCACTTTTCAGTTTAATCATTTATTTATTTTTTTTCACCCCACAGGTATTGTTGGGCTCAATAACATAAAAGCAAATGATTACTGCAATGTAATATTGCAGGTAAGATATACATTTTCTTATTGAAATATTATATGTGCATTTGATTCACATATTTAGTTACCGCCCTGTCAGCTGGGACTCTTTACGATCACCAGAGAGATCAAATCTGTAAACAACAGACGATCATTGCTTTATTACACTGGCAATGAAAGTCAATTAAAGTCGATCCTAGAGAGCTCTACTGATATATATCACTTTTAATATATATATATGATATCTTATTATAATGGAGATTGTGTGTTTTTCTGTCTGTAACCGAAACTATATTACTACTCAAGTCACAATTCCCTTAATTATTTACGTCAAATTCTCCATGATTTCATTCTTTTAAACCTTCAGTTATTAATAAAAATTGTTTTACATTATTAATACTGTTGACCATAACTACGTACTAATAACATGCAATTGTATTTATATATACAACAAAATAGCGGTTTACAGTTTGAACGAGAAGGCTAATTTGCATATTGATATTTAAAATTTTATTTTAATAAATATGTGCTTGGTATTATTGATTTCTAATTGTTTGGTTTTATCTTAATGAATATGAGCAAAAATCTCGTGGATAAATCTTAAAAGAAATTTATTTACAAGAAGAAATAACTGTAATATTATCCTTTACTTCCTATTTTAACTAAATAGTTAAATTAGGAAAATTTACCAATGAAAGAGGGGAGTAATGGAAAATGATGGAATAGTTAGTTTCAAAGTTGTTCTATTTTTCGATTATACCCCCTCTGTTGCAGATCTTTTTATCTGCATTCTTAGTCAGTTTCATTAGCCTTTCTAATTTAATATGATATTTTATTATATCAAAACTTAAATACTTGCACCCGGAGGGTGCATATATTTGCTAGTATATATAATATAATATATATAATATGATATATATATATATATAGCTCTACTGATATATATCACTTTTAAATTATACTTACTGTCTTGAGTTTATTTTATATTTTTGTTTTATATTCTTTTGTCACTGTTTGATTAAGCATTTTATTAGGCCATCAACGGTACTTGAATTTATTTGTTAAAATGTACAGAACGCAACACGTTCTGATACCATTTAAATTTAAATATCATGTTAAGCTTACTAAATCCTCATGGACTTGAGTTTATTTTATATTTTTGTTTTATTTGCTTTCTTGAGTTTATTTTATATTTTTGTTTTATTGTTTTATATTCTTTTGTCACTGTTAGATTAAGCATTTTATTAGGCCCATCAACGGTACTTGAATTTATTTGTTAAAATGTACGGAACGCAACACGTTCTGATACCATTTAAATTAAATATCATGTTAAGCTTACTAAATCCTCATGGACTTGACTACGGAATCAATCCATTGAACGAAATTGACTGATAAATATTTGAAAGCAATTCTCTTGATTGGATGAAGCAATTCCAAATGAAACATTGACGATATCTTGAAAGGCAAATTTCAGTTTCACAAATTTCACTGCTAATGTTGCGTTCTTTGATAATTTTTGAAAATATATATGTTGGTTAAATTTGTTTTTGTACATCTTATGCCACTTATCCATGAATATAATATGGAAAGATGAATTTTGTTTTACATCTTTTTCTCAGAGCTTTTGTTCTAGCTAACAAGTATTGAACACAATAAAAATGTGGCCCGCGCTCGTTATTTTTCAATTATCCGGGGAAAAAAGTTTGGTGATCCCTGGGTTAGATAGTAATACTACTGTTCTTCTACAAAGATGGCTTTGGCATTAAATAACCCATGAAGGTTGATATGCCATTAAACAAAGAAATCAAACCAAACCTACTCTCTTTCACTGTCTTCTCTCAACCTTAAAATGAGTTATTATTAAATTAATTATTAAAATGATTTATTATTATTATAGAATGAATTTATTTCTATATTATATTCCCCCTCTATTAAAGAAAATAAAAATGTAAATATGATTGTAAAATGTACACAATTCTCTAACCTTTAGGCTTAAAATACCCCTAGACAGGTTGACATGGCATTAAAATTAATCCGTCATATATTTAAAAATCTTTCTAAATGTAAAAGATAAACTGTAGGGAAAGAGGATAGACTTCACAAAATAACTCTACTATTGTATTTATTTATTTATTCCCCAAAGGCACTTTCCCATGTTCCCCCTCTGCGAAACTACTTTCTTCAGGAGGAAAACTACAAAAGTATCCGAAGGCCTGCTGGGGACCAAATGTTCCTCCTTGTACAAAGGTTTGGAGAGCTCCTACGTAAGTTGTGGAATCCACGTAATTTCAAAGCTCATGTCAGTCCCCACGAAATGCTTCAGGCTGTTGTGCTCTGCAGTAAAAAGAAATTTCAAATTACAGAACAAGGTAAGCTATTTTATTATTATTATCATTATTATTTTTTCACACTAGCGTTAGCTGATGGTCTTTCACTGGAGTTTGAGTGATAACAAGTCTCCTCAGGTCTCCAGGACTCTCCTGAGTATTACAGCTAATTTCAACAATGTTGTTGTCTGAATGGTCTCAATTCTTCCTCTGATTTCCAGTTCCTCTAGTCTTTTTTTTCTAAGCTTTTGGGGACTGTTTCAAGTGCCCCAACTACTATTAGTATCACTTTCACCTCATATTCCCCAGTTTTCAATTCTCTAGCGAGATCTTGGTATTTGTTTATCCTTTTGTTTTTTTATCTTTACCCTGTGATCTGCTGGAACTGTAAAGTCCAACAATTGACACATTCTCTTTTTTTTTTTTTTTGTTAATCAACACCAGGTCTGGTCTCCTGGCTGGGATAGGGTGATCCGTCTTTATCTTGAAATCCCAGAGAATTTTATGCATTTCATTCTCAAGAACAGATTCTGGTTTATGCAGATACCACTTTGTTGTATGGTCAAAATTTAATTTTTTGCATAATTCCTAGTGGATCACCTTCCCAACCCAGTCGTGCCTAGCTTTGTATTCCCGTTGTGCTAGTTTGCTATGTTGTTATTATTATTATTATTATTATTATTATTATTATCTCTTCTTTTTGTTTAACCTTTTGAAAGCCTGAAGTTTGTATTAGTGTAGTGTTGCAGCTAAGAACAGCATCTGGCTGGCTTACTGATGCAGCTTCTTAAATGATCTCTTGTACAAGGGAGATTCAAAAATTATCCGCACTCTATTTTCATGGAAGCCAGGCTCATCATGGATGATTTGATTTGCAAAACCATGACTAATCTGCAGAGAATAAGCTAGCTCATCAATGATAACTTGCCGTTTGCTATTACCATCTCTCAAGCTTGCTTAATCTTGTCATCACTGGTGGAGATTGACGGTGTCCTGCTGACTTGTCTAGCCACTTTTAACTTCTCTATCCACTCATACACACTTTTACATAGCAATGGTTTGCTATTACCATCTCTCAAGCTTGCTTAATCTTGTCATCACTGGTGGAGATTGACGGGTGTCCTGCTGACTTGTCTAGCCACTTTTAAACTTCTCTATCCACTCATACACACTTTTACATAGCAATGGTTTGCTATTACCATCTCTCAAGCTTGCTTAATCTTGTCATCACTGGTGGAGATTGACGGGTGTCCTGCTGACTTGTCTAGCCACTTTTAAACTTCTCTATCCACTCATACACACTTTTTACATAGCAATGGTTTGCTATTACCATCTCTCAAGCTTGCTTTAATCTTGTCATCACTGGTGGAGATTGACGGGTGTCCTGCTGACTTGTCTAGCCACTTTTAAACTTCTCTATCCACTCATACACACTTTTACATAGCAATGGTTTGCTATTACCATCTCTCAAGCTTGCTTAATCTTGTCATCACTGGTGGAGATTGACGGGTGTCCTGCTGACTTGTCTAGCCACTTTTAAACTTCTCTATCCACTCATACACACTTTTACATAGCAATGGTTTGCTATTTACCATCTCTCAAGCTTGCTTAATCTTGTCATCACTGGTGGAGATTGACGGGTGTCCTGCTGACTTGTCTAGCCACTTTTAAACTTCTCTATCCACTCATACACACTTTTACATAGCAATGGTTTGCTATTACCATCTCTCAAGCTTGCTTAATCTTGTCATCACTGGTGGAGATTGACGGGTGTCCTGCTGACTTGTCTAGCCACTTTTAAACTTTCTCTATCCACTCATACACACTTTTACATAGCAATGCACTGCCCCTGTAGTGTTTCTCATAGAAAACAACAACGCAGGTGTTAATTACAGCCTTTATTCCCTTTTTCCAAGGTACACATTGCCTCAGTGCCCCGTCCAGAAGTGTCCGGTGAACCGGGAGGTGTTGTACCCTGTGATGATACATACATTACATCTCCCCCCTTCAAGATTCTTTTAGGGGTAGAATGGTCTGGGTAGACTGCCCTTGTGATCATTTTATATGGCCGAGGATTATTCTGCCTCTATTTGGCCCATGTGTAAAAGAAAAAGCATAGTCTAAACCCTGCCATCAGTGCGACATACATTTTAGTGTAGAATCAGTATAAATCATTTATCAGAATTTATTTTTATAATTCTCATTAACCTATTGTTGTTGACTAATTTTTTTCTTTTTTTAAAAAATATTTGTTGGGTGAGGCTAGAGGCACCTTCATGAAATATAGCGAGGAAAAGATTCAAGAGGGAGAATCAAAAATTATCCACACTTGGTTTTTTTTGGGGGGTTTTTTTTTCTCAAATGTATTTACAACAAAGCAGGGAATAAGTATGTCATTTTTCTATATAGTTTCATTGCACTTGGTCCAGCGGTCCACAAGCTTGTGTATTCCCTCCAAGAAGAAGGTTTTTTTGTTGGCCGAGCAACCATTTATGCACCGCTTTTTTCACATCTTCATCCATAGGAAATTGATGATCTTGTACACCATCTTTATAATTATAACGTAATAATTAAATTATCATACTGTGGTATATCCACAGGTCCTGCTAGTCATTATTATTATACTTATTGAATATTGAACTACTTTAGAATAACTCTTAAGTAAACATATCAAACATTGTAATAATTAAATTATCATACTGTGGTATATCCACAGGTCCTGCTAGTCATTATTATTAGCTTTTTTGATTAATAAATCGGTTTTATACATTATCTCAAAAAGGCATCCCATCATGGTGTGATGGTTAGTAAGCTAGTCTCACATATCCATTACTACTGAATAGTGAGTTCATTCCTCAGTGGATTCTCCATACTTGCGACCTTATGCCACATCCTACTCATAGTGAATGTGTTGGTTATGAATAGGCATATCTATCATGGTGTAATGGTTAGCAAGCTAGTCCATTACTCTTGAATAGCAAATTCGATCCTTGCCAGATGCCCCCATACTTTCAATCTTGTGTCACATCCTATCCATCATGAACAGGTTAGGTAAATACTTACATTATCTCAAAAACTAGACCTGCTAAAAAGGAAATGATGGTTATATTCTTATTCAATGGATTGCTGTGTTAATTATTATTCTATAGAATAATAATTAACACAGCTTAACGCCTCTACCCCAGCTATGGTTAGCGGAATGAGAACAGGATACACCCGTGGACTGAATAAAGGGTTAGGTTCAAAGTTCTTCATCCATAGGAAATTGATGATCTTGTACGCCATCTTTGAGTGATCTAAAGATATGGTTGTCAGAAGGGTCTACTGTTATTACTAGAAGGCCTAGCTGATAACAAGTAATAATATGCTAGTACCTACATACATGTGTCACGCCCTGTCATCACCTCACATAATTAATGAACCATATCATTGTAATTGGGAGAAAAGAAAGGGAAGAAACCGAACATGATACATGTCAGGGGGGAAAAATAAAGCAAATAAAGAAAGAAAATTGAGAGATAGGAAGCAATAGCACTTATCATCTGTTTCAATGAAATAGAAAAAAAGTTAGAAAAAGACAAAGTATTTCATCAGAGATTATTATACTTTTTACATATTGAACTATTTTGCAATAGGTTTTAAGTAAATATATCAAATGTTGTAATAGCCAAATTATCATACCATGGTGTATGCACTGTTCCCACGAGTCAATATTATTACAGTAAACTGCCAGTTCATGATCTATTTACACACATTGTCCAATATTCCCAAAAGTTATGATTGAGTTTCCTCACAAATGTCTTTCTTTTTGTTGTTTTCTTCTTCCAGGTGATGCAGTCGACTATATGTCATGGTTTCTAAATTCTTTGCATACTGCTTTGGTGGCAACAAGAAACTAAACAGCAGCATTATTAACAGGACATTCCGTGGAAAGATGACGGTCTACTCCAGAATGGTTCCTCCCCTTGACTTGGTAAGAGACCCACAAATATATCTTTGCTCTTCTAATCTTCTCATCCTCAGTTTAAAATTATTGATAACACTGTGAAACATAGAATTTGGTGCCTGAGATAGACATTTAGGAAAATTTTGGTTGACGATTCTAAATATGCCATCAGTTTATCTTGATCAACTCTGGTTACTAAGATATGATATACTCCCAACTGTTATGCATATTTGTGTCACATTTAGGTGTAAATAAGTCGTGGGGGGGGGGCTTAAAGTCGGTATCAGCCAGTCAGCAAGGGAGTCTATCCCCTTTTCAATAGCGCTAGACCAAGGAGATTGTTTTTGGCGCCACACCTACCATCAGCTCCTTACTTTACCGCACAGATCCCTGTGCTACTCATGTGCTGAGTTAGCGAGGACCGGTATCGAACTAGGAACCTTATGGGTTCTAGCCGAACACTCTACCGACTGAGCTAACCCGACCCCTTAACTGTTTTGCATATAGCTAGTCAGTTACAAGGATTTGTGACTACAAATCTATATATTAATACTTGTGTTTCTTAATTGTATGACTGTTATCATCTGGCAACACCTTCTGGTTAAAAATGAGACTGTCCAAGATAAAAATGCAAAAATGTAAATCCTGATTATCTGGTGTTGTTTATCCGCCAAATTTTTATTTCTTACGAGTCTCGTCATCTCAGCGAAATAATGTACCATTTCGTTTTTATTATAAAGAAAGAGAAGAAAACGGATGTGCTACACAGGAAATATGATAAGAAAGAAATAAAGTAGAGGAAAGATAGAAAGAGGGGGTGAGTGCATGGAAGTGATACTGCGAAATATGTTTCAATCAAACAATTAAAAGAAGGAAAGAAAGAAAAACAAAAAGAGTTAAATCAAGATTATAATTTTTACATATTGAACTGTTTTGCAACAGCTTTTAAGTAAATGTATCAAATGTAATAATTAAATTATCATACTATGGTATATCCACAGGTCCTGCTAGTTATTATTATTGTTGGTGGTCGTCCTGGTTGTGTTGTATACCCTTTTCATTTACTTACTTCTTCTTCTGTTCATCTTCTATCTTAGGTTCTTCTTCTTGGGGACTTCGTCTTGGTTGTCGGCCGCACTTAACTCATTTCTTCTTCTAATCAGTCTTGTTACCAAGACATTCATTAATCACAAGACCGTGTTAATTTTCTTAAACTTTTATTTTCTTAACTAAACATTTCGTATAACTAAATATCTGACTAACATAGCGCGCGTATGCAGTGTGAGTTCCAGTTAAGGCAGAACATCCTCTCTGCCCGACGTCCAACTGAAAACTGAGGACCAAACCAGGTCCCACGTGACTTCACGTAATTTGGCGGGCTTTCTGTACTATTCCATGGAAAGTCCCGCCCGTGATATGAAAAGGGCCATCCCTTTAGAAATACAGGGGATTGACAATAATCTTATGCAACCGCATAGATTATGTAACAAATATATCAAACGTTGTAATAATTAAATTATCATACTGTGGTATATCCACAGGTCCTGCTATTCATTATTATTAGCTTTTTTGATTAATAAATCTGTTTTATACATTATCTCAAAAAGGCATCCCATCATGGTGTGATGGTTAGTAAGCTAGTCTCACATATCCATTACTACTGAATAGTGAGTTCATTCCTCAGTGGATTCTCCATACTTGCGACCTTATGTCACATCCTACTCATAGTGAATGTGTTGGTTATGAATAGGTATCCTATCATGGTGTAATGGTTAGCAAGCTAGTCCATTACTCTTGAATAGCAAGTTCGATCCTTGCCAGATGCCCCCATACTTTCAATCTTGTGTCCATCATGAACAGGTTAGGTAAATACTTACATTATCTCAAAAACTAGACCTGCTAAAAAGGAAATGATGGTTATATTCTTATTCAGTGGATTGCTGTGTTAATTATTATTCTATAGAATAATAATTAACACAGCTTAACGCCTCTACCCCAGCTATGGTTAGCGGAATGAGAACAGGATACCCCCATGGACTGAATAAAGAGTTAGGTTCAAAGTTCTGTGATGGCTCCCGATTACGACAAGAAGGTTCCTGAGTCTGACAAGAAATACCTGAAGAAGGCCGAAGGGCACATCGTCCGAAATGTACAGATAATGAAGATGAGGACAATAGTCCGAATAATGCAGATAATACTAATCATCAAGCCTTATCTCAAAAATTCAGAGAAATACCTAAAATCAAGTCTAAAATAACTTTTTAAATTTATTCCCCAGTGTAATAACTTATTATAACCTGCAGGGCACATATTCTTGCTAGTATAACTAATAATATGTAGTAAAAAGTTGGAACAGAATTTTCAATCCTGTAGTTAATTAATTGTAAAAATAAAAAATGTTAAATTAGATCATTTTTTGGAAATAATTAATTTTCAACTGGTAAGGAATCAGTAGTTTTATCATATATTGCATTAAAAAAAAATATATTCCTTTTATATTAAATTTTCAGAAAGAAGAAGAAAAAGAAAAATTACTTCAAACAGAAGAATACCAAGGTGAGTAATATTTCAAAAATATTCTCTGATTAATGTTCTACTTGTTTCTTCTTTTTCTTTTATTATATTATTTTCTTTCTTTTCACTTTTAGCACTTAATGGCTTCCATAGAAACTTTTTTCAACCATGTAAATATTCTCTTCAATTAGATTTTCTTCTTTCTTCTTTATTAACTTTAAGATACTTAAGTTTATGTTATGTGATCTTTGATTCATTTGTTATGTTAATCAATAAGAATAAGTTTTATACCAAATGAAATAAGTCTTTTTACATAAATCCATACATGCACATTAGGGTAGGTCGATTTTTCATTTTTTTCTAAATATCAAGTTGTCCATCTATCCAAAAGTTGTGTGTTAGTATACTGAAAACTGATACCAAAAATTAGATCTTTTTACTTGAACCATTATTTTAGGAAATAGCATCAAAGATCATATACTAAAATGTACTAAAAATCCTCGTTTTCGCAAAATTTAGCCTTGAAATTAGTTAGAAAATTCACCATTTTCAATATTTAAATCAGAAATGTTATTTTATTTTATTAAAATGAAACGGATGAAATATTATAAATAGAATTCAAATTGAAAATGTGTCCCCCCATCACCACCAACACCTCTGATATGCTGCTTTTTACCTCATTGATTAAGCTGTAACGGATGATCTTTGATGCTATTTCCTCAAACAATGGTGCAAGTAAAAGATCTAATTTTTGGTATCAGTTTTCAGTATACTAACACAACTTTTGCATAGATGGACAATTTGATATTTTAAGTGAAAAATCAACCTACCCTAATACACATGCACACATAAAATCAAAGTTTTTAACATTTGAATTCTTCATGATTGAGTGTAGAATATGTGAGAACCATCAAAGAAATGAACCTCAAAGATACAGGACATAAGTTTGCTACTGTTACACTATATCTCTAATGTAAGAGTGACCTCAAATCCCAGTGTTTTTTCTTCTTCCCCCACCATTTCCAGCTTACTGTAAATACATTTCAATATTTTCTTGGAAATGAATTACATGGGTACAAGGTAGAGGTTAGACCACTTTAGTTGTTTATTGATAAAAACTCTACAATTTATTAAGAAACTTTAGTTGGGACCTATCAAATTTCCCGGGTACTCATTCAAATCAAATATATGTGTCCCAGGACGCACTAAATTAAAAAGCTATCAGCATCACTGTATATATATAATTAAATCTTTCTCTCCTTTTTTTTATTTTTCAGAAACGAGTGAAGAAACCCGATTTTTATACCTGACATGTGATTTACCTGCCCCTCCACTTTATCCAGATGATTTACGTGAGAACATCATCCCCCAGGTTCCCTTGGCTAACATTTTGGCCAAATTCAATGGCATCACAGAGAAAGAATACAAAACTTACAAAGATTCAACAATGAAAAGATTTAAAATTTCCAAATTGCCTCCTTATATTATTCTTTATGTCAAGGTAAACTAACAATTGCTTATCTTCTTTTGCACCATTTTATTTACAGCCCTATCGGCTGGGGCTTTAGAATACACCGACTGCACCTCTGCAGAGGAGTAAGAACCACTCCACCCCCCACCCCCCAATGGGGCCATCTGTTGGCTGTGGGTGGCGACCCATGATGCATAAGGATGAAATCCTAGTGACTGACCTACTTACCTGGTTCTTTAACCACGGGTAAAATCACGAGCGTCGATCCCAGGGGGCCATCCCCCCGGCAATACCTGCCCCCTCGATTTAAAGGGGCAGGGCTGGGTTTATTGCGCAGTGCCTGAGGTGGAATGCCGAGGGGATAAACGCAATTTTTAAACCTGCCACCAATGAGTTTCGGCTTGTAGGTGGTCGCACGTTAATAGGGCCTTGTGCCTGACCTAGTACACGTGGGGTACGAGGATAATAACCCTGGTGACTGAGCAGTCCATGACATGCAACACTCCACTTTAGCCCGTACTTAGGCTTACTTAGGCAGTCAATCAGCTGGTCATGTCAAGCCCTAGCACACATAATTCACCCAACTCTATTGCCCTTATGGCAAGCCCCAACCCTTTTTATCATATATGTGCTAGAAGGGTTTTAATGTCCTGGGTATAACGTTAAACTTTATCTGATGATGAGGTTACAGTTTTAGAGCTCTGGGAAATGTAGAGTACCCCTTCATCACCATTGCTCCCAGGTCCACTCTGACCCAGAGTGGTGGTACCTGTTAAGGTCCCATCTATGGGTTAAATAGAAAAAAAAATGAGTTTAAAAAAAGATAAATTGAGTACCCATTAAGAATGAGTAAAACAATCTTTGGCATAAAATGACCCAACAAGTGTTGACATGCCATAAAACTCAACCAACCAACAATTTTATTTAAGCCTGTTGCCATTCAGTTAGATTCATGTAACAATTATTTCTAGTATGTTTTAAAGTCTAATGAAATTTAAAAGAAATAATCATAAAAGAAAGAGTATGATATCACTCTGTATAATGGACTGGTTAGCATTCGCCAGATTCCAGATTCAATATTGGTCCTCACCGACTCAGCATATGAGTAGTACAACTTGGGTTACCTTGTCTGTGTGGTAAAGCATCTGGGAGCTGACGGTAGGTGTTGCGCTCCACCTCAGCAAAACAATCTCTCTGGTCTAGTGCAAGCGAATAGACTCCTCACTGTTCAGTTTATACTGACAATAGGCCACTTTACAGACTTTACTTTTATCCTCACAAATACTCAAGGGAGGCAACTCCAGATATACTAAATATTTATAGAGTATATATATTTACCAAACCCCTCCACATGAGCTGGATGTAACACAATAAATAATTTGGATTTTAACTATTTGGATTTTTTTTCTTGTCTCCATAAAATAATAATAATAATGTAATTTATTGTGTACAGTGCTCAGGTGCACCACAACTCATCAAAGTCTCATGTCAAGTACACAGGATAATGTTGTGTCAGGAACATGAACAGTTCACAGTAGTAATATGCATGTATGTATGTGAGTGCATGTGTTATGTGGAGAGTGGCATCAGGTATAGTGTTGGTGGACTACAGGAAGCATTGAAAGATTCAGTGCTCTGGCAGCCTATAAACAGGCAGTTTATTCTATGTCTCCGCAATTCTGATACATGGCAACGTCTGCAGTTACTCACCTAGAATATATATATATATATTATAATATATATTATTATATATAATAATATGATATTTCATATATATATATATATATATAGAGAGAGAGAGAGAGATAGATAGATAGATAGATATGGTGATTATAAAAACATACATCCTGTAATTTTGTATCAATTAAGTGTTCGCCCCTGACTGACAGTTCCTGATAGCCGTGGGGGTAAGGAGCTTGACAGATGAAAACTCTGTCGGGTTTCTCTCCTGGCTAGAGGTAGCTATTAAAGTCAAGCCGCACTGATGAGATGTAAACGTCGAAACACGTGTCTGTGGATGACTGATATAATATATATATATACCAGTCATCCACATTTTAATTTTATTAGTAGACATATATGAAATAAATATATATATATAAGATACATCTACTTAGCAAGACCATCTACAAAGCATACATATGTGAAGCAAAATTGTCTACTAACTTTTGTCTTGCACTCATTTCATTTGATGAAAAAAATATTTACCTACAAACTATTCATTTACAAGTCATTAAAAAAAAGATTTAGTATTAAATAACCCACAGTGTTTGATATGCCATTAAACACCAACCATCTATGGGTTAAATAGAAAAACATGAGTTAATAAAAATTGAGTATCCATTAAGAATGAATTTTATTTCAAAATTTGTTGGCATTAAATGACCCACTGAGGTTGATATGCCAAAACAAAACAAACCAAAACCAACCTACCTGTGAATGATTTGCCTTAAACATGAGATTTTTGTACTCTTTTGAATTGTCATAACAATAAAAAAAATTTAATGACAAATATGTTGTCAAAATACCAGAAGATGGATAAGTACTTCCTTCCTCTTCTACAAATATTACTGTGTTTCCCCGAAAAATAAGTCAAGGCTTATATTAATTTTCACTCTGAAATAAAACACTAGGGGTTATTTCAGAGTATGTCTTGTTCTTCATATATCAAAAAATGACATTACAAAGTAGAAAATTATGAAATTTCTAAATAAACAGAAATTACAAAAAACCATCTACATTTATTTACCATTAACATGTTCTTTTATTTAAAAACTCATAAACGACAATTCCTTCAAAAATAACGATATCATCACAGGGATGCTGATAGGTATGGGCCTGCATCCCTGACGCATAAAAATTTAAAAGTATGCAAAAAAATTGTATCCATGCGTCCCAGTGTTGTTGTTGTTTTGTTTTTTTTTGTTGTTTTTTTTTTTCTCCCCCACCATTTCACGCTAACTGTAAATACATTTAAATATTTTCTTGGAAACGAATTAAACTGTATGGGGTACAAGAGCTTTAATTGTTCATAGATAAAAACTATTAAAAAATTTATTAAAAAACTTTAGTTGGGACCCATCAAATTTCCCTAGGACTCATTCAATTCCAATCCATGCATCCCAGGACACACTAAATTAAAACGCTATCAGCATCACTGTCATCATCATCTGGAATGTTACTGCTCTTGTTGTATATAAGAAATAAGAAATTTATTAATCAATAGTAGTACAAATTATTTAAAAAAATATAAGTAAAAGAAAAACTTTAATGGTTTAAACTACTATTGAAGGGAGGCCATGCCTAATAGCGTGAAGCTAATCCCATGGACATGACCACCCTTGGACGCTCACAGGAAACGATACATGAAACACACAACGTAAACATATACATATATATCATGAGACAAATTAGCGGCCTTCTTCGCTTCTCTAAATCATGTATCTGTATACGTTGCGGGTATATATGTAGTAGTCGGCTACTACTGACTACTGGACTTCAATAAACAACAGATACGTATATACAAAGATAGGACCCGTTTTTATTTTCTTCGGTGTGTGGTTGGTGAGAGTCGTAGAGCTTCACAATGAAAATGCTGGTGGCTGGCGAAGAGTGCCGTGTTCACAATGAGTGCCCGAGGGGTGTTTGCTGAAGGAGACGTGAAGTGTCCTTTTTGGCTGCTGGCTGGGGTCCCTCTGTCTGTTGGCTCGAATCTTCTCGCCTTTATATTGATAGATACACCTCCACATCTTTATCTTTTGATCTGATAACAGACATTTGTTATATATTTCTTTATCTTCTCCCTGCTTCATTGACCGGAAACCCTCTCTTCTGCTTTCTCTTTCTTTTTAAATATATATTTTTATCTTTCTCTTTGTCCCTCTGTCGGAAGCTCTGTCTTCCAGGCGAGGACAATACAACACTCTCAACTGGGACTTATTTTAAAGTGGGGAAGGCTTATTAAAATCTTCCTGAAAAATCACGCTAGATTTTATTTTCAGGGAAACACAGTATTTATATTTTTCTTCCTTGAACCTGAAAACAATGAAATGTGATTTAGCAATGGACATTCAATGTGATTTTCAGAAATTTTATCAGAAACTTTCTTTTTTTTTTTTTTTTTTTTTTAATTCATCTTTAAAATTCTATTGCAGAGATTTACAAAGAATTATTTTGTTTTTGAGAAGATTTTTTTTTTTTTAATTACATCTTTAAAAATTTTAAAGCACTGATTGTATTTTTTTTAATTACATCTTTAAATTATCTTTAATTACATCTACTTTAATTATATTTAATTACATCTTTAATTATATTACATTTAATTACATTTAATTACATTTATATTACATTTATATTACATCTTTAAATTATCTTTAAATTATCGAAAACTATTTTTTTTAATTACATCTTTAAAAAAATTTTTTTTTTTTAATTCATCTTTAAAATTCTATTGCAGAGATTTACAAAGAATTATTTTGTTTTTGAGAAGAATCCTACAATTGTGAATTTCCCTATCAAGTAAATATATTTTTCTTATTTTTATAATGTATTTTCTTTTTTTTTTTTTTTTGGTTATTATGAATTTAAAAGTTTGATGATGTCTTTCTTCATGAGAGACACATGAAGCAGTGCATTCTCCTAGCTTTGGGTAAGTGAAAGTCGTCACAGAAGAACGTATACAATCTTATTATAATGGAGATTGTGTGTTTTTCTGTCTGTAACCAAATCTATATTACTACTTTAGTCACAATTCCCTTAGTTATTTACGTCACATTCTCCATGATTTTATTTTAACCTCAATTATTAATAAAATTGTTTTACCTTATTAATACTGTTGACCATATCTACATACTAATAGCATGCAATTGTATTTATATATAAAACAAAGTAGCGGTTTACAGTGTGAATGGAAAGGCTAATTTGCATACTGATATAAAAAAATTGATTTTGATAAATATATGCTTAGTATTATTGATTTCTAATTGTTTGGTTTTATCTTATTGAATATGAGCAAAAATCTTGGGGATGAATCTTTTTAACTGCATTCTTATTTAGTTTCATTTAATATATTTTATTACATTAAAACTTAAATACTTGCACCTGGAGGGTGCATATATTTGCTAGTTGTATTATTATACAGATGAAAAGGTCTGACCTTTTTGTCCAGATCTAATTCAGAAAATAAAAACCTTATGTGTTGGATATAAAAAAAAAAAACAAAAGACAATACACTCTTGTATGCAAATTTTAACAACATAGATTTTAATCAATTTTCTGAACTGCCATATCAGCTGGAGCAAGCTCCTAGCCCTTTTAATCATATACGTGCTAAAGGCAGTAGCTGAGGGTCTTAGTGTCCATTAAACTGCATCTAATGGCAAAGTTCTAATTCTGGAATACCCTTAATCACTATTACTCCCAGGTCCACTCTGACTCGGAGTGGTGGTATCTGTTAGGGTCCCATCGATTTAAACAGAAAAAAATGATTTTTTAAAAAAAATTGAGTTTTAAAAAAATGTTGAATACCCATCAAGAATGAATAAAACAAAATGTATTCAGCATAAAATAACCCAACAAAGGTTGATGAGCAATAAATTCCAAGCAACCAATTTTCTGAAGTAATAAAATTAATTTTTAAAAGTTTTATCAATTAATAAAGATGAATTTTAATTAATGATTTCTTGTCTAATAAACTTTTGCTTTTTTTTTCTCTCTCTCCACAGAAATATTGATTTTGGAGATCTGCTCACTCCTGAAATCCGTGCTATTCATCCTTACACAACATATGATCTCATTGCAAATATTGTACATGATGGTGATTCTTCCGGTACTGATAAAGGAACTTATCGTGTACATACACTACACAAGGTAAAATATCTTTTAACCTTTTCCTACTTATTCAATCAAGACAGTTAGAGATATAGGTGATTTAATGTTTTCTAAACTCCCATACAACCGCTATTATAAGGACTTTGATTATATTCTATTTCAGTTACAAATCTTATTATAATAGAGATTGTGTGTTTGTCTGTAACCAAAACTATATCACTACTCCAGTTACAATTCTCTTTGTTATTTATGTCACATTCTCCATGATTTTATTTTTTATTTAAACCTTATTTTGTCTTAAACCTTACCGTTCCAATTTTAGAGGGGGGGATATTTTATTTCAGAAATATTGAATGTATGAAAGTATTTTTTTTTAAATTAAAAAAAAAAAAACACTGAGATTTTGCGACACCACACGGCCTTAATTTTGAGGCAAAATAGGAAAATTATACCCCCCCCCTCTAAAATCGGAACGGTAAGGTTTAAGACAAAATAATTTGGCACACTTTCCTAACTCATGAAGGGGAACATTTGTACCAAATTTCAAGTAATTCGGTGTCGGTGGGTGTAACACCCTGGTGAATTGATATGGAATGACCCTATACTAACATTGTTAGCATTCAAAATATTCTCACTTTTTTTCTTTGATTTGAATTTATTTTTTATTTATTCTTTCCATAGGGAACAGGCAAATGGTTTGAGTTACAAGATTTACATGTGGCTGATATTCTACCACAGATGATTACCTTATCAGAAAGTTACATCCAAGTAAGTCATTTATTAAAAAAATTTTCAAATTAAAAAAAAAAAATTTGTTTAATTTTACATTGCCACCATCATGCATTATCTAAAATTTTAGCATTTTATGATCAGTGGTTCCCAACTTTTTTTTTTTTTTTAAATTTTTTTTTGGCAATGCCCCACCACCTAAGTATATGTTTAGAAATATTTATCCATCCCCACTGTGACACTTATTTAAAAAGTGAACTCCTATTCATGTGGAAGAAGCCTATTAGCTTGGTCTAAACAAGATTCCAAAGTATGTGCCATCCTGCATATAAGCAATAGCATTATATATATATATATATATATATATATATATATATATTAAAATTTGAAAAAACAAGTGTTCCAAAAATGAGATGAATTTATTTATCGACGCTTAAACGTTTCGGTTTCATTAAACCTTCATCAGGATTTATTATGGGGTGAAGAATTTGGTGGATGTTTTTATAGATGACAGGAATAAAAAATCTTTTATAAAATTTTTTTGTGTAAACTGTATTTAACGCTGAAACAAATACAGTTACACAACAAAAAATTTTATAAAGATTTTTTTATCTCCTGTCATCTATAAAACATCCATCAATTTCTTTCACCCATAATACATCCTGATGAAGGTTTAATGAACCAAAACGTTTTAAGCGTCGATAAATAAATTCATCTTATTTTTGGAACACTTTTTTTTCAAATTTCTTATATTGTTCGGATTTATTTTCCATATTTTACTCCAATATATATATATATATATATATATATATATATATATATATACACACACTAGGTTGTCAAAAAAGTATCAAGATTTTTGTACTTTTTTGACACACCTTATATTCTGAAAAAAAAAAAAAATAACATTCCATTCATTAATTTTTTCAGAATACAAGGATGTGTCAAAAAGTACAAAAAATCTCGATACTCTTTTAACACGCCTGTATATAGTTGCAAAGCACTTGTAAGAACCTATTGAAAAAGATGATTGTTTGCAGTAAAACTTAATGGCTATGCAACAAAGTATTAAATGTTATCAAAGTAATTGGTAATTTGCTTGAAGCATTGTTAAGTATGTTATAAAATAATAAAATTCGAAGGCAATACAATGCGTAAAAAATAAAGACAAAAAGATGTTTTATATGTCTAATCAATTTCAAAGCTAGAGCTTCATCCTCAGAGTTTCATAAAGGAAGAGAAGAAGAAAGAGAGGAAAAAAAAGGAGAGGAAAAGGAAATAAGAAGAGAAATTATAACCACACAAATAAAAAAACATAAGCACGTCATTTCTGAAAATAAACTCTGAGGATGAAGCTCTAGCTTTGAAATCGATTAGACATATAAAACATCTTTTTGTCTTTATTTTTTACACATTGTATTGCCTTCGAATTTTATTATTTTAGATGTTATCATTTTGGACAAAACTTTTTTTCACCCTCCTTTTTATCATTCCTTTTATAATTGAAATAAAATTGCATTTCATTAACTTTTTTTTGTATAATAGTTAAGATTATGTTGTTACACATATATTGTGTAAATAGCAGTTTCACCTATATTAAGTTGGAAAATACTCATTTTTTTAAAAAAGGGAATTCTTTCCCCCCTCACTATATATAATTATGCATTTACATACACATTTTTATGCATGTATACTGTACTTGCACCAATTCACTGTTAATAATTCAGTCTTGAAGTGCACCCCACATTGGGAAAACCACAGACCTAGAGCCATGAAATTTTCTAGCAGGTTTAGTTATTCCACTGTGTACCTTGGTCAAGTTCATTCCCAGGATTCTAATTAGCTGCTGGTTTTAGCGTGGATACTTTGGAGATGCATGGCATAATGGTTAAAGTTGTAGGAAATGGACTCATCGACCCGAGTTCAAATCCTAGACAAGGCTGTTTGCATTTCAGTGCTAATACCCTTGGGAAAGGTATGAATCTAATATATGGGTAAAATAGTAGGGCAGACTGGGCTCTTTAACCTTGAGTAGGTAACATTTAAAAAACCTGAGGTCAGTTGTTGATTGGGTTTATGGCATTCCTTGTGCAGCAATTCTTTCCTATTGACTGTGCCAAAAAGTGCGGATGGTCCAACACAACCTTCACCACTATAAACAAAACCACCGTGTGGGTTGTTTATTGGATGAACCCACATGCGTCAAAATTGACAAGAGAGTCCTTTTTATATTTTTTTTTTTAGTATATATATATACCCAACACATAACTGTTCTGGTAGTTAGCACAGGGCCTGTATTCATTTACAGTACCCTTTTTTGTCTGGTAACTGGATGCTATTTACAGCTTTCCTGTGTAGGTGAGTATGATATGTTGATTCTACATCTTTCTTGTTGAGAACTTTTTCATTGTTCAGTCCAGTGTTCGTAGATAAAAATTCTATTCATGCAATCAACACTAAATCTACAAATAAAACTGAAGACTTATTTGAATATCAACATTTTTTTCTTTATTCCTTTTTAGATATATGAAGTTCGTAAAGACATCCGCAATCCTTTTTACAAACCGAGTCAAGATAAACCAAATGAACAAAAGAGTTAACCATGGAAAACTGTTGTCATGAAAGAAATTCATTCACAAAAAAATTTGTTGATTTGGAAAGAAATTCATTCACAAAAAAATTTGTTGATTTGACATCATCTTTAAAAGTAAATAAACATCTTTCATTCATTTTTCTATAACTCCTTTTTTTTCTTTCTTTTTTTAATTCTTATAATATTAACCAATGTGAAATCTTGGAAACAATGTTTAAAAAGAAGTTAATTTAGAATTTGGACCAAAGGGGGGAGGGGGGTAATATCTACTAATAAAGATGAATTCAATATATTTTTTTGTATGTTTACAAGAAAGTTAAAACTAAACTTTTAGTTAATAAATTAATTTGACTAAAAAGAAATGAAAAACTGACTTTGAGAAAGCAAGGTGTTTACATTTGTATTATTGGGGTTGACCTACTAAATACTAGGGTTAGTCAAAAAGTAATGCCATTTTGTTTAGGACAGGTATAATTACCAACACGGGAACATGTATCATACATAAAAAATGAAGCTGGTTCTCTGTGGATCCCGTCCCTAATTCTCCACATATTCATCATTTCTCTCAATAGCAATGTGGAGAATTAGAGATGGGATCCACAGAGAACCAACTTCTTTTTGATGTATGATACATGTTCCTGAGTTGGTAATTATACCTGTCCTAAACAAAATGGCTTTACTTTTTGACTCACCATTATATAAATGACTTTCCCCACAAAACAGCTATTATAAGGCTTGCTTTCTCTTGATTCTATTTGGTTCTAAGTAAATTCATTGTATCAGATTAATTACTCTTATAGGGTTTTTTTTCACTGAATTAAAAAAAAAAAATTTTGTTTAACTTTACATTGCCACCATCATGCATTATCTAAAATTTTAGCCTTTTATAATCAGTGGTTCCCAAGTTTTTTTTTTTTTTTTTTTTTGGCAATGCCCCACCCACCTAAGTATTTGTTTAGAAATACTTTTGCATCCCCACTGTGACACTTATTTAAAAAGTGAACTCCTATTCATGTGGAAGAAGCCTATTAGCTTGGTCTAAACAAGATTCCAAAGTATGTGCCATCCTGCATATATGCAATAGCATTATTTTTTATAGAAATATTGTGTTACTAATATATACATACACACACAGATTAATTACTCTTATAGGGTTTCCTAACACTTGAGCTCTTTTAATCAAGTGAATTTACCACATACTTTTCTTCCCTTATTTTTGAATGTTAATATCAAAATACAAGATGATTTAAAAAAAAGTTAAAACCCTTATGTGAGCACCTTTTATGATATAATTTCGAACAGTTTCTACATATTCACCATCCCTGTGAAGAAATTCTTGTAATCTTCTACAGATGATTAACAAAAACATTAATATTTCTATAAGAGTATCTTTATCAGCTTAAAGAACACCAGAAGAAATTTTTTTTTTACATTTAAAAAAACATCTCAAAAAAAGTTGAATCTTAAACCAAGATTGTTTATTTGTCTGAATTTTTGAGATGAAGCTTGACAATTTGTATTATTTAAATTATTCGGACTGTTGTCCTCATCTTTATTTTTCATTTGTTATATACACAACATTTCAGCCTTCAGGTTTCAGGTGTTTCTTGTCGAACTTGGAAGCCTTCACAGAGCATAGTTAATGGAATGAGAAGAATCTGCCCCAATGGATTAAATAAAGGGTTCACTTCAAAGTTCCGGGAAGGCTCCCAAGTTCAACAAGAAATATCTGAAGAAGGCCAGAGAGCACATCAGCCAAAATGTGTATATAACAAAGATGAGGACAATGACATAAAAAAAACATTTCTCTACAAAACTTAACCCTAACAGCCACCATAAATTGTTGTTTTTTAGGGGGGGGGGGTTCCAATCTATTATTGCAGTACAAGAACACGTCGTTTAGAAGTCCATGTGTTTCTTCTCTCATTTGGACCAACTTCTCAACTACATTTTAGTTACTAGCAAATATATGCACCCTCCCGGTGCAAGTATTTAAATTTTAATGTAATAAAATATCATATTAAATTAGAAAGGTTTATGAAACTAAATAAGAATGCAGATAAAAAGATTTGAAACAGAGGTATAATCGAGAAATAGAACAACTGAAACTTACTCTTCCATTACTCTCGTCTTTCATTGTTATTTTTTCTAATTTAAGTATTTAGTTAAAAGAGGAAGTAAAGAATAAATGACAGTTATTTTTTCTTGTTAATGGATTTCATTGAAGAGATTTTTGTTTATATTCATTGAAATAAAACCAAACAGTTAAAAATCAATAATACTAAGCACATATTTATTAAATTCGATTTTTTTATATCAATATGCAAATTAGCCTTCCCCTTCACACTGTAAACCGCTATTTTGTTGTATATATAAATATAATTGTATGTTGTTAGCATGTAGATATGGTTAACAGTATTAATAATGTATAACAATTTTATTAATAATAGAGGTTAAAATAAAAATAAGATCCTTGAGAATGTGATGTCAATAACAAAGGGAATTGTAACTTGAGTAGTGATATAGTTTCAGTTACAGATAGAAAAGCACACAATCTCCATTATAATAAGATATACATATTCAACAAAAAGAAGAAAATTCAAAATCAAAGTGTGTTCAACAAAAATTGTTTTTAATGATTTTAAAAAATGTTTAAATGAATTACAATACTGTAAATTGCATAAAGAAGAGGTTTTATGTCAGATCTGTTATGGTAATTCCTGGAGATTTTTTTTTTTTTCTTTTTGTCTGCAGCGGAATAGTTTACAGACTTGAGAATGACACCATGAATTCGAATTTGAGCAAAAAAAGGAAAGAATTTATATAAATGAATTAGAAGATTCCGAAATCATGGTGAAGTGTTTGAGAAATGCAAAAGAAAATAAAATAAATGTAGTACAAAAACAAAAAGGTGTTAGAAATGTTTAATCATTTTTTTTTTTTATCTACTAATTTGGCACTTTTGTAAAAGACATCAGTTGTTAATAGTAATTCTATTATTATATTATCCTAAAGCTGAACGTCAATGTTGTCTCCTAAGGCTCTTGACACGAAAATTATACTAAATTATTAGTCAGAAATAAACTAGCAAAAATATAAATATTAATATACTTTACTTTATTCAACAATGCTCTTAATAAATAACAAACTTATCAACAAATCTTATTTCCTTTCGCCGAAGAGCATAAAGCCCGGGTTTGTTATTGTTCATTTCAGTGCCCCCTTGCCTCATATGGTAGAAGATGTCTCAGTATTCTATTGACAGGTTATTTTCGCTAGTGAATTTTTCTTTCCGTGCTGTATTTCTGTGCCGATTAGCAGAGGTAGTTCGTTATGTGGTTCTGACTTCTGTTGGTTTTGTCGCGTGACTGCTCTTGACGGTTCTGTCTCGCGCTGGTTGGTTTTCTGGTGATTTCTTGTCTCGGAGGGGGAATGTCTTTCGTTTAGTTAATATCGTTGGGTGATTCATCTTGGGTGATTGCATTTTTGGGTTCCTGAATCTTTAATTTGGAAAGTTTGGGAATTGACTGATATGATTCAGTGTCTTGGTATTGGTGGCGGTTTATTGTTTCTATATCATTACCTTGGATCTTATAGTTCGGTTGCGAATTTTCACCTTTGGTGTTTCGGGATGTATTGGGTTATTGATCAGTTTTTATGTTGTTACCTTGCTTTTTCTATTACATGTTCTAGACGGTTGGTTTATTTTTTGATTTCTTATTGCGTATTAGTGCGCATTTTCGGTAATTGCCTTCAACGCAAAAATATAATTAATTAATATATTTACTCTCTTTAACTTTTCAATCCAATTTGCTTCTAAAATAGACAAACATTTCCATCTTAAAAAATACAAATAAATTTTGGTTCTGTCATTTCTACATACAGCCAATGAACATCTTTTTTCCAAAAGACATTCATTTTTAAAAGATAAAGGGATTAGTTAGTCTTTATCTTCCTCTCCATAGCTTAAAATAGTAAGCAGCTGGTGTATTAAACTAGGCTTTCCCTAGTCTGCACAAGTGTACAATGTGAGGTTCAAGTCTTAATGGAGGGGGGATTTTCCTTATCTCTTCCCTTGCTGTCTTTAGGGATTGGTATAAAAAAAAATTCAAATGATTCATTAGTGTTTGTATCTAACGCCCTCTTACTTCTTCTACTTTCTTTCTTCCTTTATGCTTGGCGTCTTGACATTCTTAAAGTTCTTTTAGGCTTCCTCTTTTCTAGATACATCTTGGTCTTTCTTCTTGGTGACTTTGTCTTTGGTTGTCAGTCGTACTTTACCATTATTCTCTTCTCATATTCAGTCCTTGTATCAAGACATCTATTAATCACAAGACGTGTTATTTTCTTAAACTTTTATTCCTTAACTAAACATTCATGTAACTAAATAATATCTGACTAACATAGCGAAGCTATCACTGCATACGCACGCTAGGCAGAAAGACCTTTATCTGCCTGATGTCCAACTGAACTGAGGAGCCAACCAAGTCCCACGTGACCCTTCACATATTTCGCGGGCTTTCTGTACTATTCCTGGAAAGTCCGCCCGTAGATTATGAAAAGGNATATTAATAATGTATAACAATTTTATTAATAATAGAGGTTAAAATAAAAATAAGATCCTTGAGAATGTGATGTCAATAACAAAAGGCGAATTTGCTAACTTAGTATATAAGTAGTGGATTATAGTTTTCAGTTACAGATAGAAAAGCACACAATCTCCATTATAATAAGATATACATATTCAACAAAAAGAAGAAAATTCAAAATCAAAGTGTGTTCAACAAAATTTGTTTTAATGATTTTAAAAATGTTTAATGAATTACAATACTGTAAATTGCATAAAGAGAGGTTTTATGTCAGATCTGTTATGGTAATTCCTGGAGATTTTTTCTTTTTCTTTTTGTCTGCAGCGGAATAGTTGCAGACTTGAGATGACACCATAGATTCGAATTTTGAGCAAAAAAAGGAAAGAATTATATAAATGAATTAGAAGATTCCGAAATCAGTAGAGAATGAAGGTGTTGAAGAACTGCAAAATAAAAATGAAAAATAAAATGAGTAAAAAACAAAAACAAAAAGGTGTTAAAGAATGTTAATCAATACTTTTTTTTTATCTACAAATAATTTGCACTTTTGTAAAAGACGAAAGAATCAGTTGTAATAGTAATCTATTATTATACTAAAGCTGAACAAATCAATGTTTGTCTCCTAAAGACTCTTGACATGAAAATTATACTAAATTATTTCTTAGTTCTAGAATTGAGTTATGTTTTTAAGAAATTCCATTTTAATTGGTTCTAATTAGTCGTAATTTGCAATTTAGTCAAAAACTGACCAGTCTCTTACTTCACATTCTGCCTATCACTTTCCCCCTCTCTATGTGTATCTTGATTACTTCCTCATTATATATGTTAGTTTCTCAGCAAGTATAGAGAGAGATGGGAGAGTTTGAAATGTATTTTTATGTTAAGTTTCATAAGCAACCAGCCCAGCCAACATCTTGGTTCTTAATAAATCTTAGAAATCTTACAAAATGATTTTAATTTAATTCACTTTGCAAACTCACATTTTCCTAATCCTAATTATCCACTCAGAGCTTGGGTGACCCAATGGGTCATGTTTTGTCTAGTATAATTATATAGATAAGTTTTATTTGCTGATGTGTAAAAGGACAATGGAAATTCCCTAGAGACATGCATCACTAGAAATTTTGAGTCACAGCAAATGTTACATAATCATTAGATACCTAATGATTATGACAATAGTGTAGAAATCATATTAGTGCAGCTGATGGCCTTGAGAGTGAGTGACAATGCTTGACCTCACTCTGACCTTGCCTTGCGGGATAGACCGTGAGAAACGGAACCCCGATAGAAGCCCCTTATCTTCTATAATTATCGAATTTTATGCGATATGCGCATCGTAATTGCCTTCAAGCAAAAATATAAATATTAATATATACTTTATTCAACAATGCTTCTAAAATAAACAAACATCCAAAAATCTTAAAATAAAATAAATTTATCATTATTTCTACAACAGCAAGAAACAATGCTTTTCAAAGACATTCATAAAAGATAAAGGAATGAGTTAATCTTAAATCTTTTCCTCTCATAGCTTAAATAGTAAAGCAGCCGGTGTAATTAACTAGGCTTCCTTAAGGCAAAGTGTACAATGTGAGTTCAAGTCTTATGGAGGGATTTTCCTTATTCTTTCCTTGCTGTCTTAGGGAGAAAAAAAAAAAAGCAAATGAAAATTGATAGTGTTGTATACCCTTCTTACTTCTTTACTTTCTTCTAGCGTCTTTGACATCTTAAGTTCTTCTAGGTCTCTTCTAACATCTTGGTCTTCATCTTGGTGACTTAGTCTTGGTTGTCAGTCGCACTTAACTCATTTCTTCTATATCAGTCTTGTTACCAAGACATCCATTAATCACAAGACCGTGTTATTTTTCTTAAACTTTTATTTCCTTAACTAAACATTTCATGTAACTAAATATCTCACTAACATAGTGTGCGTATGCAGTGAGCTTCAGCTAAGGCAGAAAGACCTTATCTGCCTGACGTCTAACTAAAACTGAGGAGCCAACCAGGTCCCACGTGACTTCACATATTTTGTGGGCTTTCTGTACTATTCCATGGAAAGTCCCGCCCGTGATATGAAAAGGGCCATCCCTTTAGAAATACAGGGGATTGACAATAATCTTATGCAACCGCATAGATTATGTAACAATAGATGAAAATATGAGTAAAAAAATTTCATAATTTTGATTGGTAATGCTTCATCTAATAATAATTTATTTTATATAAAAAAATTAAAAAAATGAAAAATAACTCGGATAACTTACCTCTACCTTTGTAAATGTAGCCACATCATTTTGTGTACTATGATGTTTATAGAATATATCTGGAAAAAAAAAATATCACCACAATTAAATGTAACCTGATTTCTTGGTTTGAAATTAGAAAAAGAAAGAAAAAAAAAATCGGAAGTTTAAATCTTCCGATAGCTTGGGTCGGAGTAGAATCAAAACATATGGTGCGATTATAAGGCCACACAAAGCAATTCGGAAGTCCGTATCGAAAGTAAAATCTCAAGTGGGTCAGAAGACCCCTGGGGCGAATCCACTCGAATCAGCGGTAGTTATCCTCTGATGTGCGAGACTATTAGACACCAGGACAAGTCAGTTGACCATGATTATCTTGGGCCCTTGAAGAGAATCTTTTTATTGTTTTTAATTTCCACTTAAGAAAAGAGATAAACTCGTCAGCCGGAAATCAATGTCCGGTTGAAATATTATTTAACTGAGACGTTTTTGACGAAAAATGAGATGAAGACGAGACGAAGCCAAGCGTGCTTGGAGATTAGCTGACGCGGCTAGTAGAGAAGATTAACGCAAATACTGAGGGCTGACAGAAACTGACTTCAGCTAAGACCATTGAAAACTTAGTCAACTTTACAAACTGTTTTGAACAATATTTTTGCAGAGCTCTGGTTGTATTCCGATCAGAAGTTATTAATTAGAGGTCCATCACTCCCACAGCCTTGAAAAAGAATTGTTTGTATTCTTTTGTTTGAATATAAATGTTGTTGAGTTTTTAAAAAAGAAAAAGAGTTGTCGTTTTTTATGTGACCACTAGGCTGCCGTTAACCTTGGAAATATGTTTCTATAGCAGATTTCTAGTCGTTTGAGATCTGAACACAATGTGAGCATTCGGCTAGACTTTCAGCAAATATAGAGACCCTGCGATCCATGGTTGATGCAGAAAATCCGATCTTGACGGCCAATTTCAGAAATTCCGTGAGCCCTTTAGCTCAGTAGCGACCGACAGCTTATATAAAATTGTCCTTCAAGATAATTTAAGGTTTAACTGAGCCATCTATTCTTAGTCTGTTATACATGTGTGTGTGTGTGTGTGTGTGTGTGTTTTTATTTAATAATAATCTACTACAGTTTAATTCAGTTGGTAGAGCATCCACCTAGGAATCATTAGGTTCTGGGTTCAATACCAGCCCTCACCAACTCAGCGCATGAGTAGCACAGCTTGGATCTATGCAGTGAGGTGCTCCACCTCAGATGCATAAAACAATCTCCTTGGTCTAGCGCTAGCAAAAAAGGGGATAGATGGCTGCTACCAACAATAGGCCACTCTGTCGACTTTACTTTTTTTAACATATAAATGGCAATCTGCCTTTGTGTGTGCGTGTGTATATAACCAGTTGGTGCCTACACAAATGTTAAGCTTAATATTCAGGGACAGGACTGGCTAATTGGATTGGATTTTTTTTAAATCAATAAGGGAACCCCTGGGGACATCTTTACAATGAACAAGGAAAGAGATGACATTTCAGTGAGAGAGGAGAAAGAGGAGATACTACTACTGTTAAACCCTCCCTCCTATTACTCTCTTTCCTATTGTTATACATGTTTGTTACTCTTTGAGCTCAAACTTCCTTCGCTTATTCATTCTGAATGAAGAAAGCTGGATGGAAATAGGACTTATGACTTAAACAGCTATTAATAGTTCCACACAAAAAAATTGATCTTCCATGAACATACTTAGCAAAGGTTCCAATTGAAAATCCAGTATGGACAGCCAGGTTCGATAGTATTTTCTGGTGCACTCTGGGAACTACAAATAATCCCACCTTTCCAGAGTATTACCAGCTACTGCAGCTAGTAATAGATAAATGTGTGTTTCAGAACTAGGACAAATTAAGTTACCTAACTTCTTACCAACTAATTCTGAATATACTCTGTCTCATGCAATGGTGAGAAATCTGTAGCTGAGAGATCTGATGTGTCTGTCTTTAATAAAACTACCATTATGCTAACAAACAAAAAGTTCACTTTCACCAGACCATGTGAGAAAAAAATTCACTTTGAACAAAAAAAAAAAAAATGAATTTCTTAATTATAACAATGAAATAAATCACATTAAGAAGAACATATCTTCAAGAGAGAGAAAAAAATGGCAAAAATGTGCCATTTTGACCGTTACAGTTTTTGATTTATAAAATTCTGTTTAAACAAATGAATTTTACCTGTGATTTTTTAAATTTTTTTAAATACTTTCTCTTCATAATACAGCAAAAATTACATTAAGTTTCATTTATTTTCTGCCAGGTTTTGATGAATTTTAATTCATGGGTGGTTAAAAAAACATCTTTCCTTTTCCATTGTAAAGATGTCTCCAGGGGTTCCCTTATTGATTTTTTTAATTGAAATCCAATTAGCCAGTCCTGTTCTTGAATATTAAGCTTAACATTTGTCTGAAATTTTGGCCATACCTATAGTAATTCAGCAAATCTTATTATAATGGAGATACACTGTCACCAAAACTATATCACAGCTTACGTCACAATACACTCAGCAATTGTGTGAATTTATCAATGAGTATTTAATTTATAGTCAAAATCATTGATACATAGAATAAGTCTTATTTATTAACAAAATTTCTATGAAAATCTGCATTAGATTTGCCTCAAAACAGCCCATTAGTGTGTTTAAATTCTGCAATGTGTGTCAAAAAAATAAAATTTAAAATTTAAATTAAAAATAAGAAATTTTAAAAAGATAAAATAAAAATTAAATAAAAAATAAAGTAAAAGATAAATAAAGGTTTACATAAAACCAATATGCAAATTAACCACACCATATTTTAACAAAACCAGGTTTAATAAATAATTACCTGGTGTTATTGATCTAATATTATTGTTTTATTCTCCAACATATTAAAATCAATCGTATAGATATAATTAGAACAAGAGTAATCTTTTTATATGCGTTCTTATTTAATTTTGTTAGTCTTTCTAGTTTAATATCTTTCATTACATTAAAATTTAGATACTTACACCCAGAGGGTGCATATTCTTACTTATAATGATAATTTTCAAACATTCAGAGAAAATAGAAATGCAGTTAGAAATAATTTAATAATCAAAATTTTGAGATATTTTCCAAAGATCTGATACTTACCTTCCAAAGTTGTCAGTTTACAGCTAATTTGAATAAAGTCTGTCCATGAGATTGCTTTTTGAATTCCACCATATCGAATTTCAACTGCTTTTAACACACTGTTGTCCAGTCGAATGTCTGAGGAAGAAATAAAGATTATTTCTCTGAATTCTTTTAGATGAGGCTTGATAATTAGTATTATTTGGATTATTCAGACTATTGTCCTCATCTTTATTGTTAAATATGGCCTTCTTCAGGTATTTCTTGTCAGACTCTGCCATGGAGGAATGTATGGGGATTAAAATAAAATTGAAATTTAAAAAAGAAACTCCCATGAGCCTTCACCGGATGAACCCTCCGCGCATGTGCGGGGAAAAAGGACCCACCTCCGACCCCAAAGATAATCTCTTGGCCATTCGAGTTTAGGCCTTAACTGTGTTTAGTCACTACAACTGGCCAGGAAGATATTGCCTTGCCATGTGGTGGCTATGACCAGTGAATAAAGCCTAAATCATAAAACCACCTTTTGTCTTTGTCTCTTTCATGTTCGTTCCTTGAATTCCTTCCTTTTCAGTGCGACCACCAAATATAATGGGGTTTAAAAGCAAACCCTAAGAACACACAACAAGAATAACAAGCCACCTTTTTAATCTAAAACATTAAACGTCTTGTAACCTCATAAATGGCAGTAAATACTTCTGATCTTGTGCTAATTAACCCATGAAAGTTGATATGCCATTAAAGAAACCAAAGTCAGTTAAACAATTCTGGTCTTCAATTATATACAAAAGATAAAGATGCATCTTCACAATCATTTTAAACAGGTAAGTACTTGATTATTTCAAACAAATCTTTTTGATCAATAGACAAGACCCTAACAATTATGCAAAAACTAAGATATGCTTACGAAATGACTACTACCTGAAATTCATTCTCTGCTTTTCGTTTAGTATCAAATATTCCACTTAGATTTGCCTTAGGATAGATAATATTATGTCTTATCTAATAATAAATATGAATGTCTGTCACATTTTTTCAACTTTACTCCTAAAGACCATAACCCAACATGTCATACCATTTTGTAATCAGGCTGACTCCATCAGCAAATTGAAAACGTTCTAGGCCAAATCCGGACCTACAATCCTGAAATTTTGGATTCCCAAGTTTTAATTACTGCAATTTTTATTTTATTTGCATTGATATTTAAGTTTACCATTTAAAATTTCAACCATAATACTTCTGGTGCCACTTAATTTAATTTGATGTACGCAAGTCCTTACTTTCCATACAAACAATTTCTTTTTCATGGGTGACATTCACTCGATTTCGTAATTAATTTTGATTATTCCCAAATTTTTTTCCAAGTTATAAAAATTATCGTTTTAAAAGAAAAGAAAAAAAAAAAAAATCGCCAAAAACAATCACTAATTAAAACTTGGGAATACAAAATTTCAGGAGCTAGTTTAATTGCAGTCTGATAGGATGGCTTTTAAGCTCGTTTTATAAATAAAACTTACCAAGTTTTTGAAGTAAGGAATTCAATTCATAGGTCTCTATGAATCCAGTACCATTTCGATCAGCTGACAAAAAGAGTTCCTGAAACATCCAATAAAATAATTCCAATTTATCCAGCGAGAAAAAAAAAGAAAAAAGTTCCATATAAATCCTTTAACATCAATTATGAATCTCCATATTATTTTCTGAATTTTTATTTAAACAAGTATTTTTTTCTCTCTTTTCTTGCCGAATATCCATGTTAATTATCATTGGTTGTTTTTATTTGTATGAGCATTGCTGCCCTGTCTATCAGTTAAAAATGGTGGCATCTGATGTGTTAGCAGTTGGAGAATGCAGAAACCTCATTGGTCAATTAAAACCCATTTCAAATCAACAAAAAGGAGAAAAAAAAAGGCAACCAAGTGACAAATTGAGAGAAAGAACAAAAAGTGAAATATAGAAAGATATAGTCAGAGAGAGAGAGAGAGAGAGAGAGAGAGAGAGAGATTGTGCAGTGTATATATTAACCCTCTCTGTCTCTCCAAGTAGCATTGATTAATGCCTTGTGTTACCTAAACAAAATTTCTTATTACTCAGTAGTGAGACCAGGGGATTGGTGACTGCCAGTCCCAAGGCCCAGTAGAGCTCTCTAAAGGGGACTTTAACAAACTTTCACCAGTTTAGCATATGGCATTACTCGTCTATTATTTATAGACGAGAGTTCTCTAGGTGATCATAACATACATCTACCAATGTATGTATTTACCAGTTAAAATGTTCAACTCTTACTGACAGCTACAGACGGCCAAGAGGAAAGATGTCGGACTACTGAAAAGTCACTCATGTTTTGCTCTCGGCTAGAACTAGTTAAGTCTAGCCACACTGATGTAAATGTTGAAACACAGTGTCTGTCGATGACATTATATATATATATATATATATATATATATATATATATATTGAAGCGCGTGGTGTAATGGTTAAAGTCATAGGAAATGGACTCGTCGCTCCAAGTTCAAATCCTGGACGTCGTAATTGCATTTCACTTAGCGCTAATACCCTTGGGAAAGGTATGAATTCTACTCTCCCTCCACCTATGGGTAAATAGTAGGGCAGACTGGGCTCTTTAACCTTGGTTAAGCAACCAGTCTAGGAGAAGGAAAACTCTGAATTCAAACCTGTTGAACTCCGCTTAAGAAATTGACCTTGTGTCACATCCTGCTCATGTGGAGGAGTTGGTAAATTATATATATATATATATATATATATATATATATATTGCTGTTTACAGATTTGAGTTCTCAGGTGATTGTAAAAACATACCACCGTAAAATGTATCAATTACTTGTTCACCCCAGACTGACAGCTGCAAGGGTAAGGAACTTGGCAGATAAAAATTCTGTCGGGTTTCGATCCTGGCTAGAGGTAGCTGTTAAAAAGTCTAGCCGCACTGATGAGAAGTAAACTTTGAAATACATGTCTGTGGATGACATATATATATATATATATATATATATATATATCAATAAATGAATCGATAAATAATATAGAATAAAATATAAATAAAAGAATAATTCAAAATAAAAATAAGATAAACAAATACTAAATAAGATAAATCAAAATTAATATGGAGATGATAATAATGATATATTTAAAAAAAACAAAACATTGCAATAAATTAAATATAATAGAAAAAATAAAGTAACAAATGACAAAATGAATACTAGACTAGACTTCTCATCATGCCTCACAAACTAAACCAGCCATCGATAATGCACCAAACAGTATATAATAAAAAATATGAACACACATATTTCATGTGGTTTAAAAATCACATAGGTGAGAAAATAACAGTTACTAAGGGCCATTGATTTTGTCTTTCTTACCCTTTATATTATATATATATATATATTTTATCTTTTCTAATTTTCTGGCCAACTTTTTAATGTTTGGGTGGAATTGGTGGATAAGTCCACCAAAGTTCAGTTCCTGAGTACTTTTGGCACTTCGAAGTGCCATCATCGGAGGTGATCTATTCCAGTTTTTAAAAAAATTATATTAATGTGGAGGCTGGAAGGAGAAGAATTGGTGAGAAAGGTGTTATAGGCATTTTAGAATGTGTGTACTGTATTGGAAATTAATTTTGTTTAAGGATGGTTTGTATTATTATTTGGAGTTTTTGTTTATTTTTTTCTTTGTGCAGAATGTGTGTATTTTCCGTTAGAATATTTCGGTAATTAGAGTGGGGGCATGAATGTAATTTTAGGTGTGAAATAGAGCTATTGTCTGTTAAATGGAGGGTTAGGCGTCTTGACAATGTGGTTGAGGTGAATCCAATGTATGTATTATTCCACCCAAACATTAAAAAGTTGGCCAGAAAATTAGAAAAGATAAAAAATAAAATTGTTAAACAGGAGATGTGCCTTTTGTTTAATTCTACTTGTATAAAAGAAAGAATGCTGCCCAAATACACACACACACACACACACACACATATATATATATATCACAATTAGATTTTTAGTTAAGTATCAAGTTAGGTGTACTTGGTGTAATTGTTATCAAACTGAATTAAAATCAGCTGTACTCTGCTTAAAATTTGAATTTATGTCACATCGTGGTTTTGTTGGGTAAATACATCTATTAGCTTAAGTTTTAACTTCCGATCACATATTTAAAAACATAATCCTAAAATGGTTATTAGTAGTAAGTTAGTGTAAAATTATCTAGGATAATTTAATCTAACTCATTTATCTCCCTTGATAGTATGACGTCACCATACTGCTTGTTTGTCCCTGATTATCCCCCCTTTTCAGTTAGTCTTGTCTTTCCATTAGATTTTCTAATTATCATTAGTACAACAAAAACACAAAGCCATTATTATATATTTGTGTGATAACAAACTTAAGATAGTTATTCATTTATGTTTAACAATTTAGTACACCTGTATATTATTGTATACATCTATATAGACTTATAATTCTCTTTGCTTAAATGATTATTACCAATGGACTCCTTCAATAACAGGCCAATCTCAAAACTTAGCCTGTGAACTTTCACCTCAAAGAGTATTTTAATGGTATGAAGTGGGGGTAATTTAGCTTAAAATTGATCAAAAAAGTCAAATTTACCCAATTAGTAAATAAAATTACCTTATGTCAAGCATTTAGTTAAAATAAAATCAACTGGATGGTGATGCTCATTATCAAATAAAAACCAGTGAGTATGAAATGTACTAATAAATCCAACGTAATTACCTCCCCTTGAATATCTCTGTATAAAAGCAACCCTCTGACTATGTCAGTTAGATTGTAGTCAGAGTAGAGTAAAATAAAGGTTGCTAAAGTCTGAAACACTGGTTCTCTTTTTACTACATGAAATAAGAAATAGATAAATAAATAAATAGATGAAATAAAATAAAAAATCTGATACTTACATGGTATATTTTAATTTCTTTCCAAGCTGATCTCAGTTCACTAAGAGACAATTTTCCAGACTTATTTCGCTAAAGAAACTTTATTAAGGATAATAATTATTAACATTGATTGAAATCAAAATATATCACACACACACACACACACACACACATTTTTAGATGATATACTATACACTTAAAAAGTGTTTGTTACCATTGGTTTCAAAATAGCGTATTAGCCATTTATCCTAAAGACAAAGTGCCCTGTTAAAAAAAAAAAAAAAAAAAAATTTTTTTGCAGGCCTGATCTTGAGGCAGCTAACATGCTGGTTTAAAATCAATGCTAACAAACACCTTTTAATTGTATAGTATAACATAAATATAGCTCTTACCCCTATAATCAAGCACTTTATTTCCTTTTTCCAATACAATATATATATTATTATTACACTAAAATTATATACATATATATATGAAAAGTTTCTTAGCAGTACAAAATTTTATGAGGACACATAGAAGCGTATTCATCATGAAAGAGATGGAAAAAATTTCTAAAAAGAAAATTAGGGTACCCTTATAATTAGATGTATAATCTAAAATAAATAATTATTTTTTCGGTCAATTCTCATCAGAGAAATTCATTGATAGATGGTTATACATAGGTTGGAATTGTTGAAAAAAAAAGTTTTTTTTTTTTTTTCCCCCTTTTTCAATAGGAACGAGAAATTAAGAGAAATTACGAACCATGTGGAGGGGTTCGGAAATTTTTGGTTCCACCACACAAAAGGTTGAGGCTTGAGGTGTCAAAGAGAAGCAATTTGTGGAACTGTTTTTGTATACACAGAGCTGGCTGGATACGGGAAATGTAAAGTGACTCAAGTACTTGTAACTGAAGATCGCTGCTAGCACCGCTGAGGATGGAAAACATGGCTGGGTGGTATGCCTGAGTGCATGTGGGGTTACTCAATAAGTGTTGTCTAATGGCAAAGGGGGAGTTTTTATCAGCCATGGTGAGACAGTCCAAATTACCAGAACGAATATTGGAGTGTTAAAAAAAAAAAAAATTTACCTTTTTTTTCAACAATTCCAATCTACATATAATCATCTATCGATGATGAGAATTGACCAAAAAAGAATTATTTTCTATAATTTTGTTTGTGCTGTAATTATTTTAATTTAATTAATTATATTACTTTGCATTTGTATTATATGCATATATTCCTTAATTATTTATGTGTATGTGTGTGTATATATGTGTGTGTGTGTATATATGTATATATATATATATATATGAGGACACGTAGAAGTGTATTCATCATGAAAGAGATGGAAAATTTCTAAAAAGAAAATTAGGGTACCCTTATAATTAGATGTATAATCTAAAATTATCTATACATCTATACATTTCTCTTAAAAAAAATGAAGTTTAATGCAAATTTGATAAAAGAAAAACAAATATTGTCAGTAAAGGATACATCCATCATGGCTAAAATACTGCGGCAGGTGTCCAAAGAAAATTTTAATTCTTTCTTGAACTCTACAATGAAAAAAAAAGGAGAGAAAAAGTAGATACTGCCCAATACAATGCATTCATTTATTTTAAAACAAACAGCATAATTATTCAAAGATGTTGATAGGTACGTGTCCTGCGTCCCTGATGCATGAAAAGCTAAAAGACGCAGTAAAATCATATCCATGCATCCCAGTGTTTTTCTTTTTTCTTCCCTCACCATTTCAAGCTAACTGTAAATATATCTCAATAGTTTCTTAGAAATGAATTACACAGGATAGGTTACAAGGTAGGAGTTAGACGGCTTTAGTTGTTTCCCCCGGATCATAAATAAAAACCCTTCAATTTATTAAGAAACTTTAGTTGGGACCCATCAAATTTCCCTGGGACTCATTCAAAGCAAATATGTGCATCCCAGGATGCACTAAATCAAAAAGTTATCAGCATCACTGATTATTTGTCTTAATTTTGGAGATGAGCCTTGATAATTTGTATAATTTAGATTTTTCAGACTGTTGTCCTCATCTTTAATGTTATATACACACAACGTTTTAGCCGTGTGCCCCCCGGCCTTCTTCAGGTGTTTCATGGCGAACTCGGGAACCTTCTTATTGAACTCATGTGCCTTCATGTTGTAATCAAAGTCTTCAGGGAACTTCAAACCGAACACTTTATCTAGGTATTTACCACATACCCCACGTGCACGTGTTAGGCACAAGGCCCTATTAATGTGGGACGACCCACAAGCTGTGTCTCATGGGTGGCGGGTGCAAAAATGCGTTGATCCTGTCGGCAATTCCCCTCAAGAGGGGTGCCTCAGGCACTGGGCAATAAACCCAGCCCTGCCCCTTTAAATCGAGGGGACAGGTGTTGCCTGGGAGAGATGGCCCCCTGGGATCAACGCTGTTAATTGTAGCCATGGTCCAGGGCCAAAGCTGCTGACCCCCGCTCCGAGAGGCGGGTGTCTAATCCACTAGAGTATATTGTTCTCATTTTAACATAACCATAACCAGGTACAAATGTTAAGCTAAGTATTCTATGTTATTATCGCCCGTGGTCAGGATTGAACTTGCAGCCTACGGATGATTGTTACTTAGAACTGTATTAACTCAACCCTTATATCTGTTGCGCCATTTGTCCAGTTAATACAATGAGGTGATGACAGGGTGTAATATTTGAATACATTCCATTAATAGAACTAGTACAAAATAAAAAAACACCTCCGGGCGATGTAAAAATAGATTTTTGAAACATATTGCCTGAGGGGTGGAAGTAAAAAATTCAATGTCAGCGAGTTTGTACCCTAAGTAAGTAAAATCATCAAATTTATTAAAGGATTAAAAAATAAGACAATTTGAAATGTAAACTTTAAATATGTATTAAAATAAAACAAACTATATATAGATATATAATACCAGTCATGAATTTATTAAAACTTGTTTTAAAAATCAATGAGGACTGTCTAATGTTGCATGTTCAAATTTTGAGTGTATTTATTCTATGTTATGACGATTTTGGGTAATGTGATGTAAGCAGTGATGTAATTTTTGTTACAGACAAAAACCGAAAGCGAATCTCCATTATTAATAGATACATATTAAGGTTTGGTATTCAGTAGTAAAAGAATTTTTAAAAGAAACTCACCTTTGTATGAAAGGTCTGCTAAGAATTTTTTCATCTCTCTGGCTCCCATTTTATCCTCCCGGGCGTAAACACGGAAAAGTCTGTCAAACGGCTCTTCTGCGGGTCCATCAGCCTTCAAATTAATTTTTTTTGTTTGTTTTAATTACAAGCAACAAGATTATACAAAATATAGATTTTTATGCAACTGTTGGGATTACATCTCTCAACTAATAGGGGACATGTGAGATAATTATCTCCTGTGTCTGCCAGTAGGCACTAGGTGGTGTAGCAAGCAGCGTTATAAAAGAGGAAGCAGCAAATTCAAAAGCCTTTTTCACTCTGCCAGCTTGAAAAGAAGTAACAAAGCACAAGTTGCGTTCCTGTCCACAGACAGGCGACTTTACACCCCAGCAACCTCATTTCGCATGAACATGATAACACACAAATCATAACACCATTTTCTACCAAGAAGAACACTTTTTCTACCAAAGATTTATTTTCATATTAGGATACTATGCTTATACAACTCTGTATAAGCTTTTCCTTGTATCTTATGTTATGCTTGCATTCTTTGTTAACCCTTTATCTACCACTCCCATCCGCAATAGCCATATCCCAAATGGTTGACAAGCTATTATCGTATCGCTGATCTTTTACTACTGAATAGAAATGGATTCATTTAATTCATTTCTCTTTTTTAACTCTAAAACATTTCCTAAGAGCTGTCAATCTATTGTTGGTATCAGCTGGACAGCAAGGGAGTCTATCCCCTTATTGCTAGCGCTAGACCAAAAAAAATTTTTTTGCTGGGGTGGAGCGCCACACCTACCGTCAGCTCCCCACTTTACCCCACAGATCAGATTACCCAATCTGTGTTACACAAACGCTGAGTTGGCGGGGGTCGGTATTGAACTCGGAACCTTGCGATTCCAAGGCAGATGCTCTACCAACTGCCCCTTGATTTATTAGATAAATACACCAAAACTGATGCATATGAACAGTTGCACAATAAATTCATATAAAATGAAACAGAAAATAGTTTGATGGAATAAAAGAAGCAGAAAAATCCAGTTAGTTTATATTCTTATCAGAAGAGTCCATTTATAAAGAGGTAGGGTAGCCTTTTTATTAGGAAGGTTCCATAATACAATTTTAGCAAAAGATTATATATAGCGATAAGAAATGAAACAAACTTGTCTAATATATGACAAACAGATTCATTGTTTCTTTTTTAATATGGAAGTTATTTGGAAAAGAATAAAAATAGTTACATAAGCTCAACTTACCATTGGAATAGTAGGGTTTTTATCAACAACACTGAAATTGAAAAAGAAAAAAAAAAAGGTAAAATTATTTACAAAATTTTAAATAAATGATATATATTCAATTCTTCAAAGAAGTAAAAAATAAAAAAGGTTTAAGATATTTACTAATTGTTTCAAACAAATTTCTATATACTTGTATGTATTTATGAGATGAGGCTTGATATGAATGATTTTGATATTTCGGACTGTATAAACACAACGTTCAGGTCACAATAACCTTAGGCTCTGTTCAGATGGGTTTTTTTTAAAAATTACCTTAACTCTTAACATCCTGTTGAGAATTTTTTAAGTCCAGAATCCCATTCCTATAAGGATTATCAATAAATGGCTAAAAATGGCCTTTTTATTTAAAACTACCTGTTATTTCCCATAAATCATAGACTGCTACATATGTTTAAGATTACATTTAAACAAAGGCTATCGTTTGGAGCAGATTAGGAAAACAAATGTGGCTTCTGGGGGGTGGAATGAGGTGGTATAGGACATAAAGAGTTAAAATAAGTCATCTTCAAACGATTACCCATGAATTCAAACGTGGTTTCAGAGCTGAAATCATTACCACTAGTTCAAGGGGGCTCAAAGCAGCATAAATGCCACTAGATTTATTGACAAAAATGTGATTAGTTATAGAAAAAATACAATGTAAGTAGTTATTTATTCTAAAATGGCCTTAATCTGACCAGGGACATGAAATGAGTCGTCGGGCAGCCTAATGTCGGTATGAGCCATACAGCGAGGGAGTCTATCCCCTTTTCACGAGCGCTAGACCAAGGAGATTGTTTTTGCATCTGAGGTGGAGCGCCACACCTACCATCAGTTCCTTACTTTACCGCACAGATCCCTGTGCTACTCATACGCTGAGTTGACGAGGGCCGGTATCGAACTAGGAACCTTGTGGTCTCTAGCCAAATGCTCTACCGACTGAGCTAAACCGGCCCTATAAGGCCCCAAAATGCAGCCTTTGGTGGCTTTCTAATTCACAACAGTCCAAAAATATCAAAATTATAAATGTCTATATACGAGGTATGTCAAAAAAGTTTCAAGACTGGTATCACAAAAAATTTATTTCAAAATCTAAACTACAAACTACAAGTTATCCCCTTCAAAGTAATCCCTCTGGAATCTAATGCACTTTCCCATCCTTCTCTGCCATGCTTGCATGCACTACTGGAAGGATTCTTCCGGGATTCTCAGTAGCTCTGTCATCATGGCCTTTTTGATTTTGCGCACATCCTCAAAATGGGTTCCCATAATAACCCCCTTGAGCTTGGGGAAGAGGAAAAAAATCACATGGAGCCAGGTCAGGCGAGTAGGGAGGTTACCCCAGCACAGTGATGTTCTTCTGGGCCAGGAACTCAGAGAAATTATATGGTTGTTTTGTTTTACAGCATATCAAACCTTTTCAGGCCATTTAAGGCTGAATCAAGTCATTTTGATAAACAAAGGACTTCAGTTTAATGCTGAAATTTGATACTGAGGGCAGTGTGGGCAGGTTCGTTGTCATGGTGAAGCACCCACAAGTTGTCCTGCCACATCTCTCGCCTCTTCTTGTGCACTGAACGAAGCAAACGCCACATTGTTTCTTTGTAGACATGCTGGTTGATCGTCTGACCCCGTGGCAAGAACTCACAGTGGACGGGTTTGAAATAGATCTTTTGTGACACCAGTCCTGGAAATTTTCTGACATACCTCGTATTTAATTCTTTAAAAAGGTTTTAAAATGAATGCAAATTACCCGCTTGTGACTCTTGTCTTTGTGTAGATTCTGAGCAGGAATTTTGCCTCTTGGTAAGGTTCAAATGTACTTGGAATGATGATATAAATGCCAGGGGCAACATTGTAGTGATAGGTCATTTCTCGATAATATATGTACATGTCTGCTTCTCTCTTCTGGCGAACGGCAAGCTGATGGTTGTTTTTCTGGTTTAGATGGACGGGAAATTTTGTTCGCAGCTGTAAGTAAAGACAGAACATATTATAAAATACTTCTTCATTCAAATTGATGGTTTGATTTATTTAACTGCATGTCAACTCTTTATGGGTTATTTAATGCTGAAATTTGATCCATTAGTAAAGGTTTAATTGTAATAATTATATTTTCAATTTTCCACTATTTAAAATTTAAAAAAATTTTTTTTTTTTTTTATTTGTCTATAATCTTTTGTTTGAACACATTTGTATGGTTTCAAGTATTTCTATTTAATACTAATTCATAAATAATTATATATGGTTTCAAGTATTCCTATCTAATACTAATTCATACATAATTATATATGGTATGAACATTTCTAATCTTATTATAATGGAGATTGTGTGTTTTTCTGTCTGTAACCGAAACTATATTACTACTCAAGTCACAATTCCCTTAATTATTTACGTCAAATTCTCCATGATTTAATTCTTTTAAACCTTCAGTTATTAATAAAAATTGTTTTACATTATTAATACTGTTGATCATATCTACGTACTAATAACATGCAATTGTATTTATATATACAACAAAATAGCGGTTTACAGTTTGAACGAGAAGGCTAATTTGCATATTGATATTTAAAATTTTATTTTAATAAATATGTGCTTGGTATATTGATTTCTAATTGTTTGGTTTTATCTTAAGAAATATAAACAAAAATCTCGTGGATAAATCTTAAAAGAAATTTATTTACAAGAAGAAATAACTGTAATATTATCCTTTACTTCCTATTTTAACTAAATAGTTAAATTAGGAAAATTTACCAATGAAAGAGGGGAGTAATGGAAAATGATGGAATAGTTAGTTTCAAGGTTGTTCTATTTTTCGATTATACCCCCTCTGTTGCAGATCTTTTTATCTGCATTCTTAGTCAGTTTCATTAGCCTTTCTAATTTAATATGATATTTTATTATATCAAAACTTAAATACTTGCACCCGGAGGGTGCATATATTTGCTAGTACTAATAATTTATACACAATTCTTTTTTAAAGTAGCTATTCCTATTTGATAATATCATTTATTTATTCATGGTTGTATGATTTCAAGTATTCCTAATATAATGTCAATAATTTGCAAACAATTATATCGTTAGTATTATTTGGATTATTCAGACTATTGTCCTCATCTTTATTGTTATCTGTACAATGGCCTTCTTCAGGTATTTTTTGTTGAACTCGGGAACATTCTTGTTATAATCAGGAGCCATCATGGAAATTTGAACCCAACCCTTTATTCAATCCTGTATCCTGTTCTCATTCTGCTAACCATAGCTGGTGTTAAGCTGTGTTAATTATTATTCTTTATTGTTCTTTACTGTTGCTCCTGACCAGGATGGAACCTACAACCTAGAGATAATTGTCACTTAGTCTAGTGGATAAAGTTGGGTTAAGGCAGCTCTATGTGTCCAATTGGAAAATTCAGTGTGGATTTTGGGAACTTATATCTTGTTTTACTTAGAATATCTACCTTTTTACTTATGTATGATTTTTACCTTGACTCATATTGCATTTTTTATATGCCTGAAATACCTGAAGAAGGCTGGAGGGCACATCAACAGAAACCTTGTACAGATAACAATAAAGATGAGGACAATAGTCCGAATAATCCAAATAATACTAATTCTCAAGCCCGATCTCAAAAATTAAGAGAAATTATATGGTTGTTTTGTTTTACAGCATATCAAACCTTTTCAGGCGATTTAATGCTGAATCAAGTCATTTTGATAAACAAAGGACTTCAGGTTGCTTATAGAACCTGCTGTTGCTTAAGTGGTCGCACAATTAAGTATTGAACTGGCTCATCACTGTTTAACTACATTGATCTAGTGGGAAATGGTGTTTTCAGAATGACTTGACTGAAATAAATATATGGTTTCAAGTAACTAATAATAATAATCCCTAATAAACAATTATAGCTTCAAGTAACTTAGTAAAAATAATGAACCATATTACCTTTAGGCACCCCTTTTTGATTTCGATTAAGAAAGGACATGTTTTTCATTTACACCATCAATATTCGGCTGTTTGTTAGGGGTTAGGTTAGGGTTAGAGGTTAATTTTATAATTTAAAAAAAAAAAAAAAATCTAAAAATCGTCTGTTAAAATAACTGGATATTGACAGTGTAAATGAAAAACATGTCCTTTCTTAATCGAGATCAAACAGGGGTGCTTAAAGGTCATATGGTCCAAAATAATACACATACAGTTAAATGGTTTCAAGTATTCCTATCTAACATTAATAATTCTATTTCATTTGTTTGCACACAGTTATGGTATCAAGTATTCCTAATACAAATAATTTTTAATTAGACCCATAGATGGGACCCTAACAGGTACAACCACTACAGGTCAGAGTAGACCCGGGAGTAATTGTGATTAGGGTGTACTCCACACTCCACCAGAACTGGAACCTCACCATCAGATACAGTTTAGTTTCATACCCAAGACATCTCTTTATTTGGTTGGAAGATCTTACCTTTCTGTCGAGGATACAGTCAACATATTCTAAGCCCCGCCAACATGGTTGTAAAAATTACTAGATGACAATTCAAAATGGAGAAGGAATTCAAGAAATATAGGAGGGGAGGAGAATATGACCTGTGATTGACAACCACCAACTTAGACAATATCCTTTATAAGGGGAGATAACTTAATATTTAAGAAGTCACCAATAATAATCTTTACTCATAAAATTCGAATTATCTAATTAATTTTGTTTGGTTATAATAATTGCTCATCAAATCTACCATTCACAGATCATTCATGTTTACCGATTAAAAAGACAGTACTGATTTTAATTTTATAAAGTCCACTGCAGGAGTGGACTGATCTAAGCCTATTAGTAAAAAAGAGTTACATGCCCCTTAAACCATATACAGATACATACATACACTCTTAATTAGATGCTTGTTTCTAAAGCCCACATGTCTCAAAATAAAAAAATAAATAAATAAATAAATAAATAAAAGAAAAGAATCTAAAAAAATAAAATTCGGCTAGCGAAGACAAAGTCAATGGCGCTTGGTAACAGTCAGTTTCTCGCCTATGTGATCTTCAAACTAAGTGAATTATTTTTGAATTTCTTTTCTTTTTTTGTTGAAATTATTAAACACTCAATTGAATAGTAAAATTCTGTTAATTCAATTTTTTTTTCCACATTGTAACTTGACGATATATATATATATATATATATATATATATGGGAGTAAATATGAAAATAAATCCGACAATATAAAGAAATTTGAAAAACGAAGTGTTCCAAAAATAAGATGAATTTATTTATCGATGCTTAAACATTTCGGTTTATTTAAGCCTTCATCAGGATTGATTATGGGATGAAGAAATTGATGGATGTTTTGTAAATGACAGAGTTAGAAAAAAGCAAAAAACTCCTGTCATTTACAAAACATCCATCAATTTCTTCATCTTCATTTTTCAAATTTCTTTATATATATATATATATATATATATATATATATATATACACACTGTGTTGAACAAGATGGATATTTCATGTCTGACAAGTTTCTTTTCAATCTTTTCTAGTCAGTTTACTAATATATATGGAGCAGAATTTGCAGGAAATGAGTCCTGCCTGCTAAATTCAAAATTAATCTTATTCAAAGTGGGTTTACTTGCTAATGTATAGAGCTTCAAGAATTTGGAGTCTTTCTTTGTGCAGTATGTGTGTTTTCAGTTAGAAGTTTCTGGTAATTAGAGGGGGGGGACATGTGATTTTAAGTGTTGTAAAATGAATTTGGCATCAGATGCAGTGTCAAGCGGAATGACAACACAGTATGAATAAAATAAAAAAAAATGCTGCCCAAATAAATATATATATATATATATAGATAGATAGATAGATAGATAGAGAGAGAAGATCTATTGGAATGTTTTATTTAACAGCTTGGGTTCAAAGCGTTAAAATATTCAAGTTATAGATAACACAATGATTCATTTGTGTCCACTTAAAAAATCACACTTGCTATTTTGGGCCGTTGGGTCCTACCTGATAGATCAGTCCAAGATTGATTTACAGATCACCTGTTAAAGGTCAAATTTGTGATGCTGTTGAATGACCAAATTATAAGATTATTATTAAGTATTTCTCTGAATTTTTGAGACGAGGCTTGATAATTTGGATTATTCAGACTATTGTCCTCATCTTTATTGTTATCTGTACAACGTTTCAGCCAATGTGCTCTCCCAAAAGTTCCCAAATTTGAGAAGGCTCTCGAGTTCGACAAGAAATACCTGAAGAAGGTCAGATGGCACATTGGCCGAATATTGTACAGATAACAATAAAGATGAGGACAATAGTCCGAATAATCCAAATAATACTATTATTAAGTAATCTTGAAACTTACTCGATAAACATCAAAGTTGATTGCAATTTTTAATTTATTGTGTATTTCTTTCTCCATCAGCGACACAATCATTGTGCAAAGGCCATTAGGTGACTCAGAATCTGCTTCAGTCAATTCAATGTAAAATTGAGGATTTGTCCAATAAAGACCTAAAAAGTCAAAAAGAAGAGAAAAGAAAGTGTTGGATTCAATTAAAAAGATGTAAATATTATGGACAATTTAAGAAGAAAAATGAAAAACAAATAAGAAAATAAATTTTTAAAATTTCGAAAAATAAAATTAAAAAAATAGAAATTGAAACAGAAAAAAAGTGAATGGAACCCCCCCCCCCCAAAAAAAACAGAAAAAAAGTGAATAAAAAAACCCAGAAAAAATGTGAAAAAAAAACAGAAAAAAATGTGAAAAAAAAACAAAAAAACAGAAAAAAATGTGAAAAAAAACAAAAAAAAAAAAACAGAAAAAATGTGAAAAAAAGAAACCAGAAAAAAGGGGAATAAAAAAAGAAACCAGATAAAAGGGAATAAAAAAAACCAGAAAAAATGTGAAA
>CM042141.1:63729377-63781877 GCA_023376005.1 Doryteuthis pealeii | reverse complement strand
CCTTGGAAAAGGTATGAATCCTACTCTCCCTCCAGCTATGGATAAATAGTAGGGCAGTCTGGGCTCTTTAACCTTGGTTAGGCAACCGGTCTAGGAGAAGGAAAACTCTGAATTCAAACCTGGTAAACTCCGCTTAAGAAATTGACCTTGTGTCACATCCTGCTCATGCGGAGGGGTTGGTAAATATATATAGGTACTTGGGCTTGATGTGACCAGCTAATTCATCAGAGGGGGCCTCTTTGACCACCTGTCTAGCCCAAGTAAGGGCCAAAGTGGAATATTGTATATTACTGCATCACTTAGTACCCAGATCACAGACCGCTTAGCCACTACAATCATGTTCTCAGGCATCACAGGTTGTCACCCACAGCCAACTGGTGACCCCATGGGGTAGTCTTACTCCTTTGCACCAGGATTCCGTCCTTAAGCATCAATAGGTGACCCCATTGGGTGGGTCTTACCCCTCTGCAGATTATATAGCCCCAGACGACAGGGCAGAAATCCTGCAGAAGTTATAAGTTTAATTCCATCTATAAATTGTCTTTACCAAAAAGAAAAGTGTTCGATCAATCGGCTGGTCATGTCAAGCCCTAGAACCTATATGATTGTCCCAACTTATTGACCTTATGGCAAACCCCCAACCTTTTTTATTACATATGTGCTAGATGGTGGTGGCTGAGGGTCTTAGTGTTCTGGGTATGACGTTGAACTACATCTTGTGGTGAAGTTCCAATTCTGGAACTCTGCGAAATGTGGAGTACCCCTTTATCACCATTACTCCCAGGTCCACTCTGACCCGAAGTGGTAGTACCTGTTAGGGTACTATCTATGGATTAAATAGATAACAAAATTAGTATTAAAAAATGTGTTTAAAAAAAATTGAATTTGAAAAACAAAGAAACTGAATACCCATTAAGAATGATTAAAACAAAATTATTTGGCATAAAATAACCCAACAAGGGTTGACATGCCCTAAAATCGAATCAATGAAGAAGAAAAAAAAGTTACTTACCAAAATTCTCCATCATCAAGTGCCACTAGATGAAGTTTTTCTTTTTGTTCATGGGTCAAACTTTTCATTTCTGGGGACCTGAAAATGAATTTATTCAAAATGTTATGATCTGCCCCTTTCTATTCAGATCCTTCAAGAAGAAAATTTTATAAGGTAATGCAAAGCTATTTTTCAGACCCAACCCCCAAATATATGTAGATGGGCCATCCCCCCCCCCCCAATGAATTAAAATTCAACAAAACTTTGAAAAAAAAAAAAAATGAAACTTGTATCAACCAACCAATCAACCAACACAAGTCAAATTTAGTCAAATGACTTTTTGCTTTTCTGTCTATTAATGTCTTTCTTTTCAAGATCAGAAAATTTAATATCATTTTCACTCAAAATATTTTCAGTTATGCTAAAAAGAAAAGAAAGCTCCCATGTTTCTCTTAGATTATGAATGTCCAACATTACAGTTAAAAATGGGAACCACACACACACACACACACATATATATATAAGGTGTGTCAAAAAAGTATCATGATTTTTTTTGTACTTTTTGACACACCTTGTATTCTGAAAAAATAATGTTCCATTCATTCTTCCTTTCTATCTTGGTAAATACAGCTTTAAATTTAAAAGTAAAAAAAAAGCACATAAGAATTATTTGTTTCACAGTCTCTAAAACAGGAAAATTTTAAGGATTAAAATCTGTATCTGTCGAAATGGTGCATTTTTACTGTTTTTTTTTCTCTCTAGAAATTTTGATCTTTTTAATGTGATTCATTTCATTGTTAAAATTAAGAAATTCGTAGAAAATTTTTTTTTATATGTAAGTTATATATAAGTTCTTAAAGGAAAAAAAATTAAAATAAGTGATAATTTACAGGGACTGGATTAGCTCAGTTGGTAGAACACCTGTCTAGGAATAGCAAGGTTCTGGGTTCAATACTGGTTCCCGCCAACTCAATGTATGAGTAGCACAGCCTCTGTTCAATGCACCAACTTTACCCACCTCTCATAATCCAATTCTAGTCATGTAATATTCAAAATCCATTGTTGAACACAATGTTTTCAATAACAAATCAATATTAATAATTAACTTTCATATTAATGTTTATGTGGCGTTAGTTTCGTATTCGCCTGGGGAGTTGTCTGCTCGTTTAGTTCGCTGGTTCCCGCTAGGGGCTTTTGATATTCAAGCGGCTGGTTTGAACGTCTCTCTCTCTTTTCCTGTTGCGAGACCCACAAGACACCACTATGGGTTAGACTCTGGTCTACCCCCCTCTTGTTGGGGCTTTGGCCCCCCCTTACATTACTGTAAGTGATTCACACAGCATGGACTATTCCTAGTCTCATGTCTATGGCTTTTATGTTTATCTTTTTACCATTCATGAATGTGTCTTTATCTCTACTTTTGTATGTATGTTTATGTACACCTCTATGTATTATGTACCCTGTTTATTCTGTGCTGTATATATAAAATGTCTTGTCTATCAACCTTTGTCGGAGTTTGTATCTTCAAGTATTATCACTTTGAATCTTACATTTATAACCATTAAATAACAATATCCAAATTAGGTAGGATAAAGATTAAGAGGTGCAATTCTTAGAGTTTTTTTTTTTTAATACATTATTCGATATGAATCTAAAAATAAAGCAAGATATGAAATATTTTCATTACCTGTCTGACCAGGGTCCATTCCATTCCTTTTTGCCCCATGGGTTCCGTAAACGCATCAGACTGACTTTGGCATCACCAGTATATAACTAAAAAATTAAAAAGACAAAAAAAAAACAAAAAACAATGTATTAGGTCTCTAGAATCTATATATGTTGAAGAAATAAATAAATAAAGGAAAATTTAATTTTAATGAAATTAAAACGGTAAGAATAAAGAGAATTTGGAAGTGTTTGAAAAAAGAATTAAAAAAAAAAATTTTGAGAGAACAGTCTGGAAGTTTATAGGCAATATTCAGTAACATGTAGCAATTGAAAAATGCCTTTAAATCTTTTTTGTATATATACTATTATATTTCTCTATATTCTTACCGTTTAAATTTCAAATATCTTGCCCTGACAACAGTCGTTCTTCTGCATACATAAAAACTTTTTATATTTTTCCATTATAACTATTTTATTTTGCATCTAAAATAATAAATAGAATACATTGTGTACAAGGACATCCTCTCAGTCGAAACACATGTCGACACTCCAATAAACAATTTTTATCCATTCAACATTTTCTTTCCTTTATTCATTTATTTTTTCAACATACTGTTGGATTCACTTCTATTTTTTCAACTTACACACACACATTATATATATATATATATATATATATATATATATATATATATATATATAAGCTTAAATCATTGAATTACTGTTTCATTGCTATATATATATATATATATATATATATATATATATATATATATATGAAATAAATATTAAAAAAAAAAAAAAACAAACAAATGATGTTATAATTTGCTGACAGAAATCTGTTTGACCTTTTATTAAAGCGGTCTTCATCAAGAGCAAAATGTTTGTGATAGAAAGACTGTGTGAGTAAACCATTACAAAAGTGGTACAAACGAACATTTTCTGTTCGGAGCCGGAATTTTTTTTTTATATATATATATAATTTTTTTTTTTATATATATTGACATCAAACTCTTTTGAGTTTTCTTTGTGGATTATAATGCTTCTGTTTTTTTGAAAATAAAATTCATTTTATTTTTAAAACAGAATATGCATTTTCAAAATTCCGGCTCTGAACACGAACGTTAGTTTGTACCACTTTTGTTTGTAACGGTTTACTCACACCGTCTTTCTATCACAAACATTTCGCTCTTGATGAAGACCGCTTTAATAAAAGGTCGAAACAGATTTCTGTCAGCGAATTATAACATCATTAATTTGTTTTTTTCTAAAAATATTTATTTCATACTGTCGGATTCACTTCCATTCACTTTTCATTATATATATATATATATATATATATACATACATATATACACACACACACACACACACACACAACATGAAGATGTATATTTTAAGCACAGTCATAAATTATGTGTATCTAGTTGATTTTAAGAATGAATCCAAAAAATGAATGAATTCAGTTATCAATTCATTTTTAATGAAAAGTACACAATAAGAAAATCAAAAAAGTATGAAGAGATAACAAAATAAAACAAATTGTAGAAAAATATATTTCCAACTTCCTATTTTACTTACCTGAACTTGAACCATCCCAGTAACACTGTACGCATGACCTTGGTAGAGTCCATTGCTTAATCTTATCTCTGATAAACTGCTTGAATTTTCTGGTTTCTGAAATAGAAATCCTCACATGTTTTTTCACATGTTTTACAATAACTTCACACCGAGGATTACACCAAAACAGAAAAAAGTCTTTAAGTCAAATTTAAGAACTATTCAATTTATTTCTAAAGTCCCTCCCCTTCCTTGAAAAATGCCATCTTCTGAAATACAACATTTCCTATACAATTGCATACAGAGCAAGCGCATGGTGTAATGGTTAAAGTCATGGGAAATGGACTTGTCGCCCCGAGTTCAAATCCTGGATGTGGTAATTGCATTTCACTTAGCACTAATACCCTTAGGAAAGGTATGAATCTTATTCTCCCTCCAGCTATGGATAAATAGTAGGGCAGACTGGACTCTTTAACCTTGGTTAGGCAACCGGTCTAGGAGAAGGAAAACTCTGAATTCAAACCTGTTGAACTCCGCTTAAGAAATTGAGCTTGTGTCACATCCTGCTCGTGTGGAGGGGTTGGTAAATATATATACAATTGTATACACGTAGCACCTATATGAGTGTCCCAACCCTATTGCCCTTATGGCAAGCCCCTACCCTTTTTATCATATACATGCTAGAAGGCAGTGACTGAGGGTCTTCATGTCCTGGGAATGATGTTAAACTCTATCTGATGGTGAGGTTCCAGTTCTGGAGGTTTGAGGAATGTAGAGCACCCCTTCATCACCATTGCTCACAGGTCCACTCTGACCCGGAGTGGTAGAACCTGTTAGAGTCCCATCTATGGGTTAAATAGAAAAACATGAGTTTATGAAAAAATTGAGTATCCATTAAGAATGAATTTATTTCAAAATTTTGTAGGCATTAGATGACCCACTGAGGTTGATATGCCATCAAACAAACCAAACCAATCTAAAGTGCCCCCTCCTCCTTGAAAATGCCATCTTCTGAAATAACATTTCCTATACAAAACTCATTGAGGGAGTCCGGAGGAGAGCTACTAAATTAGTGAATAATTTAAAATCCCTTTCGTATGAAGAAAGACTTAGGAACATTGACCTACCAAGTCTGATTTTCCGATGTATAAGAGGGGATATGATTGAAGCCTACAAATTCACGCATGGTTTTTATTCAATGAACTCTGACCTACTAAACATTGCTCAAAATACCTATACAAGGGGACATAAATTAAAACTCCTTAAAAAATCTTGTAAAGCAAATGCAAGACAAAATTATTTTAGTTACAGAGTGGTGAATACATGGAATAAACTACCTTCATCAGTAGTGAATGCCCCATCTCTAAACTCCTTCAAGGCAAAGTTGGATAATCTGTGGAATGATTATAAATATTCTGTGGATTTAAAATGAATATTTATAAAGAACAGCTGACAGGTCTCAGACCTAATATACTAGCTGAAAAGATATTATTATTACTAGCAAATATATGCACCCTCCGGGTGCAAATATTTAAGTTTTAATGTAATGAAATATCGTATTAAATTAGAAAGTCTAATAAGAATGCAGATAAAAAGATTTGAAACAGAGTGGGGGTATAATAGAAAAATAGAAATGAAACTTACTCTTCAATCACTCCCGTCTTTCATTGCTGAATTTTACTTATTTAACTATTTAGTTAAATTAGGAAATAAAGAATAAAATTACACTTATTTTTTCTTGTTAATGGATTTCATTTAGGATTCATTGGGGAGATTTTTGCTTATATTCATTAAAATAAAACTAAACAGTTAGAAATCAATAATACTAAGCACATATTTAATAAAATCACATTCTTAATATCAATATGCAAATTAGCCTTCCCGTTCACACTGCAAACCGCTATTTTTTGTATATATAAATACAATAGCATATTATTAGTATGTAGATATGGACAACACTAATAAAAAGGTGAAGCAATTTTATTAATAATTGAGGTTTAAATATAAATAAAATCCTGTAGAATATGACGTAAATAACTAAGGGAATTGTTACTTGAATAGTAATATCGTTTCGGTTACAGACAGACAAACCCACAATCTCCATTATAATAAGATATTATTATATACAATTACATTGTGGGTCATCCCAAAAGTAAGGTCTTTAAAGTGCTGAGGACGGTCTACAAAGCACTGGGGATGGCTATTGGCAACACTCTCATGTTTGTTGTGCATGCACCTGTCTTGCTGCCATGCTCAGTGTTGGCTTGGCAGTCATTTTTTCTGATGGAGCTCCCAAATGACGCTACCGCCAAATGTGAGGTTTGTGTAGTTATTCAGTTTTTGAATGCAAAGGCATTAAACCAATTGAAATTCATCACCAATTAATGGGAGTGTATGGAGAGTTGTGCATGGAGGTCAAAAACGAGTTTGCAATGACAACAAGATTCAATGCTTTTTCAAAAACATGGTGAAGACCTGGTACGACATGGGCAAACAAAAACTTTTACAAAATATTTACAAAAATACATTGACCAAAATGGTGATTATGTTGAAAAAGAGATACATGTTCAAACTTTAAAATTACGTAAATGTCATTGACATTAAACAGACATTTCTGTGATTTCTAAATGTTTTGGAGACCTTAGCTTTAGGATTACCTTTGTATTCTCAGTTTCAGAAAATAGTCATGTAAGTGCACAGAGTCTCATCACAAGTCACACCTGGAGAAATTGTGCTGTGTGATTTACTTGCATCTGCAATTCTTGACAGCTTTGACAAACACATCAACTTAGTAGCTCCAGTGACCTTTACTTGAATTTGTAAACTCAGAAAAATGACCATATTAAAAAGTCTGAGTTTGAATGTTTCCTATTAACAAAATTAATTCTGACTGAGAAAAAAACAAAACAAAAAAACAAAAAACAATAAATATGATTTTTTAAATGCCAGTGGAAATTCTCAATGTGTCACAGTGACATAATGCCTCATAAAAAAAACAAAAGCAAAAAAAAAAAAAAAAAAAAAAAGTTTAGAGGGGAGTGAGTTCTCTTATTTGAAAAGCTGCATATTTACATTTGTAATAAAAAGTTTTCTAGAAAAAAAACGAAAAAAAAAACCTTTTTTTTTTTTTTTAATGAATCTATTCAATTTTAAAAACAGATGTTTAAACATTGATTTTTGCATCAATAATAAAATATGTTCACAAGAGAATGGATACAAATAATTTCATTCGTCTGATGATGTAGATTTACAGACTTTGAATTGGTGACAGTTTTTTTTTTATTTTAATTATATATATAAGAGAAATAATGGAAGCACATGGTGTAATGGTTAAAGTCATGGGAAATGGACTCGTTGTCCTGAGTTCAAATCCTGGACGTGGTAATTGCATTTCACTTAGCGCTAATACCCTTGGGAAAGGTATGAATCCTACTCTCCCTCCAGCTATGGATAAATAGTAGGGCAGACTGGGCTCTTTAACCTTGGTTAGGCAACCGGTCTAGGAGAAGGAAAACTCTGAATTAAAACCTGTTGAACTATGCTTAAAAAATTGACCTTGTGTCACATCCTGCCCGTGCGGAGGGGTTGGTAAATATATATAAAGAGAAATAATTCAATGAAAAATTTTATCATAATGGAGATTATGTAACTGTCTGTCTGTAACTGAAATTATGTCATCACTGACGTCATGATTTCCTTAGTTATTCAAGTTATAATCTCAACAAATATGAAATAGTCATTATTTAATCTTAATTAGCATCTTATTTATTAACAATATCTCTATTAAAGTCCAGCCAAGTTAGATTTGCTTCAAAACTGCCAATATCATTAATGCATTTTAAATCTTGAAATGTGTTATATATCTCTAAGAAATAAACATTTACATAAAATATAGTTGGAATAATTTGCATAATGATTTTAACAAAACTGGGTTTAATAAATAACTATTTTCTGTTAATTATTTCTAATACTATCATGTTATTCTCAAATGTATTAAAAGCAACACTCTAAATAATTTTATATAAAATCGGTTAAATCAAACTTAACGGACCTAAATTCCACCATTGTATGTCACCCACCAAAAGAGAAAAAAAAATACCAAAAATCAGGGAATTAACCAAATTTAATTAGATTTTCAGTGTTGATATATTCATGAATAAAACATATAATGCACCAGTTATTTTATTTAAAAACTTTTACATTTTTTCAGGTCAGTTAACTTTGAACCATGTATCTTTGAGAATCTGTGTTATGCCTCAAAGATACATGGTTCAAAGTTAACTGACCTGAAAAAAATATAAGACGTTATTACATTATTTTGTAATAAAACTGTTAATTTTAATTTTTTTTTTTTTTCCTTTCAGAATATACAGTCAACTTGGTGCTTAAAGTATTGTAAAAATAATTTTCACCAATATGTCATGAAGTTTAAGTCCAACAAGTTTCTTGAAATTTTATAGACAATTATAAGATTAAATAAAATTTATTTGGGTTATATTTTTTTTTGGGGGGGGGGCACCCTGTATAATTGGAACCCCCATATACACACACAAAAAAGAAAAGAACAAATAAAAAACACACAAAAAACCCCGTAGCTACTTACATAAATTGCAGCACCAACCAGAGAATTCATGCGCAGACTTTTACGTATCAACTCATAAATGTTTGGAGGAAGCGTTTTTTTATTCTGAAGGTTGAAGGATTCTGATATACCGCCAGTTAAATCAACAAAAGCGTCTTGGATCTTGCCTCCATCAAGAGCTTCGTAACAGCAATGCAACCTGACAAAAAGAATAATTATTTTTAAAATCTATATATCAATACTCGTGTTTCTTAAAAGTACGTCTGTTATCATCTTGTAACATCATCTGATTAAAAATGAAACTGTCCAAATTGTCCAAGATGAAATGCAATCTATATATTAATACTCGTGTTCCTTAATTGTACGTCCATTATCATGTTGTCATAGACACAGTGTTTTAACGTTTCATGTCTCAGCAGTGTGGCTAGACACAGCAACTACTTCTGACCAGGAGCGAAACCCGACAGACTTTTCATCAGCCCAGTTCCTTAACCTCTTGGCCGTTGACAGCTGACATTAAGGAGCGGTGTTTAACAGGTGAATACATTCATTGGTGTATATATTTTATGATCACCAGAGAGATCAAATCTGTAAACAACAGATGATCATTGCTTATTTACACTGGCAGTGAAAGTCAATTATAATCGCTCCTAGAGAGCTCTACCGGGTTACTTATTTAGCATGTCAAGTCAAACTCTGCACCTTCCACCCAAATCACTGATTAAAGAGTTTTTGAGAGCACACAGATTGTTGTTAGTTATTGACTGATGTGAAAAGTCAATAGGTTGTGAATCTCGACTGTCTGGGCACACCACAAACTGTTACATAGACACATCTTGTTCTAGGCATATGGATTCAGAAAAGAAAAAAAAAAGGAGTTTGATATCCTTTTATGAGCGTCGTTTTTCACAAGGTCAGTTTATTTGTACAGTGGATCTGGTGCTCCTCCGTCTTGCAGGTCCTTCGTCAATAATTGCAAATTGATGTCTCTCATTATCAGCGATTAAGTAGTTAACCAGCCACGTCACCTCGCTTAGTCTATACATTTAAGTGGTGTATTGCAGCACACCTTATATGCAATATATAAATTATATAAAAAATAAATTATATAAAAATAATCCAACCGGACTAGGAGAATGGCAACCGGTCGAGGAGAAGGTTGGCTTGTGCACTAAATAGCCCACAAAGATTGATATGCCATTAAAAAAAAGGTCATATGACTCATAACTTTTACTAGGAATCATGTGACCTTTTACTGCAGGCATGTCAAACTGAGTAGCTCCCTATGGCCGCATGGATTACATAAGTATGTCAAAAGCGCCACATGGATTACATATGTCTGTTATGAGGGATGCACATGACAACTAAGTCTTTAAATCCTCCTTTTATTTAACAAAACAAAGTAATGATTGCTATCATTAATTTCTTTATTATCAACTTAAAGCCAATGAATATATATCTAAAAATAACAAAAAACATTTTTGCTAAAAAGAAAGGAAAAAAGACTATTACTGACTGAGTTCAAATAATAAAATGTACAAGTGTCACTGTCACTTTCAATCATAGCCATGTGTCGATTGAAAATAATTTTTCACAAACCCCACCAAATTTGAAGAGTTAATAAACGACGTAACTGCCAATTTTTGGAATCGGAAGCTCACATTTTGGGGACTGTCTAACTTTAACATAATCCACACCTGGACAAAATTTCAGAAAAATTGAAGGGGGTGCCATGTGTCTGTTATAAGGGCCGCACATGACAACTAAGTCTTTAAATCCTCCTTTTATTTAACAAAACAAAGTAATGATTGCTATCATTAATTTCTTTATTATCAACTTAAAGCCAATGAATATATATCTAAAAAAAAAAAAAAAAACAGCTTTTCACGAACCCCACCAAATAAACATTATAAATGACATAACTGCCAATTTTTGGAATCGGAAGCTCAAATTTTGGGGACTGTCTAACTTTAACATAATCCACACCTGGACAAAATTTCAGAAAAATTGAAGAGGGGGGTACATAACATGGCCTGGATGATTTGACATGGAATTACCCCTCCTAGTCATGGCGATGCAAGAAAAAAAATCCCTCTTCATTGACCAAGTTAGCCTCCTCTTTCCGCAACTCAAAGGAAGGAATGAGAGACAATGCTTTAATAACAGACTGTTTAACAGCACATTGCCCAAATGAAAATAAACAACTCTTTTCGTCCAAGAATTTTCGGAAAAACATTTTAAAAAAACCTGGGTTACAGTAAAAGCACCGTATGAGAGCGCAGTCTGCATGTGGGCAGCACCTGTGCTTGCTGATGGCTGTTTGTGGCCCATGAGCCACGTGTTTGACGTGTCTGTTTTAGAGGATGCATTTTTACACCCAATAAGTCAGACATGATAAGTCTGACATGATAACTCTGTAAAGGAGATTTGGCATCTTGTGTGGTGTAATGGTTAACGAGCTAGGTTAACAGACCATTATCTGTTAGTTTGATTCTCACTGGGTGCACTACACTTATGACATGGTAAGCTGACCTTAGCAAGTAACCGCTCGGCACAGGCGATCTAACCTTAGCAAGTAACCAATCGGCACAGATGAGTTAAGCAAGTAACTACATTGTACAGGGAAGCTAAGCTGAGTAAGTATCTACTGAGTACAGGTAAGTACAGGTAAGGAGGTGATTATTGTGGAAATGGACACAACAACCCGAGTTTAAATCTGGGACAAGGCTGTTTGCATTTCACATGGCACTAATACCCTTGTGAAAGGTTTGCATCCAACTATTCTCCTCCAGCTATGGGTAAATAGTAGGGCAGACTAGACTCTTTAACCCTGGCATGGTAACTGGTCTAAGATGGAAAACTCTGAATTTCATGTCACTTCCAGGTAATTCCACATCAAATCATCCAGAAAAAAGTAAAATTATCACCCACTCCCTTCAATTTTTCTGAAATTTTTTCCAGGTGTGACTATGTTAACATTAATTTTTAGGAGTAGGGAAGCTCTAGAACTCATTTTGCAGACAAAAATAGATTACAAAAAGTCACCATTTTTCACGAACCCCACCAAATTTGGAGAGCTAAAAAATGACATAACTGCCAATTTTTGGAATTGGAAGCTCAAATTTTGGGGATTGTCTAACACAATCTACAATCCTTGGGAAATGAATACATAGATGAAAAATTTAAAATTATCAGATATAAATTTATTTCATCCCCTTCGTTTTTTCAAATCTGGTTTCAAAATGGACTATTTTGAAATCAGATTTTAAAAAGCTGGGAGGCTGAAGTAAATTTATATCTGATAACTTTAAGGTTTTGATCTATTTATTTATATATAGATAAAACACACATGCACAGATAGGTTTTTGAATAAAACCATTAATGAGTCAAAATGAAGTTACTTAATTGTTTTCCGTTTGTTGAAAAATAAGTCATCCAAAAAACATAACAATTAACTTATTCTGTTTTGTTAACAGAAATGTTTTGACCTCTATAAAATATGAACATCTGCTGAAAGAAATATAATTAGTAATTCATCACATCAGAAAGAAATATTTTATTAACTAATTTATAATGAAATAATGATATAAAAGATTTTTTTGTTTACATTTTAATTAAAAAAACAAAAAACGGGATCCATTTACAACACAACAACACAGTCTGACTTTCTGAAATTCTGACTCATTTTGAAGAAATCCAAATATAGTACTTAGTATCATATATAACTTTGTGTAGTGTCACTAGCAAAAACCTATTACCAAATTGGTTGTATCCATTCATCACATGGGAGGTTGGTGCAGAAAACAGAGCGGCCTTGTGCCTCTTAGTCAAATAAGGCACGAAAAGGAGTGAAAAAGAGAGGAAAGAAGCCACCACAGAGAAGAGAGCCAGAAGGAAGGAGAGACAACAGCAACTCCAGCAAACATCACTTTTTGTTTGCAGTCACTGCACCAGAGATTGCCATTCAAAAAATTGGACTGTTCAGCCGCTCGCGCCAATGCAGTTAAAAAAAAAAAAAAAAAAAAAAAAATGGACACTATGTCATTGTCTTTAGCAGACGGAAGGATGCCAACAGTATCCATCCGTTTACTAAAATGTGGAACCACATAGCCTGGGTGGGTTGATATGAAGGATGAGCTGTTGCCCAAGAAGCAGGTCCTCCCCTCTCCAGACTGCCATTATGGTCTAAAGGAAGGGCAAAAAAGACCAATGCAGTGTTGCAGGATAGCGCTAAAGTTCAGTATCATACAACTTTAGAGACTCCAGCTCTAGATTTTATTTTACAGTTTACTCTCCTAGTTTTTCCTTGGAATAAAGTATAGCTGATTGGCAGTGGAGGTTTTATAACAGACTTTTCCTTGTCTAGATGGATTACCATCCGAGGCTAAGGAGCCCCATTTTCCCCCAAAGACTGTTTAGACAACTTATCCCCTTTGTTTAATTTTAATCTTGTTAGCACATTGTGTTGCCAATCCATTATGTTGCTCTAGTCAGGGATTTTTAACCTTATAGAATAGTGGTTTTCAAATCTTTTTTTTTTTTTTTTTTTTTTTTTTAAATCTAAGAATCCCCTTAATTCCCATTTTATTATGTTGCCCCTCCTAGCCATTCGATGTTTAATAATTCTATTGCATTTTTATGATGAATTTTTTTGCTTGCCTGGACCCCCCATAGTCCCAGTTATAGATGATACAATTCCTGAAGAATAGATTGGCTGCACCCAAGACTTTCACTCACCTCTTGCGGCGCTAATCTATAGGAAATTTAAGGCTCTTTCCTTAAAAAAAAAAAAAAAAATGAAATAAAATAAAAATTTCATATTAATGTTAACTAGCAGGACCTGTTGATAAACCGCAGTATAATTTAATTATTACAACGTTTGATATGTTTACTTAAGAGCTATTGCCAAATAGTTTAATATTTAAAAAGTATAATAATCTTCATTGAATCACTTTTTTTTTCTTTCTTTTCCTCTTTTCCTTATGTTCAATTGAAGCAGATTAGTGTTATTGCTTCTGTGCATTCACCCCCTCTCTATATATCTTTGCCCTTCTATTTCTTTCTTTCTTATATTCTTTCTGTGTAGCATGTCCTTTTTCTTCCCCTTCTTTCTGTAAAATAAAAATGGAATGGTCCATTATTTAGCTGAGGTGATGGCACTCATAAGAAATAAGAATTTGGTGGATAAGCAAGACCAGATAATCAGGATTCAAATTTCTGTATTTCATCTTGGACCGTCTCATTTTCAACCAGAGGGTGTTGCAAGATGATGACAGTTGTACTTTTAAGGAACACAAGTATTAATATATAAATGTGGGCATTTAATAGAATAATGGAATTAATTTTAAACAAAAATGTCAATGTCCTGGATCAATGTTTGAAAATTTTTTTTTTTTTTTTTTAAAAAAAAAAAAAAAAAAATCAATGAATTTTGTGAATTCAGGTAGAGGGTACCCGAGGGCTAAGGAGCTAAAGGTTTGTGGGAAAATCAGATAAAATTAATAAATAAAATAATAAAAAAGTATTTCAAAAGAAACAAAATATATTGTGGGAAAATAAAACAAAATAAATGAAATAATAAAGAATTAAAACAAAAATAAATGCATTTTTCCCATCAAAGAAAGAAAGAAAAGATTTTTGGTTATCTACTCATTTTTATGATTTGACTTCTGCAAAGAGAAAGAAAGAAAGAAAAAAAGAAAGAAAAAAACGAAGAAAAAAAAGAAAAAAAAGAAAAAAAAGAAAGAAAGAAAGAAAAGCCAGCTAGCTAACCAATCATATCTCTCTATCTCTCTCTATTTATTTAATGGTGAAGTTCCAATTTTGGAGCTCTGGGGAATATGGGATCAGTATCGAACCCAAAACCTTGTAGTTCCTAGGCGGATGCTTTACTGACTGAGCTAAACCAGCCCCTCCTTCATAGCCAATAAAAAGGTGTCTGTATTATTTGGACTATTGTCCTCATCTTTATTGTTATCTTTACAAAGTTTTGGCCGATGTGCCCTCTAGCCTCCATCAGGTATTTCTTGTCTGACTCGGGATTGGAGTAATGGATATAGAACTATTAATTCAGTGCCTAAGTGACAGTTATCTCTACGCTGCAGGTTCAATCCTGGTCAAGATCAACAGTAACATAGAATGATTTAATACAGCTTAACACTTGTACCCAGTCATGGTTAACGGAATGAGAACAGTCTATCCCCGTGGATTGAATAAAGGATTAGATTCAAAGTTCTGTGAAGGTTCCTGAGTTCAACAAGAAGGTTCTAGAGCTTGAAGAGAAGGTTCCCAAGTTCAAGGCGGGGGCTTCCGAGTTCAAGGATGGGGTTCCTGAGTCCAACAAGAAAAACCTGAAGAAGGCCAAGGGCACATTGGCTGAAACATTGTACATATAACAATTAAGATGAGGATAGTAGTCTGAATAATCCAAATAATCCAATTATGAAGCCTCATCTCAAAAAATTCAGAGAAAAAAGGTGTCTATAATAAAGGAAATAAAAAAACCCCAAAAGATTCAGAAATTGAAATAACTCACTTGGCATAGGCCTTTTCCAAAAGGGCAGCCCAGAATTCATTTGGTTGTTCCCGGTTTTTGCAGTAAATAAGGCCATGGGGTGTTGTAGGTAAATAATCATCAATAACAACATCAACCCATTTTCCAAACCACCAAAAATTAAAGTGGAAAATCCCTGAAAAATGAATAAAATGGAAAATTTGTTTAAATTTAAATGTTAACTAAATTGAATTGAAAGAACATTTTGCAATAAACCAAAAATTGGGTGGAAAGAGTACCTTGGAGTTTGCATCACCGGTCTGGAACCCCTATCTTGCCCAGAATATTAACCTCCTAGAAACTGTAGAGAGACGTGCAACCAAACGAATACCCTCCATCAGGCATCTGCCATAATCTGAACGTCTCGCTGCCCTGGGAATGGATTAGCTGAAACTTCGACGTCTGGCAACTGACCTGGTAAACGCTCATAAAGTCATTAATCATCTTAACAACAGCAACCTTGAGCACCTTTTTGATATCCATCTTTCTAACACACGTGGGCATGCCTACAAAGTCAGAAAACAGCACTGCCCACATGACTTTCGGAAACATTTTTTCATGCTCTGAGTTGCGGAGACATGGAATAAACTGCCCGCGTCTGTTGTAGGCTGCCGAAGCACTGAGTCTTTCAAAGCCTCCATGCTTCCTGTAGTCCGGTGACACTATAACTGATGCCACTCTCCACATACATATGCACACACGTGCACACATACATGCATATTACTACTGTAAACTGTTCATGTTCCTGACACTAATATATTATTCTGTGTACTTGACATGAGACTTTGAAGAGTTGTGGTGCACCTGAGCACTGTACACAATAAATTTCATTATTATTATAAGTTGGAAGTGTCTATCTTGATAATTGACATTCAAAATCTAGACTTTTATTTGACTTTGAACACTGATTACCAGTGATGATGGGTAATTTTGATTTTTAAATTTTTTTTTTTTATTCACCTATTCGTAATAATAAATTTCATTATTATTGATTATTATAACCCTTTCTTTCCTGTTTGTCAGAAATCATCTCACCCGAATAAATAAAAAAGATAAAAATGAAAAAAAAATGTTTTTGAATTCATGGTATCTAGACATTTAAAAAAAAAAAACAAAAAACAAAAAAAAAAAACAATTGAAAGATCTCATTAAGATTTAAGATAAAATCTTGCTCCCCTTAAAGTGGCTTAGATTTTGTATTTTTTCATTTTATAATATAAAAGTTCTCATATCTATGTAGACTTATTAGAAATATTATTTAAAAAATCTTTTTTTGAAATGCTAAAAATGCAACACATTCCCATGAGTAAAATTGAATATGATAAATATGGTGACACTTACAATTTAGAAAATAGAATTCTTAGTAGCACATTTTAATAATATAAAAATGTTTTTAATTTAATTTGAGTGTTACCAGTCATGACAAAAAGATTTAATCTAAAATAATATTTAGATTCTGCAAAGTTGTCTATGGTAAAACTTGCAAAAAATGAAAGAAAGAAAAAGATAAAGAAAAAGAAAGAAAAAAAAAGAGACAAAGAACTAAAAAGAAAGAAAAAAGAGACAAAGAAATAAAGAAAGAAAAAAAGAGACAAAGATAAAGAAAGAAAAAAAGAGACAAAGAAATAAAGAAAGAAAAAAGAGACAAAGAAATAAAAAAAAAAAAGACAAAAGAAAAAAAAGAAAAAAGAAAAAAGAAAAAAGATAAAAAGAAAAGAAAGAAAGAGACAAAGAAAGAAAGAAAGAATAAAGAAAGAATAAAGAAGAATAAAGAAAGAAAAAAAGAAAGAAAGAATAAAGAAAGAATAAAGAAAGAAAGAAATAAAGAAAGAATAAAGAAAGAAAGAATAAGAAAGAAAGAAGAGGAGAGAGAGAGAGAGAGAGAGAGAGAGAGAGAGAGAGAGAAAAAAGAAAAGAGAGAGAGAAAAAAGAAAAGGAAAAAAGAAAAGAAAAAAAAAAGAAAAAAGAAAAGAAAAAAAAGATGACAATCTTTTGTCTCGGGAGATCCTCTGAGCAGCATTCAGTATCCATGCAGTGCTGGTCTATGTAGATCTTTTCTGGACAGCCCACACTGACTTGTCCATGTGCTGGTTTCCATAGAAGGACGTTGTTTATGAGTGCATCCTTGCTTGTCCAGCAGTATCCAACATGTCTTGTTCGTCTCACTCGGATGGTTTGTGTGATGGCCATACAACTGCTTGTGGGGGTGTCATTTTCATAATTTGTTTAATATCGCACGCAGCATTCTTGTGCAGCTCCCATTTAGTTTATTCTCTAGGTGCTTCATTAAGGTTCAAGTGGTGCAGCCATACAGTAGCCCTGATAAAAATTATGGCTTGGAAGAATTGTCACTTTAACTTGTCAGTGAGATCTGATTTTCATATAACATAACAGTGAAAAAATATGTATGTCAGAAAAGTTCCAAGTTGATTGTATTCTTCGATGTGAGGGGCATTGTCCACTGTGAGTTCTTGCCACAGGGGCAGACGATCAACCAGCATGTCTACAAAGAGATACTGCAGCATTTGCTTTTTTCAGTGTGCAAGAAGAGACGAAAGATGTGGCAGGACAACTCGTGGGTGATTCACCATGACAATGCACCTGCCCACACTGCCTTGAATATCCGAGAGTTCCTGGCCCAGAAGAACATCGCTGTACTGGAGTAACCTCCCTACTCACCCGACCTGGCTCCAGGTGATTTTTTTCCTCTTCCCCAAGCTCAAGGGAGTCATCAAGGGAACCCGTTTTGAGGATGTGCACGACATCAAAAGGCCGTGACAACGGAGCCACGGAGAATCCGAAAGAATCATTCCAGGAGTGCATGCAAGCATAGCAGAAAAAGGATAGGAAAGTGTATTAGACTCCAGGGGATTAGTTTGAAGGGGGATAACTTGTAGTTTTTAGTTTGATATTGAAATATTTTTTATGACAACCAGTCCTGGAACTTTTGACATACCTCGTATATATAAAAATAACGTAAAAAGAGCAGATTTAAATTTAATTATCTGTGGTTAGAACCAATAAATTAAACATTGCTATAGAGAAGTTATTTCTTTCCTATTGAGTACTTCCCCTTTACGAGTAATTCCCTATATATATATATTATATAAAATAACGTTAAAAAGAGCAGATCTTCAAGAAGAGAAAGAAAAAAAAAAAGGTGATTTCTTACCAGCATAATTTTCATTGAAGTATTGATCATGTGGAAACGACCTTTAGCAAATTGTGTTTTTATCAAATGTGGCCAATGTTGATGTAGCAGCAATAACCAGCAGTTTCCTGAAATTAAGAAATAAAAAAAAACATTCTTTGATTTGGAAGTTCTTGAAAGCATCTTTTTTTTTTTTTTTTTTTTTTCAAAATTTTCAGCCGTGGGCTGCTGAAAATTAACATACGAAATGTTCAATATAATGCTCACACTCTCCAAGTTCTCTCTTTACGCTTACAGAGTAAACTAACGTATATAAGGAGTGGTTAGTCAAGATATATATAGAGAGGAAGAAAGTTACAGGCCAAATGCGAAGTAAGAGACAGGTGAGTTTTTGATTTACTTGCAAATTACGACTAATTAGGACCAAATAAAATGGAATTTTTTTCTAACATAACCTAATCCCAAAACTAACAAACATTTTGGGATGTATTTTGTATCATTAAACTAAATAGAAAAAATCCTGTAGCAAACAATCATTGATTCACCCAGCTTTATATATATATATATATATATATATATATATATATATATATATATATATATATATATATATACAAGGGTCTTATAATTTGCTTGAAGCATTGTGTATATATTGGTTTGGAGGTTGGTTTTGAAGGCTATCCCAATGCAGGTGTAAAGAAAAAAATAAGGTAACAATGGTGTTGTTTGTTAACCTGTGATTTATTCTTAATATTAATATTCCGAGATAAAATCTCTTCAGAAGAAGAACACTAGAACTGAAGTAGTTGTCTTGCTATGACATTTTTAGTTAAATGAAATTTTTTTAAAAATGTTGCAGATGGTATTTTTTTATAATTGTATTCTCGTGTTGCATGTTTACGTGAATGCCCTTTTTTGTGTGTACGTGTGCGTATGTTGTCATGCGCATGTCCATGAAAATGCGAGTAGACTGTGATGTTATGTATACGGTCATTCATACGCACATCTGTTAAAATCGAGCCACACTGATGAGACGTAAACGTCGAAACACTGTGTTTGCGGATGACTAATAATATTATATATATATATATATATATATATATATATAGGCTGTCATCCACAAGCAGTGTTTCGACGTTTATGTCTCATCTGTGTGGCTCACTTTACATAATTATATATATATATATATGATCCAACCTACACTCAAGTACAAAATCTTAAATTGCATTGCTCAAAATCTGAAGACTTGTACAGATATGTGCACGAAGGAAGCCGAAAAGTTCTTGGACCAACCAATTTAAAAAAGAAATTTTTGATTCTTTTTTGATGGGAAGATTGAAAAAACTTGAAAAAAATGATGTGCCAGGGAATCTATCCTTCCCTCATACAATTTAAGATCCTATCAAGCCTCCATGCTTCCTGTAGTCGCGGCGACACTATACCTGATGCCACTCTCCCACATACATATGTACACACGCGCCCACATACATGCATATTACTACTGTAGCTGTTCATGTTCCTGACACTAATACATTATTCTGTGTACTTGACATGAGACTTTGATGAGTTGTGGTGCACCTGATCACTGTACGCAATAAGTTCGTCTTTCAGGTATGATGGATAAGTATACATACCAAGTCTTCCCTGATCCAAGTCATGGTGTGTAGCTCCTCCAACAATAAAACTGGTTTGCCACGCTCACAATATCCTTTAAAGAGAAGAAAAAAATGATGTTAGTTACAAAGAAATGAAGACACAAAAAGAATGGAATTCTGTAGGAAAGAATAAGGCTGAGAACGAGGACCATGTCTGCTATAGATCAGGGAGCACCAAACTTTTTTTTTTACGGTGGCCCGGATAATTGAAAAAAAAAAAAAAAAAAAAAAATGAGCGCGGGGCCACATTATTATTGTGTTCAATACTTGCTAGCCAGAACGAAAGCTCTGAGAAAAAGATGTAAAAACAAACTTTAATCTTCCATGTTATATTCATGGATGAGTGGCTAAGATGCACAAAAACAAATTTAACCAACTATTTATTTTCAAACTATTAACAAAGAAACGCACATTAGCAGAAAGATTTAGTGGATTTGTGAAACTGATTGGCCTTTCTCAGATATTGTAATTTTTCGTTTTGGAATTGCACATAATTTGTTCAAAAATATAGAATATTGAAATCCATACTAGCAGTTTGATCAAAAGAATCATATATATATATATATATATATATATATATATATATATAATATATATATATATATATATATATATATTTCCACTCTCTATATATAATATAATAATAATAATAATCTGAAAAAAAGACAAAAAATATAATATATTAATTACCAAAATAAAAAATAGATCGTACTCCAGAAATCATCTCAACCCCGAATAAATAAAAAGATAAAAATAAAAAAAAAAATGTTTTGAATTCATGGTATCGAGACATTTAAAAAAAAACAAAAAAACATTGAAAGATCTCATTAAGATTTAAGATAAAATCCTGCTCCCCTTAAAGTGGCTTAAATTTTGTATTTCATTTTTATAATATAAAAATTCTCATATCTATGTAGACTTATTAGAAATATTATTTAAAAAATCTTTTTTTGAAATGCTAAAAATGCAACACATTCCCATGAGTAAAATTGAATATGATAAATATGGTGACACTTACAATTTAGAAAATAGAATTCTTAGTAGCACATTTTAATAATATAAAAATGTTTTTAATTTAATTTGAGTGTTACCAGTCATGACAAAAAGATTTAATCTAAAATAATATTTAGATTCTGCAAAGTTGTCTATGGTAAAACTTGCAAAAACTGAAAGAATAAAGAAAAAGAAAGAAAGAATAAAGAAAAAGAAAGAAAGAAAGAAAGAAAAAGAAAGAAAGAAAGAAAGAATAAAGAAAGAAAGAAAGAATAAAGAAAGAAAGAAAGAAAAAAGAAAGAAAGAAAGAAAGAAAGAAAGAAATAAAGAAAGAAGAAAGAAGAAGAAAGAAAGAAAGAATAAAGAAAAAGAAAGAATAAAGAAAAAGAAAAGAAAAAGAAAAAGAAAGAAAGAAAAGAAAAAAGAAAAGAAAGAAAAAGAAAAAAAAGAAAAAGAAAGAAAGAAAAAGAAAAAAAAAGAAAAAAAAAAAGAGAATAAAGAAAAAGAAAAGAAGAAAGAATAAAGAAAAAGAAAAAGAAAGAAAGAAAAAGAAAAAGAGAAAGAAGAAGAGAAAAGAGAGAGAGAGAGAGAGAGAGAGAAAGAGAGAGAGAGAGAGAGAGAGAGAGAAAGAAAAAAAAGAAAAGAAAAAAAAGAAAAAAAGAAAAGAAAAAAAGATGACAATCTTTTGTCTCGGGAGATCCTCTGTGCAGCATTCAGTATCCGTGCAGTGCTGGTCTATGTGGGGTGTCATTTTCACAATTTATTTAATATCGCACGCAGCATTATTATGTAGCTCCCATTTAGTCTATTCTCTAGGCACTTCATTAAGGTTCAAGTGGTGCAGCCATACAGTAGCCCTGATAAAATTATGGCTTCGAAGAATTGTCACTTTAACTTGTCAGTGAGATCTGATTCTCATATAACATAACAGTGAAAAAATATGTATGTCAGAAAAGTTCCAGGTTGATTGTATTCTTCGATGTGAAGGGCATTGTCCATGTGAGTTCTTGCCACAGGGTCAGACGATCAACCAGCATGTCTACAAAGAGATACTGTAGCATTTGCTTTTTTCAGTGTGCAAGAAGAGACGAAAGATGTGGCAGGAAAACTCGTGGGTGATTCACCATGACAATGCACCTGCCCACACTGCCTTGAATATCCGAGAGTTCCTGGCCCAGAAGAACATCGCTGTACTGGAGTAACCTCCCTACTCACCCGACTTGGCTCCAGGTGATTTTTTCCCTCTTCCCCAAGCTCAAGGGAGTCATCAAGGGAACCCGTTTTGAGGATGTGCACGACATCAAAAAGGCCGTGACAACGGAGCCACGGAAAATCCTGAAAGAATCATTCCAGGAGTGCATGCAAGCATAGCAGAAAAGGATAGGAAAGTGTATTAGACTCCAGGGGGATTAGTTTGAAGGGAATAACTTGTAGTTTTTAGTTTGGATTTGAAATGAATTTTTTATGACACCAGTCCTGGAACTTTTGACATACCTCGTATATATAAAATAATGTTAAAAAGAGCAGATTTATTTAATTATCTGTGGTTAGAGCCAATAAATTAAACATTGCTATAAAGAAGTTATTTCTTTTCCTATTGAGTACTTCCCCTTTACGAGTAATTCCCCTATATATATATATATATATATATATATATAATATATATATATATATATATATTATATAAAATAACGTTAAAAAGAGCAGATCTTCAAGAGAGAAAGAAAAAAAAAAAGGTGATTTCTTACCAGCATAATTTTCATTGAAGTATTGATCATGTGGAACGACCTTAGCAAATTGTTTTTTATCAAATGTGGCCAATGTTGATGTAGCAGCAATAAACCAGCAGTTTCCTGAAATTAAGAAATAAAAGAAAACATTCTTTGATTTTGGAAGTTCTTGAAAGCATCTTTTTTTTTTTTTTTTTTTCAAATTTTCAGCCGTGGGCTGCTGAAAATTAACATACGAATAGTTCAATCTACTGCTCACACTCTCCAAGTTCTCTCTTTACACTCACAGTAAACTAACGCATATAAGGACTGGTTAGTCAAGATATATATAGAGAGGAGGAAAGTGACAGGCCAAATGCGAAGTAAGAGACAGGTGAGTTTTTGATTTACTTACAAATTACGACTAATTAGAACCAAATAAAATGGAATTTTTTTCTAACATAACCTAATTTCAAAACTAACGAACATTTTGGGATGTATTTTGTATCATTAAACTAAATAGAAAAAATCCTGTAGCAAACAATCATTGATTCACTCAGCTTTAGTAATATATATATATATATATATATATATATATATATATATATAAGGGTCTTATAATTTGCTTGAAGCATTGTGTATATATTGGTTTGCTGGTTGGTTCTGAAGGCTATCACAATGCAGGTGTAAAGAAAAAAAAAAAAGGTAACAATGGTGTTGTTTGTTAACCTGTGATTTATTCTTAATATTAATATATAGAGATAAAATCTCTTCTTCAGAAGAACACTGGAACTGAAGTAGTTGTCTTGCTATGGCATTTTTAGTTACATAAAAAGTTTTTTTTTGAATGTTACAGATGGTATTTTTTTTTATAACTGTATTCTCGTGTTGCATGTTTATGTGAATGCCCTTTTTTGTGTGTACGTGTGCGTATGCTGTCATGCGCGTGTGCATGAAAATGCGAGTAGACTGTGATGTTATGGATACGGTCATTCATACGCACATCTGTTAAAGTCGAGCCATACTGATGAGACGTAAACGCCGAAACACTGTGTTTGCGGATGACTAATATATATATATATATATATATATATATATATATATATATGTAAGTATTGTCATCCACAGTGTTTCGACGTTTATGTCTCATCTGTGTGGCTCGACTTTAATATATATATATATATATATATATATATATATATATATATATGATCCAACCTACACTCCAGTCCAAAATCTTAAATTGCATTGCTCAAAATCTGAAGACTTGTACAGATATGTGCACGAAGGAAGCCGAAAAGTTCTTGGACCAACCAATTAAAAAAGAAATTTATTGATTCTTTTTTGATGGGAAGATTGAAAGAAACTTGAAAAATGATGTGCCAAGAATCTATCCTTCCCTCATACATTTAAGATCCTATCAAGCCTCCATGCTTTCTGTAGTCCGCCGACACTATACCTGATGCCACTTTCCACATACATATGCACACACGCACACACATACATGCATATTACTACTGTAAACCGTTCATGTTCCTGACACTAATACATTATTCTGCGTACTTGACATGAGACTTTGATGAGTTGTGGTGCACCTGAGCACTGTACACAATAAATTTCTTTATTATTATTATTATAACAAGGATACTAAATAATTTAATTCGTCTTTCAGGTATGATGGGATAAGTATACATACCAAGTCTTCCCTGATCCAAGTCATGGTGTGTAGCTCCTCCAACAATAAAACTTGGTTTGCCACGCTTCACAATATCCTTTATAAGAGAAGAAGAAAAAAATTATGTTAGTTATAAAGAAATGAGATACAAAAAGAATGGAATTCTGTAAGAAAAGATAAGGCTGAGAACCTCTGCTATAGATCAGGGAGCACCAAACTTTTTTCACGGTGGCCCGGATAATTGAAAAAAACAAAAACAAAAAAACAAAAAACAAGCGCGGGCCACATTGTTATTGTGTTCAATACTTGCTAGCCAGAACGAAACCCCTGAGAAAAAGATATTAAACAAAATTTATCTTTCCATATTATATTCATGAATGAGTGGCGTAAGATGCACAAAAACAAATTTAACCAACATATTTATTTTCAAAACATTATCAAAGAACGCAACATTAGCAGAAAGATTTAGTGAGATTTGTGAAACTGAAGTTTGCCTTTCAAGATATCGTCAATTTTTCGTTTGGAATTACTACATATATTTGTTCAAAAATATAGAATGTGAATCCATACTACAGTTTGATCAAAAGATCATATATATATATATATATATATATATATATATATATATATATTATATTTCACTCTCTATATAATAATAATAATAATAATCTGAAAAAAAGAAACAAAAATATAAATAATATTAATTACAAAATAAAAAATTTAATCTAAATTTGAACGGACACTTCTCGCACCCCCTGGAATGATGCTCGCACCCCTGGCCAGGAACCCCTGTTTTAAAACCAAATAGAGGCAAACTCACTGCTAAAATAATTAAAATTTAAAAAAATTAAAAATAATCAATAAATATGAAATTATTCTATTCATATTTATGTGACAGATTGTTTGTATTGATTTACATGAAAGTCAATCTCATAGAATATCAAAGCAGCTGAGATACATGGAAGAAATAGACTAAGTCAAGTATGGGCAAATATTTTAGGAGAATCAGGCCACAAGAGACATGGCTGATTATCAGGCAGGTGGAACTACTAAAAAAAATCTCAGGTAATTTTTCATTGAAGGTAAAGTAAGTAAAGTCGTCGGGGCGGCCTAAAGTCGGTATCAGCCAATCAGCGAAGGAGTATATCCCCTTTTCAATAGCGCTAGACCAAGGAGATTGTTTTTGCATCTGAGGTGGAGCGCCACACCTACCATCAGCCCCTTACTTTACCGCACAAATCCCTGTGCTACTCATACGCTGAGTTGGCGAGGGCCGGTATCGAACTAAGAACCTTGTGGTTTCTTGCCGAACGCTCTACCGACTGAGCTAACCCGGCCCTTTTAACTATACAAGACCATACACACAAGCATCTGCCTCAGAAATAGGGAAGATTTTTTTCTCTTTGGTTATGAGATCTTTTCTATAAAAAAAAATTGGGGTCTTGGTATGATATTATAACTGATATTATTGTGATTAACACGTGCTGCTGTTGTGATACATTATGGAATAATTAAAAGAAGAAAACATGAATACTTAAAGTGGGTCACATTAGACATGGCTTATCATCAGGTATCATTTGTATGATATCATTGATATCAATATGATTGACAAACGCTGCTGTAGTGATACGTTGCGGATAAATTAAAAGAAAAAAAAAATGAATACTTAAAGTGGACCACATGAGACATGACTTATCAAGTCAGCTGCACTACTAAAAAAAATTCAAGGTAAACTTTTATTGAAGGTACCTCAACCATTTTCACTACAGAGCACCATATGTTCTCAATTCATTGTGAATGGCTTTCACATTTATTCAGTACGAGGAAATGATCCTTAACCAACTATCCTTCTATAAATATCAATTTGCTATATATTATACCAGAGATGCTGATAGGTACGCGTCTTGCGTCCCTGAAGCACAAAAATCTAAAAGGACGCAGTAAAATTGTATCCATGCGTCCCAGGATTTTTCGTTTTTCTTTCCTCACCATTTCAAGCTAACTGTAAATACATTTAATAGTTTCTTAGAAACTAATTACACTGGATAGGTTACAAGGTAGGAGTTAGACGGTTGGGACACAAAGTTTCCCAGGGACTCATTCAAAGCAAATATGTGCGTCCCAGGACGCACTAAATCAAAAAGCTATCAGCATCAATGTTATACTAAAGCTGAGAGAATCAATGTTTGTCTCCTAAAGGCTTTTTTACAGTTTAGTTTAATGACACGAAAGTTATACTAAATTATTCCTTAGTTTTAGGATTGAGTTATGTTTGAAAAAATTGGTTAGAATTATTCGTAATTTGCAATAAAGTCAAAAACTAACCCACTACTTTACATTATGCCTGTCACTTTCACCCTCTCTATGTATTGATTACCTCCTCGTTATATATGTTAGTTTCTCAGTGTGTGTGTATGTGTGTGTGAGAGAGAGTGAGTGAGGAGAATTTGAAATGTATTTGTAGGTTAAATTTCATAAGCACCCAACTCATAGCTTAAATTAGGTCAAACGTTCCTTTTCTTAGAAATCTTACAAAATGATTTTAATGTTTTTCATTTGTTTTTTTGTTTAATCTTCCGGTCGTATTTTTTCGCTTTGCAAACTCACTTTTCCCTAATCTCAATTATCTACCCAGAGTTCAATGGGTGACCCAACGAGTCACGTTTTGTCAAATATATATATATATATATATATATATATATATAGTATTAAGGTGTATATAGAAATAACACTCAAGTTTCACCATAAGGATCTTCAGGGTTAATTGTAATGAGTTAATCAAGATATTGATTAATTACAGGCAAATGCGGAAGTGAATAATGCAATTATGACCGTTGAAATCAGTTTCGCAGTGAAGTTAAACGCTATGTAATTTATTGCTACATTTCAAAAGTTAAATGTCATATTATATATTATATATATATATATATATATATATATATATATAAGAATGATTGTTACACCAATCCAAATAACAAAAAGACATAAAAGTCTGTATAAATCTTCATGTAAGCAAATTAACTTCATAAACGGATTGCACCCAGAACTCAATTAGGTCAGTTTGTTTAAATTGGAAAGGTTATCGCGTACAGAGTGACCAAACATGTTTGAGAGTGGGGCAGTTCTTTTGTAGACAAAGACAGAATTTGAAAACGTTGTTTTATTTATATATAAAAAAAAAAGACAACTTTTCAATGGCAGACCTCACAATAATTATTTTTCTACTTTCTCAAGTCAAGATGACAAAAACGTATTCGCAACGAAAATCTATAACCAGTTCAACAGCAACAGTCATCTGTTGCAATATGATTGTCAAAAGATAGGTCATGTGATCAGCTGCTAGCAAATATACGCCCCCTTGCAAAATGCTGGTCATGTGATCAGCTGCAAGCAAATATACGCCCCCCTTGCAAAATGCAGGTCATGTGATCAGCTGCTAGCAAATATACGCCCCCTTGCAAAATACTGGTCATGTGATCAGCTGCTAGCAAATATACGCCTCTTTGCAGAAGGCTATCAAACATCATCGAACTGACGGTACTATTGATGCACCAATAAAATGCATCTTTATTTATTTTATTTTTTTTTATAATTGTTTCTAAATAGATCCAGGAAATCAATTTCAACTTGAAAGAATATTGAGTTCTTGTTCGACAACAAAAGTTCACCACAGAAATCCGTAACAATAGTCTTTCACAATACCGAGTTAAAAGAAAAAAAAAAAAAGAAGAAAAAAAAAAAAAAAGAAAAGAAAAAAAAAAGAAAAAAAAAAGAAAAAAAAGAAAAAGAAAAAAAAAGGCGGTCGGAAAGGACCCCCCCCCCAGATCACGGCAAGCCCTAGCACCTAAGGATTGTTCCAACAACAACAAAAAAAAATTGACAATAGATAACTGAAACTGATTTGGGAGTGTAGTATTCTTGGCATCCTTCATTTTGGAGAACAACTATTCACAATGCTATGTAGTAACAAACAAATATGGGGGCACCCAAATGAAAATCGAACTTACTAACAATGGTCTGCTAATCTAGCTCGCTAACCATTACAGCACTTTGTATTTGAAACTTTTTTAAACTACAAAATTCTTTTATTTTAGTAGTTTTTAACAATTACGTCTCTTAAATAAAAAAAATGTAGTTCAGAAGAACAAGTAGAATTTATTTCTATACTCTTAAGTGCACGAACACTTATTACATTCTATGTCTATTTTTTTTTAAATGCAATAAAAAACGGATTTCTACTTACACTCCCATCGAATCATAAACAAAACAAATGCTTATGTTAAACCACTTCAATTTAAAATCAGGAAATATGACATTCATAAATAAACTATTGTTTCCCATTTTAGTACACCAAAAAAAAAAAAAAAATAGTTATTAACTAAACTTTACTTAGTTTTGACGCAATGTAGTCATATGGAAATCCGAGTTAAATTGACAATTCTTCCGGGAATATATCAAACTACACACAATCCTACGCTACAAAGTGCCCAGGCTGGTTTCATCTCAACTAATGATGTTAGCGGTGGGTTATGGTACTCATACACGACAAACATACGAAGACAACCCCCAGTCGTTGATATTCTAGCTTGGACTATATTCAATCGTCTGATCTGAATATTGTAGAAATTTAATGAAAATGAGATGAATGGGGAAAAGGCAACTGGTGATGATTTAATTGGTCAGGCAATAAAATATTCTTATTGATTCATCGTCAATTGTTCTTTGCGTTTATTCTGTACGAAGAAATGTTAAACCATAACACATTTCCTATGCTAAAAGTAGTTATTTACCGCGCATCCCACACATGAGCGTGTGACACAAGATCTTTTTTAAAGCTCATGGGATAATGGGTGCAAAAAATGCGTTGATCCCATCGGCACCTCCCCCCCCCCCAAGAGAGGCAACTCAGGTACTGGGCAATAAACCCAGACCTGCCCCTTTAAATCAAGGGGCAGGTGTTGCCTGGAGGCATAGCCCCCGGGATCAACGCTGTTAACATTATTTAACCGGTCCAGTGACCGAATGTAGTGAGATGGTGATTTTCCTGAGTTTTGCGAGAACTACTATTAGAAAAGAGAGGAAGAAGAAATAAGAGTAAAGGTTTAAAAAAAAGTGATGAGCACAAAAACAGTTGTCGTGAGTTTGACCGGGGCGTGGAACGACGAAGAAAAATATCGGTCTCTTTTTGCTTTTGGACGCGTAGGGTACGGACCGGACCTCTGGTCCCAGTTGTGGGATCACAGTAATTTAACAGTGTCCTCTCTCTCTCTCTTGCCTTTCCTCCTCTCCGACACAGCACACGAAACTATCCCTGGAAATAAAAGCTAAGCAGCTTGTGACGATATATTTCTCGCGTTGTACTTTTTTTTTATCGACAAGATGACCGCCACGTGCCGAACACCTTTTTAGTGTCGTGAATTTGGAAGCACGTTGACAAGACCCGCTATACAACATATATCGATATTAGAACGTTACGTATATCCGTTTTGATACCGTAAACATATCACCACGTTACAGACCGAATCTCACTGGATACAGGCCTAGTGAAAGTATTCGAGTTGTTTTATCCCACTCTCTGCAATGTTAGCGGTACTGAGTTATGATACTGAGCTGACTGAGTTATGGTATGACTGACTGAGTTATGATACTGAGTCTGAGTTATGACTGAGTTATGATACTGAGTTATGATACTGAGTTATGATACTGAGTTATGATACTGAGGATTAAAATAAAATTAAAAAAAAAAAAAAAAAAAACTCCCATGAGCCTTCACATCGGAAGAACCTCCCCCCCCCCGAGCATGTGCGGGAAAAAGGACCTACTTTGGACCCCTTGGATAATCTCTCGGCCATTCGGACTTAGGCCTTATCTGGTGCGAGACACGACTACTGGTCAGGAAAGAATTTCCTTACCACGTGGTGGCTATGACCCGAGAATAAAGCCAAAATCATAAAAACTACCTTTTGTCTTTGTCTCTTCCCTTTTCTTCCCTTGAATTCCTTTTTCAGCGCGACCACCAAACATGATGGGGTTAAAAGAAAACCCTAGGAACACACACCAAGAATAACAAACTGCCTTTTAAACCTAAAACGTTAAACCCCTTGCCACACTACAAACCTTCCAATATTAGGGAAATCGAATACTGACCATCATAGAAGCCGAAAAGAGGAGGCCATTAGGACCAGACTCTACATCGGATATAATCAATACACTAATACTTACTTAAAATAAAACAGAACATCCCAAATATGCATGTGAAGAAATGCTCACAATTAAACACATCCCCATAAAATGCAAAAAACTGAAACCGCTAAGGAAAAAAATACCGCCTTAACGTCCTATGGACCTATACCGCCTAATTCCGCCTGGCCAGAAGTCGCATTCGTTTTCCTAATCTGCCCCAAACGATAGCCCTTGTTTAAATGCAAGATTAAACATATTTAGAAATAACTCTGGTAACTTTAAATGAAGTCCATTTTTAGCCATTTTTAAAAATAAATCCTTATAGAAATGCAGCTCTGGACTTAGAAAATTCTCAATAGGATGTTAAGAGTTAATTCAAATATTCTGAAAGAATTCTTCCGAACAAAAAATACCAGCAACATCATAAACTTCATAAAGAAAGCAAACACATCTTTCTTATTATAATGGAGATTCGGTGTTTGCCTGTAACCGAAACTACGTCACTGCTTACGTTACAATACCCCCAGGAATTGCGTCAGTCCTCTTAGACAGCGTTTACGGTCATATTTACGATATAGTTTTAGCAAAATTGACCGAAAACAATAGTTTTAAATGTATTAAAAATAAATTATATGTGAAATATTATTTTACTTTTTTTTGACTGATGCTCATTATGTTACTACTTTTCGACTTAGACAAAAATTTGACCTTAAATAATCGATTTAATTAATTTTAATTCGTTTTTGAAATAAAAAACGAGTCAAAATGTTGGCAGTGCCTAGTAAAGACAGTAAAAATAGTATATCAATGAATTTTCTGTAAGCTTAATAGTACTAAAATCCTCTAACTTTAAAAAAAATTAAGGAATTTCCAACCCAATTTGTAACTTAATAATTACACAGAAACACCCCCAACTCCGTGACACGTTAACTTGGCTAGGCGATTGTACCTAAACTTCCCTCACCTTTCACAGACAAAGGAAATGAACGGTAAATATCACGAGGAATTTCTTCAAAGGATTGTGAAAAGAAACGGTGTGTTAGCTTTTTATGTTGTAAATAGTTCTAATTTTACTTGGAACACACACATATACATACAATCCTCAAACACATATCTGTAATAATATTAAACTAGCGGGACCCGTAGATATACCACAGTATGATAACTTAATTATTACAACGTTTGATATGTTTACTTAAGAGCTATTGGAAAAAATTCTATATGTAAAAAGTATAATTATCTTGATTTAACTATCTCACTCTTTTTTCTTTCTTTTCATCGTGTTCTATTGAAACAGATTAGCGTTATCGTTTCCGCATGATCACCCCTCTATCTATCTTTCTCCTACTCTTTATCATTATATTTTTGTGTATATCAGGTCGGTTTTCTTCTCTTTCTTTATAATAAAAACGGAATAATCTGTTATTTAGCTGAGGTGACAACACTCATAAGAAATGAGAATTCGGCGGATAAGAAATGCCAGATAATCAGGATTTGCATTTTGCATTTCATTGTGGACGATTTGAATGGTCTCATTTTTAACCAGAGGGTGTTGCAAGATGATAACGGTCGTACAATTAAGGAACACGAATATTAATATATAGATTGCTCTAATATAGAAAACAAAGGACTTCCCAACCAGGACCGGCTGTATTGATTTTTAAAAAATTGATACACTTTGCTCGAAGATGTTTCAAATGGACATTTGAAACATCTTCACCTGATGATTGCATCGCATGAAACCAATATGGTTGTGATTGTTCCTTTGTCACCTAATAAATAGATATGTAAAACCTTTATATATTTATCTTATTATATTATATAACAGCTCTATTTTATATTGAGCACTCTACCAATAATACTGCCTTTGGTACACCATTCCAGCAAAAGCTGAAACAGTGACCATCTCACACTATAGTATATATATATATATATATATATATATATATAAAAGGATTTTTTTCATAAGTAGGACATATGAAGGCACTAACCAACATTTTAAAAAATGAAACCGACACCTGTTACTTTACCAAATAATCTAACATCTTAAAGCAACTCATTCATTTAAACACCCCTACCACCCCGTGCATTGCTAGTTTTCATTAAACAACCAGTGTGGCACATTTACTCCAATTGACCTTCAGACTGCCTTCCGATTCTTGAAAAAAAAAAAAAAAAAAAAAAGAAAAAGAAAAGTAAGATAACCGTAAAAGAATTCTCAGCCCAAAGCATTTGCATTTGACTGACTTAATTCCCAGGGTCGTTTGGTACCGCCATTTTCTTGCTATTCGTAATAAACAGCTACACACAAAAAAGCCAAAGCGTCTGTTTTGCACACAAAAGACATCCATTGAAGTTCTTTAACAAAAGGAAGTGGACAGACATCTCTCAAAATAAGATCCTCAGTTAGATCTCCTCAAAGCTTTTTAGTTTCATTTTCTTTTCCTTTTTAATAAAAGGATAATAATAATAAAAAAATAAAACGACTGTTGACACTGAATCATAGCCAACACAACACAAAAGATATTCATTGAGGTTATATTCAGAAAATAATAGAACGAGCAATATTTATGGTTAAAATGTTTGACAACTATGAAACCGGATTCTTTTCTCAGGCTCGAGCTTGATAAATCTTTAAAAAGTATTTTTCTTTGCTTAAAAAACAAACAAAAAAAACTTATAATAAAAAACCACCGGGCACCTCACGTGGTGTAATGGTTAGCAAGCTCGCTTCGCAAACCATTGTTAGTGAGTTCGATTCTCATTTGGGAGCCCCATACTTCTGGCCTTGTGCCATATCTAAGCTAAGCTTAGTAAATCTTATTATAATGGAGATTGTGTGTTTTTCTGTCTGTAACCGAAACTATATTCTTACTCAAGTCACAATTCTCTTAGTTATTGACATCACATTCTCCATGTTTTTATTTTTATCTAGACCTCAATTATTAATAAAATTGTCTTACACTATTAATACTGTTAACTATGTCTACATAATAATAACATGCAATTGTATTTATATATACAACAAAATAGCGGTTTATAGTGTGAACGGGAATGTTAATTTGCATATTGATATTAAAAAATCGAATTTTAATAAATATATGCTTAATATTATTGGTTTCTAACTGTTTTATTTTATTTTAATGAATATAAGCAAAAGTCTCTTCAATTAATCTTAAATGAAATCCATTAACAAGAAAAGATAAGTGTCATTTTATTCTTTACTTCGTATTTTAACTAAATACTTAAATTAGAAAAAATAACAATGAAAGACGAGAGTGATGGAAGAGTAAGTTTCAGTTGTTCTATTTTTCGATTATACCCTCCTCTGTTTAAAATCTTTTTATCTGTATTCTTATTTAGTTTCATTAGCGTTTCTAATTTAATACGATATTTTATTACATTAAAACTTAAATACTTGCACCCGGAGGGTGCATATATTTGCTAGTAACTATAATAAAAAGCCATCTGCATTCTACAAGCTTGAAGACATTCCTCTAACAGATTTGGTTTAAGAAAAATAAAGAGAAAAAAAAATGCTATAAAATAATGGGAATTAAGGGGTAGTCTACACCCCCCCCCATCGTGGTATATTGGTTAGCAAGTTAGTCTCGCAGATCCATTACTACTAAATAGCGAATATTGTTGTAAAATAATTAGGGGTCTCAAACCATTATTTTAGTAAATGTAATTTATGAGTGAAAAGGATAGAAGGGAAAATATTTTGGAAAAATATTTGAGGAGAAAAATCTTATTTCTCTGAATGTTTTAGATGAGGCTTGATAATTAGTATTATTTGGATTATTCGGACTATTGTTCTCATCTTTATTGTTATCTGTACAACGTTTCGGGTATTTCTTGTCGGACTCAGGAGCCTTTTCGAACTGGGAACCTTCTTGTGGTAATCGGTAGCCATCACGGAACTTTGAACCCAACCCTTTATTCAATCTATGGGGTATCCTATTCTCATTCCGCTAACCATAGCTGGGGTACAGGTGTTAAGCTGCGTTACTTATTATTCTATATTACTGTCGCCCTCAACCAGGATTGAACTTGCAGCCTAGAGATAACTGTCACTTAGAACTGTTTTAACTCAAAGCTTTTATCCACTACGCTATGTGTCTAATTGAAAAAATCTTGTTGGAATGTGAGTTTGTTGTAAATAATTCGAGTCAACAAAATTCGAATGTTAGAGAGATATGTTGACTATATTCAATAATAACTCGAATAATAACTTACAAGAAAAAAGGGTTTATTTTGATAAGAGGTACGAGAATTGGTGAACAGTAGTATAATACTAGCTAGTCTTTCTAGGGAAGACGAATGTATCTACCTCAGCCTCCCACCAGGTAAGGATGTGACACAAAGTATTTTTAACGTGGGAAGCCACGCACAAATCGTAGCTCATGCGATAGCTAGTACAAAAAATGTGTGGATCTCCCCGGCATTCCTCTTTTGGGACGCCTCAGGCACCGGGCAATAAATCTATCCCTTTAAACCGTCAGTGTCTATATTGAAAATAGAACAGCCCATTCTATTCCAGAGGGCATCATCTCTTCTCTACAACAGCGAGTTATTTAAAAAAATTTAATTTAATTTAATTTTTTTGCACACAATTATATGATATCAAGTATTCCTATCTAATACAAATAGTTTGCTTATAGTTGTATGATTTCAAGTATACACATCCAATATACTATTATATGGTTTTCGGCACCTCATGTGATGTAATAGTTTGCAAACTAGATTAGTAGACCATTGTTAGGAGTTCGATTCTCACTGGGTGTCCCATACTTCAGGCCTTGTGCTGCATCTAAGCTACGCTTAGTAAATAACTATTTGGTTTCAAGTAACTATTTCTATTTAATAATTTTTCTTTACTTAAAAAAAATTATGATAAAAAACATCTGCAAGCTTGAGGACACCCCTCTATAAGTAAGATTTCATTAAAAAAAAGAAAAAAAAAAAGAAGAACAATTAAAATATAAGTGATTCTAACTGCATGTCAACCCGTCTAGAATTATTTTGTGCCTAGAGGTTAGGGAATCGCGTTCATTGTATGTTCATATTTACATGTTTTGTGTAGTTTCTCAAGACTTTTTATATGTTGTCTGTTTCACACGGTCCTATCAAATACGAATATTTTTTTAAACAAAACTATTCGACCCATAGATAAGACCCTAACAGGTACCACCACTCCGGGTCAGAGTGGCCCTGTAAATAATGGCAATTAAGGGGCACTCTACTCTCCCATCAGGCTGTAATAGTTAGCAAATTAGTCTCACACATCCATTACTACTATATAGTGAGTTATCGTTTTTTCACACAATTATATGATATCAAGTATTCCTATCTGTTATAGGTGATATACCCTATAGACTATAGTGGAATGCGCCGACCGTTACTATAAGTAACAGGAACAATTATGGTTTGACGGAAGCCAATGCGAGTCAGCTCGTAACTATTTGTCGGACGTAATTCCCACTTCTCTTTACTGTAATTGTCTATCTTTTGTTAATACATTTTACTACATTTGTTACCCGTCGTTTTGTCTTATTTTGACCCCTTGAAACCCCACAACACTATCTAACACAAATAATTTGTCTACTGTTGTAAGATTTCAAGTATTCCTATCCAATGGACTATTATATGGTTTCAAGTAACTATTTCTACTAAATAATAATAATTTGTTTACACACTATTATATGGTTGGTTGGATTTTAAGGCATGTGACACCTTGGGTTATTTTATGCCAAAGACGTTTTGTTTTTATTTATTCTTCATTGGTATTCATTTTTTTATTTAACCCATATATGGGAATCTAACAGATGCCATCACTCCGGGTCAGAGTTGACCTGGGAGTAATTATGACATCACAATTAGATAGAGTTCACATCATACCCAGGACACCAAGACCCTCAGCCACCGCCTTCTTGTACATATATGATAAATAAATAAAAATTGAACATTTTTTTTCGTATATTTACAATTTATAAAACTTTTGGGGTTCCCTTTATTGGGGTCTGGATTTATGTGTGTAAGGATCAGTGATGCTGATAGATTTTTTATTTAGTGCGTCCTGGGACGCACATATTTGCTTTGAACGAGTCCCTTGGAAAATTTATGGGTCCCAACTAAAGCCATCTAACTCCTATCTTGTAACTTATCCGGTATAATTCGTTTCTAAGAAACTATTGAAATGTATTTACTGTTAGCTTGAACTGGTGACGGAAGAAAAACGAAAAAAACCTCGGACGCATAGATACGATTTTACTGCGTCCTTTTAGATTTTTGTGTGCCAGAGACGCAGGACGCGTACCTATCAGCATCTCTGAAGGATAATAAAATAATTAGTTTGACACTATTACTCAACCCTGAGGAATTGCACCCCATCAACACGTCTTTGTGGGCTCAATTCAGGATTACACGATATATCATAAAAGAACACTAAAAACTTCTTGAATGTAATGAGAAAAAAAAAAAAAAAAAAAAAAAAGGACCGGAGGGACAGAAAGACGAATGTTTTTTTATTTTTTAAAATTATTTTTGTTTTGGTCTTACAGAGAAGTAAATTGATCCCTTACTACATTTATAACCACTGGTGCATAGATAGCAGTTAAACATTAGTGAATACCAATAAGAGTGAGTCAGCCTTTTGTCCCAGTTGCTTATGCTCTACAATTCATGGGAGGTTTTTCTTTTATTTGTCATTTTTATAATGCTCACCTTACATTTTATACAAACATCCTGTCCTTTGCAATCTTGTGTGTGTGTGTGTGTGTGTGTGTGTGAGAAGCCAAGTAGTGGGAGTCATTTAAACAGATAACCAACTTTTTTTTATTAAAAAGAAAAATACTTCCTAAAATTATATACAGAAGCGGGACCTGTGGATATATCACAGTATGATAATCTAATTATTACAACATTTGATCTTAAGAGCTATTGCAAATACTTCAATATGTAAAAAGTATAATAATCTTGATTTAACTCTTTCTCTCTCTCACCCACTCTTTTTTTCTTTCTTTCTTTTTGTCGCAATGTATATCTTATAATACTAGCGAGGGCCTGTTGATATACCACAGTACGATGATTTGATTATTAAAACGTTTGATATGTTTACTAAAGAGCTATTGCAAATAGTTCAATATGTAAAAAGTATAATAATCTTGATTTAATTCTCTCGTTTTACAATTTAGGCATAAATTGGGTCCTCCTTTTATGACCGTAATTTTGTTTTTTCGTCGACGATGATTAAAATCTGACGTTTTTATTTTAGAGTACCAAAGACAAAAAAAAAGAAAAAAAAGAAAAGAAATAACAACAACAAATTCTCACAAAATAAAACCTTTTAGAATATACACATTGAAGTGAATATTAAAATAAATAAAGAAAATATATTTAGTATCGTAAAATAACGGGTGCAAGAAAAATAAAACATTTATTGCAAAAACACGGACATAAAATGAGGGTTCAGTTTATTTTATGGTAGGAATTTACGAGGATATAGATAAGGATTACCTTATAAAGTATCTAAATTTACTAGATAACTAAATTTTACGAAATATCTCATTTACAAATGGTAATTTTTGTCTATACATGTTTTAAAACCAGAAAGTTTTTAATTGAATTTTCTTGTGAAGAAACCGGATTCAATTGGCTTAGGTATTTCTTCCCGCGTACATGCAGACATAAAAGGGAGTGGCCACTTACAATATGGAAATAATGAACCATTAGATCTATTCTTTATGTCTACACTGGTAACACACCCACATCATATACAAAATCTATACTTCTTTGTTAAAGTGTGTGTATATCTGCCAAAGGATCATGACCCAAACTCCCAAGGAGCTGCCGCACTGTCGGCTGGGGCGTTAGAATACACCGACTGCACCTCTGCAGAGGGGCAAGTCCGCCTCCCAATGGGGCCACCTGTTGCTTAATGCTTAAGGAGAGAAACCCTGGTGGCTGAGCAGTCCATGACATGCAACACTCCACTTAGACCTTACTTGGGCTAGATGTGCGGTCGGAGAGGCCCCTTCCGATCAATCGGCTGGTCACGTCAAGCCCTAGCATCTATATGATTGTCCCGACCCTATTGCCCTAATTGCAAGCCCCAACCCTTTTTATCATATGTGCTAGAAGGCGGTGCTGGGGTCTTCATGTCCTGGGAATGACGTTAAACTCTATCTGATGTTGAGGTTCCAGTTCTGTAGGTCTGGGGAATGTGGAGCACCCTTCATCAACCATTGGTCCCAGGTCCACTCTGACCCAGAATGGTATCTGTTAGGGTCTCATCTATGGGTTGAATAGTAAAATGTGTTTATAAAAAAATGAGTATCTATTAAGAATGAATTTATTTCAAAACATTGTCAGCATTGAATGACCCACCGAGGTTGATATGCCGTAAAACAAACCAAACCAAACCCAAGGAGCTGATCTGACATAATAATTTCGAGGCTATTTCCTTTTAAATAGACATTTTTTTATCAGTTGCTGTTTGTCCCAATAACAGGACAATGGCCAACAAATTGCTCCCTGTTCCATTCTGACCCGAGTAGAAGTACCTATTAGAGTCCTGTCTATGGTTAAATAGATGATATCCATTTATCACATCTAATCTAATCTATCTGTCTCTATTACATACCCGACGTATGATGTGGGTATATATGAGTATACAACAATTCTTGGTATTAATTTTTTTCAAACTCAATTTTTTAACTTATTTTTTCTATTTAACCATAGATAGACCCTAACAGGTACTACCACTCCGGGTCAGAGTGGACCAGGGAGCAATGGTGATGAAGAGGTGCTCCACATTCCCCAAACATACAGAACTGGAACCTCACCATCAGATAAGTTTAATCATTCACAGGACATGAAGACCCTCAGCCACCGCCTTCTAGTACAATATGATAAAAGGTTTGGTGCTTACCATAAGGGCAATAGGCAATCATATGGGTGCTAGAGCTTGACGTGACCAGCTAATTGATTGGAGGAGGCCATGTAAATTGCGAAATATAAAGCAAACATCATTCGTCAGTGTCTCTAAAATGTTGAAAATAATCTCAATTATAGTCCACACATCTTTGCCAACGTTCTGGAAATTGTTTTATGCCGTTATTTTGTATCGAACAAGACTTTCGTTCGAATCTAAATATCAAAATAATTTCATCCAAATATTTTGCTTCTTATCTTCTTCCCCGCCTCCGGGCAATGTCAGGTACCTCCACCAGTCTTACAATGATTACTAATATGAAGACATACTTTTCGTCAATACTAACAATGAGAATAGTAGCGTTTTGCTGCTGCTACTATCTGAACACATAGTTATAGAGCAGGGATCACCAAACCTTTTTTTACGGTGGGCCAAATAATTGAAAAAATAACGAGCGCGGGCCACATTATTGTGTTCAATACTTGCTAGCCAGAACGAAATCTCTAAGAAAAAGATGTAAAACAAAATTTATCTTTCCATGTTGTATTCGTGGATAAGTGGCGTAAGATGCACAAAAACAAATTTAACCAACATATTTATTTTCAAAACATTATCAAAGAACGCAACATTAGCAGAAAGGTTTAGTGAGATTTGTGAAACTGAAGTTTACCTTTCAAGATATCGTTAATGTTTGGTTTGGAATTGCTGCGTCCAATCAAGAGAATTGCTTTCAAATGTTTATCAGTCAATTTCGTTCGATGGATTGATTCCGTAGTCAAGTACATGAGGATTTAGTAAGCTTAACATGATATTTAAATTTAAATGGTATCAGAACGTCCCGCGTTCCGTACGTTTTAACAAACAAATTCAAGAACCGTCGGTGGGCCTGATAAAATGCCTTTGTGGACCGGATCCGACCAACGGTCCTTAGTTTGGTGACTCCTGTTATAGAAGAATAGTTTATCATAATGCTCAATTAACCACATACTTTTCTGCCAAACATGGTATAGGACGCTTGATGACAGGGAAGATGTTTTAGTAGATTCTCACACTTTCCAAGGACAATTAACGTTATAAATATATCCGTGATATACTAACACTCAACACAACGGAAGGAAATACAAGATAAACTAATTTGTACATACCAAGAACATTCAATATACATAATATACCTACAACTGGTGTTAAAAGGATAGATTACACAAACGTGTCCGAACAGCGAAAACTATACACACGTTGTTCCATGAACAGGAAGGGACACAAAATGGAAAAAAGCTTAGTTGATAAGAGTAGATAGATATGTGGCTTTACAGTTCCTTGGAAGGAGCCAAAGACAATGTCTTCACTGTTCAAAAGACAAGAGATCGAAAATGCTTATTTTTTTTTTTAAACTGTTATGTGACCCCTAGCGAAAATACAAATCATCTAAAAGATAAATCTATCTAAAACATATTTAGATGGATTTCAAAACCAGTTTGTAGGGGGAATCTCCGTGGCCTAATGGCTAACGTGATGGGCCGCGACATCGTAGTAAGCGGTTCGAACTCTAGTCGCGCTATTACGTTCACTTTCAGACTAATACAATTGGGAAAGGTATGAAATTCTTCATCCCCTAGCTATGGGTTAGATAGTACCACTACTGTTCTTCTACAAAGCAGGGGAATCCCCGTGGCATAATGGTAAACTGTGACATGGTAGTAAGCGAGTTCGAAATCTAGTCCCGCTATTACGTTCACTTTCAGATTAATACAATTGGGAAAGGTATGAACCCCCCTCACCACCCAGCTCTGATTTAAATAGTACAGCTAATGTTATTCTATAAGGATGGCTTTGGCATCAACCATGAAGGTTGATATGCTATTAAACAAAGAAAGTAAACTAAATCAAAACCGGTTTGCCGATTCCATTATCGGTGACAATAACCATTATATCCCCCGACCCGACCCCCCCCCACAACCACAACCACCCTGTAACTTTGATAATAGATTTAAAATATTTACTTTTTAACCTTTACTTATGTCGGGGGGTTGATTTTAATCTTGATTTCACTATTTCATTCAAACATGTCTGACTTTCCAATTTTATCTTTTTAAAAATAATTTTCATCTTGCCCACCCATTGTCAAATGCTTAATTAATCTAAGGCGTTCTCATTTCAACTTGTGACCTGTGCAAAAACGGGAGCATTATATTGGACCTAATTCACATCATTAAATATTTTATTTTTATAGTACCGCTCCCAATTCTTATCCTGTTTTTTCTATTCTAAAGAATATATCACCCACATATAGTTCTGTTTCAACGTGTCACGTCTCTTCAGTGCGGCTAGACTTTGTAAGCTGCTTCAAGCCGGGATAATATATGTTGAAAAAAAAAAAATAAATAAATAAAGGAAAGAAAATGTTGAATGGATAAAAAAATTGTTTATTGGAATGCCGACACGTGTTTCGACCGAAAGGTCTTTAGAGTGTTCGTATTTTTTCTATTATTACTATTATTATTATTATTATTATTATTATTATTTTATTTTGTATTTAAAATAATAAATAGAATACATTGTTTACAAGGACATTCTCTCGGTCGAAACATGTGTCCACACTCCAATAAACAATTTTTATCCATTCAACATTTTTTTCCTTTATTTTTTTCAACATATTGTCGGATTCACTTCCATTTTTTTAACTTATATATATATATATATATATATATATATATATATATATGTGTATGTGTGTGTGTGTGTGTGGCTAACACGCTCTGCACGAGTAGAATGCAACAGGGTCAATTTCTTTAGCGGATTTTAACAGGTTTGAATTCAGAGTTTTCGTTCTCTTAGACTGGTTGCCTAACCAAGGGTAAATAGGCCAGTCCGCTCTACTATTTACCCATAGCTGGAAGGAGACTAATTGGATCAATACCTTCCCCAAGGATATTAGCGCTATGTGAAATGCAAACAGCCTCGCCAAGGATTTGAACTCCGTTAACTGTGTCCATTTCCTTCGACTATAACCATTACACACGAACGACTCCATATTTCTTAACTAATAAAACAAAGGGATCTGTACTCATTAAGCCAATCAAAAATATACGCAGAATTTTTATAAATGTTTGGTGTATATCGGATTCATGCGTCCTGGCCTCCTGCCCTAAAAAACGCTAAGCGGTACTTGCTGAGAAAGTGAACCAAGCTAGTTATAAACTACTTGTCAGCTTGAAGGCGTTTTTACCGACAAGTTAATGCGATATGAAAGCGATATTTTATTTACTTGTCGATAAAAAAAAAACCTGGGGGTGGCTGTAAAATATATTTAGTCGATAAAAACGCCTTCAAACCGCCAACACATATTTTAATGGGGAGGGGGAATATTTACAATTTCTTGTCGATAATAAACTTAGGTGGAGAGGGGATAGAATATCGCTTTCAGATCACATTAACTTGTCGGTAAAAACGCCTTCAAACAGGCAAGTGGTTCATAAGTTGCACGATTCACTTTTTCAGAAGGCACCGCTTTGCGTTTTTTAGGACAGGAGGCCGGGACGCACGAATCCGATATGCATCAAATCTTTTGAGTTGGCCCAATGATCCTATCAACTCAGGTAAAGGCAAGATTCAAATTTAATAGGAGCAGATTAATCCGCTATTTCCACACATTCTCTTAGTCAATTGTACCTCTCCTATGAACAGTCCAACACAGAACAGGCGGTTTATTTCACCTTCCAAATGGTTATACCTACTTTATGAACTGACGTTGGTCTACTTTTATAAGAACAGACAGATATACACCACAGTCAAAATGTGTTCTAGACGTCTTGTAGCCAGCCCTACCCTAGACATTAATAAATTTGTAAAGAAAAAAAAGTTCTAGTATCTACCTAATAAAATTAATTGTACTAGAATCGTTTTTACTTATTCATGACTATTCCCAATTTTATAGATGTCGTTCTGCCCTAGGTGTGAACTGTTTCAACTCTAATTGAGATGTCACAACAACTCGATACAAAAGGCAGACGACACTAACTAAATTCATAAATAGCGATGATAAATCTATTTATAATTGTAATATTTTTTATAACCACGCTGCATTTAATTCACACAGGCATGACCAATTTTCGCCAGTTAAAACTATTAATTTTTTTTTTAATACTTAAGAAAAAAATAATGTATATAAAAATATATTTAAGTGAGGGAGTGGGCGAGTGTGTCCCCAATTTTCCACCATTTTGCTTCGTATTTAAACTGAATTAATTATGTTTACTTAGGAGCTTTTGCTAAATAGCTCTTAAGTAAACATATCAAACGTTGTAATAATTAAATCATCATATTATGATATATCTACAGGTCCTGCTAGTTATAAGATAGTAATCGTCTGGAAACAGGAGATCCATTTTCTATGCAGTAACTCATTGAGCAAAAAGATAAGTTTGGTCATTTCCTAATGTGTACAGTTAAGAGCTATTGTAATTTTAAAAAAATTGGTTTTTAATCTTTGTTAGGCAACCAATCTAAAAGGAAAACTGAATTCAAACCTATTCAACTCCGCTTAAGAAATTGACCATATGTCACATTCTCCTCGTGTGGAGGGTTTGGTTTATATATTGCAGTACACGGTAATATCCAGGAAAAGAGTGCGCCTGGAAATGCTAGCGAACCTGAATGCCCATACTGGAATTTCCCTAGCAACCTTTTCTAGGTGTGTATATGGTAGATCAATTTTGTGTGTGGAATTATCAATAGCTGTTTAAGTCATTCTTCTATCCAGCTTTCTTCATTGAAAGTGAAAAGCCGGGAAAGTTTGAGCTATATATATATATATTATATATATATATATATATATATATATATATATATATATATATAGTTGTCTAGCCACACTGAAAGAGCATGAAATGCCGAAACACGTGTCTGTGGATGACTTATTAATATATATATATATATATATATATATAATATATAAACACATACATACACACACAATTGACTGAAGATCATCTTACGAAACCGAGAAGCAATTTCAATTCTGTTACCAGAGATTAAATTACTCTATTGCTTGATACTAAACACTTAGTTTTTTAAATATTTCTAGTCAATAGTTAATTTAATTCTTAATTGATTATATATATATATATATATATATATATATATATATATATATATATATATATAATAAAAAATAATAAATTCGAAGGCAATACAATGCGTAAAAAATAAAGACAAAAATGTTTTATATGTCTAATCGATTTCAAAGCAAAGCTCATCAGAGTGTAATTTCAGAAATGACGTGCTTATGTTTTTTTTTTTATTTGTATGGTTATAATTTCTCTTTTTATTTCCTTTTCCTCTCCTTTTTTTTCCTCTCTTTCTTTTTCTCCTCCTTTATGAATGGGCGAATAACTGTAATTTCTTATTTCTCTCTCTTTTTTTTTCTTTTTTAAAAGTTTGTTGAGAACAAGGCTGACATCCGGTCAGCCTTGTTTGATGTTGCAATATGTTGCGACCGTGTGATGTCAAAAAAATTTTTTTGAGAACAAAAATGAACAAATAAATAAAAACCGTTAATAGAAAATTTTTTTACATACTTAGCTTTTGTTTCGCTTTCACCTTTCCTTTCTTATTCTTTCTCCCTCTCTTTCTTTTTTGTGTCATTTCTCTTCTTTTCCCTTTTTTTCTTTTTATCCCCTTTGTTCTCTAATTATATATATATATATATATATATATATATATATATATATATATATATATCTTATTATAATGGAGATTGTGGGTTTTTCTGTCTGTAACCGAAACTATATTCCTACTCAAGTCACAATTCTCTTAGTTATTGACATCACATTCTCCATGATATTTTTATCTAAACCTCAATTATTAATAAAATTGTCTTACATTAAATACTGTTAACTATGTCTACATACTGACAACATGCAATTATATTTATATATACAACAAAATAGCGGTTTACAGTGTGAACGGAAGGCTATTTGCATATTAATATTAAAAAATCAAATTTAATAAATATGTGCTTAGTATTATTGATTTCTAACTGTTTGGTTATTTTAATGAATATAAGCAAAAATCTCTTCAATGAATTTTAAATGAAATCCATCAACAAGATAAAATAACTGTCATTTTATCTTTACTTCCTCTTATAACTAAATACTTAAATTAGAAAAAATAACAATGAAAGACGAGAGTGATGGAAGAGTAAATTTCAGTTGTTCCATTTTTTATTATACTCCCTCTGTTTCAAATCTTTTATTATATCCCCTCTGTTTCAAATCTTTTATTATATCCCCTCTGTTTCAAATCTTTTTATCTGTATTCTTATTTAGTTTCATTAGCCTTTCTAATTTAATACAATATATTATTACATTAAAACTTAAATACTTGCACCCGGAGGGTGCATATATTTACTAGTATATATAAAACATAAACCGCAAATGAGTCAAATCATTTCTCAATAGAACTTTACAATGGTAAAATATCTATTTAATTCTATTTGGTTTTGATTTTCCCAAACTCTTCCCCAATATCTTCATATATATTAATCTAATGCTTCAAAAGAGTCCAGTAAAAACAATTTTTTAAGAATGTCTAAAGATTTCTCTTCCCCCTCGAGAGAAATTTTTTGGGAAAAGATTTAAATTTTTTTTTTCATTAATTCTTATATATATAAGGCATAGGTAGCTGGTATATATTTTAAACAGGACCTCACCTTCTAAAATCAATAAAAAATCTTTCTTTTGTTTTTTGAAACTGACAAATCAGAGTAGGACTTCCATATGTTAAAAAAAATATTTCAGATTTAAAAAAACAAATAATGACGTGGTTGGATACAGTCGATAGTATCAAAGTGAAATTTTATTTATCAAAGCCGCAAATTCTTTTTCCACAAACGAAAACATGGATTTTTTTATTTTTTTTTATATCATTAGTTAGAAAATTGTTTTCCAATTCTGATATGTTGTAGGTGTGACACGTGTTTCTGATTTTTATATCACCTTCAAACAATGTAGGTACCTGTACCGGTAGCCAATTTGTGTCCGTGTGATGCTACAACGTTCGGACAGTACTTAATACAGATATATATATATATATATATATATATATATATATGAGTATACTATCAATAAGAGTATAACCGCAGCGATACGCAATGAGCGACTTTAATAAACTTTCACCGCCAGCATAACGCAATGATCCTCTGTTTACAGATTTGATCTTTCTGGTGATCGTAAAGTATATACACAGATGTATGTAGTTAAAACACCGCTCCTTAAACAGCAGCTGGCAATGGCCCAGAGGTTAACGGACCGAACAGGCGTAAAGTCAGTCGGGTTCGCTTCTGGTCGGAGTTAGTAGTTGTGTCTAGCCACACTGAAGAGGCGTGAATCGCCAAAAACACGTGTCTGTGGATAACATATATATATAGATAGTAATGCTGGTAGCTTTTTAATTTAGTGCATCCTGGGACACATGTATTTGATTTGAATGAGTCCCCGGGAAATTTGATAGGTCCCAATTAAAGTTTCTTAATAAATCGTAAAGTTTTTATCTATGAAAAACTAAAGCCGTCTAACACCTACCTTGTACCCCATACAGTGTAATTCGTTTCCCAAACAATATTGAAATGTATTTACAGTTAGCTGGAAATGGTGGGGCAATAAAAAACACTGGGTCGCATGGATACAATTTTAGTGCGTCCTTTTAGATTTTTATGCGTCAGGGACGCAGGACGCGTACCTATAAGCATTTCTGTATATATATATATATATATATATATATATATATATATAGCTTCCATATCAAAATGCAAATGTGGTGTTTGGAGGTAGTCACAATGTTTTCCCTGTCACTATTTTCTGGGAATGTTATTGAAGCTGAAGTGACCCGAAGGGAATAATTCTTTCTCTCCTTCTCCAATTGCCTCCTTATCTTATTCCTTTTACTGAAATTATATACATACTGACTTTTAATCGATTTACCGGTTGTTTCCTTTTGAAAGAGCAACGGTCGAAAGTGCCCTTAATTTTCGTCCTCTCATTTTTTGTTCACCCTTTCTTCCCTTTGCTTGGATCATGTTTAAATAAAGTATGATTCCTCTACTGAAATTCTTATATTAGTTGTACCATATATATATATATATATATATATATATATATATATATAGTAAATGAAGAAAAAACTCTAAACTTGCTTCATTACACCTCATCCAAAGCATAGACTTCCCCGCCTCATTCAAAGAAACTAATCCTGCCCATCTCAAACTAAGGCACCAACCCTCCCTACCCCAAATTGATAGATTTAAAAGCGATGTTACTTTGAGAAATTCTCAGTAAGAGTCATGTTCTTGTGATTACCTGAAGATGCCGTATTAATACGGTTGAAATAAATTATTGTAATGAAGCAAGTTTAGAGTTTTCTTCATTTACTAAATATCTTGCTCTGTCCTTCTACTCACTGGTATTAGGCACATTGAGCTCTCCTTATGGTCTACCTGCATCAGCTTGGTTAAACCACACGCGGAAAGATCCTAACTATATATATATATATATATATATAATATATATATATTAAATCCAACACATACATACACACAAACACATATGGCACGGCACACACACAACACAATAGAAACAGTAATCATATTTAAAAAAAGATCAGCTGTGTCAGAAGAACACACATACAGACCAAGTTAACAGAAGCTAACAGATGTAGGTAATGAAAAAAAAAACAATCAAATAAAAAAAAACCCAGCTGCGCTTGGAGAATACACACACACACACACACATTACTAAGACCTACCTAAAAGGGGTGGGAGCAATCTCAGAATGATACTAAGACACTGTTCGACAGACACACAAACACACACAAACTTACACATAAACGCAGAGAATTTCAAGGAAGAGAGTCATACAACAGAATGGACAGAACCTAGTAACAAGCTAACAACTCCGGACCTTTAGAAATCTTCTGACGAAGAGATCTTTATCTCAAAATATCATAGTAACGTTAACTATAGACATTTTAATGACTAATCAAGTTGCACACAGATCGTTACTAGATAATCTTTAAATTTCGACAAAACCATTTCTCAGCCAATAAAAATTATAGCCTCACCTAATTTACCAAGTACACTTTGATCACTGGAAGTTAATTTTTTTCAATGATTTTATCTTATTTACAGACGTCTCGCAATTTTGTCTTTATTTGATCATTTCCAGCAATAAATTTTCAACATGTACTCAGTCACTTTGTGAACACAGATATTTTAAGAGATACAAAACAATGAAATCTTTTGTAAGATTTTAAAAAAAAACCATAAAAGCTGTAAAATATTATGCTAGTTTTATTGATTGTATAAAACTGAACAAATAAAGTTTACGTCTTATATATACGGGTACTTACACATAAACGGGTACCTTTTTATTAAATCAATATTTTTATAGAGTTATCCATTCAAGTATCGGGAGTTTAAAAAAAAATATTTTTCATAGGTCTTAATATATGTTCACAGAATGGAAGTAATAAATAAAAAGAAAATAATGACCGTTATTAGAACCCAATCTAGTTTGGTTTGGTAACTCTTTGGGGCGGTTTAGCTCAGTCGGTAGAGTATTAACAATACCGGCCCTCGCTAACTCAGCGTATGAGTAGCACAGGGATCTGTGCGGTAAAGCTGAGGAGCTGATGGTAGGTGTGGCGCTCCACCTCAGACGTAAAAACAATCTCTTTGGCCACACCATCGACTTTACTTATCGCCGCGGTTGAAAAGTCTGGTTCAGAGTTTTTTTTAAAAATATGATTACATAAAATATAAGTTTCATGTTGTCTATATGAACTAAATGGTAGCCTTTGCGAACCAGCTTCTACAGAACCAGATCAATTAGATCTGTTATCTTCATTTCTTCTAAGAAATAACCCAACAAGGATTGACATGCCGTAAATAGCTCAGTCGGTAGAGCGTCAGCCAATGAACCAACTCAAGTAAGTAGGTAATAATGTTTGCCTCTCAAACCCTCTTTGATGGGGCCGAAGAGAGGCAAACATTATTCCAGTGACGAAAAAAATGAAATCTGTAGTGAAGAAGTGGCTCAAGGGACAATCAGCAGAATTTTACGAGGCAGGGATACATGCTCTCATTCGAATGTGGAACATTGCTATTGAGAAAACAGTGACTATGTGAGAAGTAGGGTTGTTTGGTTTGTTTTGTTTTGCGCATATCAACCTCAGTGGGTCATTTAATGCCGATAATGTTTTGAAATAAATCCATTCTTAATGGATAATACCATTTTTATTAACACATTTTTCTATTTAACCCATAGATGGGACCCTAACAGGTACTACCACTCCTGGTCAGAGTGGACCAGGGAGCAATGGATGAAGGGTGTGCTCCACATTCCCCAAACATCCAAAACTGGAACCTCACCATCAGATAGAGTTTAACGTCATTCCCAGGACATGTAGACCCTCAGTCACCGCCTTCTAGCACCCAATGATAAAAAGTTGGGGCTTCCATAAGGGAAGTAGGGTTGTGATCCACAAAGGACCAGATTAATTTTGATGTATGATACATGTTCCTGTGTTGGTAATTACACATGTCCTAAACAAATGGCATTACTTTTGATTTAAGCTTCGTATATTGGAAACACAATATATCTTTTGCAGCATTTGGTCTGTCGAGTAGTACAGCTAAGTTCAGTGGCAATAGCAGTGATAGATTTTGTTAAAAAAGAGCCGGCTATATTCACTGAAAAACTAGCCATACATTTCTTCAGGTTGGCAGCTGGAGCGATGTGTTCCGCGTAAAGTTGAACTAACAGGCCTGTGGATATACCACAGTATGATAATTTGATTATTACAACGCTTGATATGTTTACTTAAGAGCTATTGCGAAATTGTTCAATATGTAAAAAGTATAATAATCTTGATTTAGCTCTCTCTCACTCTTTTCTTTTTTTCATCTTTTCATTATGTTCGATTGAAACGATTAGCGTTATCGCTTCGCGTGCTCACCCCTTATCTCTTCCCTACTCTATCCTAAATAAAATAAGCATTACTTTGACTCACCTTTTCTCTCGTCCCTTCTCTTTCTGTCCTAAACAAAATGGCATTACTTTCTGACTCTCCCCCATCCCTTCTCTTTCTGTCCTAAACAAAATGGCATTACTTTTTGACTTACCCCCGTACATCCACAGTGAGGATGGGGGTGGGTGGGCGCGTGCAACCGCCAAGCAAGCACATGCTATCGGGTACCGAGACCAACACAAAGCCCCCCACCTGTGCACATTACGAGATGGAAACAGATTGTAAGTTGATCGAATAAGGAAAATAGATGGAATGACTCACACGTTACCTTTCAAGCCCCTCATACAAACAGTTTTTTTTTTAATTTAAATATTCCCACGCTATCCAATCGACCTGCTTAGAGTAATTCATGGCTTTGTCTGTCTTGATATAATAATTCGCACGCCTCATCTTCATAACCGCCGCGTTACTCCTACTATAAAAAAAAAACCCTAAAACAGACTCCTCGTTACGCGCGCAATTAGTGAGTGAATGTATTCACATTAGACTTATCCGTCCCATTGACAGATATCTTTTTAGAAAATAATTTTTAAAAAAGTCTCGTTACTGCATGCATGGCATGCTAGTTTTTAGTCGTCGGTTGCCTAAAGTCAGTACCAGCCAGACATCGAGGGAGTCTATCCCCTTTTACTAGCGCTAGACCAATGAGATTGTTATTCGCATATAGCTGGAGCGCCAACACTTACATCAGCTCCTTACTTACCGCACCCAGAACATATGCACTCATGTGCTGATTGGCGAGGCCGGTATCAACCCGGAACCTTGTGGTTCATGGCTGACGCTTCTACCGACTGAGCTATTTACGGGATGTCAATCCTTGTTGGGTTATTTATACCGAATACGTTTTGTTTTATTCATTCTATGGGTATCAATCTCCCTGGTGTAGCGCTAGTGAAAAGGGATAGAACTCACTCGTTGTCTGCTATACCGAGAATAGGTAACTCCTCGACTTTACTTAAGCCGAAGACGTTTATTCATGCTTAATGGGTATGTCATTTAAAAAAAAAACTTTTTTGAAACTCATTTTTTATTTGACCTATAGATTGACGCCAACAGTACTACCACTTCTGGGTTAGAGTGGACCTGAGAATGGTAATGAAGGTTATCCCATTCTCTTTGCTTTTGTAATTCTTTATATCAAAAATGGCACAAGAGAAAAGGATTATTATTGAAAACACCGTTTTAAACAATATAAGTAAAATCGGTGGATGGCCTACGTTCTGTATCAGCAAGGGATCACCCTCTTTTCACTAGCGCTAGACCAGGAACATGTTCTTGCCTCTGGAGGAGCGCAACGCCTACTCCCTTTCCGCCATTAGCTCCCCCACTTGACCAACAGAATCAAGCTGTGGACTACTCATGCACTAATGTTGGTGGACAGTATCGAACCCGAACTTAACTGAGCTAAAGTTAATTTGAGTTAAATCGAGATATTATACTTTTAAACATTTTTGAAGTATTTACAATAGCTCTGTAATAAACATATCGAACGTTTAATAATTAAATTATACACACTGTGGTGATATCCAAGGTCCTGCTAGTCGCTGATTAATGGCTATATGCTCCTGGTGTCAAGTTGAACTTCCAAATCTTGGTTCAACTTCAGCGTAAGTGTCCTCTCTTTAACCAATAAATTACCTTTATTGTGAGTAAACTTCATTCTGTGGAAAATCCCGCCTCAACCAACCAGGTGCGGGAAAACCAAGTAAGAAATGGCAACCTTTCAAAGAGCAGACGTGATGGGAGGATTACCCTATCTCTCT